>JAUDYJ010000001.1:120832123-121432123 GCA_030761175.1 Masticophis lateralis
ACATTTTTGAAACTACTTGTGTGGTTCTTTACTCCATAACTCCAGACAATGAGCTCTTCAGAGGTCAGGGAATGTATGTATCCCTTTCTGGATAGCTTTAAACAAGAGTGGGCAATTAATTTTTTCCAAGGGACCACATGAGAAACTGGGACTGTTTTGGGCCCCCCCAACCAATAGGGCTGTGAAGGTGCAGAGGCCTGCATGCATGAATGAACATATGTAAACTGAAAAAAAAAATAGCAGCTCAAAACAACTTACATCATGTGACAATACCTCTAAAACCATCAAACATCAATATCTACCTGTCCCAAATCCTTTGCTTAGGAAGGACTTGATAAGTGGATAAAATGTCAAATCTAGTCTGAATATCTCTGGCTAACTGTGCAACAAACCACATAATTCTTACTTTCACCCCACACCATTTAAAAATTTTTAATAGGCATCCTGGATAAACAGTCCAGTTGATGTTAAATTTGACAAATAGGATCAAACTCTTTAACCTCAGAAATATGCTGTTGTCTGACCCTTTGGCTGCTGGCATTTCTGAAATCCTTTCCATTTA
The DNA here is from genome assembly GCA_030761175.1 of Masticophis lateralis. Classification (NCBI taxonomy): domain Eukaryota; kingdom Metazoa; phylum Chordata; class Lepidosauria; order Squamata; family Colubridae; genus Masticophis; species Masticophis lateralis. Next base: position 120,832,686 of record JAUDYJ010000001.1, read on the forward strand.
GGTAGCATTGCAGATGTCTAGCCTGGATAAATGTTTCCTCTGGAAAGAGTGGAAGAACCACAGTGAATAAAATGGTGGTCCCTGTTATTTTTTCCCTTTTGAATGCTAGCTAGGATAAAGGATAGTTAAGATGAATTAAAGATTTTAACAAGATGAGGCCCTGCAAACTGTAAAGCCTGATCAGTAACCTAATTAGCCAGTCCTCCTACAAGGAAGTTCAATTAACAGTTCATATGTGGCCTTCAAATTAGCAAAGTTATTAATGAAACATATTTCTGTCCCCAGGACATGTCAGCTATCCCTGACTGTATGGCAGTGTTATTCTTCATTATTAGGTTTTCAAGGTTGGCAAATGGTGTCAGATTCTGGGTGTTTCTTTCCATTTTCTCCCGCTCTAAAGAGTAATGAAATATGACTGGGAAGCTTCACCACTTATTGAGCTTCTTCATTATAAATGATACTTTGGTAGGCTTTCATTCTTCTTCCTTTTTTTCAAAAATAAAATTAATTTCCTGGACTGAGAATGATATGATAAATATATTTTAATTGGAACATACATTTCAAAGTGTCTCCCAGATGAAGTAAAATTAGCATTTTAAGAGGGATACCTGGTATCTGTTCTTCCTCTCCGCTGTTGGATCCTATCTTGGCAATTTCTTCACAAATGCTTCAGTGTTTTAGAGGGGATAGTATGGCTACTGTGAAGAGGAGCTGATCTGATATTAACCTGACCGTTTATGCTCCTTTAAAACCAAATGAACAAGAAATCTTCAATTTCTTCTTGAAACAGAGAAGGATCTTTTAAATGGTGGAGTAAATTCATTTCCTTATCTTTTTCCTTGACAAATTTCTTTCCTTCTTTTGAGGGAAGTGAGTAAATGCATAAGAAAATCCTACTAGAATCCCACTGCAAATTTACATCTTTTAATTAGGGTTTTTTTTTTTACTATGGACATGTACAGTATTGATCATCCAGTCTAACAAAAGCTAAGTAGTTGCCAAATCAGGGAAATTGATACATCCTTTTTTATTTTGGGTTGATTATTTTGAGTATTGCATTCAGTTCCAGGCATTGTACTTTTGAGAAACAGGGAGACATTCAAAGAGGGTCTATAACAGTGGTGGGTTGCTACCGGTTTGTCCTGAATTGGGCAAACTGGTAGCGGCAGCTGCGGGAGGCTCCGCCCACCCATGCACAGAAGTGTTGTGTGTGCCTGCTCATGCGTGTGCCCCCATGAGCAACCTGGTAGCGACGGAATTTGAATCCCACTATTGGTCTATAAACTTGGTTTGAAAAGAGAAAATTGAGGCTAGTTAGAATAATACTCCAAATCTTCCCTAAAGGGAAGCCTTATTGAAGACAAATTTAGTCCTCTCTTAATCTAGAATGCAAGCCATGGAATAATGGATTTAGGTTGGCATCTGGATGGCAGATTCTTCTTTGAACATTAGGAGAAAAAAGATCTACACCAGTGGTGGATTCCTCCTGGTCCAGCCCAGTTCTCCCGAGCCAGCAGCGGTGACAATATGACATCATCGAACCGGTTCTGCCCCCCCTGTGCCCCCCATCCCCCCACATTATTCTTACCTTTTATTTGCCCCCACCCCCAATCTATTGCTGCCTCCTGAGTCCCAGCTGATGGCTAGAGGGAAAAAAAACTGTTTAAACTCTTGCTGCAGGGCTTCAAAGGGCCGCCCTACAGCTGATCAATGTTAAAAGAAAACAAAGGAGCAGACCAGTGCCTGCAAAAGTACATGAGTAGGTCAGTGCCTGCAAAAATACATGCGTAGATCAGTGCCTGCAAAAATAAACGGGTAGATTGGTACAGCTCTGCAAGCAGTTAAAAGCCTGGTAGACCAGTACCTCTGCTAAATCCTAAATAATTGTCACATGACCATCAAGCCACGCCCACAAAATAAGCCATGCCCACACAACCGGTAGTAAAAAATTTTAGAACCCACCCCTGATCTACACTTTCTAACAATGAGAACAATTTGGTGGTGGAATCATTTACCCAGTGTTGTCCTTTATTGGGTATGTCCAAGGAAACAAGACTGGCATCTGTGGTGGATGGATAGCCTAAGTAGCTTCTTTGGACTCTATGATTCTCTATTTCATTCACCTAAAAAAAAAAATCTAGTTTCCCCTGTTAAAACGATTAAATATGCATTGGGTTTTTTTTTAATGCATTATTATTTATAAATGTTTAGATCTCTTGATTAATGGAAGGTGGAATGTGGTAATATAACAGATGAAAACAGCCTCACTACTGATTTTTACAAATCAATCTTCCTCCCCTATCAGGAGTACCAAATATTTAGTTTTTATTGAAAGATACAGTAAGTAAAACCTTCCATAATCACATGTAAGGTACCCTTCACAAGCTCCTAAACTGTAGCTACTTACTGTAGCTCCTATATTCTGCTGTAGCAGAGCATTTCTAATACACAGAAAGAGGTTCTTGAAATTCTTACTTTCCTTCATCTGCCCAACAAGGTCAACCTGTGGAAAACCACAACAGAGAACGGTAGCTTCATGACAAGTTTTATTTCCAGACCACGTTTGGACAAAAGAATGAACAGAGTGCTCTACAAATTTGCTGTGATGGAAAAAGGATGTGAAGTCAAATTTCTTTGTTCTTCCCCCAATGCAAGATGTGAAACAGAAATATCTAATTTGCTTAATTATTGATATGCATGTTCTGAAAGAGCTTTAGTCCAGTGTCAGCTGAAATCAGGCCTTGGAAACAGATTTATACTCACATAAAAATATAGAAGAAGCCGTTATAGCTTGCAGGGCTACCTTGACGAGGATGTTGAAATACCTTTGATCTTATTTAAGTATGAAGAAATCAACATTTATTTATAACTTGCATCAACATTTATTTATAAAGCTCCTTCAACTTGCTCGACTGTTTGCAGCACCCAGTTTTAGCTATGACAATATTCATGAGATTCACAGGCAAGCTTTCAAGAGCACGAAAAATAATGAAGCATCATGCTGAATTGTCCCTTGGATCTTTCTTATCAAAGACTGAACTTGATTTGGATAACTGCTGATGCCTTTTTGAGACACAGTGGGAAAGAAAATGCATTTTCTTCCTAGAAAATGGAAAAGAGGGGTTGAATTGTCCTCAGAAAATATATCCAAAGTGTTGCTTCTAGTGCAGATTGAAATCCAATAATTTTAGGGTATATGCAAAAGATGAAGTAGGAGTTTGTTGAAAGTAGGTAGACCTGTGTATTTACAGAAAGAGACAGCACTCCTGCTATTGTTGATGTCCATGAAGACTGCAGAGGAGGAAAATTTTAATAAAGAAACAGATATTTGCTTGTAACTGGAGAAAATGCCTGAGGGAAAGTATTCTTTTGTCAGCATTATTGTTTATAATGACATACATAACTCTGATGTTTCCACAATGACCCCTTCATAGTTGGCTTTATTTGATTTCAACATAATGGATGAACAACCATTTTAGAACACCAAAGACAGTTCATTTCATACCAGCATTTTAAAACCACATGACTTTATAGCCCAAAAGTAGACTTGACCTTAGTGGAGTTTATTTCCATTCCCAGAGAAGACTACAACCTTTAAGTTATTAATTCTTGCACTTTAAGAGTACCTATATTTGGGTAGATCCTAGCTATATATTTTTAGAATAAGGCATTCTACAAAGCTAATTGTATAGAATTAATAGTGAGTGGAGCAGAGAAAGACTGTAATCTGTAGTCTGCATAGACATCCTCAATATGTCTTCCAGACTAAATAAGAATAATAGCCCTGTTCTCCGTAATTGCCTGGTTTACGAACAATGATAACTAACCCTGTGACAATGCCTATGCTTAAGCCAACTTGGAGGGCCAGGTGTCCAACTCAATATTGTTTCAGAGAAGACTATAAATGTTGGCTAGCAGTTCAAACTTCAAAATATTTTTAAAAATGTTTTCAAAGGCTGATTTGATTTTTTAAAAAATAAATAAATCTGAGTGAAGCATAATTTTGAATATTCAAGATAATTAATTATTTTAAAATTCTTTCTCCTCTCTTGAGGAAGGGAAGGGAGACCTGGGAGACTGATAGTGAACAATCTCCGCCAAATGCCATGACAGACAAATGTGATCAAACAGATCATGAGACAAGCATCTCACACAAATAGGAGAGCTACAGAGGAGAAACGAAAGGGGTTCCCGCTTTCTCATTTAGACAACTGACTATCAACGTACTACTGACAATCAACAATTACTGGTAAGGATGTCCCAACCATTTCCACCAACTTCTGCTTCTAGTTTTAGAGGAACTCCAACTACTTCTGGCTACTTTCCATCACTATAGTTTGGGATCCACATGGAAAAATCTGCTTCCGAATTTCTATGTCTCTTAGCAGCATTGGCCCAGTCCTAGCTGACTTAGAATATTGACTGATACCTTGTGGTTGGTGAAGACCTTATTTATCCTGAGGCTTGATGAAACTTTAGCAGGTATTTTGGAGATTGGGGACGTAGCTATTCTGAGGGATAGGGCTAACATTTCTCATATTTATTATGGTAGAATTTTCCCTTCTCCTTAGATTCTTCCTAACTAGTTGTTCAAGAACATGCATAGGATTCCGCCCCCCCCCCCCCGAACTGAGTCAACATATTACTTTTCAAGACAACAATCTCCTATATGAAAATCATACCTGCATATGCATGGAAGTTAAATCTGCATCTCAATTCTTATGCCCACTATATTCAATTAGAGATCAGAATGTATAAGCCTATTTAAATTTAAAACTTTCCCAAGATGAAAAGACCATTGTTTTCCTTGTAAATGAAAAATGTTTATGAAGGTCAGTGGAGAAATTATTTCCATCTGTAGCATTAGCCTATAGAAATTCACTGATGCCTCTCTCTCAGTTTTGATGTACTTGATTTTATGTTAATATTTTTCCTGCATTTTAATTGCTATGTGTGTTTTAGTGCATGAGGCCTTTGTTTGAATCATAATACAATAAATAAAAAAATCAGAACATTAACATCTTTGTCATTTATACATAGAAGAAAACCCTCAATACAGCCCTGATTTATACTAATATTTTTTTAAAAATCAAACAATTCTTTTCATGAACCTGACTGTGTCCTTGAACGCAGTCAATTTATTAATTCAGCTAAACAAATAGTTGAATTTTATAATCTATGACATGCTTTTTTTAAAAAAATAATATTGACTATATTACAAATGCATTAATATATTTTAATTATTTTTCAAAGATTAGCCCAGCAAAGATTATTGAAAAAAAGTGTAGCTTGATTTGTTCTCAAGGCAGGAACTACAGCACACAGCTTTGGTGGATTATTTTCCCCCTGGAAGGCTGCCACAATGCAATCTTACAATAAAGAAGTTGCAATGCCATATATTTAACAAATGAGAGTTGACAGCGTAAGAGCACAAGCTCTGGAGATGGAATGGATAGAAACTTGGTGGGAAAATGTCAGGCTGGTTCAACTTCATAGCCCTGTAGTGATGGTGGAAACATCTACTTTTTGAAAATGTTACACCAATATAATGCAGGTATACTAATTCACTGATAACCAAGAGCTTACGCCAGGTTCTGGATGGAAGCAATAGTGTGCTCTATATAGGATGACTGCTACGTCATGTGATCTAAAAAGTTATCGGCACAATGATACAGACACTTTCTCAGTGATTGTCATATCAGCTACTGTTCAATCACACAGATCACAGGTTGTTGCAGCAGTTAAAGGTCTAAACCAGAAAGAGCAGCTATCTTAGCTAGTTTGTCATAATGCCCAGAATGGTGTTTCAGTTGTTAGAAATTTCTCTTAAATGGCAGAACAGGAGAAACAATTCTGCCTTTATTCAATGCAGCTGAGCAACAGCATTTTCATTTAATAGAATCATATTGTGGTGCTGAGGGGAAGAGGCATACTGTGTTTCCTCGAAAATATATTAATTTTTGCTTCAAAAGACAAATTAGGTCTTATTTTCCAGTTAGGTCTTATTTTCTGGGAAACACAGCACTAAATGCATCTGTCTGGCTGACAATTTTAACTGGAGCTTATTTTTGGGGTAGGGCATATATTATGTGCATCTGGAAAAATCATGCTAGGGCTTATTTTCCAGTTTCTTATTTTCAGGGAAATAGTGATTGCAAACCAAACCACATTTGGAGGACCACAAACTAAATTGTTTCAAAATCATACATTTGGAACCCTCGGTTTATAGGTTGTTTTGACACTCAATACCCAAGTGGGGAGGAGGAGTTGAGGAGTTTAGCTTTATTGGTACCAGGGTGGAAGAGAAGAGATTGAGACCTTGTCCACCACAGCCAAATGAGGAATGAGCTCCCTGCCAGAGCTCATTGCAATAGGCCCAAGATGGCTGATTCTGAGTGAGATTTCAACAAGGACAAAGATTATTCCTTGCACTGGTGCCTCCATCCAGCTTCACTATCTGTTGTATCAAGTTTTGCTTGGACTCTCATAATGCTCAAGTACTCACTGAAAGTGAGTTGGGCGGTCATATAAATTTTCTTAAACAAACAAATAAATTGATAAAATTACAGGAGTCAGTTCCAGAATTTGAAAAGCTGTGATTGTAGTTCTCAAAGTCAAAGGCAGTCATGAGAGAAAAATCCAACCCTTCCTTGTCATTAGGTGAATAAATAGATTCCCCCTCCCTCCGCAATCCAGGGATGTTTTAAAAGTGTGTCGGCAAACATCACAACGACAAATACTTAAATGATACAACTAGGTGGAAGATTCTGCATTTAACTAACATTTGCATTTCAAAATGTCTTTATTGTACCACGCAGGCCAGTTGGATTTCATATATTTATTTAATACTGCCTTCTTTACATACTATAAAATTTAATTCAGCATACAAAATATTGGGTAAAAATATCTTCATTCTGCTTGAGGTTAAGAGGTGATTTGCTACTATCTTAGAAGATAGACAATAGCTGGTCCTTCAGATGTTCTTGGACTCCAGTTCCCATAATTCCTCATCAATGCTCACAGGGTTAGGGCTGCTGGAAGCTGAAGTTAAGAACATCAGGAGCCCCACCTGTTGCCTACTGTATTTAGGTAGTGGTCAATCACACGTGGATTGCTATAGTCTCTAGTCATTCTTCTTCTAGCATAAGCATCATGCTATGTACCCCAGTCCTGAAGGAGATAATACATCTTTGTTGGCTACAGAAAAAAAGGAGAAAGTATCATAAAATGTCATTATAGTAAAATGGCAGTAAATTTAAAAAAAACAACTGTTTTTCTCAGTCTCCGTGTTCTGAAACTCGCACAGTGTTTGTCTAGAAATTTTCTTTCTGTGGCAAGATGGAAAAGGACTACGATTCACATATAATAGAATGAATGTAGCAATGCTCTGACAAGTCCACTTTACATTGTATGTTGCCTTCATAGATTAGAAAAAAGAAAGAACAGCTCAGCAAATCTATTATTACATTTGAGAAATCATTAGTCCCAAAGGAGTAATAACAGTACACTATTAACATTCTGAGTACATTTTTCGGCTTCAGTGTTGTTAAAAAAACATTATAAATATGTAAATTTCAGATCAACAAATCCAAAATAAAATGCACTGAAAATACTGATATGTAGACAAAAGTTTATTTACACCATACAACATTTTAAATATTTTATACACAGCTGCAGCAGGAAAAGCTATTCTGAGCTTCCCAGAGAAAACTGCAATAATAAAGATGTGAAATATATTATTCATATAAAAGTGAGATTATTACTTTATTGCATTTAAAGCAATGAAGAATGTAGCTCAACAGACATTCATTTAATGACAACAAAACTTTGCTTTCCTCTGCTTCCTCTTCCTCTTCTTCTTTTGCTTCTTCTTCCTTCTTCTCCTCCTCCTCTTCTTTTTTTTTATATTATAAAGTAAAAAGTGTAGTAATGGCCAAACAGACTGTTATAAACTTTAAAAACTGCATAAATATATACATTGTGCTTCATGGTGAAGTTTTTTGAAAACTAAACCAAATGAAGCTGTTACAACATAAACCGTTGTCTGAGGTTTATCTATAAAGATTGACCTTACAAATCCATTCCACGGGTACTTACAAGACACGATGGTAAGAATTGTACACCTGGGGCCTCCACTAGGTTGGCTAGTGGAAATCGATTGTGTGACAAGAAAACCCACTGACTTCTGGCCCAGGAAGGTGCTGATATGCCTTAGCCATGGTGTCCAAACAGGCTGGGTCAGGCTTCCCAACGTCTCTGGAGCGTCAGTGCAAACAAAATGATTCTAGGATAAGCTTTGCGCCTCAGTTTATTTCACCTGTCATTAAACCTCGGTTTGAAAATCACCTTCTTGTACATCTAAAGGCAAGTTCAGACATTTTTCCCATTCTGCTGGTCTTAGTTCTAAAGCATCTTTTGCCTCTGAATCTAATACGTTGATGGTGGTATAATGTTGGTAATCGCTTGGGGTTTTGAAACTGTCCCAGGGACTCTTGCTGCTTCCTGCTGGATTTTCCTGTGAAAATTGGGAGATTTAGGGTGGAGAGAGAGAGGTGGGGTGAGAGAGAGAATAATTAAAAAGAATATAAAAATAACATTTCCTTTTCTGTTTTAGCTTATTCAAGAAATCACATGGGGAAATCAGTCATCAGAAGATAAGCCGATTTATCTCTGTTTGGCACAAGAAAAGATATTATCATTGAAGGGAGTCAGCTTGGCCTATATGCAGTGTCCATTCTCTCATCCCTTTCCAAGGGGAGGTCATTGATATACTGGAAGGTTTGCCAAGAAAGCTGCCAAACGAATTCCCAGAACTGAGCTGAAAACTGAGCAAATTAAGAGTTCACCGACCATCCCTGGCAGCTGTATGTTCAACTGACATTTCTTGGAAAAGGAGACAGTCATGACAGACAAGAAGTGATTGAACGCTTCTAACCAAACGTTATAAAGTTACAGATTTCATGTATTATTGTGAACTGAAGTTGATAGTGGTTTGGAAGCCGCTACAGGAAAAATGGATGGTTATATGTGAAAAATTGGCTTTAGATCATAAGCTTAAGGGATGCAAATGATATCTATATTTTTATCACTTTGCACGAAATGATCCCTTTAAGAAAATCCCAATACACATACAATCTCATGTGGGAACACATATATAAGGAGAGAGAAACTGAAATTTTCCTAATCCTTTTACAGCATGGAATTTTATTTTGTCTTAATTCTTTGGAACACTTCTTTTAAATCTCTTGTTCCCATATGGAAAAGGACATTTTTTCCAAACAGGACACCAGTGGCAGGGAATAGTAAGGCAACAAAGAGTTTGAGTTTGAATTTGAGTTTATTACATTTCTATACCGCCTTCTCCCGAGGGACTCAGGGAGGTTCACAGCCGTATTAAAACAATCCACACAAAAATTAAAAGTACTAAAATAAGTTAAAGCTATTTGGCTGTTATTAAAACCCCTTATTAAAACCCCGTTAAAACCAATTCAAAACCCACTAATCTATTCAGTCAGGCCGGCTTGGTGAAACAACAAAGTCTTCAGAGCCCGACGGAAGGTGTGGAGGTCGGGAATCTTTCTTATATCCGGGGGCAGTTCATTCCATAAGGCAGGAGCTCCCACAGAGAGGGGTCTCCCCCGGGGGGTCGCCCACCGACATTGTCTGGCTGACGGCACCTTGAGGAGGCCCTCTCTGTGAGAGCGTATCGGGCGGTGGGAGATATTCAGTGGCAGAAGGCGGTCCTGTAGATAACCCTATTGCATGCACTCTGGTTCCCATATAGGTGAAATGACTACCCAGTTTGACTAAAAAATGTTGCAACGTAACCTAATTTAATCATTGCTTTTTTTAAACATACAAAACCCCCTCAGTCACTATAGTCTCGCAGGTCTTGGAGACTCCTATTTTCCTTTACAGTTTTGGACACAAAGCAAAAATGCTTGCTTTGTTCATTGTACAAGCGTACCAAAGATGCATGATGATGCTAGATATTCTTGCTTGTTGCCCTAGAGTTATAAAATACAGTTTATTAAAGTACGGCTCCTGCTTGATTTATGTTGCTTCTCACTGCCTGGATTGGCCTAATATAGAAACAGGAAGATCAGGCTGATGAGTAATCCTTTAAAAAAAATTCTACCAGAGAAATGAGTTTGCCTCCATAATTTATCTTCAAAACTGGTACGTGTATGAAATATATATATATATATATATATATATATATATATATATATATATATATATATAGAGAGAGAGAGAGAGAGAGAGAGAGAGAGAGAGAGAGAGAGAGAGAGAGAGAGAGAGAGAGAGAGAGAGAGAGAGAGAGAGAGAGAGAATCATGAAATTAAAGAGCTAACCATGGAATTTTTTAAAAAAAATCCTATATTGTTTTTTGTTCAGCTTTGTATGTGCTCACACTGTGTATTATTAGATAAACTTCCCGACAGAAGAAAAGATTGATAACTTTCTTTAATGAAGGTAAAGTGATGCAAAGCAGGAGAGCTCTTAATGTGGAGAAGGTCTTATGTCAGATAAAAGCAGAAATGGGCCTCTATAATCCTAAGGATTTTTAAAATTAACATGGAATCTGTTTCTAATTTACACCAAAGCTAATAAATCACTTGCTAACAATCTTTTAAGAGAGGCTCAATCTTAAGCCACTGGAGTTTCATTTTAACATGGTGCTGAAGGCACCTAGCACCCTAGCTGCTCTTAAATTTGCAGCATTCTGTACAGAATACAAAAAATGTAGATTTACTTAAAATTTTATTTATTTCAATTGTGCATTATAAGAGTAAATTGCTTTATGAATGAAAATTATCAAAAAAAAGTTTAACTGTGTTTGCTAATATTATACAGTATAAGAACAATACCCATCCTAACTATTAAATTGCAATAACTTATATTGGCAGTATTTTTATTTTATTTATTTTTGCATTCGATTGTCAAAGTTTTAGGCTGTCTTTATATTTGAATTTGCCAAAGTAAGAGGGACAGATCCTTAGGGCATATACAAAGAACTAATTTCATCTGCTGTCTTCCAGAGGTCACAGACTGTGTTGACATACATTCGCTCCACCGTCTATAGTTGATCCTAGGCCTGCCTCATTAGTAAAGCTTGTGTCTGGTGTTATCCCAGTAAATGATTGTGGAGCTAAGGTTGCAAGGTGTAGTTAAGGTGGCAAAGCATCCATCAATTGCTCTCCCTAATCTTGGGGGCGGAGACAGTGCTGGAAGAAGAATGGTGAGTTTAGTCACCTGGCAGAAGTTGATCTTATCTGGAGGAGTAGTCCCAATAAACCAGAGGAGGTTTTATTAGGAGATCCTTACCCTTGCTTTGTGTCACTTCCAGGGCCTGAAGGATATGTGTGTGTGTGTGTGTATGTATGTATGTATATATATATATATATATATATATATATATATATATATATATATGTATGTGTATGTGTATGTGTATGTGTATGTGTATGTGTATGTGTATGTGTATGTGTATGTGTATGTGTATGTGTATGTATATGTATATGTATATGTATATGTATATATATATATGTATATATATGTATATATATGTATATACACACACACACACACACACACACACACACACACACACACACACTGAGGTTTTCACGGGTGTTTGTATATAGGTCTTTGGTTATTCGGGTTTTCTCCCGCATAAAATTGGAAGTGTCTTGGCGATGTTTCAATGAAGTCTCGTGCTAGGAGCACGAAGCCGAGAACACCAGCCTGAAGATGACGAATGAGACTTCGTCGAAACATCGCCAAGACACTTCCAATTTTATGTGGGAGAAAACCCGAATAACCAAAGACACACACACACACACACACACACACACACACACACACACACATACAAGGTTCGGGCAGAAGAAGAACATCATGGCTTCAATATCTAAGGCAGTGTTTCCCAAACTTGGCTATTTTAAGGTGCATGGACTTCAACTCCCAGAATTCCCCAGACAGTATGGCTGGTTGAGGAATGCTGGGAGTTGAAGTCCATACATCTTCAAAGGGTCAAGTTTGGGAAACACTGATCTAAGGAATTGGTTTGGGCAAAACTCAATAGAACTTTTTCATGCGGCTATTGATAAAAATAGGATCACCCATATGCCAACGTTCGATGTCAGATATGGCACAACAAGAAGAAGGCATGTCTCATACATGGACTAGCAATATATACATTAACTTTTCACTTACATTAATAAAACACAATGAAATACAGTATAAATGTTAAAAAGATCTACGCTCAAATGCCAATGTCTAGGCCATAACTTTCTACACAGGGAATCCCACAGATCCCTGGCATCGTTGGTTGGCATTTATGTCTGTAGGTTGTTCATGAAAATGGCAGTAGCACTAAGTGAAGTGGAAGAAACCTCTGCTTTAGTCAGCATCCCCACTGTGCACCCTATGTTGCCGTGCCATATTAGGATATATTGGTATATTGCCATGCTATATTGTGGGAATTAGGAACCTGTGACAAGAATAGTGCCACATGCCACTATACCATAACCTATCATCTCTCTCTCTCTCTCTCTCTGTCCCATCCTCCCTCCCTCCCTCCCTCCCTCCCTCCCTCTCTCCCCCTTCTCTCTCACACAATCTATCCATCATCTATATACCACATTAAGTGACAAAAAGCAACGTATCACTAAAAAGTGTATAAGAGTTTTTAAAAATCTGAAAGATTTAAAAGAACTATGAATGCCACTTCTGAGAAGATTCTATCAATGTATCTCTAAAGCAGGGATACTAAGAAAGTTTCTAAAGATGATAATGTAAAGGATGGTTGTTTCTTTATGGAAGAACACTTCTATTTCAAATAATTATGACATATGGAGGTAACTACCAATTATTTGAGTTCTGCTTGGAAACTGACTGGCAGCCAACAAAATCTGTTTATTTTTGGTAGAAGAAGATGACATTTTATTTAAGATTACAAGTTAAATTTTAAGCTACCTAAAATTTCCAGTTTTCAAACACCATTATATGTATAGTTCATAATGCTAGATGTCATAATTAATGCTAGATGTCACCAAAGCATAACTATGAACATTAGACTCTAATATTCATAGTATTATACAAGAATTATGAATATTAGAAGAATTGTGGAAAGTGGATATTGGGACATCTCCTTTATAAAAAGTATTTATATGAGTATCTGATAAGCAATAAATTTCAACAATGTTTTCTAAATCTGCCCTTATCACTAGCAGCTGAGCTTTATGAGTAATATTCCACTTCTTGGATATTTTTATTAACTTACAATAAGTAATATACACATTTTTGAATAATTATCTTAAATTTATGGTCTTGTCCCCCTCCAACAGTTCTAAAAAATATGGCATTCATTCATAAGTGGAAGTTAAAATTATATATTCCATTACTTACCATACTTCCTGATTTTGGTACATCTCTAAATCTGTCTAGTGTCTGAAATTTCTGATTTAATTCTTGAAACAGTTCCATGTGTCTCTTCCTCGTATGCATGACCTTCTGCAAAATGGAATATAATTGCTTAGCATTTATAATGAGCATATTTTTTTTTCAAACAACCATTATTTCCTTCAACATAACAAAGCAAATTGAATTTGGCCAAGACGTGGAAATGAAACAGGCCATGTCATATATTTGATCTGCTGTTGGAATTGGAGGACTGTTTCTCCCTTACACATTCTGGAATTCCTGAAAAACAGTGCTGGCATATTTGTGTTTCTGAAGTGCATCATCACAAGAAGCTAAGTACCACTATAAATGATCTTCTTTGCTTGCCAGTTAAAATTAGTTTTAAAGAAATGACCTTTTTCTGGAAGAAGGTCCATATTGAGAACTTGGAAGATCCAATAGTTGTAAATGTCCCTGATCAGCAAAATATTGTGAGACCGGTAACAAGGAGAACTATAGGTCACCCTCAACTTACAACAGTTCATTTAGTGACCATTCAAAGTTACAATGGCTCTGAAAATGTAACTTCTGACCATTTCTCACATTTATGACCATTGCAGCATCCCCATGGTCACCTGATCAAAATTCAGATGCTTGGCAGGGTCACATGATTCTCTTTGGAGACCTTCTGACAAGCAAAGTCAACGGAGAAGCCAGATTCACTCCATGGCCGTGTATTTAACTTAACAACTGTAGTGATCCACTTAACAACGATGTCAAGAAAGGCCATCAAATGGGGCAAAACTCACTTAACAACTGGCTCTCTTAACAATTGAACTCAATTGTGGTTGTAAGTAGAGGGCTATCTGTATATTGAACGGGGAGATTTTTAGCTAACAGCAAGGAGTGAACTCTCCGTCTGTTATCATAATTCTAACATCATGGAAATCACAAAGGAAACAACTCATCCTACGAATGGAATCCTCCCACTCCTGGCCCTGGCTTCCTAGAAACAAAGCAAGGGGACAGTCCCTCCTGGCTCTCCTACAGCACTAGAGATTCTGCTTTGAAAGAGTTGGGTAGCAGAAAATCTTCATTTTGGGCTCACTCTGTAGGGACAGGCAGAACAGCAATGGGGTTATTCTCCAGCGATCTCTTTCTCAATAATCACTGGCAACTCCACCCCCACAAATTCTCATTACTCAGAAGTGGGATGCACACAGGGGTAAAATTCACTTAGCTTCCCTACCGGTTCGCAAATGTGTGTGCACTGTCATCTGCGCATGTGCAGAGGCTAATATGTCGCAAAAACTGACATCATGATGTCCGTGAGGGTGGGCAGAGCCTCCCGTGGCCGCTGCTACCAGTTCGCCTGAGCTGGATAGAACCGGTTGAATTTCACCCCTGGATGCACATCTATAACACCTGTATAGGGTATGGCTTACGCATCTGCATTTTGGTAAGGTCATAATTAAATTATGAGCGATGCTTCTGATTCAAATAGCGGAGGAGGAGAGTTATCAGAAAAATACATTTCAGCATTATAGTCCTACATTTTTCATGCTGAAGAAAGTGTCATATTATTTCATGATGCGGGCACGAGGACACAGGAAGCATTTATGAACCAATTAACCTCACTAGGATTTGAGATGCTTCTTGAAGGGAAGAATATGTAGCAGAGAAAGCTGACCTAAATTTATGGAGATCTCACTCAAGCGACGTTCTGGATATTTGCAAAAATAGCCATTTTAAAACTTCTCAGGAGCATACTCAGCTCTACAGATATGCATGCAGATATATGTGCATGTGTTGTTGTTTTTTAATTGCACTTTCAAAATGATTGTCTGCCAAATATACCTCATGGTAAGAAATGGTGTTGAAAGAAACTTAGCAAAGGAGTGTAAACACAGATAATAAAATGTGGGACATGTTTTGTCATTTTATACATGCTTCTTAGAATAGAAATGTCACTTACAGCTGCGATAAAAAGGACTAAAATTATACATCTAAGGTGGCTTCAAGCTTAAAGTCATACAAGATGTGGTGATTCCATATGACAATAGTCACTTTTTTTAGAATTTAATTTTGTTTAGTTTGGGATACAATGGGGATACAAGGGGCATCATTGAGGGCATCATGTGTGCAATGGTGCCTGAAGGCATCATGTTGACAATCTCTGGTTTATGTGGTGATCCTTATAAGCTTTTGGTCTATTTAAAGGAGACCCACAAGGGAAAGAGTTTTGAATCAAAATACAACAGTATACAAGGAGCTTCTATCCTTAATATATCTGTGTGCCTGGCTACCTTTAGCACAGAAGTCTGAAAAGGGTTATTTGGCCAGATAAGCTTACAATTTGTGATTGGGAACAAATTTGCTACTGAATATTCAGTTCTTAGTACTGCATCTCTAAGACAATTTTAAGTCTACTTAATTTTTAAGTTACTTAATTTTTAAGTTACTTAAGTAATTAAGTTACTTAATTTTAAGTAAAATTAAGTCTTAATTTTACTGAAAAACAATTGTTTACCTACTTAATCAATTGCATTTCATAATTTTTTATTATTGATTTTGAAGGAAGCTAAGTGAGTTTGTAAGTGGAAGATATATTTGGCATAAATCAAATGAATTAGGGCTACATTCATATAAACTAAACCATGGTTAAACCATGGGTTAACATAAATGAGTAGCTTGTGTTTTCAGATTGTGAAGGGAATTGAAAATTTTTAATTGCATTAAATATATTTTAATATTACACCACTATTTCTGAGTATTTCCACATCAAAATGGTGAGAAGCTGAGTCCTCATTTGTTACCAATGGTACTTAAGTGGCAGTTCTAAAGTTTCAAGAAATGCCTCAGGTCCTGCTTTGTTCTTGATTTGTCTACCTCTAGCATATAAGTACTGTGTAAAAATGTTAGGCAGTTGTGCAAAAAATACTATAAATTAAGAACACTTTCAGAAATAGAAATGTTAATAGTTTATTTTTTATCAATTAACAAAATGGAACATAAATGAACAGAAGAGAAATCCAAATCAAATCAATATTTGGTGTGATGACCTTGCACACAGTTTTGAAGGAATGTGGCAAGGTTCCTTCAAGGTTGTTCCAAACATCTTGGAGAACTAACCACAGATTTTCTATGCATACAGGCTGCCTCAACTTCTTCTGTCTCTTCAGGTAATCCCAAACAGACACAATTATGTTGAGATCAGGGCTCTGTGGGGGCTGAACTTGCACTTGAACACTCCTTGTCCTTTATGCTGAAGATACTTTTTAATGATATTGGCTGTATGTTTGGCGCCATTGTCCTGCTGCATAATCAATTTAAGGCCAATCACACACCTCCCTGATGGTATGGCATGATGGACAAGTATCTTCCTGTATTTCTTCCTTTACAACATTTTTGCACAGTACTGTATGTATGCTTGTAAATCATAATGGCGGAATGCTAAACCAAATTAGGCATGTTATGTTGTTGTTTAGCACTATATGTGAACTCAATCTACAAATCCAAAATATACAATACTCTCAGATCAGAAAAGGTGGGGACACTCCTAGTCCCTTCCCCTAAATATTGTCACCTGATGGAAACTAGAGAGTGTGCCTTTCCTGTGGCAAACTTTGCCCTATGTATCTTTCTGCCCCCTGAAGTTTCAGCAGGCCTCCACCTTTCTAGCCTTCTGCAAAGCTTTGAAGATGTGGCTTTTCCCTCATGTGCTGGGTTAAGATGAGGCCAGTAGTGGGTTTTTAGCAGTTTGCCCCGGTTTGGGTGAACTGGTAGTGACGGCGGTGGCGGGAGGCTCCACCCACCCACCTGGATGTCATCACGTATGCTCTGTGCATACGCAAAAGCTCTGCCCGCACGCTCACAGTTCCAAACTGGTAGCGAAGGTAAGTGGTACTTACCTTCGCTACCACTACTGGATAAGGCTGATGAGGGAGCTTAACAAGGATTTGGAAATTTAACTTCAGCGATAGGTTTTTAACATTTAGGGTTTTAATAGATTTATGTTTGGCGGTTTTTACTGATGTCTTCATTGACTTAATCTGTTGTTATATTTATAATTGTTTAAATATCTCCATGTTTTATTGCATTGTAAGCTGCTTAAAGTCACCTTGAATTGTGAAATGGGCCTCATATAAATTTGGTAAAAGAAATTGTTGATTGGGAGTCTCCCAGAGTTCAATATAAAATGAATACACATACATACATGCATACATACATATATATGCATATTGTATACTGTGTGTATGTATATGTATAACTAGTGGTGAGATTCAAATAATTTAACAACCGGTTCTCTGCCCTAATGACCAGCTGGGTAGGTATGGCTCGGTGGTCATGTGACTGTGTGGGATGGCCAACTCAAAGTCACTTATGTCGATGGGCGCTTCACCTTAGTTGTTACAATGTAATAAGGGTTAACCAGGGAGGCAGTGTCTGTAAGCAAGGCAATAAAGATTAGGCTAGAAACACCAGAATGTTTCCTTCCTGCCTTCCTTACAGGATTAGCCCTGTAAAGTGGAAAAAAACAAAAGGAGATTTCTTCCAACAACTGGTTCTCCGAACTGCTTAGAAAGTTAACAATTGGTTCTCCCGAATAGGTGCAAACTGGCTGAATCCCACTACTGTGTATAACCAACTCTTAAAATGTGGAAAAGGCCACATTTTAAGGTTGTTCCAAGCATGACCAGATGTATTTCAGAGCAAATGGTATTCCAAAGGGCATATGCTGAGATAGAGAAGGCATCTCTCTCTTCCTCCCTCTTTCAAAATTCAAAATAATATACAGGGAGTTTCTTATTTGATAAACTTGGTTATTTGGCCAATTGGCTCTTCTACTTGACAGAGATACCTGCCTCCATGCTGAGCACATGGTAGATGTGGGATTTTGACAGATACTGTATGTGAAATACATGTGATACACGTATGCTCTATATTTAAACACCAAATTCTACAGCAGCAGTAACCGGTAAAACTTGGTGAAATATTCAGACTTTGGCTGAGAAGTAGAATATGAGTGAAAGGTGAACACAATGTTTTTACATGTTCTCAGGAGCAGTGGTGAAATCTGCTCTCTTAGAAGAATGTCTTCAAATCAGTTGCCATAGAGAAAAATGCCAAGAAAGAAAACCACACGGAATATCTGACCTTTTAAATGGCACTGTCTGACTCACAAGATTTACTTGATTATGTAATTTTTCCTGATATGCTCAGGGGGGAAAAAAGTTATAATTGCTTTTTTGATACCTGATTTGGCACTTAATGTCTCATTGTCTTTCTGTTTAGTATTTCATTTTGTGAAGATTGTTAAGTGGATGCCTTCTACTTTGTTTTTCTTTGGGCACAGGCAAAATATGTAAAAATAGGTTTGTAATTTTTAAATTTTTCAGATAAAACTTTTCTCCCTCGCCCTTTTTTTTAAAAAAAGAAGAAAGAATGCATGGATATTGAAGTATGAGTGGGAAGAAAGAGAGGGCTGTTGGATGTGACTGAATACCATTGTATAAGAACACATCAGTACTGGAAATCAGAAAATGGGACCAGCAGATGCAATAATACTTTTATTTCCCTACTTTCCTTCTCCACTTACATCCCCAGAATGGTTTTCATTGAACTAGCATTTCCCAGTTATGTCATGAAAACTCCCTTGGGGAGGCTAGTCTTTTAAATGCAGTCTCAAAATATTTCACTTTCTTCTGTGGTAAAGACCAGAAGGCAATCCTCACATCTCTATTTCGTAAAAAACCTTCAGAAGAATGGAGTAATTTATTTATTTCTATATATTTATTAAATTTATAAGCTTGTCAGTGACTCCAATTGTTTTCCTAGTTGCAATGTATGGCTGTGAGAACTAGACCATAAGGAAGGCTGAACGCTGAAGAGTTGATGCTTTCAAGTTGTGGAGAAGTTGGAGAAGACTCTTGAGCCTTTGGGCTGCAAGGAAATCAAGTGAGTCATTCCTAAAGAAAATCAACTCTGACTGTTCTTTGGAAGGGCATACTGAAGCTGAGGCTCAAATACTTTGGCTGCCAAATGAGAAGAAAGGACTCAATGGAAAAGACCTTGATGTTGGGAAAGATGGAAGGCAAAAGGAGAAGAGTTGTCGACACAGTGAACGTGAATTTGGGCAAACTCTAGGAGACAGTGGTGAACAGGGGTTTAATCTAGTGGTTAAGGCACCAGGCTAAATACCAGGAAACTGTGAGTTCTAGTTCTTCCTTAGGCATGAAAAATAGCTGGGTGACTTTGGGCCTGTCACTCTCTCTCTCTCAGCGTACCTCACCTCACAGGATTGTAATGGAAAAAACTGGAGGAGGAAGGAATATTATGTGTATTTGCTGCCTTTATTTACTTATAAAAATAATAAAGGTGAGATAAAATAATCTAAAAATTAATTAACTAATTAAACATTTCACATCTGAACTATTGGTTTTGCATGCTAGAAGATGTTCACACAGAAAGGTGATCCAAGCTAGTTAAAATGTTTGACAGATTTACAGTGCATTTTTAAAAATCACCTAATAAAATGTCTTCCCTTAACTTACTTCTCATGCAAGTTTTTAATAATGCAATTATTAAAATGCTATATCTTTTTACTAAAGGTTTTTTTTAAAAAAATACAATTCACTTTGACATAAATGATGATCAACTAGATGATTTTCTCAATTGCAGGAATATTTGTGTGTAGTATTGTCTATTATGTACTGCTGTCTGTTTATTCACATTAATATGAATGATTTTTCTGGTCTTAATGAGTATAAATGATGATAAAGTGGTCCTAAGAGTACGTTGAATATGCAAGCTTTCAGTTTCACATAATAAATTATACCAGATTGTTCTGGTGAGCATGAACAGGAAGTGTCAGGTATAAAAAAAGATTCCACACATTCTATATATTTAGATCAACTGAAGAAGAATACTCTGTTCTGAATAAATACACATGTTTCTCAGTCCTAAATCTTTATCTTAAGACTAACATCTAAATAAACCAATGGCAATTATTTTTAAGTGACAGAATGAAGTTGTTAGGTGCTAACAACTTATTTACATTTTGCTGATCAGGTACATCAATCTTTCACAATGAGAAAGTGTGTTTAGGTCTGAAACATTTGTTCAGCCAAGTTTCAATTCTGCATAAACTAAGCAAAATCAATCATATGCATTTAGAAACATATAAGGTAAGGGTAAATGTTCCTCCATACATGCATGCTAGTCATTCTGATTCTAGGGGGTGGTGCTCATCTCCGTTTCTAAGCTGAAGAGTCAGCGCTATCCGAAGACGTCTCCGTGGTCATGTGACTGGCATAACTAAACACCAAAGGCACACGGAGCGCTGTTACCTTCCCACCAAAGTGGTCCCTATTTTTCTACTTGCATTTTTATGTGCTTTTGAACTGCTAGGTTGGCAGAAGCTGGACAAATAACAGGAGCTCACTCGTTTACGCAGTGCTGGGGATTCGAACTGCTGAACTGCCGACCTTCTGATCAACAAGCTCAACATCCTGCCCACTGAGTTTCTCTTAGAAACTTATAGCACTACATAATTAAAATTGATCTGAGAAATTGAAAACTCCCAAAACTTAAAAATACTAAAAGAGCAACTACATAGAACACCATAACTTAGTGACTGAATATTTAATCAGCCTATAACTGACACTTGGTTAATTAATAAGACTTTAGGTCCAATCCTAACCATTCCATGAATAATTTCATCTGAGCAGTTTCAGAGAATTCTCCCCAAATATATTTGGAGATAGCAGTACTCCATGTACACGCTTCTCACAAGTGCTTTTCTTGTACATAGCAAGTTTCTGAAACTTCTGGGTCCTTATATACCTATTATGGGTCAATGGGAAGGGATTCAGTCTGAATTGTGAAAAATATAGAAATATATGATGATACTTGATCTTTACCCTTTTACATGATCGCTTGTAAATTAACTTGACTTCTAATTACATGGAAGGAAAGCAATTATTATATATTTATAGTCATTTGTTTAAATAGGTGGACCAATTTAAAAGTCCATGGTCCAACCCATCCCCCAAGAATTTTGTCAGTAAGATGGGGATCCCAAATTAATATATACAAGGAGGCAATCTGTGTAGGAATAAAATGATATGAAATGGGCTAAGGAAGTAGAGTTGTGATAATATCAAAACAAAAGAAAACAAACAGAAGGGTTTTTTAAAAGATCAGCATCTAAAAAAATACATAGCTTGAAAAGAAAGGTTGTACAGATTTTTAAAAAACCCACACAACAGAATGTTTTCCCTTATAATTAAAAGCATTGATTATTGTTTGTAAATGCTGAATTAAAATATGTTTAAACAAATATCTCACATTCATCATGCATACTGGCTGAATATAAGTAGTATAGGGACACTTACTTCAAAGTCGAGGTCAGAATAACGTGATTTTCTCCTCTGTTCAATGTTGGTTGAAAACAAAACAAACAAAATCACATATTAATTTAACTGAGTATCAATAAAATAACAATGCTGCATTTGTTTTGGATAATAATCATTTATTGACTTACTTAATGGAACTTCTATGCTATTCTAAACGAGCAGGACACTGCTCAGTTTTTGATGGAATATTTGAATTGGATATAGGTTTTTATCATATTTAAGATAGATCTACTAGGCAAGGGAACAATGATTTGCAAATCCTACAAGTGGGTCACCTCTAAATATGATTAAAGCTCGATCTAATCCAGTATCTGGTGGAATTACTTTAATATCACTTCAACGTATTATTTCATAAAACTCTATTTGCCCATTATGCTAACCAAAAAACCCCCTATTCCCTTAATATTACCATTTGAACTTGTGCAAAGGTTCTAGCGTAGGTTTACTTGACAGATTTTTTCCCTAACCATCTTTTAGCCTTTATTGTCCCATTAAGATGAAGATCTTCATAAATCTGAGTTTTTCAAATACTGAAACTTGCTATCAACTCATTTTAAAAGAAATAGAATATATGAGAACAATCTAAAACAGACCAGATTGTTTCGTAATACCAAAACTTCCTTCCTTCCTTTCAAACATCATCAGGAGAATGCAAGAAATTACTTTCGACTTTCTAATTTTCATTTTGTTGGTTTAGCATCAGAGGTGGGCTGCTATCAGTTCGCACTGGTTCTCCCAAACCGAATGTTAATTTTCTGAGCAGTTTCCCATTTTACAGGGCTAATCCTGCAAGGAAGGCAGGAAGGAAACATTCTGTTATGTCTGTATTTCTAGTCTAATCCTTATTTTATTTGCCCTGCTGCTTCAGAAACTGCCTCTGGGTTAAGCTTGTTACATTATAAGCCTTACACCAGTGGTTCTCAACCTTCCTAATGCCGCGAACCTTTAATATAGTCCCTCATGTTGTGGTGACCCTCAACCATAAAATTATTCCTAAAACGATTGAAAATATGTGTTTTCCGATGGTCTTAGGTGATCCCTGTGAAAGGGTTGTTTGACCCCCAAAGGGGTCACGACCCACAGGTTGAGAACACTGCCTTACACCCAGACTTTCTGTCTGTAGACTGAGCTTCTACAGAGTCCACCCACCCCAGAGTTTTTTCTGGTACTTTTATTCCTGGGGATTGACTTTCTTAAAGATTGTTAAAGGGTTGTTTTAAGCTTTTTGGAGTATACTTCCAACATGGCTGGAACAGCTATTTACAGAAGGGTTGGCATAGCCAAAGAAGAAATGGCTGAGAGGCGGATGCAA
Organism: Masticophis lateralis; assembly: GCA_030761175.1. Lineage (NCBI taxonomy): Eukaryota > Metazoa > Chordata > Lepidosauria > Squamata > Colubridae > Masticophis > Masticophis lateralis. Next base: position 120,855,822 of record JAUDYJ010000001.1, read on the forward strand.
GCTTGGCATTCTGCCTGATTTTTTTTATTGCCTTTCTGGGGACATGTGATCTTTCCTTAAATCTGGATGATTACCTAAGTGAGGTGAGTGAGACCAGCTGGTATCTTTAAGTGGTACAAATGGATCTAGTGATTGCTTCTCCTGGGTGGGAAACTCTGCTTTTTCAGTTCACTGAGCACAGTAGTCTCTTGTCTATGGGGATTCTTCAGTCACCCAGGTCATGATTGTCCCAAAGGTGCTTTTTTCAAGAGACAACTGGACTCTCCTGATTTCCAGAAAGTCCAGTTGCCCCTTGAAAAAACATCTTTGGGACAGGAATCTTTTGCATTGCTTCGAAGTGGGCAAGGCACATGATTGCTCACTGATAATAAGTGGATCCTCCTTCCAATTTGTTTTAGTTTTCTCTCATGATAATATGGCATAGTAACATGGCACCAATTGTACAAAGTTAGCACCCACCTATCTCCTAGAAGAATGAAATATTTTGAGAAATATTAAAAAGGAAGAATATATTTCCCTGAATGAGAAATGGAAAAACATGTTTTCTTAGAGGGAAAAAGCAGCCCCCACCTTCCTTAATAACCCACAGAAGATGTTAGCACCTAAGAGATAAAGAGATAGATAGCTATATTCATAGGCAAAAATTCCTTGCAGCAAGGTCTGAACAAAGGCAGAATGGGATTAGCGCTCACTCAGGATGTTAATTTTTCTCTTTAGCTTGGCGTTTTGTAACCCAAATATGCCCACCCACTTTCTGGAGAGCTTAAATGACCTCTCTGCTAAAGGGTTTCACTTTATGAGCAAGAGTAACATGGCTGCTGATAGTTATCCTTGTATTTTAATTATTTTAATTCCTCAATGTGCTCTGGCAACCTGCCTGATTTGTAACTCAGGGTTGCAGGTATTGCTGAGGAAAAGGAAGATATTCAAACCAAATGGTTTAGGTTTCCATGATGGCTGTGACTCATTGAACTTCAGTGTGTATTCCCCAATGTCTAATCTAATGACTAGTATTTAGGGCAGCTTTTTGCAAGCAAAGAAGCTTTTTATATTTTTGTACAGGTAATCCTTGACTTACAACAGTTCATTTAGTGATCATTCAAAGTTACAAGGGCACTGAAAAAAAGTGATTTATGACCATTTTTCACCCTTACGACCATTGCAGCATCCCCATGGTCATGAGAGGGCGGGCGAGGCCAAGCGCCCCTTGACGTAAGTGACATTGAGTTGGCCATGCCCATCCAGCCAGTCATTAGGGAAGAGAACCAGTTGTTAAAAAATTTGCAGCCCACCACTGTTTAGCATACATCAAAAGAAGAGGTGAAAGATTGGCTAGAGAAAAGAAATAAAATGGCCAACAGTTAATTGAATTTGGTCTTTTAAATCTACAGTGTCGTGCAGCCATAATTGTTGCCTTGATAAGCTTTCACAGAATCAAAAATAGAAAGATGTGATCTCCTAAATTTTGCATTTTGGGCAATCGAGCACAAAGTGGTCCAATTCCATTTTGCATTTTGCCAGCAGGCTCGCTTAATAACTAAAGAAACTTCATTTATATGGCCAGAATAGGGCAATGAAATTTCATTGCCATCTGTGTAAGCTCTGTAGAGTAAAAATACACATTTAGTACTCACTTCATTCAAGTGGCAATATATTTAGATAGAGGGCATAAGTGAGATGGGCCTATGGGGAGTGCCATTTTTTTTGGCACTGTGACTTAGGAAAAAGGTCTGTAAATGCATTTCAGATGGAAACCTAATACAACATGACATGCATCCATTCAACTCTGCCTTAAACCAAGATGTGCACATTTACTTTTCTTTTTTCAAAGCTGCACGCTTTGAGTCAAGACTATTCTCCAAAGGATAGGGAAGGAAAAGAACTGAAATTAATACTCAAACATCAATTGCCACAAAATTCTGGACAAATTAATTCTCAACCACCAAATAGTAGTCCAATACATCTGGAAGTCACCTGATTGGATCATGTGGCTTTTATTTGCAAAACCAAATTGGGCAGGCTTTTCCCAGACATGTGTTTTGTATTGCAAATAAATTGCCAGCCCTTTGAAGTAGATCATGTCAGAAAAAAAAAAAAGATTACTGCACTAGGAGTCTTGAAAGGCATGTTATTGCAGTTAGACCAGGGTATCAAACTGGTGGCCTGCGGGCCGGATGCGTCATGCACAGGCCATGCCTACCCCAGCTCCGCGAAGGAAAAAATGTCCAAAATGTCACATGACAGCAATGTGACATCCCAAGTTTGACACCTATGAGGTAGATTATTATAATAGAATCTTGAAAATCTGTCAATTCTCTCCTCTTCTTATGCCCAACAAAATCAAAGTGGTGTGATTTTGAGTTCACACTTCCTACTTTTTCCAGGACACATATTTTTTCTATAATAGTTTGTTATTTCTGTCCTCCTTTTCTAAACCAAATGCACATTCTTTCACACGTGGGGAGAAATAAATCTTGTCTAAAAGCATATAACACTCTTGTGTGTTGAGATGCACACATAAAAAGAGGGCACTGATAAGAAATGGAGAGGAAAGGGAAAGAGAAAAAATTAAATGGCCTCCGCTGGAAAGATGTTGCCCTTATGAAGATTGCCAGCATTTCTTTGGTTTTTAACTACAACCAGATTAATGTCACAGGAAGTAAACAAAATTGAACCAAGCTTTAAATACTCCGTCTGTCAAAAGGACAAAGTTGCAACTCATAAAGTTGGCTTCTTTCAACAATGAATTGTTAAAATTAGTCACGAGATGGAATGCTAAACTGTAGTTGACTGACAATAGACATGAGAGTTTCTAACATCTTTGTAACTGGACCAGACAAAGGGAACTGCAGTGAAAGTGTACCAAAATGAGGCCTGTTCCAGATACAATAAACTATAATTTACTGTTACATCTGAACAGAGTCAGACAAAGGGAAAATGAGTTTGGTATAAGGGTTAAGGTGCTGACCTAGAAACCAGGAGACTGTGAATTCTAGTGTTGCCTTAGGCATGAAAGCTGGCTGGGTGGATTGGGTTGGTCCTTCTCTTTCAATTCCACCCACCTCACAGGCTACTCCTCACTAGAGGAGGACAATTTACTTTCTCTCTTTCACTTAAAGTGAGACATATACACATCCTTTGTCACAAGGCTCATGAATTATGATTTATTTGTTATTAAAATTTATTACAGAAAAAGAGAGATCTATCAATACCATTTATAGAATTGTAAGAGACTGATGCTAACTTAAGGGATCTGTTTGAAACCTTGACATCTTAAAAGTTACCTATTAAGAACAATAGGAGGAAATCAGGACAAAAAGATACAGGTTGAATGCCAGAGAGTAAAATTGGCTTTTGTGGAACAGATGAATGTGAGAATGTATTTAATATCTGGCTATTTGGGATAGAATCCTAAGAGCAAATATAATGTATTCCCAGACCCAAACAACTGGAAAAAGAGAAACTGATGACCTTTTTCCATTTCTTTAGTTACCCAAATAGTATAAGTATGATAAAATTTATATTCAGGCAACAGGCTTGGGGAGGAATCTAAAATGTGAGAAAAAGAAGACTTCAGTGCAGTTAATTTTGCATCAATTCAGCTTGGAACTATTCATAGAGCTTTTTTGGTATAATTCTAGATCAACTTTGAACTCTGCTCACTGAAGGACAAAAATAGAAGAGCACAGAAGGATTGTTTTCACACCCCAACCTGCATTACACTGTGGACAGGAGAAAGATATGTTCCTACCCAATGACTCATGAAACTTCTTTTGGGGTGAAATGGAGGATAAATGCCTCCTGTGTGCTTTCATCTAATCAGCAACCTGATTCATGACACCAGACATTGCTCAAAATACATCAGGCAGTGGAGGCCTTAATGGAAGGAATAAATACAACATTTTGGTGAAATGTTTTTTGGCAAAGCTTGCACCTACATTTTCATTAATATAAATCTCTTTCATCCATGTTTTATAAGTTAGTGAGAGATTAAATTTCATATCCAGGGACTCCATTCCAGACTCAAAAGAGAAGTTGCTTTTCCTTCCACAAAATTAAAGCAAAGGTGAAACATTTGATTCCTTCTGGTATTCTTGAGATAGAAGAATACATAACTTCTACCTTAAATATTCTTACATATGTCTTCCTCTTTCTTGCAATCCTAGTTAAGAGGGCTGAATGCAAGATAGGCAGATGATTAATCCCTAATTTAGGTAGGTGTAGAGGAGTTATTTGGTACGATTAAACATACTACGCATGTAGTGAAAATGGCTGCTTCCTAATTGTTTCATTAGATCAGCCTATTATATATTTGAAATATATATGGGAGGGAATCAATGCTAAATTGTATTGAATACCAATGAGGGCGTTTCATTTAATTAGTTTCTCAAACTTCGGCAGCAATGGAAATTTTAAACTCTGTATGTTTGTTTTAATAAAGTTTCCGAACAAAGCATTTGGAGGGAAGTACAACATTTGACCCTACAATGTAATTGTACTTTATTTGCTGGTATGCAAATTAAAAAAAATCAAAAGAGTACCTGCATTATTCCTAAGGCTGGTGGATTTCATTCTTATAATTCTGCTTTACTTTTTAAAAAAAATACAGAAAGTATTTTGGTAAAATAGGAACTCCATGGCAGTACAAGTTTTTCAATTCTTTTTTCTCTGCTGTTTTGTACAGGTAGTCCTCAATTTATGACCACAATTGAACCCAAAATTTCTGTTGCTAAGTGAAACATTTGTTAAGTGAATTTTGCCCCATTTTACGACCTTTCTTACCACAGATGTTAAGCGAATCACTGCAGTTGTTAAGTTATAACATGGTTGTTAAGTGAATCTGGTTTCCCCATTGGCTTTGCTTGCCAGAAGGTCTCAGAAGCTGATCACATGGTCCCCAAGTCACTTTTTTCAGTGCCGTTGTAACGTCGAACAGTCACTAAGTGAACTGTTGTAAATTGAGGATTATCTGTATTTTATTCCTTTTTTATGAAATTTAATGAAGTTTTGGAAAAAAAGAGATCAGAACTTTCTCCTAATTTTAGCTAGGAAGTATCCTGAGATAGCATGAGTTACGTGGTGGAACAGATTCTTCTTTCAGAAACATTGGATTCTCTATAGAGGGATGTGTTCATGCTGTCTGTCTGTCTGTCTGTCTGTCTGTCTGTCTGTCTTTTTCTCTCTCTTTCTCTCTCTCTTTTTCTCTCTCTCTGGAGAGAGAGAGAGAGAGGGAGGGAGAGAAGGATCTACTTTTAAACCAATTGTCTACAGATTCCCCCCCCTTTCATCTCAGCACTGAACATATTTGGTAAGCCCTGTTGGCTTGAAATAGAAAATTATTTTAAGTAAATGTTCGTACTCAAAGCTTTAATGGCTTATCCAGTAGTGCAATTTTCCCTGGAAAGTTATTTTGCCCATTTCGAGAAAATGAGCTTTTTTCTCTCTTTCAGGATGTCTCTTGGAAAATGCCTCTTCTGAAAAAGTATGTTTGACAGATCTATGACTGCCACCATATTTTATGTGTCTTTTTGCTTCATTTAAACAGTGACAGAGCAAGTGAGATTTATTTAATTTAGATTTCTTCTTCCCTAAATTCCTTTCTTCTTCTGGTCTGTGAATCAAAGCACCTGGAATTTACTGCTCTCTTTCCAGGTAAAAATAAAGTCAATATCTCTGTGGTGACTACATGTTGTTTCCCTGGGGGCGGGGGGGGGGGTATGAAGGTGGTTTCCCTCTGCCTTCTTCTAGGCTGCTTTATTTGAATTTTCTGTCTAGTCTACAGATGTGGGATCTCCTATCGAAGGACTCACTAGGCCCACCCTGCTTAGTTTTTTGAAAATCAGCCAAAATCAGCTAGTTCCTGCTATAACCTGCTAAAAAAGTCCAATTGTCTAATTATACTCGTTCAAAGCAGTCTCCAGTTTAAAAGCATGCAACTTTGGACTGAAGAGGTGGTTCTTTAAGAGTTTCCTTTGAAACTGCAGAAATCAAGCTAAAAGAAAGGTTGCCTGTCACCTCTGCAGAGAACGCAAGCAACAGGAAAATGTTAATGTAATAATTTCATTTTTGGGGGGGGGGGTGAAGACTCTTGAATTAGTATGAATATGGTGGGTTCAGATCAGGATGGTGTGGAAGGAATGAGATTCCCTCAATTTCAGATGGTGTCTTTCTGTTAACAACTCACAGGCTGTTGGAGTTAGCTTGGACTGGTTGAGTCAGAGTGTTTGCATCCTTTCGATGATCCAGCTTTTAACACGTTTGAGATTCAAAACTGCAGCAGTTTCTAAAAGGGAGCGGTGAGAAATGGCTTCATTCCAGTGATGTACCCAGGGATGAAATGCTCCCAGTTCGGACTGGATCGCCTGATCTGGTAGCAATGGAGGCGGGTGGTTTGGAGAACTGGTAGCAAAAATCCCTGCCCCCCCCTCACGCCCAGCTGAGCCGCACAGTCATCAGAAGCTTTTTTTTTTTAACTTTTAAAAGCATCTTTCTACAATCTCTTCGGCTGAAAAAATGCTTTTAAAAGTAAAAAAAAAAAGCCTCTGATGATCACATGGTTCAGCTGGGATCATCAAAGGCTTTTAAAAGGAAAAAACCCTTCTTTTCTTATAAATGCCTCTGATGATCCATGCTGAGTTGCCTGATTGGCAGAGACTTTTTTTCTTTCAAATGCCTCTAATGATCAGGCATCTCAGCTTGGATCGTCAAAGGCATTTAAAAGAAAAAAACCTTTTCTTTCTTTTTAATGCCTCTGACAATCCAAGCTGAGTTACCTGATCATCAGAGGCATTTAAAATAATGCTTCTGATGATCAGGCAACTCAGCTTGGATCGCCGAAGAGGTTGTAGAAAAAATGGTTTTAAAAGTAAAAAATAAAAAAATAAAAAATTGGCCACGCCCACCCAGGCACATTACCCCCCCACACCAAGCCAGGCCCACAGAACCAGTAGTAACAAATTTTAGATTTCACCACTGGATGTACCCCAGCTCAAGTAGTCAAAGTTATCAATTCATTTAATTGATTATCTAATTGGGCCTTGGGAAGAAATTACCTTCACAATTCAGAAAAGAAGTGAAGATGAATGTGGTTTTGGCTTCTCTAGTAGTATCTTACAGCAGCCGTAGCCCTGGGCCACCTGTGGCCCTGGACAGCTAGTAATGCGGCCCCACAAGATCATAAAGTTTTAACATTATGTGATTTATACGCATTGACTATGTTACATACTAGCTGGATACCCATGCTCCTCTACGAAACTATGTGATTGGGCTTGATAAATTGAAACAGCTTGATAAATTGACACTCCCCTTCTCTCCCTCAGGCTTGCCCCACAGAAGCTTCTCCTCTCCTATCCCCCTTCTCTCCCTCAGTCTTGCCCCACAGAGGCCTCTCCTATCTTATCCCTTTCAGTTAGGGAGTAGAATGTCTAAACTCCCAGCGTGCAGGCCGAATGAGTCAAGCGCACAACCAAATGGCAGTTGGAACAAAGTTCTTTTCAGGTGGGGAGGGGGAGTAGAATGTCTAACTCCTTAGCATCAAAGCGTGTTAATAATAATATAAAAAATACTAACGATCTGATGGTCATTTCGAAAAATCCTTTCTTAGTGATCACCTAGAGGCCAAGAGGAACATACGTGCCAAATTTCAAGTTTGTAGGCTTTATGGTTCTGGATATTTCATGATGATGCGTGAGTGGCATTTCACTCATATATATATAGATTTCTTTGTGGCCCAAGACAATTCCTTTTCACTCAGTATAGTCCAATCAAGCCAAAAGGCTGGATAATCATACCTTAGAGGAATATATACATAATCATCCAGCTGATTTTGGACAACTGGTATTCTGATATCTTTTTTAAAAAATAGTCTAAGGTTTCTTGTGGTATACAGTAGGCTTGAGTGATGAGAGAGTGATCAAGAAAACAAATGAATGTAAGTAGCCAGGCTTGACTAGTAAGTAGGATGGTTGTATGATCAGCTGGAATAGCTCTCTTTCCTAAATATTTATTGGCATCATTATTGCTATGCATAACAATAAAGTCATGGTCAAATTATAACCAACAGCTGATATTCATCTTTTCCTTTGGATCCTCAAGTGGTTATACATAGGTCACTTTAGCAGTGTGCACTATGTTGTTTAGATTTATTGTTTATTGTTTACTGTTGCTTCATAATAAATGACTGTATTTCTTTTGAAGTTTGGCTCGTGGCTCATGAATTAATTAGGGCATCTTTCGGAAACTTCACATCATGGTTATTGCATTGCAGTATTTATGCTGTATTTTTATTGTATTGCTTTATTTATGCCACTGTTATAAATAGATGTAGGTTAATAGTGGTGTTTTTTTAAAATTTGTGATTCAGATCCTATTTATTACTTGTGTAAATGTGTAAGCTTTGCAGGATGTTAGCCCATGCTTACATATTTTTATATTGGTTCCTAGAGACGTGAAGAAGTCTATAGTATAGTAGCATAATTTTTAAAATTATTATTTCTAATAGTATCATGATTAATGATAGGCCTCACTGTTTATTGGTATAACTTTCTTGAGAAACATTTGGTACCGATAACAGCTTGGTATAGTTTTACTAACAGTAATATCAATTAATTAGTATTTAATTCCAGTTATTGTACACCTGTAAAGTTTTTTAAAACTTAATTTTAATTTTTAAAATTTTGAAAAAAATTATACATGCACATATCAATATAACATTTTGGAGTCCCCTAAATAAAATGTTGTTAACAGGAATGTTTTCCTAGCAGTCTGTCTCTGCCTGCAAACTATTGCAGCGTCCCCATGGTCATAAGATCAAAATTCAGACACTTGGCAACTGACTCATATTTATGGTGGTTCCCTTTTGTGACCTTCTGACAAGCAAAGTCAATGGGGAAGCCAGATTCACTTAACAACTGCATTACTAATTTAAAAACTGCAGTGATTCACTTAACAACTGTCACAAGAAAGGTCATAAAATGGGCTGTGTGAAGAAGTGGGCCAGCAAGGCAAGGTAGGTGTTGGGGTGTGTGAGGCCTGGCTGCAACTGTCCAAAGGTAAGTAGTAGGGCAGCTCCATCCCCACCCAAGCTTAATTTTTACCCGTGCGCTTTGCTCAACCCTGTTCACCCTGGAGTGGGTGGGGTCTTAACGAGGGCTTATTTTGTGGGTGTGTGTGGGTGTTAGGGTCTATATCGGGTGCAAATAAGCTAGGGCTTATTTTTGGGATAGGTTTTATTTTCAGGGAAACATGGTAATTTTTTTTCTGCTAAACCTACATTTTCTACAAATACTATATGCCTAATTCATCAGTGTACCTTTGATACTTGCAGTAAAAATAAATATTCAAAAATTAGTCACGAAGAACTATTTACTTGTTGTGAATAAATAATAAATCATTCATTGTCAATGTTCTTCTTTAAGTAGAAAATACTCTGAATGCATCCTGTAAACTCAGAATTTGTTCAGAATTGCTGCTGAAACCAGGAACTGGAATTTCTGTTTGCCTTATTATGGTTTGGTAAGTAATTTCCTAGTTAAACAATTCCCTTGATTGCCTTGGCATTCTTTCCTCACTTTTATTATGCATCTAACAATCATTGGTATTGCATTTTCAGATTTTAAAACGGATGAGCAGAGGCCGCAAATCACACTAGTGCCCTTTACTAACACGACTAATTAATTACGCAGAAGTAATGATAACACGGCAATGTAAATTATGTAAAAAGCTATCAAGATAGTTGGGGTTATGATTACAATGAACATTGAGAAACATGTCATCTGTCTAAATGCACACCCAGTGGCAACATCTAATGTGTTCTCCTTTTGACTAAGGAGGAACATGCCAAAAAAGACATTTCTGCAGTTGATCCAAGGGTCCAAGCAACTGAGAATAACACTTGGAGTTACTTCTGAATAGTTGCTTTTTGCCTACCAACAGAATCTTGCCCAGACTAAAGCAGTTAAGTAAAATAAGTATAGATATTTATATATAGATAAGGAGAGAAGCAACCTAGAACTAAGAAGAAATGTCCTGATGGAACAATTAATCAATGGAACAACTTGCCTCCAAAAGTTGCGAATGCTCCAACACTGGAAGTTTTAAAGAAGATATTAGATAACCATTTGTCTGAAGTGGTGTAGGATTTCCTGCCTGAACAGGGGTTGGACTAGAAGACCTCCAAGGTTCCTTCCAACTCTGTTATTCTGTTCTGTTCTAAGGAAGATCTGAAACAGGGTTTTACCAAATACTCATATTTGGCACAGGATGTGGGATAATATTATAATACATTCTATGAATTGCTAGGGAGAGTCTAGCCTTGTTCTCTTCCCACCCATCAGACATTCCAAGCTCCATTGTCTCTTTGCTCTCTGTGAAAGAGCCCTTCCCACCTGCAACTGTGAAGACTATATTCCTTCACAGAAGTAGTATATCCATCTATAATATGAATGCCAGCTCAATATGATTGTACTTAAGTCCTTAGTGTGCTACAAAATGAAATAGGTTGATATATATACATATACATATACATATACATATACATATACATATACATATACATATACATATACATATACATATATTTAAAGAATCTGAATATTTTCTTTTCTCTCATATAGAAAAGTTGGATTATATCTTTAACCTTCTGGGTGGAGCAAACCGATGATATAAGAAAAGAATGAATGCTAAGATCATTGAAATGCAAAGCAATTCAGAAACAGAGTTGATTCTAGGCTCATGGTCTGCTCTCTAGATGCGCTGTTTCTAGTTATCAACTTTGCTTTAATAGATTTGCATTCATACATAAGCAGTGGTGGGATTCAAATAAATTAACAACAGGTTCTGTGGGCGTGGCTAGGTGGTCATGTGACCGGGTGGGCATGGCTAGGTGGCTATGTGACTGGGTGGGCATGGCTACGTGGCATTCGGAACAGTTATTGTTCCAAATGCCAATATGTAAATGACGTAGAATGCTTAACTGTCACTTAACATTTGCTGGATCCAAGAAGCAGCAACATTAACAGAGAAATTATTGTTGACCTGCATAAGGAGATGCCTCATTGTTACTCTTGAAAACAAAATGAATATATATGTAAGATTTCCAACATTGTCAATGATTTTAGAGACATAATAAAGGAAGAAAAGTATTCCTAAAGGCAGATGTTCTGCTGGACTTGATCCTGGAAAGTCCACAATTGGTGCTTATTCTCTTACCACTGTTTCCTGCAACTCTGCCTAGGAAAACCTTACAATGTTGTGGAAGGGCCTGTTACCCCTACTTTTGGTTTAAACTGCTGTTCTAGCTCTTCTCGCCTTCTTTCAGGCATCCCATTAGATCTGGTGGTACTTTGTGCTCTCTCTTCTCCATTCTTCTGCTTCCTTTATATCCTTGATTTGCTTCTCTTTGCTTCTCTGCCTACAAGCGCTTTCTATTTGTAGTCAGGTTTCCCAATCCCTTCCACTCTTCATTGGTAAAGACCTCAACAGTCTTGACTTAATTTTGTCTTGCGTAGCCCATAACAATATTTTTTTTAAAAAAAGATAAGTTAAATCTTGAAGTCCCATTTCAAGGTAACTATCTAGTACTCGTTTGAACACTGAACTCTTGAACTTAGCTGAGCTATCTTGATAGACAACTATCTAGCTAATTCTATTAGATGCTGAGCCCAATTTGCTGAAGCAGGAGAAACCTGTCTGAAAATCGCTTAGTGCTACAAAGATACCCCAATAGCCCAGTCCACATTTCCTCAGTCATTCATTGTTTGTAAGAGACCTCCTTGTAGAGCATGAAATAAGTTTCATATACATGTTACCAGCAATGTGTGAAAAGTTGACATTGTATAGAGTACCTAGGAAATCTATAGAATGTTTTAGGCAAAGTGTGAAATGCCTGTGTTATTTTAATATGTAACATGCTTTCTCTAGGCATTGTATATAATACCTAGGCATTATGCAGAATGACAAGAACAATTTAGGCAAAGTCTGAAAAGAGAGTAGTGAAAAGGATTACCCTAACCTGAACTCTAACCCTTTATTGAAAAGACATATATGAACATGAAAAAAGAAATGCAAAATAAAGTACAGGACTTTTTTCTGGGAGAAAAAAAAAACCACAAGTGAAAAAAAAAGACCCATATTGATCTACCTGTTGCAACAAGGGAAGCTAGAATGACATTTTAGTGGGAGTATTTTATACATTGGTGGTTTGCCTTTTGGCATAGCTTAAGCTGCCTAGAAAGCGTTTCCTACTTTGACATCCCCTTTTTGGCATTATACAGATTTTCTAGGCAGTTTTACACACTGATGATAACATATATACAGAAATGTGTATTTATGATAAACATACATTAGAACCTCTCTTGACCAGTTCTATTTCTGTTTAACAAGACCGCTTCAAAATGTTCAAGATGCATACTATGCAAAGCCAGTCAAGTTGTACAAGAGGCAAGGCCTAGTCCCTGAATCACAGAAGCCTCTTCCCATCATTCAAGCAAAAATGCAATAGTTAATGAAACAATGCACATTTTGCCTCATCACACTGACTAACAGTATGACCAGTCTAATAATAAAGAATAAATGAAAAGAAATCAAATTCTATGCCATGATTTGAAGTGACTAAAGATCCAGACTCTTAGAGGTAAAAGGAAAGAATATAAAGTTGGTTTATTTGGTCAAGCTTAAAATAGATATTATCTCTGGTAACTCTTAATGTCCTTTTGGTGACACCAGAACTGAAACAATAGCTTTATGGATTTGTTTATATATAGGAAACAGGACATGGAAAGAAAATCATTTGTTATATCTGAAACATAATATGATACATTACTAAAATTGTTTATACCTGTCATCATAAAGGGGGAAGTCATTCCTTTTGTATATTTCTTTTATTTTTCTAATAATTTTTCTGTTCTATTTTTCTATTTTTCCACCTTTTACTTTTTATCGTTTATCGTTTAGTTTGTCTTAGTTCTGTAATTAAAATATTTTATAAGATTACTGTCAAACAAGAAAAATTCTTCATAAACCATTAGCACAACAACTGCAGAAACATGCGTTAAGCCCAGAGTGATAGGAATAGAAGGAAGGAAGGGGAATAGATAGCCTTGCAAGATTCTGATACTATAGCCTATTTCAATACAGTATAGTTCTAATCTTTTTGTGAAGTTGGTTTCCTGGTCTACCTTGTAGAGTGTAGGGTTGACATTCCAGCAGCATGAGAAAACAGTAGCATACTGCTTGTTATTGGTGTGTGTGTGTGTATGTGTATAGGTGAGAAAGTCATCCACATGTGTATTTGACATAACGAAAACAGGATGCATGCACTCCATTTCTACACCACTAACCTCCAAAGAACTCATTGATATGGTTGATCCAGTTTCGCTTCTTGCTAGTCCTGTGCTATCGTCCATCTCAGAAGCTATGAAATTCTTTACAGCTGTGCGAGGTTCAAAAGGCAAGTTCTGCATGTGTTCCTGGGTGGGGAGATGTTGATCTAAACTCATATTGAACTGGTCCATTACATTTGGGTTCATACTAAAATCAGGATTAACTTTGTAGTGCAAAAGCCTTTCGTGAGGCAAGGTCTCCATGCCTATATTCAACTTGCTGTCATCCTTCAGAGATGCCTGTGTGTTCACTGAACCTCTGGGCATGACAATGTAGTCACTATCCATCATGCGGTCCTGAGGGTGGACTACATCCATGTCTGCACCTCTCAGGTTGTCATCAGTACATAAATAGACAGTTCGCCGTAGCTCAGTGTTGTCTTTTTTAAGACACTGGTTAGCTAATTCACTCATGCTCATGGGCATATGCATGCCTCCCGACTGCTGAATGATCACTTTAGAAATTATATTCCCGGGCAATGTGGAATAGTTCATTCCTTCAGGGTTGACTGTCTTCTCTTCTTCATCATCATTCAGGGAGATTCTAGATAGGGTGCCTGTTATCGTAGCTGCTCGGCACGGCCCAATATCCTTATGGAGAACTGTGAATTAAAGAGCAGGAGTACAAATTGATAAATGCCTCCAAAATTAGAAGTTGGGCACCAGCTGAAAGAATGTCTTTAACTCATATTGATGCTGGATCAACCTTCTTCAACTTGGCCATAGATGAGTAGAAACTACAATTCCTGAATTTTCATCCTGCTTTCAGCCTGGACAAAGAAGGGGGCCAAATTGAAGGAGGCTGAAAAGTTTTAAACAAAGGAATTATGACAGTATATATACCAAAGAAAAGGACAATCATTTAGGATTAAATTGTGAGAGAAAGGAAAATGATTTATTTTAGGATTTACTCCATTTCCCCCCTTTCCTCTTTTCCTTTTACAGTAGCTGAAATCAAGAGTAGTCTTGATATTATAACATGTATAGTTACTGAAAGTTATATGTGGTGACAAATTATTCTATTAGGAGATGTGTGATTGCTTTTCTATTTTCAATTAAATAAAAAACTATTTGCCTTGAAGCAAGGATATAGATGAGAGGGACTAGACCATTTCGAGTCTCCTTGTAATGTAATTCTTAATGAAAATGGATAAAAATCCATTTGAGAAAATGGTCATTAGATTTTTCCTAAGTGCAGATGTCAAATCGCTTCAGCCAGCCACCTTTTATTAAATCTTTCATTTAGAGGGTCAGATTTTAAATCTTTAATTTTTAATGATGAAGCCTGGTCTTATTTGCCATAGAACTGTCTTTTTCAATAGAGTGCTTCTCTCTGTACTTTTTGAGCAGAAATGTTTTGGGAAGTAGTATCACATTTCCTTTGGTTTTAAGGAATTGAAATGAATGACTTGGTTCGAAAATCTAGCTAAAAATCACAGTATCATTAAATTGCCAAGGAAGGGAGATAAAGGCATCATTATGAAGTGCAGATGTAATTAACAAGTGTTTATGTTCAAATGAAACTAGGAAAGCCATTTCAACTTAATGAAACAGTATTAATGTATTGTTTGCAGTGATATATAAGCACATTGATAAGAACAATTTACAGTTTGCCATGTAGTCACTGACACAAGAGAAACTCTTCAAGAAACCATCACTAGACTCAATTATTTTGGGTAACCTGCATCCAATCTCTAACCTCCCCCTCCTCTTTTTTTAGGAAAGGTTGTTGACAAAGTGATTGTGCAACAGCTTCAAAAGATTCTTGATGAAGCAGATTATTTGGACCTCTTTTGGTTAGGTTTCAGACCTGGGTGGCTATGGGAGGCAAACAGCCCTGATCATGCTTTTGGATGCTCTCTGTTGTGAGTGGGATGGGGGTAGTGCATTCATCCTTAGTCTTCTTGACCTCTTGGTAGTCTTTGATACCATTTATCATGGTATCTTTCTGGACTGGCTATGGGGATTGGCACTGTTTGGAACTGTATTATGCTAGTTCTTTGTCTTTCTCCAGTGCTGGTTCCAGTCGATGTTGATAGGGAGTGTGTAGTCCCACCCTCAGCTTGTGCTGTTTGGGGTGGGCACAAGGTTGAGAACTCTGCTCCTGTTTGACATCTACAAGAAGCTGCTGGTTGAAGTAATTCATCATCATGGGGTTGTATATCTCTGCCCTTAAGTGAACTAACTGTGGCTGTCCTTTCTTGGTGTTTGGATATGGTGGAGGTCTGGATGGGGAACAACAGGTTTTCAGCTCAACCCTTGTAAGACTGAATGGGTTTGGGTTTGTGGGGGTGGGTTCAATTTTCCAGACCTTATCATCTGTGGAGCTGGATCAGGTTGAACTACCCCACAATTACCTCACAACTCTTGCTTAAAGAGAAGATAGCAGTTATAGCTTAGGAGGGGCCACCAGGAAGATCTCTGCACAGCCTCATGTTGCCAATTGCACCTGTTCCTGGACAATATTTCCCAGTTGATTTACTGCAGCATGGAACTGCTCTTGAAGAGCATCCAGAAGCTTCACTGGGATAAAATGCTGCACTGCAGATAGTTACAGTATATGTGCTCCATGTTCTGTGCATGTTACACCTCTGCTCCACAAGCTGCATTAGTTGCCTGTTTGCTTTCAAGCATAATTCAAGGTGTTGGTAATAAATTATAAAGCCTTAAAGGATATGGGGACATGTTATTTTCAGGACTGCTTCTCCCCTGTTACATCTACCCCCCATCTTATCAGGTCCAGCATGTTACACGTCTTGTTTATAAAGAAATGCCATCTGATGGGATCCAGGATAGCCTTTTCTGCTGCAGTCCCTCCCTTTTGAATGTCATTCCTCCCATTAGCTTAAATTAGTTCCAACTTTGCTTCTCATTCCCTAAAGGCTCTACAACATGATTTTGCCAAATATGCCTGGGGTTTATGGTTATTGTGGTTTAGAGCCTGCCAAGTGACTATATTCGAGATTTTTCCTTGTCTGCATTTTCTGCTTTTTTTGGTTGTAATTTTGATTTTTTTTAATCAGATTCTTAACTTGGTTTTAAAGGGGTTATTGTGCTTCACCAATTTATGTATTTTGATGATTCATTATTCATTTGGTTGTTTTTAATTATGTTGAAAACAGAACCACAAATGTGAGATGGGCAATTGTACAAGTTAAATAAATAAACACATAGAAATAAAATAAATAAAAACTGAAGCTCAGATCTGGTGGAACATCTTCACTCCCTTAGATTTCACTGAAGAACTTGGTGGCCAAGTTTCTAGCTTACAGAAAAAGGAACCTTCTACCCTCTTACATTCAGTGCCTTGTGACTAATGAAAATTGGCATTTTATTGAGCTATAGCCATATTTAATCAAGCACAGCATTAACTGAATATGGAAAAAATATACATATGTATATGTGGAAGTTATATGGGTTTATGTTTGTCAATTGAACTTCTGCTCCAATTATAAGTACTTTTCTTTCCTAATCATTTCATGCTTGCATATGCAGATGATTTGATGTATACAGGCTCAGATGTTCTCTCAGAGAAATTGTTTTTAAAACCTTGTAGCACCTGAGTTTTTCCAATCTGCTTTTAAAAAATGTAGGTTTTCTCATACTCAATTTATACTGTAACACTACTTTTATCAAATTTTGAGCACTTCTTTAGATTTGTAGGCACTTGTGTTGTTAAAAAGAAATCAGATCATTCAGAAGGATAAGGCTACTTTGAATTTTCATTTCATTTGCTGCTTGGACAGCCTTACCTGACCGACAAGCAATGTCCACATCTTTTTCAAAATCTGTCTGTAACAATAAGAAATAGAAGTGAAATGAGACAACTGTTAGCAATCATTAGGTGAAGGTAAAGCTAAATGTGGAACATGATTCAGAGATGTTATGGAGCTCTCAGACTCCATAACATGTAACACAGTGTGCATCACATCATAACATCACATCACAACAGTGTATTGAACTGTCATTCTTCCAGCCAATGATATGAAATGAAATAAGAAGCACAATGATTTACAGAGCTATGACACCATCTTGGATAAGTAAATATTACCGAAGAACAGAAAAGTGTCTGCTCTCGTGACAAATACCAAGAAGATGGTATTGCATCCAGTTCTGACCTCAGCTATCACATTTCCTTCTAATACCTCCCTCACTAAAGCTAAACTACATATTACTCCTGCATGACCACAGCTAAAATGAGACAACATTAAGTTAGTTTAGACCAGTATTTCTCAATCTGAAAACTGTCACTCAAATTCTCAGCCATTGTGAGAATTAAGACAAGAATGATTGAATGTTCCAGGAAAATTCCAGATTAGAAAAGACTGATCTTTAGGAAGATTAGCGTCAAAAAACTTTTTTTAAACTACTGAAACCATTGTGCAGGAATTTAAAAGTAGTGGTAAGTAGCTGATGGAAAATAAGGGTATTATTTTTGCTATTAATTGCAGGCTACAACCGATGCCATGTGGATAGAGTTCTATTCTTGTAGTAGAAATTTCCCTTGCTTTAATATGCTCCAGAGGTTTCCTCAAATCTCTAGAAATGATCTAAGGAGTATGAAGAAATATTGAGAGTGGAAGGAGAATTCTCATTGCCAGAAGTGTTTATCCCACTCATAGATGGACAGTGTTGGATACAATCTATTGTTTTATTAATTATTTCTTTATTTGTAAAACTTTAACCTACTATTTATTACTAAAACCCAAAGCAGGAATAGAATAAAATAAAATTAATTTATGATGATTATTATTTTTTTTACAATAAATTATTTTAAACCATTAAAAGATCTTCAATGCCACGTAACACATATAAATCTAACATTTGCTTATTATACATATATAATTACAGTACAAAATGTAGAACAGAAGTCTTCCATGCATGCTTGGGTTTTGGGGATGCTTAAATTAAAGCTTGGGTATTTGGGATATATTCAAGAAACATGTAAGAAGCTTCAGTCACAGAGGGATGATTGTTCCCACATTCCTGGACTGACACACACATACAAAACCTTAAAGTGATAGAAACTCCATTGGATGCATTATTTGGCACTGGATGACAGAAAGCTTAGGAAATCTGCTAATTCCTTATTTTACATGATGGTATTTATTCAAATTTAATAATGGGGTGTTAATTTACTCATTATTTAACCAATGGGTTCATTTTACTTAATTTTGCTATCTTCTACAATGCATTGAAAGGATGATTCCCATTTATTTCAGATGTTAAGAGATATGGCAAAGAAACATTTAGCACCAGTACAGGAATTCAGCAGAAGGCATGCTATGGCTAGGACCATCATAAAAAAAGACTTTCATGTGATAATCCTTTGCAGTTCTGTATTTGCCCACAGAGAAGAATCACCTTTATTAAATTTTCAGATTTGATACTGATATAGGCTAATTAGGTTTTCCCCACATAATAACATTTCATCCACGCATTGCATTTCACCTGCATAGCACTGCAGAGATAAATACGCAAACATTTTTAAATCATGGTTTTATTAACCTCTTCAGTGCATGGTTTTTGTTTTTAATGAAAAGTGACTTTTTTCAATTCTCTTTCACAGGAGCTTCTCAACAGGTACTGTAGAAATAGTGAGTTTGTACTGCATACAGCTTAGTCAAACCAATTTGCCCAATATGAAATACATACTGGAGTACTGGAGATTATAGAAAGACTCGTTTGTAAACATGTCCCTTGCAACGATTACGAAACAATTTCTGAAATGCAGTTTATGATCATTTGTTCTACCCCAGCTACAGATCCCAAAGAATACAGCACAAACAAAGTTTGTGCAAAACTTAATTTACTAAAATAACTCAGTCTTTATCAAAACAAAGGCTGTTAATAAACTTTCTTAACAGCCTACAAGAAACCAAAGATAAAGTAATCACAATTTTACTAAAGTTGGCAGAAAACCCAGAAGCAATTTGCAGAGAATCCAGATGCAAAGTAGAGTGAACTAAAGTTGTTCCTGTTGTAGTTCCGTTGCCTGAGCCTGCGTCATCAGCAGGGGAGGACTCTGAGAGTGAGGGAGAGGAGTTGGCAAGGCCTCCTTCTCCAGGACTCTCCTCTCTGGCAATGCCTCTGGAGGACACCGAAGGGCAGGAGATAGGCCCAGAGCCAAGCTCGTCCCCGCAGCCACAGGAGGACATTGACGAGGGCAGCGAGTTTTGGTTGGACCCTCGCCAGCGTCGGAGAGACAGGAGAGCCCAGCAGAGGAAAAGGCGTGGTCGTGATTAGCTGGTGGACCACGCCTCTTATTAGACTATATAAGTAAGTGATCGTAGGCATATCTTTGTGACGAACAAAAACAAAGATACGTGGATCCCGGTGTTGAATCGGCCCGGCGTCTTAGCTGTGGTGTGTATGTGATGGACTGTGTAATAAACACGTTGGCAAGCAACTGCGGAGTGCTGCCGTCATTTTGTTATCATCTCCCTTGGCTGCCTGCCAGTTCCTTAGCCTCTGGGTGTCTGAGGGGGGGTTCTTTCTGGGCACGGGGCCAGAACAGTTCCCTACAAATTGCTTCAGTCGGCATTCCTCCTTAAATAGGCTAAAGGAGTGGCCAATTAGCCTCAAGCCTTTTTCTCAAGGAGTCCTCCTCCTGAGGAGCCACTCCTGCCTTTTGGCAGCTCTGCGCGCCCGTGCATTGAGAAGAGGCTCCTCCTCTTTGTCCTCTTCACTTAAAGGAGCTTCTGGAGGTTCTGAAGGCCCTGGCTGAATCCCTGCCTCTTCTCCAGCCTCCTCATTGTCCGACTCGACAATGCTAGCGCAACATCACACCAGCCTCCTTGCTGTCAGAATCAGCTACAATCTGCACAGGCCGCTGACGGGCCACAACATCACTGCACAATATATACATCTCAGAAAAGCTTGAGTTTAAAAGAACAGCCTCTTTAAAAATCACCTTGTTTTTACCCACAGAAACAGCTACATTTTAGGGAAATTGTCCTCTCTGCCTACTGATTATGTAGTTCCTGTACCATTTTCGTAGGCAGGAAACAAATATGGGAGAAATGTTCAATTGAACATTTGGCTAAACTGGTCAATTAGTTTGGTGTATATGAGTTGTTTCTTAACAGGCAAGTACAGGTAGTCCTTGAAGTACAACAGTTTGTTTAGTGACCGTTCAAAGTTACAATAGCACCGAAAAAAGTGACTTACAACCGTTTTTCACACTTACAACCATTGCAACATCCCCATGGCCATGTGATCAAAATTTGGATGCTTACATTTGGTTCATATTTATGACAGTTACAGTTTCCTAGAGTCCCGTGATCTCCTTTGGCGGCCTTCTGACAAGCAAAGTCAATGGGGAAGCCCGATTCACTTAACAACAGTGTGGCTGACTTAACATGTGCAGTGATTCACTTAACAACTGTGGCAAGAACGGTCATAAAATGGAGCAAAACTGTCTTCCTTAGCAACAGAAAGTTTGGGCTCAACTGTGGTTGTAAGTCAAGGACTACCTGTACCTTAAATATAGCGGAGTATGTGGCATTTCTGTGGTAAGAATAAGCAAATCCTTTCAAGTTATACTAGGAAGTATATGGAATTATTTGTAATTTTACACACACACACACACACACACACACACACACACACACACACACACAGAATCACACACACACACAACCCCCACTATAGTAATTTTAATGTGAGGGCTAGAAAGGGACCATGAAATCTTTTCTCTCACTCTCATGTACCGGTATTTATTTATTCTTTTTCATTTCAAATTATATGCCACTTTTCCCATCACAAATATATTCAACATAGTTAAAACAAAAATGTAAAACAGTTGACACCCTGTTAAGGAAATCCTGTTAAGAAAGCATCTGACATAATAATTAATACAACATATAGGGTCAGTTTGCAATATGCAGGATTATAATTTGGAACCATTTTATAATAATAATGCAAACGAAACACACTTAACACCTTGAATGTACTATGAATATGTTGTACCATCATTATCATCATCACCATTCATAGTTATCATCTTCATTCTTACAAATGACCTAAGGGTTTTCACTTTGACAGCCTCTTTTGCATGCAGGAAAATACGGTAGATCTGAAATGCATCAGAAAATGAATCATTTATTTTTTTATATTATATTTAGAAGGCCCCAAACTCTCCAATGGCTTTGGGTGGCTTATGTAATTAAAATAAAGCAAAAAGTTAAAAAGACAAGAAAATGAACGTCGGGAACTTATAGATTTCTGTAATGCACATCTATGCATTAAGAAATAAAATAAAAGTAATTATATTATATACTGTTTTATTTTCTATTTCAATGCTGTAATTACTGAATATTTTATGATTCTGAATATGGGGCATGATGGGAACATTTCCCCACACGATGGAAACAAACAAATAGATCAAATTCTCTTTACTGTCATCTAGTGGTCATCAAGAGTTTTGAAATCAGACATGTTAGCCCCAATGCACACTATGTCTGCAAATAGTAGTCAAGGATAAATATAAACTAACCATGATTTGAGCATGTCCATTAGGAAATGAACTTGATGAATCTGCATTGATTGGATCTTGGCAGTTTCTCAAACGACATCTAAATGCATCTTGAACCTGGCAAGATATAACAGTTATTTAATATACTTAAAATCATAGACAAATTATTAAAGCTGTAATAAACAAATTCTTGATTCACCATTATTTTCTCATTTGGTTTCAAATGATGTTTGTAGTGACATTATGATAATTGTATGAACGCAGTGAGCAAATTAAAGCAAATATTTAAATTGGACTAGCACAGGCCTGTGAATAGCTCTTCCGAAGAATCTCCCAGTGAGACTTATTCCTAGGGAAGTAGGAATTGGACTAAAGTCACAGATCTTTTGTTCAGTATGCCAAAGCTATTTTTATGACTTCCTAGATTAGAACAATAAATGCATCCAATCTTAATGAGCATAATGGTAAAGGCCACTTAGACAATTAATGGGAAGAAATCCAGCATGTTTCTTTCCATAAATATGGATCTGCATCCTTTACCTGACAACTCTTAAGTACTAACAGTACTGCCAAAACCGACAACAATATAGAGAAACAAATACTATAGCACTATAGTGCTTTTTTTCCTTTTGAGAAAAAAAGTTACCTGAGTGATTCTATCTGAAAATAATTATTCAGATAAATTCTAAACAATATATCATGCCTAGGTCTGCGGTGTAATTTATAAAAATATCCCAGTTGTGTTAATTTGTGATACTCATCTGGTCAATCTATACCACAGATTATCAGGGAGCTATGGCAGTAATCTAATCCCAGTGTCTAGAGGCTATAAGGTTAGGGGTAAATCTTAGCATGATGTGTATTTGTGGGTTCAGAAACTGGCTAATTCTGGGACAACACCATCTTTAACAGAGGACAATGTTGTGATTCCCCCAGAAAGAGCAGGTGTAAAATTTGAGGGTGCTCTTGAACTCATAGCTCCTGCTAGTCTAGCAAGTTCAAACTTTGGGTGCAGTTGAGATGCTTCTAATTACCTTTCCATCTTATATTACTTAGGACCAGGCTATCTGAGAGGCTGCCAGCTCTAAACAGAAGCTGTCCACCTAAGGCATCCTTGTAGAAAGTGCTTGCTGAGAGTGTCTTCTCCTCATGAATTACAATGAGAGGCAATCAGAGAGGAGGAATCTCTGCCAAAGAACCCTCTTTTTATGCTGTCCTAGAGTCTGAGATCTGCACCCTCATACCATTCGGGTACCTAGGGCTAAATTGGCAGAGGAACCTTGGTGGATGGTTAGTTTTAAGTTCTGAGGATATATGGTGTGATGGTTTGTGATCAGAATATTATGAATATTTAACTTATTAGCAAATATTTCCATTTATAAAGCTATGGCTTTATCTTGTTTTATGTTGCTGCTGTGAGCCACTTAAGATAATTGAACCAACGTAAAAGCAACTACAATAATCAAAACAAATAAAGTGCCATTAAAGATGGATTTTGGTTTCCTCGCATTGTATTATTTGCTCACCGAAATTCCTTAGTTATCACATTTCCATTTTTTTTTTTTACTCCAACGATCTAATCTCCATACTCCATGGCTTTGTTCTGGAGAATTATCTCAGTGGGGTTTATTTTTGCTAATCTTGTAACAGATGGAACTACAAGCACTCCAGTTGTGTTTACATCCAAATTCCAGAATTCTCAACATCTCTGGATGAATGGCACCAGTTTGAAGAAAACTCACCAGGACTTAATCCATCGAAAGCTAAAACATGCAGACTTGTGTCTGTTCCACTGACATTCCAGAAAAATATTCTATTTCTCTAGGTTGGACTACGGCTGAAATGGCTACTGTACAAATCTTTCTTGTCACATTTTAGTGACACACATAAGCAATGTAATTCCATCTCACATGAATTTTGGCAGTAAATTTCAGCCGTAAAATGTCATGGACTAGCAGCATCAGTTGAGATGGCAAAGCAAATTTGCTTTATCTCACTTGCAGGAACAGGATCATTTTTGAGCTGCTTATAACAATAAAATATATACAGCTACAGCCTGATGAAAGAAGGCGTTATCTCTGACTAGTCAAATGTGCAGAATGATTATCAAGGCTTTTGTCCATAGCATTGTTTCATAGACAAGCTCTACCCTTCTCACCATCCACTACTAGTGGAGGGAAACAATGATTTTGATCCCCATGCTTGACTAATCTTTTGGAAAGGGGAACGGAGAAAAAAAAAGAAGAAAAGCAGAAAGGGCTCAAAAGATCCTGTATAAAAGCTGCAAAAAACCCCCCAACAACAACTGTTGAGGGCTTTTTGTGGTCCGAAGACCGCGCTTTAATGGCTCATGTACAGTAATATGAATATTAATAATAATAATAATAATCAAATCCATTTTTTTTTCTGGAGAGGTAAGCTAACCAAGACTAGTCAAAGACATTCTAAGCTAATATGGTTGCTTCTGACTGCAGTGAACAGCCCAGTAACCCCCAAACTGGAAATTAAAATGATGCTGGGGATGGAAGGAGAACGTAATTTTGATTGTCTGTCTCTTTATTGGCCTTTTCCCAGATATCAGGATCAAGCCATCTGCCATACTCTGGGTGTTTATAGAAGAATGGAGCATCATCAATTCTGTCTTGAAATTTATCCCACCCACATTGAGTGAAAATGGGCTATTCCGTCTTATTTGGCCCTTTTTCTGTCTCCCTTCCCCTCTCCCAAGATGATATGAAGCTGCATGATTGTCTCAGAGTGAAAGAGAGAGGGGGGAGGGAGGGAAGGAGAGAGAGAGAGAGAGAGACAGAGAGAGAGAGGGAAAGAGAGAGAGAGATGTGTTGAACGTGCGGATACCAGGGAAGTGGTTTCCCTGGCAACAGTAACCAATTCAAAGCTCCTCTTAAAAGTTGCCTTCTCTCTTCCCATGTCTGTTTGAAAAAAAAAAGTCCATGACATTTAGATACTTAAGGTGTAGGGAGGAGGTGACACAGTTGGATGCTAAGCGTAATTGAAAAAACAAAACAGCAGACAATAAAGAGCATCTCCCTTTATCACCAAACTTTAGGATACGTCAAGTCAAATTAGGTTTGGGGCATAGTTAGGCATTTGATTTTTCTCTTTCTTTAGCAGACATGTAACACACATGGCCACAGTTTACTCTATATGTATAACTGAAAGAAAATACGTGTGAAGTTTGGAAGTCTAAGTTCCCTCTCGTATCCAGTTAACAAAGGAAAATTCTGGAAAGTTCTTTGTGTATCAGGAATTCTGATTTTAAGAACATTCTCATTAATTTCCACATATTCAGCCAAACTTCTGAATTATATTGTGAATGTAAGAAATAATCACATTTAACTATAATTGCTGGTTTATCAGGTATGAACATTCACTTGCATATTATGGTTTAGTTTTGCATAGGAATATAGTCCCCTTCTCAATCAAGAAATATAATAAATTGAATAGAGCTATATAAATTGAGGATTGGTAACTATTTTTCTATTGTGTTTCCTGTCACTACCTTTCATTCATTCATTATTAAGTCTGGATAATTGTATTATTTAATTAGTGACCATGCAACCCCTTTACCTTGGGCTATGTCAAGCTTTTTGCTAAAACCTATGGTTGCAAATAAAATTTTAAATCTAAATGTATAGCTACATTTATATTATAATACTGGGTTCACTCTATATTGGATTAGGTCTTGATTCAAGCTACCTTGGGATGAATTAAATGTAAGCCCATAATTATTTTAGATCTCCTTTTCTCATCCACATATCGTTCAAATGATGGATTACCATCAAATATATCACATATGCACAACACCATCGATATATTCAACTCTGTACGAAATGTCTCTTATTTTATTTTATAATAGCAAATGGAAGAACAAGGTAGGTCTCTTTCCATAGTGGGATATAAACAAAATAGGGATGTGTGAATGTCCAGATATTATTGCATGACTCCCACTTAACACAGGCAATGATGGAATTAGAGAATTGCAATACAGGAAATAATATTATATGGACATGCAACTTCATGAAATGTAATTTTTCTCTTAGTTGGGTGTTAGGACTGCTAAGCCAATTAGAGAGGGAAGGAAGAGAAGGAAATAAATAAGGGTATAAGATTTTTGGAATGGAGCTTTGGAAGGAAGACAGAACATGCAACTAAGAACCTCAACTAAGAGACTTTTTGAAAGCTATCAAGAGATCTCAGGGAAGGCGCCATCATATGACAGGATATGAGGGACAAGAAAGGCGAGTGATTTCCCTTGTGAACTTTAGCCAAAGGATTGAGCTCATTTTTGCAAGGTTATCACAAATGAAGCAGACATATTTCTTCTCCATATATATAGCTTCAGAAGCAAAGCACAGATGTTGTTGGAGACGGCAAGGCAGAGGGTGAGCAGTCTCAATTTGACCTTGCTACCGCTAGGCTATTCTTTCCTGGAGATAAAATTTAGACTGGAAATAGATGATCAATGATGTTTTTGATGCTTTCTAGGTGTTACGTTGTGGCAGTGACAGAACAAAACCGCTGTGATTTTTACTCTAAGATTTGACATTATCTATGACAAGTCATTTGATATTCAGATTTATTGTTTTGCCTGCTAGAGGCAGATTCCGTATCTCACATGGATAAATGACAGGGATGAGATATGGAGTTCATTATCCTTTAATTTAAGTGATTGCTGCTTTCCTGTCTAATAGACTGTAGAAAGTCAAAATAGGGAACTCGCTGTCTAATCCTGTATCAGTTAACAGTGGTGTTCCCCAAGGCAGCATTTTAGGTCCCACGCTTTTCTTGTTCTGTATCAACGATTTATGTGATCAACTTAAAAGCAATTGTGTCCTTTTTGCTGATGACGTAAAATTATTCAATACTACAGATAATTCTGTTGTTTTGCAAAGTGATCTCGACTATGTGTCTGAATGGTCATCTATTTGGCAAGTTCAAATTTCGATCAATAAATGCTCTGTCTTACATATTGGTAAACGTAACCAGAATGTCAAGTGTAAGCTAGGTTGCATTGAACTAGCTGATGACCCTCACTCTGTCAAGGACCTAGGTGTACTTATCTCTGACGATCTAGGCTCCAAAGTTCACTGTAACAGAGTTGCTAAAAAAACATTAAGAGTTGTAAATTTAGTTTTGTGCAGTTTTTTTTCTGGAAATATTGTTTTGCTAATTAGAGCTTATAAAATTTATGCTAGACCAATCTTAGAGTATTATTCAACTGTTTGGAATCCCCACCACACATCAGTACAATTGAGCGGGTTCAGAAGTATTTCACGAGAAAAGTCTTGCACTCTTCTGTACACAATAGAATTCCCTATGCTACTAGGCTCAAAATTCTCACTTTGGATAACTTAGAACTGCGTCGCTTGTGGTCAGAACTAGGTATTGCATACAAAATTATAATGTTTTACCTGTAAATGACTTTTTCTGTTTTAATAGCAATAATATGCATTGGTAACAACCGCTTTAAACGCAATGTAAATCATTCTAAACATGACTGTAAAAAATATGATTTCTATAATAGAGTTGTCAAAGTCTGGAATGCTCTACCTGATTCAGTTGTTTCAGCTACAAATTTTCACAGTTTCAGTCACAAATTGACTTCCGTGGACCTTACATCATACTTAAGTGGTCAGTAGAGGGGGTGTGCATAAGTGCACTAACGTGCCTATCGTCCCTGTCATTGTATTTTTATTCTTTTATTCTTGTTCTCGCTTTTGTTTGACAAATACTAATAAATAAATCCAGCAATATAGGCATGTTTTAAAATGTTACTAAAAAAACCGAACTATCTAAATAAAGCATTTTGGAACTTGTGTACCTTTTGAGAGGGGAAAGAAGCCTAATTAAAGTCCTGAGTGCACAAAATCAGAAATCAATACATTGGGGAACTCCTTCAAATCAAAAACACTTTAGTCTTCCTCACATTATGAATTATTTTCCAGATAGAAAGTTACCTAGTGCCAAAACAGATGGCATGGTAGACTCTTTAATTCATGTATATAGAAAGGTGCATGTTAAACATGATTAATATAAGATTAAATATGTTGGATCTTACATTTTTAAAATAGCATTCTTCCATATGGGCAGGCAAATTGAGATGCAGACACTATCATCTGCTTCAGAGTATTTGCTTTAAATAGTAGCAACATTCGAGAGTTTTGTCAACCAGATGCTTTTCAGCTGTTCTGGACTACAACTCCCATAATCTCTGATGGCTCCCATGCTGGCTGTGGCTTACAGAAGTATAAATAGGGCAGCAACAGTTCTAAACTTATAGTCACCCAATGAAGATTGGGTTTGAAACCATACATAGAAATTGAAGTTATTCATCATGCTATTCAAAATTTTGAGCCTGCTTGGTTTTCCTTGATACGAATTGAAAATACAATTTTGGTAGGACCAATAGACAATTACAGGTCTGACAAATCTATTTCCCTTTTTTAAAAAACAAGAAATTTAAATTTATTCATCAGACTCAAAATTAAAATGGTAGCAAATGAAATTTTTATATATTTAGAATTCAGAACCTAGGTGCTCCTGGATATATGCTCAACCTAAGAATTAGTTTCCATCAGGTACAGTTTCTTATACCCGATGGAATCTGATTCATGCATAGGACTGTTTTTTTATTGTCTTTTTTATAATTTATAGTCTTTTTATAGAATTAATACACTGGCAGTGAAAATATTTATTGATAACTTATTGGGAGTTAGAAATACTTGAGTCTCTATTATCAATCTTCAGAAGAACTGCCAGCTATCTACCAATCCATCTTCTGCTTATTGAAACCTGAGATTGCCCTACTATTTATTTCCTCAGGACAAAGTAGCCTCCATCTAATAGACAATGCACTGCCATGGCAAGCTGAAGCTGGCCCAAAGGGTTCAAGCATGAATGTAATGACCACAACCAGTGTGGCCGCCAGAGGTATCTTGATGCTTCTTCTTTTACCACCACTACCTCTCAATGATAGACTATTGACCGTGTGGAAGACTGTTTTTTTTCACTCAACCATCTGTAGCTATTTGTCCCTTAATTGTCCCTTAATTCCCAGAATGAAAGACAACTTGGTGGACTATAAATACAGGGCTTCTGTATGACTTGGAGATGAGGTGGGGCAGACTCCATTTTCTTCCCATTCTATCTTGTGGCTGCGTATTTTTTCTTTCTTTCTGTTTATGGAATGGTTTCTCAGTGGGCCAAGAAACAGGAAAACCCCAACTACTTTAGGAGATGTATTTTAGGAGAAGTACACTGAATTCAAGATAGATTATGTGACTCCTTGAACTGAGAAGCAAAAAAACCAACAACCCAGTACACTCTTCAAGATTTACTCATGAAAGCAGAAAATGTGATCTAATGTATGCATGGTCAGCTGGAAATGAAAGAGTTTCTGGAGATGGAGCTGCCTGTTCCCAGCAAAAGCTTGGAAAAGGAAAACCAACCCATTTGCAAATAACTTGCACTGCTTTCAGTGTGGACAACTCTACTTCAGGCTGCGAGAGGCTGACGTGTTAGCAGATAAACTACAGGAGGTAGTTCTATTGCTCATTGTGGATCAACACTGAGTACAATAAGAGTTTCAGTCTTGACCTCTTATGTGGGACTGAAGCCTTCATTTCAAGGATAGTTAGACTGGTTGATTCAAGTCAGATGTTTAGGAATAGCACTTATATACCACTTCACAGTGCTTTACAGCCCTCTCTAAGTGGTTTACAGAGTCAGCATATTGCCCCCTCCCCAAACAATCTGGTTCCTCATTTTACCAACCTCAGAAAGATGGAAGGCTGAGTCAACTTTGAGCAAGTCAGAATCGAACTCCTGGCAGTGAGCAGCGAGTTAGCCTGCAATACTGCATTCTAACTACTGTGCCATGGCTTAGGAAGTATTCTGGGTTGTTGTAAAAATTTCACAGTGATAGAAGATTTGGAAGACAACACCAGGAAGTGGTTTCTTACCTCCCTTCGGAGAATGCAGTGAACCATGACAATGACCAACCCTTGCAATGAATCAAATACAGCAAAGAGTATCTGAAATAAAATGGACCGCTTGTCAGTCATTGCCAGAACTGCAGACATCCAAGTGAGAGCCAGGAGAGGTAGAACAACACAGGAACTCCACAGCGATGCCCTAAACAGGGGCAGAGAGGAAAGAAAAGAGTGACAAGAAGATTGTAGAACTATTGAAACAACAAAAACAAGCCAACTTTAGAGAGACAGATATATCCAAATATATAAATCTTACTTAAGGATGGCAACATGTTTTTAATGTGAAAACCCATGACATTAGATAATTATAGAAAAGCTGACATTGTAAAATATTACCCAGTTGAATTATAAGGTGCAGTTGCCATTTTTCCTTTTTTTAAACAATTAATTATATTCAATATTAGCAGTTTTAATCTTTCATCTCTGTAGCATTTTTTTTTCACATGCACTGCATAAGATTTGTAACAAGAAGATGTAAATGATTAGGACTAACATGGCATTACTGGCGGTGGTGGCTGACAAAGCTGTTGTTGAAACTACTCCACACTTGGCACATTTGAGCGTCAAACCGCTATGAGGCTCACTCATCTGACTGCAAACAAACAGAACACCCACAAAAAAGAACAAAATATTGAATTTTTGGTCACTGCTGAAATTTAGCTTTTCAAATATGATGTCATGCAAGAAAAAAAAATAGCAAGTCGACTTATTCAGGATGAAACACTCTGATTGATTTTAAGCCTATATAAAAACCATACATTTAAAAAATTTACACATCATAAACATGTTAATTCTACTGGGGGAGGGAAAGGTTTCATTTTATCTAAGGTCTAATTCTTTTATTTGATAATGTTTGAAGCCTGTCCACTCCCAATCATCATAGATAAATGTTCTATTGATGACACTGAAGGAAACATGCATGTGGTAGGTTAAGACAAACAACAAAATGGTCCCTCTAATCAGACCATTTGGAAAAATAAGGATTTGCTCTTAACAGTATAATGGAGCAGATTGAGAGGGCAAAAATATATTACACATATATCCACTGAAATTGGAACATGCCCCTGAATTAGTACAGTTCTGTCAATCTATCATGGGAATGTATGAAACAGCTTAAGTTTCCACTGAATTTAAGTTCATGCTGGTCTGAATAGAGTTTGAAATGAATGAAATTTAATGAAAGTGTTAATTCAGGCTAGAAATTTAATAAAACACAGTACACAAGCATTAAGATTAACATATATTTATACAGACACTGATACAGATTCTATATTGCAACACCTAGCAGCTGCTTCTGTCTATTTTCACTGTTTTTATGACAAATTTGTTATCTGGCTATTTTCATCCTTCCATTCATCTTAATTTATTTCTATGATGGAAGTTTTTTTTAAAAAAAAAAACCCAGCTAAAGTAGTTATTATTACATACTGAAGACAAAATAAGAACATTAAAAAAAAAAACCTTCAACTGACTTGTAAAACATTGCACTTTCCAATCCCTTTAGTTATAGTAATTTATAGTTTTATTTTAAAGCCGTAGGATGAAAGAATATAAAAAGGTTCTTCTGAAGCAGAAGGTACAGTTTTTTAAAAAACAATGCACCGCTTATTTCTAGAACAAATCATACAAATAAAGAAAGCACACAAATGAAGTGGAAAATATTCAGATTTTCATTTGTTTTGTACACATAAACATGGGGTGAGAAATGATAACTTTTTACAATGGTAATTTTTATTTTTAGGTTTGTTTTTGTTCAAAGCTACATAAAAGCATATACAAGACAAAATAAAAAATAAAAATTGTCTGTACAGTATATGGAACATGCCTAAACATTCTTGCACTGTGATATGTTGAAAATTGATAATATCAATGTTAATAATTTCAATAATTTGATACCACTAATTCATACTTCCCAACTTACAAGTGAATGAAACCTATCTGTATACAAATTCTGTTTCTTTACAAAAAAATTCAGTGTGGTTCACAGCTTTAAATTGTGCACAGAATGAACAGTATGTGTGTGTGTGTGTCTTTGCCCTTAGTGAACGTAACAAATTGTACATTTAAAAAAATGCAAATAAAGATAGATTCAAACAGCAAAATATATTTATTGAGAATTTCTGAAATGTCTGCAAAATTTTCAAACTCATATACAATTTTCAAAAGAAATGTATGGCTGAGAAAATAAAAATGGGAGAAGAATTATAATGACCATTTGTTCCCATTCATACTATTATAGACAACCCTGCTTGCTACAGGAACATTGATCAAGTGATGCAAAAGAGGAGGTGATTGGGGGTATGGAAGCCCATGAAGGTAGAGTTTGTCAATTTCAGAATATTTTGAAGTTTAACCATTTCTCCATTTGATGTGAGGAAAACCCCTGTAAAATCCCTCTTCAGTAACTGAAAAATAGAACATGTGAGAATAATATAGAAATGTATTACAACATTACCACTGTCCTGTTATCTTTCTTATGCTGATGGTAAAATTCCGAAAGACAGGTAAAACTCTTTCTAATCAACAGAGATGAATGTGGAGAGTATATAGCCATGATGGCGAACCTATGGCACCTGTGCCACAGGTGGCATGAAGAGCCCTCTCTGCGGGCATGTGAGCCATCACCTCAGCTCAGCTCCACCGTGGATACCTCCCACCAGCCAACTGTTTTTCAGGTCTCTGCTGTGCATGTGCGAGAGGTCGGGCGCATGTAGGAGTTGTGTGTGCATGTGCGGGGATTGCGCATGCATGTGCGGAGGCAATGCATGCATGTGTGTGGGAATGTGGCAGAGGTGGGTTTCAGCAGGATCTGACCAGTTCTGGAGAACCGGTAGTGGAAATTTTAAGGAGTTCGGAGAACCGGTAGTAAAAATTCTGACTGGCCCCACACCCATTTATTCTCTGCCTCCCGAATCTCAGCTGATCGGGAAGAAATGGGGATTTTGCAGTAATCTTCCCCTGGAGTGGGGAGGGAATGGAGATTTTACAGTATCCTTCCCTTGCCATGCCCACCAAGCATGCCACACCCACCAAGCCACACCCTCAGAACCGATAGTAAAAATTTTTGAAACCCACCACTGGAATATGGGGAGGTCACGTGAGCATGCATGGGGGGCAGGGGAGCACAGGGTGGGGCATACATGAGTGGTCATGCACACATTGCATTATGGGTGTAGGTGACTGACCTAAAGTCACCCAGTTGGTTTTCATGGTTAAGGTAGGGCTTGAATTCACAGTCTCCTACTTTTTAGCCTGGTGCCTTAACCACTAGAGCAAATCGGACACTTTCCTACTTTGTAATTTGAAGTACTATATTCAGTGCACTCAGATGGTAATTTCCATAGTTACACCTTGCAGACTTTAACATTAGGCATGTGAGTGTATTTGTATGACTGTTTACTTATGGAAAATAAAACCCACTTCTCCAAAACCTTGAACTACTATCCTCATTTGGCAGACCGAAATGCAAACAAATTGTAAAACAATTACGTGGCAGATTTACCATGTTTCCCCAAAAATAAGACTCTGTCTTATATTTTTTTGAACCCCAAAATAAACGCTTGGCCTTATTTTCGGGGATGTCTTATTATTTTGGGGCTTATAGAGCAAGACAGGGCTCCTCTTGTTGTCTTACCTGATTTCCAGCTCTGTCTCCCTAACCCTAACCAGAGGAAATGGCGGGGACCGGCTGCACATGCGTTTAAATATTTTCAGGGAGGGCTTATTTTTTGGGGGGGGGGCTTATTTTACCAGATGTGCTCAAAAGCCTGATTGGGCTTATTATCAGGGATGTCTTATTTTAGGGGAAACGGTATTAGAAGGCTATGAAATACTGGCTGGATTCACAAAGCTATTTTATCAGATTAATAAATATTCTTTAAAAATGCAACTATATCAAATGAAGCATTCCTAACCAATAACAAAACATCTCATAATAGAATCACGCCAAAGTTAGTTCTTTTTGAGGGAGTTATCTGATAAAGATGATAAATATTGCTCATCAAGTATTTTGAGAGAAAAAGGAGCACAGAAGATGAAGCTAGTGTCTAGCCCCTTCAGAACAAGTGATTGACAGTAATCTGTCTTCTTGCTCTACTCATTGTATGTCTAGTTCTTGTATTGACAAGGTAACTGAATGGTAACCTACTCCTGAGAACATATACTCCCGAATTACATTTTACAGGCTTAATTTTGACTGGATAAAACTTGTTTTATGCAGCATTGCATTAATGGACTGGCGATACTCAAAAACCTTTCAGATAGAGAAAATCTAAAGGAAATCACAAAAATGGGACCTAGCATTATAGACTTTTATCAATTACACCAGAGAAAAATCCAAAATCCAAAAGAACAACATGCACATAGTCACACAAACAAAGTTTGACATCTATTCAAATGCATCACATCTGAGCACAGCTCAGTGGGGGGGAAAAATAGATCAACCCATTCTTCTTAATAGGAAAGGAAGGCTGCAATAACTTTCTTGTGAGAAAAGTTTTGAGTAGATATGCCAAAAAAAAAACAAAAAAACATTATGGGTGGAAATCTTCTTGGTATAGAAAGCCTGACTTGGGTATATTAACCACATCTTCTAGTGATTTGTGTGTGAAGAAACGCCTTGGCTTAAATGCATAGATTCTGGTAAATGCGGGTGGGAAAGTCATTTTTCACCACCCCTTTTTGCCCCTGAAACTTTCTGTCTATTTTGGAACAATAAAAGAATGGGGGGTGGGGGGTGGAGAAAGCAAATTGACGAAATTTCCTCACTATTATCTCATGTGAATGAAAATCTCTGAAAAATGCAGACTCATCCTTCCACTTAAGTGCTAAGAGCACAGAATCCTACCGAGGAAGGAAGAGAAGAATGAAACAGAATGAGGGCATGTAGAAATGATATGAGTCAAATTTAGGCTAATAATATTTTCCTCATTTCTCTAAGAACAAATACTGGGACTAGAACTAGCACTGATGATACCTAGTTTGGGTAATAAAACATCTGCAAGAAAATAACCAGCTTCAGAGAATACCAAGGACCTCTGAGAATAAATATAAGTTTTTATATTCATATAACACTATGTTATATGAATAGTTTTTATATTCATATAACAAGAGACACTAATACTTAGCTTGCTTGCTTGGTAGCATGTCTATTTCTTCTTGATTCATAACCCATAAGTAATCACACAAATAGCCCAGTTCTAATACTTTTTAAATCTTAGAAGGCTTCCGGCATTTCTAAAAATGGATTTTTTTGCCCCACTAATCAAAATTATATAATTCTAAATACTCAACTCGTATAAAACTAAGGAATTTTTCAAAGCGTGGACATGCATTCACCACCCCCTTTTAAAAACTTAATACAACTGTACTTGTGTTTTATTATTTTTCTGTTGCTCAGTCACATTTTCTCAGGAAAAATAAGGTAACTGCAATTTGGAGATGAACAGAACTGGAAGCTAAATTAAGAGAAAAAGGCTCAAAGTGAAATTAAATAAAAATACATGTGGTGAATCTAACAATAGATAGACGGAATTTAGTAATACATCATTGATACATTCCAACTTTTGCTTACCCCGCTCTGTGTTTGAGTTTTTTATCTAGGATTCCATCTCTGGAAACTAGTTTATTAAACACAAGGATGCCAATCACCATGTTGACCTATTAAATATGAAACAAACAAACAAACAAACAAACAAAAAGATAACAGTTGCCCCTTTAATGACACAGAATGAAATACGAACTTTAATACATTTGGTATTAATTTAAAGAAAAAGGAACAACAATTTAGATCCTATATCTCAGCATCTGTGAGTCTTACAAAACAAAGTGACTCAAGGATTGCATTCTGGAGAGAACTAGATATTCCAGAAAGATGCCATGCCCTCTAAATCAGCCAATAAATGTGATCCTTGCCTGTAGTATCCAAGGTAAACCTGGATATGTATAGTCTTCAGTGGTATCCTGCTATTAGCATTTGATATAAATGGGTACACACATACTATAACACATATACAGAAATATAACTATAAGACACAGAACTGTAGAATTTTACTTGTCTGTTTTGCACTGTTAGGTTCAGACTAGACAACAAACTAGAATTATAATATAATTTTATGGGAACAGGATAGGAAAGATCACAGTTCACATGTTTTACATGCAAAAAGAAGAAATACTCGGTCTTGAATATCTCCAGATTCTAGGAGCAAATGGGATAATAACATTATAATTCTACTGGGAATACAATTTTTGAATAAGATTAAATTTATTAACTGCAAACCTATGCACATGCAAAGATTACCTGGAAAGTGAATCCTGTTTAATTCTGATTTACTTTTATTTAGACAAATATAGAATCACACTGTTAATTGACGTTTATCTACTTAGTAAGAGTTTAGAGCATAAATGGAAAATCATAGATCCCAGGGTTTCAAGTGATTTGCATGCCCTTGAAACCTCTCTCTGCAAAAGTCAAAAATTGCTGGCAGTTTCCTGTGATTTAAGGTAAGAAATACATAGAAATTGTAGGCTACACTCTAAAATAAATTAATCTACTTTAAAGAATTCATGCATGTCTCTGAACAAAGGAAAAACAATAAATTCTGGTTCCATATGTGTATCTGACATGATTCTGGCCATTTGGCTCATCAAATCACCCACTGATACTATGTGTCAGTTGCTTGCCCTAATCTAGAGGAATTATAAAGGGAAGATGGATTTATAGCAACATTCTTACAATAATTAATTAGGTAAAGCAGAGTTTAGGTCAAGATCTCATTTAATCCATTTCACAGTTAATGGTGATTTGTTAAGAGAACCCTGGCTAATTGAGATATATATTACCTTTAAGATGCAAGCTTGATTATCAAGGAGTTCAGAAGTCTAATTTTAATTTTTAAACCAATATAGTTTATTGAGTTACTGAGGGGGTTTTGTTTTGTTTTGTCATCATAGATCAGTAATTCTCATGAACCCGCTTCTGAGTTATATTAAGTTATTCTTCCAAAGATATATTGTTTATGAAAACCTTCCAGTACGTTTCCAATACATTTCAGCATATTCAAACATCACAATCAATCTGTTTTGGACTGACCATTAAATTTAATACTGTGCAGCTACATTCTAACTGGACCTTATCTCATAAAAATTTCATTAATTCAGCTGGGATACATAAAGATCTCAATAATTTAGAAATCTAAAATCTTCGAAAATTCACGGGTGCTCATAAAGTTTGCAGCTCCTACTTTGCACAAGTAAATGAGCCAGTTGCAGGACTGAGATGCTGACAGTTCACACGCCTTGCCACATTACAGTTTTATACACAGGAGACTGTGTCAATAACAAAAGTAACACCTTTATTTAAGAGTGTGATATTTTTACTTTGGCTTTACACTAAGTCTATCCATTTTCTTTGTTTGTATAAGCTTCGGTACAACTAACTGTGAAAGGAAGAAAATTATTTAAAAATTTTTACCGTCTACTGAAAATAATCTGATGGCCATAATAAATGTATAATCATTGGATATCTTGATAACATCATGTAGGATTTAAAACATCAATATAGCCTATATAGTAGGATGTTTGAAATGAAGTCATGTAGTTTGAAAAAGAGAGCGAGAAAGTTAACACATTTACAGGACTATCCTGTGTACCCCCTTCTCCTTCTAATATTTGGATGGTTCCAATCCTCTACTCACTGCCACTGTTCCAATAAATAAGGTAAAATTAAATATGATGGATTAAAGATCAGATAAGATGGTAGAAGATGGATGTGGAAAAATGTGCTTTTATTCTGGACATGCCTACTTTTTGTTTTAGCACTCCTACTTTCCCCTTAGCACACCACAGGAAATCTCTCCCACATGCCACAAGGTCCAGCCCCATAGACTGCGCAATCTGGCTTTATCATAATCTGGAACTATTTATTTATCTATTTATTTATTTATTTATCAAATTTATATACCGCCCTACACCCGAAGGACTCAGGACAGTGAAAAGCCAAGATAAAATACAGACAATACAAACGTTAAAAAACCCATTAAAATTATTAAATGTTTTGGCCCAAAAACAAATTTAAAAAACACCCAATTTATAAAACAGATTAAAAACAATTTTAAAAATATAAAAGGGAATTAGGCCAGGCCAGCCTGCTGGAATAAAAATGTTTTGAGAGCACAACGAAAAGTGTGCAGATATTACCAGATATTAGCACTGATTTTAGATTTTAGTGGTAATATCTAGTTACTCTAACTAGATATTACCACTGATTTTAGAGGCAACTATGACTCTCAATAGTAGTGGGAAGGGAAGAGTCCTAATTTTAGATTTCCCTTGACATCTGTTTGGTCATTTTGAGAACCATAAACTTTATCATGATTAAGATATCTTCAATGTAGCTTCTAATATTCTACAATGTATACACATCTCTATTGAATCTAGACATATTAAATTAAGTTGTGCCAGCAGATAGGGTGTGAGAAAGAGAAGAAAGGGCAATGGGTTTAGGACACAACTACAAGAATGGATCTATCTATCTATCTATCTATCTATCTATCTATCTATCTATCTATCTATCATCTATCTATCTCAGCTTTAAATGTGTTATTTGGCATGGCAAGTTCTTACTTTAGGTTCAAGTTGGGCTGCAAATCTAAGCCTCTCTCCTAGAGAGGAAGCCCCATTAAATCCAGTGAGAGGACTTTTGGATAAATATGCTTGAGATGATCTTGCCAAGCTAACATTCTCCTTTTGTTGCCAGCTTAATGTACGTAACTGGTACCCAAAGAGGTGATAGTTGGGCATCCCATTAAAAACCCTGGCTGCAGAGGGCTTGACTATTACTCCTTTCTTGCATCTCTGCCAAGAGAAGATATAACCTGACCATGGATGAGAGATGTCAAGGAAGCTCCATCTTTAGGTGGAGCCCAGTGATGGAATGTCAGCAGTACTATTTTGTCAGCTAAATTCAAACAGCATTTTGACATAACCCTGAAATGACTATGGCGTAAGGTGTACTCACACAATTACTCACCATTTTGCTCTGTGTACTTGGAGATTTAAGCACATGAAAACTAGGTGATTTTGCTGAGATAACTGTCACCTTTTCACAGACTGCTATTTGTGCTCAGACTGCCCTTTGCTCAGAAGTGGCTGAAACTCTCTCTGTGCATTGAATTGCTTCATAATAAGCCTCTTATTTACAGCTGTATATACACTAACACAACAGTGTGAAGCAAATGACTATTGTTTGAATAAATTGACCTCTGGCCTCCATTCCAGATGGAATGGGCAAACCTTGTTTATTTGATTGAATCTGGAGGACAAGAATAGTTTAATAGATTGACTCATTATCAAGTTTTTGTGTCATGAACAAAATAAAATAGAAGTTTTTTTCACCAATTAAAAGTGCAAGGCTCCTATTCAAAAGTGGTGAGTTTAGAGTTCATCTCTCTTATTCCCATGATGACAGAGGATTATGGAATTTCAAGTCTAATAGTTTTGGGGGGCACCTGACTGAGGAAAGACGTTCTGAAAGGTATAGACAAAAATTTATTAAGATGGGAATGTTTGTTTTTGTACTTAAAGTCTTTGGTATAAACACAAGGTAGTTTAATAATACAAGAAATAAGCCATACTTGCATTCTAAGTATTCTAATATTTTTTATAGATTTTAATCTCATACAGAAAAAATAGTACACAATCCTATTTCTCAAATAAAACTACACACATTAAATATATAAAAACATTATAAAGTACATTTTTCTGTTTTTCTTTTTTCTAACTGTTCATCTATTTATGATTAAAAATATTAAAAATGTCAGAAATATTTACCAGGACAACAGCAGCTGCAGGTCCAACAAAAGCATACAGAAGTCCACCTTCAAGAGATAGCCAGCAACTGGAAATATTAAAAAAGAACTAATATAAATTAATAAGGTGTAGCATCTGTATGTTTTTCCAGTGCAAAGCTTCACTGATTTCCTCTTTGCTAGATTTCAAGGTGCTTTCATCAAATATAGCAAGTATTACTTATTACATTTTCAGGCCAGCACATCTTAAAACAGTACTTTAAAAAAAAAAATAATCCATTTTCACCACTCTTTTTAGAAATACGGAATATACAGAATTTCATTTATAAGAGAGACATACACTGTAGCAAATGATAAGGTGTGGCACAGAAGAGAAAGCTTGCTGAATTGTAGGTTTATTTAGGTTATATTGAATATATAACCTAAATAAATCTCTGGTTCATAGTATAATTGTTCCAGAATCATGTTTAACCCTTTTAAAACTGGCTAAAGCAGCAGGAGTCAGGAATGTATTCAGTCTTGGAAAAAATGCAATTCAGTTACAACTTCAGTCACTTTTGAGATCAGTCTTGGGTTGTCTTGTGAATATAACCATGCAATTTCACAGAAGTAATTTCCCACTGCCTTCTTCCAGGATGAGTTTTCAACTTTCCAACTTTCTTGGTGGGCTCCTTTCCAAGTACTAATGAGATCTGCGTTCAGGTTCAACTAAGCCAGGCTAAATGCTGCCATACAGTTCATCCCAAACAACCATAGAACTTATATTGTTACAAAACACCGTTGGCACATTTTAAGAAATCTGGCATTGTTTTATTTTATGTGGAATAATTATATTTGAAGAAAAAATAGCCCACTTGTCATGGATTTGCACTCATTGCCTTTTTAAAAAATTGCCCTTATTTTTATTAAATAGTTTTTGAGGTATTGCAGTTTGAAGAAAATATTGGTTTTCTTTAAAGAAGCTTTTATAAGCATAGGATGGGCAGGATTTTAAAAACAGCCTTTAAAATGCCTTTTCTAGTGCTAATCCTCCATATATTAAAATATCTTTTAAGGGTTTCAACCAATGAAGACTTTAAAGCAGTATTTCTTAACTTTGACAACTCTAAGATGTACGGACTTCAACTCCCCATGCTGGCTGGGGAATTCTGGGAGTTGAAGTCCACACATTTTAGAATTACCAAGGTTGGGAAACACTGAGGAGAATAACGGCAAGGAAAAGGCAGGCCACACAAACTGATCTGGTTCCTTCTTTTTTTTACCCGACAACCCTTTCCAATCTTTCCCTTGATTCACCGAATTAAGGACTGTGTTGCTGGGAAATTGAAAGATCTAGTTCCAGTGCAAGATTCATTCATTTGTTTGGGATCATTCCCTACCTCTTTTAGTGCAGTACATTTGGAGGAGGGAACAATACTGAGACCAAAAACAAAGGAAGAGAAAGATCGATTGTGTTTCATTTCCAAAGAACAAGGGGTTCAATCTTAAATACATTTGGTAAGTTAACAGCAAACCTATCCATGTTTGCTCAGAAAGCTCACTGCATTCGCTCAGTTGTTATCCCGGAAAGGTATATCTGAAATATAAGGCTGTAGCCTTGAATTTATTCCATATAAATATTTAAATAGCTCTTTGATGATAATTTACAATTCAGAACACTTCCTGACTTAAGACACCAAGGCATTAAATTAAAGTTATTAATGTGATGAAATCAGGCTAGTGAGTTCTGCAGAGTGCATGTACGACTCTTCACAAAATAAGGAGCTGTTAATCCCTTTAAACTGAATGGCCTTTAGGGAGATACTGCATCTCCCCCATACTTTAGGAACTGTCATTCTTTCATTTAGTGGATGCAAATGTAGTGAGGATCAAGTCATTTTTCATCTCTGGCAGGAGTGGATGAACTAAGATCACCTCTCTCTCTCTCTCTCTCTCTCTCTCTCTCTCTCTCTCTCTCTCTCTCTCCTTCCTTCCTTCCTTCCTTCCTTCCTTCCTTCCTTCCTTCCTTCCTTCCTTCCTTCCTTCCTTCCTTCCTTCCCAACAATTCAACCAACTCTGCTTGGTGTCCAATCTGAAAGATCAGTATAAAACATAATCTCTAATACATCACTCAATTTCCCACAAAACCACCCCATTGACAAACCCAATGTGAAAAAAGCTGTCTAGGCAGTCACTATCCAATTGCAGTATGTATCAAGTGCCTGTTTTAAAAGGAGTCTATTCATTGCCTTCTGGAATGCTAGGACAATATATAGTTCCCAGCCTAATTTCAAAATCGTTTTAGAAAAAGTCAGTTCCAGCCTCTGATAGAAGCTGTTCCTCCCTTCTCCGTAACTTGATCCTTTGAAGAAAGGCAGAGAAAGCTGTCAGAAAGACAGTTAAAAAGAGTTGTTGTGATCCTACTTCTTGCTTTAGCTCTACCCACCTACCTAACAGATTAGCCCTGAAGAAATGATTCAGCCGTCAATTAAAAAGTAAAAAAATTTTTTTGGGGGGACCAGACTTGATATAAGATAGAGCCTTGACAAGCTTCTGATCCTTTACCAAAACCCAGAACATGAATAAATATCCAGATAAGTGCTGTTTTCATCCAAGGCTACAGAAGCTGATGCGGATGTTTATTCATCAGTGGCTTCTAATGCTTTCAGTCTTAACTTCATCTATATTTGATAGGTACTGGAATGAGTCCTCTTTCCATATTCACAATTATCTTTGCTCTGAGTGCAAAGGGACCAAAATGTTCCATTTATAGTTTTCATAACAGTCAAGCCTTTTCCCTTCCACCCCAAATCTGTGAAACAACAAGACAGGAAAAAACAAATGCTACACTAGTTACACAATGATTTACTCTTGCCTTTTTTGGTCTCTCACATTAGGTTATTTGATGTTGTTCAGTTGGTTTTTGCTTTGATTGTTGTGTAAGTCTACCCACTGGGGTTTGAAAATCAAGATGTAATGCTCAAAATGTAATGTCCCAACCAAGAATATTTCAAG
Source organism: Masticophis lateralis (assembly GCA_030761175.1). NCBI lineage: Eukaryota > Metazoa > Chordata > Lepidosauria > Squamata > Colubridae > Masticophis > Masticophis lateralis. The sequence goes on from JAUDYJ010000001.1 coordinate 120,898,489, forward strand.
AAACCATGATTAACCAAGACAATGGCTTATTATATGGTGTTGTTTCAGTGCACGTTTCTTTTTCTTTATGGTTATTCAAATTGAGTTGCCAGGCAAGGACAGGAATAACTGAAAGAAGTAGCTACTCATTCTATGATTTATTGCCCATGAAGGTAAAAGCATGTCAAATTCTACAGAGAGCAATTGACTATGTACAATTGTTTCTTGCCTCCCTCAGAGAACTGAGGAACCAGGGACTATTTTTAAAGACCCTCAGTGTCAATCCTAAATCTGGATACAGTCAAATAGCCAAATGCAGGCAATGTGGTAAACAGGAATGTAGGAGCTCTACTTGAAAATAAGATATATTATGATAGAATGACTTACTATTGAGTGGTTCCATAGCCTTTAGTCTTGGTAAAACCTATTGATATGGCCACGACCAATGCTGGTAAACCTGCAAGAAAAACTCCAGTGTTATTTCCCTGTGTATATAATGATCTGCACATCTAAAGTCTATCCTGCTAGACATCTCATACCCATACGGTGCCCCAAAACCTGCGGTTGGAGGCTTTCATACAATGAATCTTATGCATACTGCTTCTCTGTTCATATCCCTTTTGTTTCTTATGTTTATTTGCCATGCCCCAGAAAAAAAACACATTTCAGCCATTTTTTTTTTCTAAGGCCATATTGCTTTTGTTTCTGAAAAAGAAAAAAGTGAGCAAAAAAGCCCTAAAATGGGATTCTGAACTATTTCCTAATAAGATATTTTAAAATAATATATAAAGAAGAGTATTCAGTATCATGAGTCAGGTGATAGAAAGACTTCAGTATACAGCTAATTTATTGCATCGGGTCATTACAATGCCTATCTATACCCAGAAGACAAGCAACTACAGCTTGGGAGACTTGGGAGATCGATTCTGAAGAAGTGATTTTTGGAAGTCATGGCAGTACAAGGGCAGCCTTTCTCAGCTATTACTTAAATAATTAAAATGTCTGGAAACCTTACAGAGCTAGTAATTATTCTCAGCTCATTGATTTGTTCCCTATTTGGTTCCTATCTGTACTCTATTCTGGTGTGTAAATGGTGTTACCTGGGCCAGAAATCTCTTTCTTTGAGCTGTTTGGTTGCCTTAATGTCCATACAGTTTTTGGCTTTCAGGACATAGTTATAATGGGTAAATAATTTCACCACTGTAAGATAAATAAGGTTGGATAATGTTACCAGGGGTGGGCTAAAAAAACTGAATGCAATGCATTCAAAATGTCTCTACCTTTTTGCTGCTATCTAATTTTAATCTGGATTTTTGCATCCCTCATATGGTAGCTCTAAGAATAGGTGACCTCCAGCTACAGTTTTACTGTGGCTATCACTAGAATTTCTACAGAAGGGGTTACTCATGATAATCACAGTGCTTATTGCTTTTCATGCTTGGATGAGAAAAGCATGCTTTATGATATAAATCATATGGAAAGAATATTTTCACCAGCAATAACTCAAGTATATCCTTCACCTACCATTAACTTGTCAACTACTCCTGTTATCCTATCCCGCATTGTGACCAATCCCATCAGTAAGTCACCAAAGCATTTGATATAGTATATAACGAAGATACAGCATAAAAATGGATTGATATTAATCACAGGCACTGTTATGCTTTGAAAAGTCTACATATTACCATCTTTACAAAAAATCTTCTAAAGACATTAAGTTATAGTATGATAAACTTTAGTAAACTATGGAAAATTAATTACCAGCTAGACCTGGAAGCAAATCAATGGAATTAAATAATATGCTTGCTTGCTATTCTATCAATATTCCAGTATTGATATTCAGTATAGGAACAGTACAATCTCCTTACTACCTGCCAAGATTCTTGAAACAAGCATTCATATTCCAAAGATTATTCATGCAAAAACACTAAGCTGAAAAAGAAAAATCTCAGCTGAATAACAGGAGCTCACCCCATCCAAGGCATAAAAAGCGTTTCCTTATGAGCCGTGTCCTAATTTTTCCAGTGACAGCCATGTATGACTGCCACGCTTCGGTCAAAACCCAACAAAAGGAAGCTAAGAAGAAGAAATGTAAAAATGCAGTGGTCGTGGTACAAATGTTCTGTAGACAAAGAAAAAAAGAATTGTAGTGAAGGCTCAGAGAGAATAATTAAAAGTTACATTCCATTAGTCCGGCTTCTGCTTTCTTTAAACCAGAGATAGATAACACATAATACTGAAGGTATTCTCATACAGATCTATAGCCAAAATACTGTATGTGTTTTGGTATATAGTAGCCATACTCTTACGGTAGGAAAATGAAAATGCAGCAGTTGTTAATGAAGGAACAAAATTAACATGTTTTTAATTCTGATATTTTTCAAATGGGGACTTGGAGAAAGTGATGGAGTGGGAAGAGGATCTCTAAAACTTTAAAAAAGGAATATTATGCATGGTCCCAGATTAAACTTCATGGGATAATCAGTTGCCAAATTCCTTCCCCCTGAAACATCATGTCTTAATAAGTGAAAATTGCAAGCAGTATGAGTTTAGATGGTGGAAGGCCTTAGAAATTTCCCCTCAAAATGGAATGAGGTGCGAGTTAGTTCTGGTAGCAGTGGAATAATTAAGGCACCTGTCAAAGGGCTCACGTTTGTCTGGGAACAATAGCACACACCTTTCATGCCTACTTTTTGACAAATAGTATCCACATTTGGGGTCTGTGTTAGCCAATTAACTTGTAGTTATTAGTGGTGATGTGATTTTCTGATTGTAACCCTTTAAGACTCATAGCCTTAGAACAAATCCCTGCCCTCGCTGTGAAATTAAAGTCATAAGTGCCCTTTTTTTCTGCAGCTATTAAAGACGCATGTGACTTCTGTGTTAACTGGAATGCACTCCAGGTTCAACAAACCCCGAATTCCCTGGGACATCAAGACTATCTGCCTTTCTGTCTGTCTTCCTCCTATGTGGAAGAAGTCAATCTCAGATTGAAACTCCCCAACTCCAAGATCCAGGCCCAGGGAAAGAGAGCACATTGCCAACCATCCATCTGGAGCACAAACTTCAAGTGTCACCTGACGTTTTGCGACTTTTTCCGCTTTGTGGAGCTGGGATTGGTGTGGCCTGCATGTGGCGCATCTGGCCGCAGACTGCCAGTTTGACACCTTTGATCTATTTCCATTGCCCAGAGAATGTGTGGAACAGCTCTGTGTGTTTCAAGATTGCAGCCAAGAGATGCTGTGTCACTCTTCCTTTGCTCTTTGAAAGAACACTGCGTTGCCACTTTTATGTGAGACAAGTATGTTTATGATTGCCTTAAGAATAAGCACCTGGCTTTGCATCTTGTAACTATTCAAGGATTTGAGTGGGCCTTGTAAGAGCTGAAACTCCCTCTTTTGACTTCAGTTGGCCTAGTATTAAATCATGCAGCAAGTAATGCGACAGAACAGAATGTCAGCTAACAATTCTTTTTATGACAATATATTTCAAGTGTAAACTTTGGGGGAAACATAAACCTTGCTTTAGATTGATTTTGATATACATTTTAAAGAATCTCAAAGTCTAGATATCTTTTTGGTATTTAGCTATTGTCTGTCTATCTATCTAGTCTAAGCAATGCAAAAAGAAATATTTATGAAATAATGGCTCTATGCATGTCAAGTGCTTGTCATCTGACAGTCTTTCAACCAAGAGACAAAAGATTTTCTCAGCTATAATTTTGGCTTAATCAAACTACGGTATGCACAAGTGAGAAGGATCTTTCCATGGAAATAATCCAAGAATATTAAGTGCCAAAATACATTCCCCCCCAATTTTTTTTATTTGTCTGATGTGTGGATGGGCTTATTTGTGAGTGTGTACAGTAATATTTTAAAAAGTATCCTTATATCTCATATATACTCATGTATAAGTCCATTTGCAGATAAGCCTCAATGTTTAACCAAAATACCATGAAAATGGAAAATCCATGGATCACCCACAAATAAGTCAATTGTGAAAATTAAAATATATGGAAATTTCAAACATTGTCTTATCTTTCACAGTACTTTGGTTAAAAATGTGTGGGTTGGTTAATCCATGAATTGGTTTATATATTTCCATACTTAGCACACAGTACAGAATCCCTATGCAGAATCTGTTATAGCATGGGAAATCCATTTTATGTTACAACATAGAAATCTGTTATTAGAAATTGATCATGCACTGCTGATCAGAATCAGAATCTGTTAGTAGAATCTGATCATGCACTGCTTCCAAGGCAAATCAGTTACCTGCAATATGAGGATGCACTTAAAATGGTAAAGATATTCATTTTTTTTTCATGGATGCAAAGAGAGAGAGAGAGATGTTTGGATGCCACAATTTAGCATAAGATGTTGAAAAGACCAGGCCTTGTACATCAACATGCATTTCCCGGCACAGCAAACATTCTCTTTCTGCTTAGAGTACTACAGTCAGTGACACCAACTGAATCAAGCAAAACTGTGGCTTAATTGGTAAAAACAAACCATATTTATAGGGGTATCTGCAAAAAAAATTCAAGATGGTGTCCACAAAGGAGTGATCCAAGCTTGGCCTGTTTCTTATGCATGTAGCACCACCTTCAGTTTTTTGACCATGGTTATGAACACCTTTGTGTGCCCCAATTATGTGTACTATTACGGTTTGCGTTATAGAACTATTTATCATTCCAGCAAATTATTGCCAGCATTAGCAACACTGTAATTTGCACAATATATTAACTTAAGGGTCACTGAAATCAAAATAAAATCTTTCCAAATTGTTGGCTTCAGTAGGAAAAAGTCAAGGACACATGTCAATGCAAGACTGGGCACCTATAGTATGGGTGACTTAGATACTCTTGTAGCCTGGCATTGTGCTAGGAGTTTGTTATGCATTCAGAGACAAAACAGTTCTTGACAGTTTGTTCATTTTTTTAAATAAAAAAGACAAGCATTTCTCCAATCTTTCATTTTCTGCAGTCCCAAATCAGCTTCAGATCTAATTATATCATGAAGTGCTACTTGACTTCCTAAGCTCAAGTGCAAAAAGTGACGAATCTGCAAGCAGCACAGGTGTAAGACCATGCCTTCACGCCATGTACCCAGAAAATCTAGCAATGCATATTAAATATAAAGTACTCATAAAAATTACAAATACATTTTGATATTATTCTCACAGACACATTCAGGCACAGGCACACACATATTTATTCAAATGAAGTAAGAAAGGTTGCAGCAAGGCAATATATAAAAGGAGTCTATTTTAGAATTGTTTAAGAACTAAGCTTTAAAAGAAAACAAAATCTTTTTCTGATGGGATAATGGTGATAATCCTGAAAATCATAAGGAAGTAGCAAAGAAGTTTGGAGTAATGTGTGATGTGTCGCCTCCAAGAAAGGACCTTGAAGCTCCTGCTCAAGCAAGAACTACACCATTTCAGACAAATGATTGTCCAATCTTTTCTTAAAAACCTCCAGTGTTAGAGTACGCATAACTTCTGGACTAAGGTTCATGTTGCTGAACTACAACTTTCAGAATCCTTCACTATCCATGATCCCAAGTCGGGTTGCTGGAAGTTGTAATTCAACAACTTCTGAATGGCCAGATGACCTGATGCAAGAAAAAAAAAAGTCCATTGAAAATTCTCTGTTCTGCAATGCACTAGAACTCCCAATCTTCTGGTTTCTAGGCCAGCACCTTAATCACTAGGTCAAACTCACTCACTCTCATAGTCAATAGCTGACTTATTGACTATGTACAGTATCTTATTATGGAAATTTCCCATGGTGCTTTTTCTCAATTGTGTGTTTCACAATTGAATGAGCATCAGAGATGCTTTTCAATCTTGGCGATTCTAAGAGGGATGGATTTCAACATCCAGAATTCCTCAGCCAGTATTGCTAACTGGGGAATTCTGGGAGTTGAAGTCCACCCCTCTCAAAGCTGCCAAGGTTGAGAGGCACTGCTGTAAAAAAACCAGAAAAGCTTTGGAGTAAGCATAAGTCATCCTCCCTCCCCCCATACTTTTCCAACCCCTGCTTTAATAGTTGAGAGAAACACCTACTTTGCTGAAGTCATACTTATTACTGATGCTAGGCAGAAAAAAATCCTAGTATGTTTTCCCCCCTACCAGTCTCATTTAGTTAAATGACAGAAAATCTGGCCTAGTGAATCACTGAAAATAAAGTGTTTCAGATAAAATATCATGGAAGTCTTACAATAAGTGAGGCACAAGGCAACTGAATGATCTGGGTGTTAGTTTCCTGCTTTCATTATTTGATCATCCTGCTACAATTGCCTCGCTTCCATTAATATCAAGCGAAAGACTATCTCTGGGGACCTTTTTATTAGCAATGTATCAGTCACTGTCAGGAGAACATCTTACTCTTTAAAATTATCAGATTATATCTCCGTACACTCACTCACATTCACACAGACACAGACAGAAAGACACACAGACACACACAAGTTCAAGAAATTGTTTATACAGGTTTTCTTGCTCACAAATATAGAAGAAAATTTGGAAAGGCCTTTTGTGCCCAGCTATGATTACAGTGACAGACTAATTTGAGAATTCATATTGAGGATTTTGCTTAATCTTTAGCATAGTCATTCTTTATACAACAGCTGCATGTTAATCCCCCTGAAATCAGGGACAGAATTCTTATTGACTTTGACGATTAAGGATTTACGGCCAACCTCTTTCTGTAAATTCTGGGATTCAATGGCAGAGGAAAGGATCTGTTGCCCTCAATTTTCTAAGTGGATTATTTTCATTTACAGGGAGTCAAGAATAAGAATAATGAAAAGAATCAATATAGAAAAGTTATATTTGCATTGATCTTCAGAAATGGCCACGGAGTTATATTTCCCTTCATTGTTCCTAATTGTCAAGTTTAATTATTTTTTCATGGTAGCATATTGTGCTTTTTTTGTGTGCTGTGCAATATAAAAATTTGCCCACATAAAGACTTTGAAGAAGAAACAAACAAAAGTATCCATTCAATTATTACAGATATTAAAGCTGTGAACCAATAAGATCTATTCAGATCAAACCCAGAAGGCAGCTACTTCTGAAAGCATAAAGGTGACGACTTTTTTTAAAAAAAGACTAAATGTGCACATTCTGATTTTATCCCTTGTAAATATATTTGAAATACACTGCTACGTGCAGTTTTGTTATCAGTAATAAAGAAGAAATATTGCTTTTCTTAATGAGTACTCAGATAGTAAACACAAAAGATTCATAAATAAAAAAACTCCTAAATGTTGCTTATTTAATAAGAACTTCTCTTTCTATACACAAATATACATATGCACACATTGAACTTTTAAAAGTTATTTTCAGTAAGCTTCTTTTGCTCTGCAGCAACTATCCTCAAACTGATATTCCCAAAACATTAGAATTCTAAACAATGCCATCTGTTAGCTTTGAACTTTTCCTGTTCACCACACATAGAAAGAACTTTTTTTTCTGTAGTCACAATAGTGATTGTACTTCTTGTCATCCCAGTTTTTTGTGGTTCATCTTTTGGGTCTGGATCTCCATCTCTTTGCCAGGGGAAAAAATAAAAGCTTCTAACTCAATCCTGTTTTTTCTCAAAGGAATTTTCAAAATTTTTGGGGTAGCTTTTCTCCATCAGTCAATGGAGAGTTGACCTAGTCAACCATATGGACTTTCTCCCAAGGAAAGAAATAAACTCCTTGTCTAGGTTGAATTAAATAAGCACACACAACAAATCTCCATCTCTCTCTCTCTCTCTCTCACTGTTCCCAAATTGTAAACATGAGCTCAGGACAGATAACCTAAATGAATACCTACAATTTGTAATTCGTTCAATACAGTTGCTGTTTGAATTTCCCTTTACAATTTTATAAAGGTTAAAGATGCAATTTTCTACATAAACCTAGCAGTAAGTTCCATTAAAATCAGCGGGGTTTAATTTTATTTACACAGATAGAATTGTACTATGTCTAATTTATTTTTTTTCTGTCAACATAAAAGAGTTTTCCGGTAAAGGAACTAAAACACTAAAAAAGAACTAACTCAAAGTGTCTTACTGAAATATCAACAATCCAACTGCTTGGATGATTGAAAGTGTACCGATCATGCTTTGGCTTGTATTTTAATCACCTACAGTATTTGTGCATGTACTACACTTCTGTTAAAATATAACTGAGTTTTATTCAGACATGTGCATTCTCATAGAGGGAGAGAGAAATGTTGGTTTATTAAGTTACAATATTTTGTATAAACAGAGCACAGAATGCAAATTGCTCCATTATGCTGGTCTGCATTAAAGAGTGAGGCGGCTGGGCTGCAGTTTTCAGAGTAAAAGAACCACAGTGTTTTCTCAGCACTCTGTAGCAATGGAAGACAATGCTTTTCCTCGCAATGAAGGCAATGAAGAAATACTTTGCCCAATGAGAGTGGAGTAAAATTATTCCTATCAATAGGGGGACTTGGCTGCCGTGCAGCATAGGCAAGGATAGCATTTAAAGTGGGTTGTATTTCTGTTTGGGGAGGGCAAAGAGTCCTCCATGAAAGGCAAGAGTCTCAGTGGGGCGCAGATTCTCAGGCATAAAGTTTCCAGCAGCTTGTTCTGTCAGTTAGACTCTCATAGCAAGAACTGCAAGATCTTTTTTTCATGAAATGTATTTTATTCCCCCTTCAAAAACTAGAAGGGCATCGTGTTTTAGCAACAACCGTGCTTTTTTTTTAAAAAAAATGCATGGCATATAAAAGAGAAGCCAGAATAGCTTTAATCATCTTGATTTTCAACCTCAAGATGATTTGGGAAATGCATTCATTATTAGACATAGGCACATCCAAGTGCCATAGACAATTTTCTTCCCTGCTTGATGATTAACTGTAAGCTTTTTCCAAAGCCAGAAAAAAGATGAGAAAAGGAAAAGGGCTGCAACTGAGACATCTTTCTGAGTAACTGACCAGTTAAATTTATGTTACGATGGGACACTATGATGTTGGCATCCCCAGGAGAGTAGTTCTGGATTGACAGTGGGGTCAAAAGGCAAACCTTGCAGCAGAAGATACTAGCTACCCATTAGAGTATGCAAAAAATATGAAGCTCCAGAGGGAAGAGTGAATTTTAATTACACTGTAGATTCATTTAATGGCAGCAATTCTTTTTCTTCTGACTGAAGGTAGCTTGCTTTGGAATTGAGAAATGTTAGGGAACGACAACGGTTTGCTTTATTGAGAGTTCAGATGAGTCCAGATTAAGAAATTTTTACACTTCAAGGGACAATTGTTTGGCCATGAAACTTACTGCTTTCTTAACATAATTGAAGTATGGCATTGTTATTCTACTCACATGCTGTAATAATATATGTAGCCTTATCATCAGAGAGGTTTGAAATGTTGGTGTTGGTGAAAGTAACGTGTATGTGGGAGTGAGAAACAGAAGAATAGAGGGCGAAAGAGTCAAATCAGTTTCTAAATCTCATGCTTCTTCAAATAAAACAACTTCTCCTTCTCCTCCTCCTCCTCCTCTTCCTCCTCCTCCTTCCAAAATTAGTCTGCTGTAATTTTCTATCTTGAAGTAAATGCATTGGAGGATATGCATAAAGGTGCTTAAAATGAAAACGTACATTTTCATGAATTGAATGTAAAGGAAATCCCAAACAGATGAATATTCTCATGAAAGTTATCAGAATCAGACTGAATTTCTTTAACTCGATGATGTCCTTCTAAAATGAACTTGTGATTTATAGCTATGATGGTTAGATAAATAGAAAGAAAGAAAAGTATTATGATGTAACTTTAGAGAGAGAGGTTAAAATATAATTGCATTTTCCAACTGCTGGGAAGAATATCAGAAGCCATTTCTTTGTTATATTCTTTTTCTTTTCTATTTGTCTTCAATTCTTTTCTCTTTGCTTTTTTCTTTAATTCCTTACTTTATGTTAGTTTGTATTAGTTTTAATTTTTTAAAAAAAGTTCCAATAATATATACACATTTTTCTAATGAGCACAATTCTTTTGTTGGTGAGTTCATGCAGAGCACCATTGTTGTCCTCCCCAGGCACTGTTCTCTTCCTGAAGATTTTGATTAGCAGTCTTGTTGATCCCTTTGATCCTTCAAAACAATTGTTTTGATCCCTTTAATCTGGATAACTCTAATTTATAAGAACCACAAGGTATAGCATTCAGGTTAGAAGGATCAAGATTGTAGCCCTGTAAGGCTTAAAGGACACTGTATGTTCAAAACAATTAGAGATTGATTCAGGGATGGAGGCTAAGGATTATGTATATTTGCTGCCTCATGTTACTTATCAAAGTAATAAAGGTAATATTAAAAACATAATAAATAACATGAATATACAGTGCACCACATCTGGTTGCCAACTAAAGTTTACAGCCCAGCAAGTCGTGGAATGTGATCTCAGATTTCAGAAGACAAAGTATAAGATTAAAGGACTTGATTTGTTTTCTTTCTTACAGTTCTTTGGTCTTTCTTCTAATTTGATCTCTCCTTGTTTTGCTTATTATTCTTCACTAGGCACTAAGCAATTGCAAAAAACAAACACACAAACCAACCAAAACCCTGGTGAAATTTTTCTCAATTTTCTCCCTCATCTATTTATTTTTGTATTTATTAAACAAAGCTATATGGCTGTTGAACACAGGTGACTCTAGGCAGCTTACAACATTAAAACTGCACAACATAAAAATCATACTCCCCATTACCTCCCCCCCCCCGCATGGCAGCAGCAACACAATCAAGCCAACCACTTGATCGATTCCATTTCCATTTGAAGTCCACAGGCCTGCTGACAAAACCAAACCTTTAGATTTGATAAATGTTAGATAAATAAATGGAGAAAAATGTTTCCAAAGTGTAAAACCCACATTTCAACAAAGCTTTTCTCTGAATATGAGCAAATGCTGGTTCTGAATATTTGTCAGTATAAAAACAACCCTCGATTTTCCAGGCCTTCATTCTGTAGACTGTGGCTCCAACAGACAAATTCTTTTATCCCAGACTTTATCTCCAATATTCCACTGTTACCAAAGCACTTTGGACAATGTGAATAACTTCCTTCATTTGCATCCATGTATGTAATTTCTGTAGGTAAGCATAGATGTTTTTATCCCATTTTTGTAAATTTGTGTCATTTGTTTGTTTGTAAGTGGCCTAGAATGACAACATGGGAGTGGCTGGATCAAAGAGATTTTAAGATAAAACTAAACGAAAATGAAATAGGATTGGCAGCCACATTGGCTTTCCAGAATTTTATGGGACTCCAGATGTCACATCTTCTGTCTTTATTTTATAGCTGGGAGCATCTGGTTGATCATGTACATAGTTGAAGAGGCTTATTCTATTAATCCCTTTCTCTCTCTCTCTCATGCATTTGTAGACACACACAAATGTGTAAATGCACATTTTTTTGAGGCAAATGCCTAAGTAAAATGTATGGCAATCTAAATGAATGGATCAAAAGAGAGAAGGGAATACAAGACCAGGCACAAGAAAAGCACTATAACATATTTAGCATGTGCTGGAGACCACATTGAATCTCTACTTAGATGGATAGGGAGAAAACTTTTTCCCAAGATCCTGGACAGCCTTAGGCCATAGTTAAATGAGTACTCAGTGCAAGTAGCATGGTAGAAACTGGTATAGCATTGCAGTCTTGGATGTCAGTTATAAAGGGATCCCCAACCCCTGAGCTGCGGCCTATTACTGGGCCATGAGCCTGTTTGAAACCAGGCTGTGGAAGTGGTGTATTAGCTCATGCATGCATCCCCATTTGCACAAACAGCGGACGAGCATGTGCGCACAGACTCCAAGAGCCTGGTGGTGCGGCAGACTAAAGCATTGTAATTAACATTCAGCTGCCTGCAATTACTGCAAGTTCAAATCTCACCAGGCTCGAGGTTGACTCAGCCTTCCATCCTTTCTAGGGTAGGTAAAATGAGGACCCAGATTGTGGGGGCAATAAGATGACTTTGTATAAATATACAAAAGTATGAAGGCTATTGCTTAACGCATTGTAAGCTGCCCTGAGTCTCCGGAGAAGAGCAGCATATAAATCAAATTTAAAAAAAAATTGTGTGAGTGGCATGTGTGCATACCTTCCACTCATGTGGAATCCATTGCCCCCCGCCCCCGCCGGTCCGCAAAGCCAGAAATGTTGGGGAATTTTGGGCTACCACATCAATGGAAAAGAGAAAAATTATCATTAAAAAAGAGTCTAAGAGATATACATTTGCATAATGGTAAATTGGTACACGTGGTATAGATAAACTATAACTATAAAGAGAAATCTAGAATTTTTGTCAATGATGTGTGCTATGCTTCAGATTTCATTTTAAAAGGGTCCTTTGGAGCAGGTAGGAATGTGAACCTGGTACCTATCTGCAATTCTTCAAAACAGCTGCATGTGGCTAATTTAAGCAGTTGCAGCTACTAGAGTCACAATCTCACACGCACCCTTTGCTTGCTCTGAAACAGCTTTTCGGGATCAAATCCACCACCTACCCTAACACTTTATATAATTTAAACAGAAAGACAATTGATTTCCTCATGCTGAGGAAGGCAGCGTTTGCTGGTGTACAAGGGCCTAGTGTTACGGGCTCTTCTTGCAAGCGATTCTTGCATTCTTGAAATAGAGAGCGTTCTTTTGTCCCAACACATTTCCCCAGTTTAGCCTATTAGAATTTAGGCTACAGGATTCCAAATTTCTACCGCTGAGTTTTAAACAGCATTTACAGGGTGAGGGATGTGGCCATTGAATATTCTCTTTTACACTGATGATTAGGCAGTATTTACCATCTAGCTTTCAAGAAACTCACGCAAACTCCCTTTGGGCCTTTTGTTTGATTTAAGTTTCTTTTCCATAAGCTCCTTTTAAATGCAGCCATTTCTTCCATACAAGCATAGATATGTCGCTTCAGATCCTAATCATGCTGCTTCATGTAGGGATGTGAAGATTCGGGCTGAATTTTCAATTACCGTGGCAAGAATGGCTTCTCATACTCCTGTAGAACAGCTCTGTAGTTGACCATTGAATGCATAGGAGGGAAATGTATTCCTCAAATACCTACTTAATTATTACTCTGATATGGATCATTTAGTTGATAATAAAGAATGTTTGTTTCTTTTAAAAACTGTCTCCAATCTAGTTATTTTGTGATAGAGGGCTTGCTCAATGAGGATATGTCTGCTTAGATTTGCATTACTGTGATTGAATTTTTATTGTTATAGTACTGCTTCATGATTGTGTGGGTCCTCTGAGAATGTGTGCTAACCTTATCAGATAGATTCCACCTCAACACAACTGATAATATTGAGAGCCAGAGTAGAGAACACTGGAGTAAGAACTTAGGATAAATGTGGGTTCATGTCCCTACTCAGCTCGGAAACTCACTAAATAACTTTGGACCAGCCATTGCCTTTTAGCCTAATACAGTTGGAGTCAAACAGAGTGGAATGGTGAATGGATGGAGATAAAAATAGTTGGATATGACATGCTTATGGACCATAGGAAGATGGTTTTTTTTTTTTTTTACTTTTGACTTGATTTTGGAGCTGCATATATTTGTGGGCACAGTGAGGCAATCCTATAATCTTCAATAAAATAAGTCTTAAGATATTCTTAATTAATTTTTTAAAAGTGCCTCCAATTCATCAGGTAACATGCTTTTTAAATATAGTTGGTTATTTTTTAAAATATAAAAGGAGAAGGTAATATGTGATTTGCCAGCTTTCTCTAAGTGGGAAAGGAACATCTCACCCCAAAAATGCATTCTCTAAGAGCTCATGTACACAAATGTATGTAAGTTTAATCAATTAAATGTGATTTGATTTCTGTAATACATGGCAGTCCGAGGAGTGCCACAAGTGTTTCCAATTTGTGAAATATGTTTGCTGATTCTGCTCTAGAATTTATGGGAAGGTAAATCCCTGTTCCATTTGGATCTTAATCCTGCACAGCCTCTTTCAAGTAGTTCAGGAAATTATAGATTTGAAACAAGGTATTAAAAGCATCTACAACATGGTATTTGGATTCTTTCCACTTTTTAATAATGACTGTGCTCTTGGTCAGAAGGAAGGGAGAGAAGCTTAAGAATGGAACAATTGACAGCATATTAAACTAATGCCCATTGCTTCTGCTGTAGGGAGAAAGTATGGGAAAATTTAATAATTTTAAAATTCATTTCTCCATTGCCCAGGTCAGATCCAGCCCATATTTAAACCTGACAACTCTCCCCCTCAATATCAATCCCCTTGATATTTCTTTCCAAAATGTATTGGATTGAAAAGAATAAAAATAACATTTTGATTGGAATATTTGGAGGAAGTAATAGTTCAAGGGCAGAAGAATATTGTCAGTCATGAGAGCAGCAAATATTGCAGAATATGTAAACCTCTATTCATAGTTTGAGGTGTGTACAGATGAAAGAAAAAGAGTGAAGGGTTGTAAGGCAGCTGCATTTGAATTCAGTGGAATACAGTGACTCTGAAGCCTGTGCATCTTTGTCCACCTCAAGCTCTACCTTACAATTTCAGGCAAAGACTTAAAATGAAATCATGTAAGTCTAATCAATCAGAATAGAGCTGGAAGGGACTTTGGAGGTCTTCTATTCCCTGCTCAAGCAGGAGACCCTATACCATTTCAGACAGGTGGCTCTCCAGTCTTTTCTTAAAAACCTCCAGTGATGAAGCATCCACAACTTCTGAAGGCAACTTGTTCCACTGGTTAATTATCCTCACTTGTTAGGATTCCAGGTTGCTTCTCTCCTTGATTTGTTTCCATCCGTTGTTTCTTCTCTTGCCTTCTGGTGCTTTGGAAAATAAGTTGAGCCCCTCTTCTTTGTGGCAGTCCCTCAAATACTGGCATACTGTTATCATGTCACCTAGTCCTTCTAGGTCATGTCACCTAGCCATACCCAGTTCTGCAACCGTCTTATGTTTTAATCTTCGTATGCTTTAGTCTCCAGGCCATTAATCATCGTAGTTGTTCTTCTCTGCACTTTCCCCAAATTTCATAGTCCTGTGCTTTGCTTCTAGAAATGAGAGTGTAGTGCTTATTGGTGCAGCTTGACACAGACGTTTGCCAAAGTGAGAGGTTCTGCACAGCTTCAAGCACTGCACAGCTTTGGCATAGATTGGATATATATTAAATTTAGTGGACATATGTAGGAGGGTCAAGAACAGATGGTTAAAACATAAGCATTGCCTCTGAGTGCCCACATCTCTGGGTGTATCATAAAATTACTTGTGAGAGTTTAGCTGTGAGCAGGCTGGCATTCCAGTTAAAGATAGCTCACGATATTTGCTCCCATTATCTCTGAAATAGCTGGATATAATTGGTTGATTCCTGTTACATTTATTTTATACATCCAACTTCTTTGGAACTTAGCACAGTGTATAAATAGAATTCACAGGTGGTGTCTTATCCAGGTATTGACAGATTTAAAATATGTTCATTTTCAGCAGGATTGAAGTCTTCCTTCTGCTCAGTGAATAATTTCACTTTGGAACAGATACGACAGATTTCAGGTTAACTTTTTCTTTTGTGTTTCTTTGGAAGGAAACAAAGCTAATATAGCTCTAGCATTTCCTTGCATTAACATACTGATTAACATAAGGATATGACTCCTTAGCTCATAGGGAGAAGCTAAAACCAAAAGGTATCACAATTAGAAGGTTAGGCATTACTTTAAAAGCAGGATATCTATCTATCTATCTATCTATCTATCTATCTATCTATCTATCTATCTATCTATCTATCTATCCATCCATCCATCCATCCCTATCTATCTATCTATCTATCTATCTATCTATCTATCTATCTATCTATCTATCTATCTATCTATCTATCTATCATCTAGAGCAGCAATTAAAATTCCCATATTGTTAGAGTAGTCCTGGCTGTTAATGCTATACTAGAGAGCTAAGAGAAAAGGAGGGAAGGTTTTAATTGTAGATTACTTCTGATCCTTAAGAACTTAAATATCTTAAGTTAAGATTCTTAGCAAGAAAGGAGTTTTGAAGAACTCCTTTCTTGTTCCCTGGCACCAGTATTGTAAAATGTATAGGTCAATGGCAAAATAAACCTAAGTGAAAAATATGACTGCAATTCATTTATAAGCACCTTTGGGAACTAAGTTAACTCCATAATCAAAATCTATATGTGAAGTGAATTTCTACAGAGGATAACACAGATGAAAAAGCACGCATGTTGCCTGGCAGAACTTTTCAAAATATAAAATAGATAAATGTGACTGTAAGATGCCCGTGCGTCAGCTTGCTTAGGCAGACTCTTCCCTCAGCTGAATATAATTACATAATATACCATATTTTTCAGAGTAGAAGACGCACTTCCCCCCCAAAAAAGAGGGTGAAAATCTGGGTGCATCTTATACTCCGAATGTAGCCCCGCCCAGCCTCTCAAATGGAGGTTTCAGAGGCTGAAAAAAGCCTCAGAAATAAAGTTTCAGAAAAAAAATCTCCAAACAGAGCTTCAGGAAAAAAAAAAAAAGGCTCTCAGAGGCTTTTTTTCTGAAGCTTTGCTTTGTAGGCTTTCAGAGACAGAAAAAAGTTTTTTCTGAAACAGAGTTTCAGAAGTTTCAGAGGCTGGAAAAAAAGCAAGGTACAGAGCTCACAACCAACGAACCTGTTGCTAAAATTCACCTCTGAGAACAGCTGATTGGGGGTATTCTGGGAGGCCGATCCACCTGCCAATCAGCCTTTTTCTTATTTTCCTCCCCAAAAATTAAGCTGCGTCTTGTACTCCGGTGCATCTTATACTCTGTAAAATATAGTACAGTCTATTACATTTTATATACTAATATTTATATCAATTGTAAGCCATTCTGGGAAAAGTGTTAAAGTCCTAAAGGTGTGATGGATACTTTTAAAAATTTAATTGTTAGAAATCTGTACCCCAGTCCTTGCAGTCAAACATACTGATATGCTATTTTTAGGATACATATTTGTATAAAAATCAAATGTACTTATATGCTACATTTAGAATGAAGATGACTAATGCCATCGAACAAAGAAGGTATTATTCTCCAGTTAGAAGACTACATGGGGTTCACCATAGAATCCTCTACAAAAAGTGAATTTGATTCCATTCAATTAGACATACTCTAAGGCAGGATCCACACTAGACAGTTCAGAAGCAGTAAATTTAGCATTTATTTAGAAACTACTGTTGAAAGAATGGTCATAACCATAGGTTTCAGTGATTGGGAAATAGTGTGATTTCCAGAACTCTTATCTTGAATTTCTGAGACCTGAGTGCAGAAAATTGATGGTATTGTTTAAACACTTCCTCAATTCTCTCCCATCAATAGCATTAAAAAAGAAAAAGAAAATCCCTACCATTCACTCATTTTGTATCATAGTCCCATCACATTTGTTCTCTCGTTATATTACACAGTTTACAATATTTTTTTTCTTTCAAAATTAATTTTCCGGTAAACAAACAAGTTTTTAGCACTGTTCTCAGCCTTCAATCAAATCAAACCAGGCTTAATCTGTAATCTATATACTGCACAAGAAATTATGGCTTTGGGCTCTTCACACACATGGCTCTTTGTTGCTGTCATTAAAACAGCCTCTCTTTAGATCAGTGGCAGGCAATTAATTTTCCCAAGGGGCCACATGAGAAACAGTTGTGAATGCCTATTGCTGCCACTGCCCTCATTCCTCCTCCTCACTGCTCCTCACTGTCACCTGATTCTTGCTCCTCTCGGTCTGGACTGGGACAGTCAAAAGGCTAATGTGTCCCACAGGCTGTAAAATGGCCAGGTCTGCTTTAGATGTTACAGCTTTAAATAATCAACTCATTAAGAGTAGTAAGATTCTTAAAGGAACTTTTTTCTTCACATTTACAAATAAGCCGGGGGGGGGGGCACTTTAATGAATTACAGAAAGGTGTGCTTGCCCAAAGCTTTTCTTGAAAATCATAATAGAAGTATTCCTCATTTTATACAAAGAATAATAAATACTGAATTGGTTGATCTACAGAACATCAATTAGTATTTTCCACTGGGAATAGAAAGTTGATAATCACCAGATTGAGGCAGAAGAGAGCTAAAAGTAGTGTAAGAAATAAATAATGAATCAAAATCAGCCTGTAAACACAAATGTTTTCCAACACCGTTGCTTAACGATGATAATGGTCTGTGTAGAAAAGGTTTGATTCTTCGCTGACCTTTCATGAACAATTGCTCATACAAGCAACTTCATTCAACCTTTAGGCACCTTTGGCCTGGATGATTGAGTTCTTATTCACACATTGCAATGCATTTTGGGGAGAAACCCCTGAAGTTGGTGATTTGGTACCTTCCAATGATTACCTGTGTCTCTCCATAACTAATTTTGCTCTGACTGATGAAGTTGCTTGGATGAGCAACGAAACATCTCAGATCAACAAAGTTTGGTCCAGTTGTCATAACTGAACCTTTAGACACATTTGGCCTGGATGACCGAGTCTTCATTCACATATTTCATGAACAGGCTTCTTCTGTTAGTAGAAGAAATCAAGAGAGTGGATTATACTGATACTATGCTAAAGCACTCAGTGCTGCCTAGCTCAAAATCCCGAAGAATAGTCTAATTGTTCAGTTGGGTGCATAATAGGCAGCATTAGGGAAGGTACGTCAGTGAAAATAATCTTCCGTCTTTCCAACTATCAGGATTGTAGAGTTCTGCTCTTGACGACTCTGGATCCAACTTATTTCTTTTTCTTTTTTTAAAAGAAAAGACATTATCTTGTTAAGACATACAATGGTTAATAAGAAGATAGATCCAAATTTCAGCTTTTACTAATGAACAGATGATCAGTAGGATGCTGGCTTTTAGAATTAATTATCACCCATTGAATTAGATTAAAGAATCACATGTACTTTTAATCATTTTGTGCACATGTAATTCTTTATCCAGCTAGGCATGTGCACGTGGAAACCTCCTCCCACTTACATATATCTTAGAAGTGGCTCAGGAATGAGTCATTGTTCAAAGGATGCCATGTTAACTCTTTTCCCTTTACAATTTAATTTTCAGGAACTTTTGGAAGCAGCCAATACTTTTTTTTTTCTTTAATGGTAAAATGCTCTAAATAAAATGCTCTTAGCAAGATTAAGGGTTTTTTTGTAAGCTTCAATATAAAATATTAGAGCTGCAGATGGCTGACAACAGCATATTGGAAATGCATTGCTATTTAGTTTGATTAATTTAACAATAACAACAAAAACCTTCTGCGCTGCAATTTTCGTAGCTAAAATAGACACTTATGTCTATTTTAACTCTGAATATTACTGACCCGAAGTCTTTTTGTGAATATTTATTCTTGTACAACTTACATGCAGTGGCAAATTACTACATTGAACCCAAAATATATTTTCTGATTTGCTATGGAAAGTGATAGCCAAGAAGAAAAGATCTGGTCATTTTGAAAAATTGGAGCTTTTGTTCAGTGTATAGCTATAGAATTGAAGAACAGTGCAAGAAAACCATTAAAATTGAAAAACACGGAAGATTAGTATATATACTTTATACCAACATTCTAAAGTTCATGTCCTACAAAAGTATTTGATCATACGAGTTGGAAATTCTGAAAATTGTACTCTAGTATAGCCAGAAGCACCAGATTGGAGAAAGATCTTCCAGGCAGAAAACATAAAGAAAAAAGAAAAAAAGAAAAAAAAAAGAAACCACAAATTGCATACTCAGCTGATAAAGAAGAATACTGTGATAGAATAAAACTAACAAAATTATTATTAGCCAGAACCTAAGAAAAGTTATACATATTTCCTCCTAATTCTAGGGAAACAGAATGATTGCTACCCCAACAAGAACAATGAGCTTTCAATTAATGATGAAATTTCAATCATTTCTAAACAGATGGCCAGACAATTCACACGTTCAAAGAGACCTAAAAATCATTAAAGTTCAACTTCTCAAATATGACAACCTCTTGGAAGAATTGAAGAGAATTATTGCTATTTCTCGTGAAACCAGAATTAGAAGCTTAGAAGAAAAGGAACAATGTAGGACTAAATTCATTATGGATTTACAAACTGAATTACTTAATTACTTAATTCTAGGAACAAGTTAGTAATAATTTAAAAATAATTAGTTTAGCTTTGAATAAATGCTGAGTAGCAGGAACCTTTTTAATATAAACGAAAAAATGCATTCAGCAAAACATCTCCCTGTCAATTAATTTTAAAGGTGAGATAATGGGCACTTGCAGATTAAGAGCAAAAGACAATGTCACAGAGATCTGTTTTTACAATTGTTAATTTCTGAAGTCTATCCTTTACACTCTCAAGAAAACTGAAGTATTGTGGATGTAAAATCATTATTTATCCAAATCTTATTATTTTTGTTTAATTTAGTTTAGTTTACTTTAGTTTACTTTATTGTCATTGCACCTCATACAACAAAATTAAATGCCATCTTCAGTGTACATAATTATAAAAATAAAACACAAACACACATCTTTCACATTCTACACAATTGAAATGAAAATATTCATTATTTTGCATTAAGATATTGCATTAATATTGCACTATACAGTAGAATTCAGTTTCACTGAATTCACTTTCTGACTGTACGCAATCTGTGTTGATGGGGGGGCAGAGGTCAACTTCGAGGCACCTTACTTGTGGGGTGCCGCAAGGGTCAGTCCTCTCGCCCCTCCTGTTCAACATTTATGTGAAGCCGCTGGGCGAGATCATCTGTGGTTTTGGGGTGAAGTATCAACTGTATGCCGATGACACGCAGTTATACATTTCTACCACGGACCACCCCAATGATGCCCTTGATGTGATGTCCCATTGCCTGAAAGCCGTGCAGATCTGGATGGGGAGGAACAGGCTCAGACTCAACCCTTCCAAGACAGAGTAGCTGTGGTTTCCAGTGCCCCAATATAGCCAGCTGATACCATCCCTGGCTATTGGGGATGAGAGCTTGCCCCCCTCAGAGAGGGCTTGCGACTTGGGCGTCCTCCTGGATACACAGCTGTCTTTAGACGATCATATGATGGTCATGGCCAGGGGGTCTTTTTATCAGATTTGCCTGATTTCCCAGTTGCATTCCATTCTGGATCGGGACGCCTTACACACAGTCACTCACGCCCTTGTCACTTCCCGACTTGTCGCTCCCATGTAACTTCCCTCTTGCACGAGTTGCACTGGCTCCCAATGGTCTTCCGGGTGCATTTCCAGGTGCTAGTCACCATCTTCAAAGTGCTCCATGGCTTAGGACCGGGATACCTACAGGACCGCCTTCTGCCACCGAATATCTCCCATCGTCCGATACACTCTCACAGAGAGGGCCTCCTCAGGGTGCCATCGGCCAGACAATGTTGGTGGGCGGCCCCCAGGGGAAGAGTCTTCTCTGTGGGAGCTCCTGCCCTATGGAATGAACTGCCCCCAAATATAAGAAGGATTCCCAACCTCCGTGCCTTCCGTCGGGCTCTAAAGACTGTTGTTTCACCAAGCCGGCCTGACTGAATAGATAAATTTTAAACGGATTGTAATTGGTTTTAAAGGGGTTTTAGCAAGGGGTTTTAAACTATGGCCAAATAGTTTTAAATTATTTTAATAGTTTTAATTTTTATGTTGGACTGTTTTAACATGGCTATAAACCGCACTGAGTCCTTCGGGCGAAGGGCAGTATAGAAATGTAATAAACTCAACTCAACTCAACTCAACTCAATTCAATATAGTTACTGCCCTGGGATACAAGCTGTTTTTCAGCCTATTTGCCCTTGTTTTTATTATCCTGTACCGTCTGCCAGAAGGTAATAGTTCAAAAAAAGGGTGCCCAGGATGAGATGGATATTTAAAAATGTTTTGAACTTTCTTAAGGCAGCGGGAGCTCTTCCAAAGAGGGGAGAGGGCAACCAATGATCCTCTGAGCAATGATGTTAACCCTCTGGAGCACTGTCCTATCTGCCACTGTGTAATTAGAAAACCATACACAGGTGCGGTAAGTTAAAATACTCTCTATGATGCAGCGGTAGAATGTCACCATCAGTTTTTCATTTAGTTGTTGTTTCCTGAGAAGTCTCAAGTAGTATTATCTCTGCTGGGCCCTTTTGACCAGTCATGCACATAAAGAGTATAGAGTAAGGGACTCAACACGTAACCCTGTGGTGTACCAGTGTTAAGAATAAGGGCTGAAGATGATTACCTAGTTTGACCCTCTGAGAGCAGCCAGGCAGGAAATCCATAATCCAAAGGCAGATTGAATGAGAAAGGCCAAGATCCATAAGTTTAGACACTAGTCTATGTGGAAGTATTGTGTTAAATGCAGTGCTAAAAATCTACAAAAGGCATCCTCACATAGCCCCCCCCCACTGTTCCAAATGAGTCAGTGCAGTCTGAAGGGTGATTGCTATAGCATCCTCTGTAGATCTATTTGTTCTGTATGCAAACTGGTGTTTATCAAATGTATGCGGAAGACCAGAAATGATGTGCTGGCAGACCAATTTCT
Source organism: Masticophis lateralis (assembly GCA_030761175.1). Taxonomy (NCBI): domain Eukaryota; kingdom Metazoa; phylum Chordata; class Lepidosauria; order Squamata; family Colubridae; genus Masticophis; species Masticophis lateralis. Next base: position 120,920,963 of record JAUDYJ010000001.1, read on the forward strand.
CAAAGCACTTCATGATGATAGGAGTGAGTGCCACTGGTCTGTAATCGTTGAGGTTATTGATAGGGAACTTCTTTGACAGCAGAACAATGGTGGAAGCCTTCAAAGAAGATGGAATAGTGGACTGGGATAAAGATTGATTGAAGATCCTGGCAAAGACTACAGCCAACTGATCAGCACAGCCTCTAAGCACTTGGCCAGGGATACTGTCAGGACCGGTAGCCTTTCTAGGGTCCACAGAACTCAGAATGCTCCTCACCTCCTGTTCCTCCACAGTGAGATGGGGGCTACAATGGTCTGGTAGCTGTATTTTAGCTGTATTTTAGCTATGTCTCTGATATCTCTACTTCAAAGTGAGCAAAGAAATGATTCAGTTCCTCTCCCAACAAAGCATTCCCCTCAGCAGGGATGACATTGATTGGTTGATGGTTGGTAATTTGTTGAATCCCTCGCCACACCTGCCTCATGTTATTATTATAAAAATTATCCTTAATTTTCCTCTTATAATCAGTCTTGGCCTTCCAAATACCTTTCTTCAGACTAGCTCTGGCAACACTGTATCTTGCCCCATCACCAGACCTAAAGGCCTTGGTCCTGTCACACATGAGGCGCTGGACTTCCTTGGTCATTCAGGGCTTCTGATTGGAGTAGATCCTAATACATTTATCCACAGTGATAGTATCTGTGCAGTGTTTGATATAGCACAGAACAGTTGCAGTGTGCTCCTCTAGGTCAGGGTGATAAAAGATGTCCCAATTTGTGTTCTCAAAACAATCCTGAAGTTGCTGGGAAGCCAAGATTACACTGTCTTTATTATAGGCAGAGCCCATCTCCTAAAAGGGATGTGCGCTGGTGCTAAAAGCAGTCCCAAATGTGGTAATTGTATAGCCTTATAGCCAGGGGTGGGTTCTACTTACCTTTACTACCAGTTCGCAATAGGATTGTGCACGTGCACTCGCAAAGCTTGCGCACACACCTTGTTTCTGCTTCTGCGCAGATTGCCAATGATGACATCTGGGGTAGTGGGCGGGGCTTCCTGCCGGTTTTACTACTGGTTCTTGTGAACTGGTCCGAACTGGGGGCAACCCACCACTGCTTATAGCCATGTTTAATATATACTGCGTATATATTAGTATAATTGTATATATTAGTTAGTATATACTTTGTCCAATATGTTTGTTCCTCTAGTAGCATGCTTAACATGCTGATAGAATTTAGGGAACACTGCTTTTTTAATCAGCCTGATTAAAGTCCCCCGTTATAATATACATAGCATCAGGATACTTATTCTGCTAATGGTTAACAATGTTGTACAAGAATCCCAAAGCTGTGGTAGTATTGGCATCAGGTGGGATATAAACTGCAGTAATCAAAACCACACTGAACTCCCATGGAAGATGTATGAGCCTACATTTAAGAGTCATATACTCCAGATCCATGGAGCAGTGGCTGTCTATAGTCTTTATATATTGATAAAGTTATATTTTATGAAGCATTTTAAGAAAAGGAATGCATAATTCATATAATAGGAGAGAAATAAAAAGTGGGAAAGAAGGGAAAAAATGAGAAAAATGAAGTATTTGGGAGATTTCATTAGGTACCAATTTTTATATTTCGTTGTTTTACGAACTACAAATCATTGTCAAAATAAAGAATCAAAGCAATATATGAGTATCAATAGCAATAGTCACCATAGTATAAGCTGTAAAATGAGTTTAAGAATTGGAGGAATGTCCAACTGAGCCATTAAAGACTTTATACTAAGTATAATATAATTATATTTTAAAAAATGGTTCTCATGTTGAATTAAATTCTGTGCCAAATTTAATTCTGAAATACGAAGGTGATCAAAGCGTAGTCCCAGAGCTTAAGTAGCCATCCTTCTTCAGAAGAAATTGAGTGTATTTTCTAAGAGGAAATACAGAATTTCTTTGATGCAGTAGATGCCGTTGATGCAGTTAAAGATACAGAACTAATTCAATATACTTTGTGGCAGCATAAGGTTTACTAATATTTTATAAAAAAAAACTATTGAGGAAATGCGACCTTTGAATTTATGTTGTTCTATTATACATCATTTTCCAAGATTGTTGAGTTTTACAACTTTGCTGCCCAACGTGAAAGAAATTATCCAATTTGATATTTACTGTATATTTCTAATCATTTTCAGAGAACAAATCGTCCTTTTTAGCAATCAATAGTAGAGTGATCTATCAACAGTAAAATATATTTTTAAAAAACATCTTTTCTCTCGATACATGGTATGAATTTAGTATTTTTCTTTCATTAACATTTCTATTTTAATGGAATTAAACTATTTCATTTATTATATAATTCTGTCTGCATTTGCTTAATTGTAAAGTCTTTAGCTGGTTAAATTTTTGAATCATATTTCATCAACAATTTATAAATAAAGCCCAACCAATTTCAAATTTATGTTACAAGGTTTTCAAATTCAGTCAACTCTCTAAGAGTTTCCTCGTTTTTCTATTTCTTCTAACATATTTGATAAACATAGTAGTTCTGCCCATTCTGAAGAGAATAATCACAAAAAAGTTTATCTTTTGTTTATTGATAAATCAAATTTTTGAGCCTATATATTTTGTTGTCTTTCAACTGAGTGAATTTCTTTGTGCTATCCTCTTCATAAAAATAAATATTCAATAATGTGAATAGGTTTTGTGTCATAATTATTAATATTATATGATCTTTTCTAAGGTTATTTTCTCTTTGTATCAGTAATATGGTATTTGTGCTATGTATCTGGACATTCTGTTCTCTCAATGAAGATAACCAACTATAGGCTGATATAATCCAATCAATAATCCAACTGAAACAATAGTGAGATACAGTTTATGTTTGGAATCACCAGATTATCTCATTATTTCAATCCTATAGTACCCTAAATGTAGTCCTTGGCCTTTTATTAGACCATCTAAAATTCATTATTTGTCTTTGGCAACATCTTATTTTAATTTTCCTTGGAGTCATTGAAAGTTGATTCTTGGTTAAGAATTCATTTTAATGATTGCAATATGTTCTAAGCAAGACAATTTTTACTTTCTCCATCTTAAAAATACCCTGCCATTATATTTTTTCCAAATCTGTGAATAATGATTTACAAATATATTTTTACTGTCTTTGCCAATTAAATTTCCTTGATTTTCAGTAATAGTATTAAACCTTGTAATTTAGTACAGATATCGCTATTCTTCGTTAGAGAAATTCCTGTGAACATTATTTGAAATGACACTAAATTTTTATACTTCATTTTCTAATCACTTGTAAATTATTTGTTAACTGAATTTCAGCTATTAGAAACCTTTGGATCAATAAGTTTGACAGCTATGAGTGAGTTTTTTTCAACGTTTGGTTAAAAAAAATTAAGTGAAAGTTTAAGAAATTAAAAAACAGTTTTTGAGAATAAACAACAAAATTAATTGATTTTAGAAAGTTAGAAATTATCCAGATAAATCTGAAATAAGATTTTGAAATCAGTTACAAAGAATTCTTCTCAGAGGAAAGTGCTTTTATTTTTTATTTTTAAAAAACATAATAAAATAATATTTTAAAAATTGGCCAGAGAATCCTAGAGGGAACTAAAGATTACTGTTAAAGGAGAAGAACACATAAATTCAAATTACAAATACAGAATGAAGCAAAATATTTTACTGTTGGACAAACTGAAGGAATAGACTCAGAAGTCAAAGACTGTGTCTAAAAGATGTTATGGAAGAAAAACAAGTTCTTCCAGAGAAGATCAAGACTGAGTTGAAAGTGTACTTATGACAGGCTACTAAAATGATATGGAAAAATGTTACACTGGACATACAAAAGAAATTAGTTGATATCTTAGTAATTAAATGGAATATAAAACGATAAACAAATGTGGGTAATTTACTAATTTTTCTATATTGGATTTACAAAAGAGACTTGTTAGAGTTTTGAAAGATCTTGTGAGAAGAAGCAAAGAAAAAAAATCAATTTCTACAATATTAGTTGAATGGACTAAAAGATAAGATTGCTAGAAATAGAAGGTAGGTAAACAGAACTGCTTTATTTGATTAAAATAGATATGTTGATAACCCCTCATGGACTTTTATTTACACCAGGACTGAAATTGTGCTTTATGGATTGATTTATTCATAAGAGCTGGATATGGGAATAAGAGATCATTTGCGGTATTTTAAGAGAAGATGATAAGTTACAAAAATTATTTAATTTGCTGTAATGAAGATGGGAAGACACTTGATATATTTCTTTTCTCTGTCTTTATTATATTCTTGCTTTTATTTCATTTCTATTTTTCCTGTTTTTTTTTATGTCTTTTTGTATCTTTTTTCTTTCTATCCTATTTTTTAAAAGGTTTAGTTTAGTTTTTTGTTTGTACTTGTATGGTTACATTGATGACCTTTAACAATATTACTATTAAAATTGAATTTATTTTTATCTATGTGATATCCTGACACCGAACCATATTTTATGAGTGCTAAAGTGTTCTTTGTGGTAAAAATTGAAAAAAAAAACAAAGGAAATTGAAGTAAGAAATGAAATTGAAATGTTAAATGATGTAAGAAATCGTTGTTAGTAGACTAGCAGATATAGAAATGGTTTATATGTAAAAATATCAGGAAGTAATTCAAATATTAGGAAAAGAGAAAAATAACTATTGAAATAGAAATAAGAGGTAGAAAGTTAATTAAGTTGAAAGATTTTAAGGTAAAAATGAAACAAGTTGAAACATAATGTTAACAATTTTAAAATATGATGGGAATTTTGAGGAATATATGCAATAAAGGGAGAGAAAAACGGGGATGCCTGGACACGATAGAAAAAAAGCACTGAATTGAAAATGAATACAGCAATAGAGAGAGATAGAAGAAGGAGTAGGGAGATTGAAGGGAGAAGGAGAGAGAGGAACAGAAGAAAGGGAAGAGGAGAGGAAGAAAGGAAAGGGGAATAAGAGTAGAAGGGAAGGTTAGATAGGGGAAGGAAAGGAGGAGGGGGAGAAAGGAAGGGGAAGTAGAGAAGGAATAGGAGAAGAGGGAAGAAGAAGGTAGGAAGGGAAGGAGAGGAAGAGAAAGAGAAGAACGATTGCTGTAAAACAAACAAGATGAAATGGAAGAAAGGCATCCCCGAACACGTTTAAATATATTAAGATAAAGAATGAATTAATAAAAAATAAAATTAAGGAGAATGTATATGATTAAGAATAGAAAAAATGGAATTTGAGGGTGAAAGAAGATACTGTTTATAAAAATAAAATAGAAAAATTAAGATTTGATTAACAAATATGGAAAAAGAACACTTTAGCAGAAACTGTAACTAAGTAAAATATACTTGGATATGATGAATTATATATGATATGATATGATATGATATGGTCAATACTCTGTTTCAAAAATATGTGGGTGTGTATTGGGGAAAACTAATAAAACTTGTAAAACAAAAAAAGAGAACTTCCTTTTGTTAATCTATAATTTTTGTAAATTGTATTATATTCTGATACTGTTCAATCTTATCTGGATCAATGTCTGTACAAACATAAGTACTGGTAATCATTATTTTGACCTGTTCCTTCTGCAGTTGGTAGTACAGTGTTTTGTCTGACATGTTGCCTTTTTCAAGATATCTCTGCCTGACCAAACTCAAATTCTTGTAGGTGTTATTTTCTTCTTTTAAACCTTTGAACTTTGTTCCAAGCCTAGAACCAGGTTTTGCTTGTTTCTTAATTCTGATTCTTTCAGTTCATCCATTGTTTTTGCATAGCTCTTTTTCTATTTGATGCTACAATCCTTTTAGAAATGCTTTGCTAGACTCCCATATCTTGATGGGATTTGATAACTTGATTTGGAAACAGCTCTTTAATTCCTATTGGTACTTCAACTGGCTACACTACAATTTTGTTAAGTTTCCACCTCTCTGGTCTAGTTGGGTTCCTCTCTTTAATTTCTCAATTATTGGGTTATCATCTGCAAATGTAGGAGATATCGTTTCCACATCTATGATTGGTTAAAAATGAATTAGAAATCTAGCAGAGCATCTTTCTTTAACAAGAAAATATTTTGATTTGGCACATATACTGGCAAGAATTAAGAAAATAAAATAATTTTTCCTCTGCCTGTCCCACAGAGATGAAATCAAAAGCCCACCTATTGCTATAGAATTTGAAAGGTATTGTGGTTATCTGATGAATAATAACTACATTTTTTATTCTCTCCTCCTTTCCTTTAATATATATGGCAGGAGAGAGAGAGAGAGAGAGAGAGAGAGAGAGAGAGAGAGGGAGGGAGGGAGGGAGGGAGGGAGGGAGGGAGGGAGGGAGGGAGGGAGGGAGGGAGAGAGAGGGAGAGAGAGAGAAGGTCACAAAGCTGATTACATGACCCCAGGACACTACAACTGTCATAAATATGAACCACTGGCCAAGCATCTCAATTTAGATCACATGACCATGGGGATGCTGCAAAAATTGTAAGTGTGAAAAACAGTCATGAGTCACTTTTTCCAGTGTTGTTATAACTTTGAAGAGTCACCAATTGAACTGTTGTAAATCAGGGATTACGTGTAATCCTGAGATTTTTTTTTACAGCTGTGGGAACACTTTCCCCACCCCTGCCAAACAATAGTAAAAAAATAAGCAGGTTTTAAACATAGCTCAGAATGAATCCTAAATTATTAACATTTTCTTAATATGAAGGGAAAATTAAAGCATGTCACTATGCTTTTCAAAATGGTCTTCACAATTGCATTACTGCTATATACCCTGAATTTCATTTGGTTTACAAAAAGGCATAATACTTACTTAAAATATAAATGGGCTCTTATGTGATTTTTTCTTTTCTTTGCTAATTGATAATACATATCAATTGGTCAATTTTATAATTTGCAAAAGTGTATTTTTATGTTTCTTTTATTTTGATAATATATGCATTTTTATTTTTTGCATTTCTTCCATTTATTTTTTGTCTTTTTTAAAAGCAATAATAGAATATATTATATATAGTATATTTACTACTATACACAGAATAATTTGAATATTATCTGAAATTATTAGTCAGCACCACTGGGAATCAGAAAAGAAATAAGGAATGTTAGTCACTTGAAACAACAAGATCAGATTCTTAAATCTATTTCCATCTATTTTAATCTGGAGTTATAAAAATTAAATAAGCTTCTGACAATATCCACCTCCTAACTTCTTTTTTGGATATGAAGGCAAATTGATGAATTCAGATCTCCTGTTCTAATTTCAATAGACTCTGAAATGGCCTTTGATATGGTCCAGAGTGACTTCTGAACTGATCCTCAGAATATATGGGCGTTTGTCATCTTTTATTCACTGGAGTTCAAACTGATACCTTTAGCCAGTAGCGAGAATTATTACAAATGGACTTACTTGACAACTTATATCATGGGCCCCATCTGATTGACTTTTTAAATCTTTAATCTGGTTCTTGAACCTTTTGGCTTCTTCTATTAGAAATTCTCAAGATATTATAGTGATGCTTCATATAAATTATTCTTACTTGCTGATGATATTATAGCTTTTTTGACATTACACTATGTCAAGTTTATTGAAGTCATACAGCATACAGTTCATATCCTGGTTATACTATTACCTAGAATAAGGCATTTGCTTCCTTTATGAGCTATTATATCACCCAAAAGATTAGGATTCATAATTTGGACACAATAAATGCATGCGTTTATAGCTTTCTTGAAATATATCAGAATGTTGAATAGTTCATGTTTAAATGTATAAATTCAATTTCAATAAGCATAACTTGATGGCTAAAACTTCTAATAAAACTCTGGGGTAAAATTAAAATGATTATTACATTAAGTCAAATGTATATTTTAAGCAGAGTTCCAATGTTAATCCCCATTGGACACTTCATTCTGCTAGAAAATGTTTACGGCTGGCAAATTGAGGTTGCTACATGAACATAGCAGCTGTAACCTACTAGACTTTTGTCTATGTCATCGGGCTTTTATTTTAATATTCTTTTGGAAAAAGATCTTTTATTGATCAGGCATTTTTGCAGGGGTGGGTTCTACTAACCTTTACTACTGGTTCGCAATGGGAGCGCACACGCTTCATGATGACATCTGGGCGGGTGGGCAGAGCCTCCTGCCACTTTTACTACTGGCTCACAAGAACCAGACAGAACCGGGAGCAACCCACCACTGATTTTTGAAACTATGTAAGTGAAATCTTGGCAGATTCAAGGTGTTAGTTATCACCTTTAAAGTGCTCCATGGCTTAGGACCTGGGTACTTACGAGACCGTCTTTTGCCACCAATAGCCTCCCACTGACCAGTTCGTTCTCACAGGGAGGGATTGTGCCGACTGGCGACTCCCAGGGGGAGGGCCTTCTCTGTAAGGGCTCCAACCCTTTGGAATGAACTGACCCCTGATATACGAAACATCCCTAATCTCCGTGCTTTCTGCTGTGCCCTCAAGACCCTGATGTTCAGTCAGGCAGGGCTAAGCACATTAACTGGGAATGATTAAAATATTATATAGTTCTGGGTTTATTTAATTTGGGCTAAACTATGCTATAATTTTAATTATCAATTTTATGATGTTTATGTATCTTTTATTTTTTCTTGACTGTATACCGCCTTGAGTACTGTGGGAGAAAGGCGGTATAGAAATATAATAAATAAATAAATAAATAAATAAATAAATAAATAAATAAATGTTAGGGTTTAGTTGTATGGGCTTTTTTTTTGTTTTTGTTTCCAGCCTTGGAAGTTGATAGGAACACTTGGTCATTAATAGATAAGTGGTTATGTCTTGATTCCAAATCACATAATAAATAGATATTATGGAATAACACTTGTTGAAAACAGAAGGAAGATGTTTATTGGAATGTTTGTGCCTAACAAGAGATTGTCAGAATAAATCTAATGGGTATTTCAAAGGTTTGAATGATTCTATTTTGAATATGATTTACCTACAACATTTGCATGGGGAAATATTCAACTGAACTGTAACTGAGCTTTATTTGAGTTTCTAATAATTATATATAATAATACAATTTTGGGAAGAAATATTGTTTTAATCAAATTGAAAGGCTGAATGTGTAATACTGTGCTGATCAACACAATTCTGTTATTCTGACAGCTTTGGCTCTACCGAATCTGAATCCCCTGGGATATAGTAAAGAAGATACTTTTATATATAGGGAAAGAAAATTATTCCAAGCATATGAAGGAATAGATTCAGTATAGTACAAACAGTACAGTCTGTCATCTAGTAATAAAAGTCTTTGTGTTCTAAAATGAGATGACAAAAAGACATATGTTACCATTTAAACTAGCTTGAATGATTTATGTAATTTAATATTGATAACAATAGATATTATATGAATATTCCTTTTTGTTACTTAATTTCTTCTCTTTTTGTCACTATTAATTTATTTAAATTTATTTTTTCATAACTTGGAAACATTTTTTTTTAAAAAAAAACACCTCCACAGTCACGATATATTTTTGTTTGTTTGCTTGTTTACCTTTGTAGTTTTCTGCATTTCACTATTAACAAAAAATAAAATCTTTATACTGGATATTTATTTATTTGGATACATGTTTTGCATCACATTTTTGCAATACAGATAGTATCCTCTTTTCTAATTCTAACGAGCTGCCACACACCCACACTTCAGCTGTTATTTCTGCTGGAAAAGAAAGCTGCCAGATATAGTTGCTTGATAAAGCAGTTGAGGTGCATGTGCTTAAAATACATGACTATTTCAGCTGGGTTTAGGTTGCAAAGAATGTATGTGCCCTTGATCATATTTTACAAATATTTGGGGCCATCAGCATTCCTTTTAATTGCCATTCATCTTTCAAGGGCTACTGATTTAATATCTACTCCAGCTTAATATTGGATTTTAGAAGCAGAACTCTCTGCAATTAGAGGGTGTTTCCTTGGAAATCAGCGTGATGGCTGGAAAACGGAAAAAAAAAAATCAGCAGCAATACCATTTCTCCCTAATAGAAATTAAAAGAAATTGAAGCAGCAGCAATATGGATTTATGGCATGGCAGTCCGCCATGTCAGAGAATTAAAATAGTATATTGATTTACATTGTTCACTTACAGTGGTTTCAAAACCCTGTGCCTAAAAAGGGGAAAAAGAGGCAATCTTCCTTTTGCAATTGGCCATTTTAATGCACTGTGCATATGCATTCACAGGAAGAAAAGGAAGATCAGAAATGTAATGTTAACAACTATCCATATAGACTGCAAAATGTGTGCTTCACCTAACTTGGTTCTTAAATCTTAGATCTGCTGTTTTCACATTCCTTTCATTCTTTAGAAAGCTGTGTGTTTTCACCAGCAATAACCTTCAATAACTAACCAATAGTTCCTAGGTAACCTGGAGGCAGAAGCTAATTCCAAATTTACTGATAGGTCTTTGAGTGATTGATAGCAGGTTTGCATGAATTTCAGATTTTCGTTGTTTTATTTTTTAACTACAACAGGTTGAAAGTAGCCAGCTACAAATTTTAGAAGAAATCAGGAGAAGAAGTGGCCTTTTGGGTGAAGAGTTTATAAATTCTTCACTTTTGATATTACTTATGTGCTGACTTAGTACAGAGGAATATGCAAGACTGAGTGTTTTCATCAAAATAATAAAAGCAACATCATATTGTCACAACTTAATCCCTATCCCCTTTTTACCTTTGTACAACATCACAATACACATTCAAAAGAGGTGAAGCATGCATCATGATGGCCCAACACTGCTTTGTCACTTGATCCCTTGACATTTCCCATGGATGCTTCTACATTGGGTCCCTCCCCCCACAATCATTCTACTTCTATTTCAAGTTTTTGTATTTTATGGTTTTCTCCAGTTCTTTCTCTTGTATTCTGAGCTCTGCAACTTCCACTATCCAAGCATTTTTATTATTATTATTTTTTCTCTCTTCACAAAAAATGTGAGGGCACAGCTGCCACTTCATTAGCTGGCATTGAGTTTTCCCCCAAAAACTAGGATTTCATAATGTATCAGTGTAGTATAAGTGCGGATCACAAGGCAAAATGCAGTTTAAAATACATATTGGGATGAGGGATCATAACTTGAAGATTACCAAAATAGATCTCCAAATATATATGCATGTTTTCCTGGCATAGAAATTTCATTCCTAGGCAGTTTCACTAATGCTGATCTTGCTCTGTTCTTAGACTCCATGGAGCCATGGTGGCACAATAGTTAGAGTACAGTACTGCAGGCTACTTCTGCTGCCTGCCAGCTGCCTGCAATTTGGCAGTTCAGATCTCACAAGGCACAAGGTTGACTCAGCATTCCATCCTTCTGAGGTGGGTAAAACGAGGACCCAAATTGTTGGAGGCAATAGGCTGACTCTGTAAACCGCTTAGAGAGGGTTGTAAAGTGCTGTGAATCAGTATATAAGTCTATGTGCTATTGCTATTGATTTTCAAGGGTGTTTGGGGGAGGTTTTCAACTATTTGGTAGGCAGTTCAACAATGTACCCACTCAATCACCAGAATACAAAGATGGCAAGGATGATGGATGGGCTTGGCCATGAGTGGCTTATCCTTGCTTATTACCTCAGGAGTTCTCAAGGATTTACCCAGGATCTCTGAAGATGAAGGGAGAGAACAAACGCCTGGGCTAATGCTGGTGAAAGTCAACAAGCAATATTATCAGACATGCCAGTTTTACACTATGATGGTACAGGCATTCAGTTGTTCACTCACTCACTATACATATTATGTATGTATAGACTCTGGCTATACATACATAGCCAGAGTCCTGGTTACATTTGGGACAATCTACTTCAAGTAGAGTCTGCCTGTTGGATATTAGCAGGTTAAGGTGGCATGTTATTGCAGTATCATAGTTAAGATACTGTTTTATTCTGATATAAAGATTTCATGTGGGTTTTTTTTAAATATAGGGATAATGTCAGATAGAAGATATCCCGGAAGACTAGTGAATATTGTTTTAACAGATTTTTTTAAAGACATACTGTACTTACTGCTTAAGAAATAAGCAAACAAAACAGCCCCTTGGCTGGTATTAATTTAATTCACCATAATTTTAAGGCTAGAGAGAAATGCCAGGTATTAATCGTCCTTGGAGGAATCCCTACTAATAGAGATTGCAAATATACTGTTAGATGGAAAAGCCTGAAGATATTCCTTTGCAAATGATTGCTAAGGTGATGTTTCATTCTCTGATGCTGTTTAAGGAATAATCCCAATATAGTCCTTCTTTACAGAAACCTCCTTTCTCCTAACTGTGCATCCTTTTCGCTTAAGTGCTAAATTTGTACAATGCTGCTTTGCCTCGTGCATCTTGGTAAAAATGTCCCCACCCCCACTGAGATTGAGGCAAAGAACAAAGGCAAGGCAGTTTTCATCATTCAGCTGTTTTTTTTTTAAAAAGCGAAATGATCCACAATTCAAATTCACATGTATTAATGAATAAGAATAAAAAAAAAAGCTACATAACAAAATGAATAAAGGGCAACGGCTACAAAACCCGGAACCTTCACGCTCCTTTAAAGAGGTGAACGCTATTCTGACAGGAAGTCGGGAAGAAGGAAAGAAAATAGAAGACACCATAAACTGAACTCTTCTCACTTCACGTGCAAAGAACAGCCAGCAACTGTGATTTGCAGCGGCCACAGTGAAATGAGGATATCAGTGTCTCGCTATATGCAATCACCAGGATCAGAGACAGCATAGCTCTCTTGGGAAATAACAACGAGAGAAGTTTAGTGTCTACATGTTTTGCTTGGGGGCTATTTGCCTCTCTGGAAATAGGTTGGTGCACGTTCGGATTCAGCAGAGCACTTTGTATGTTTTTAAAACCACTCATTTCAGACACAGCCGACCAAAGCAATGAGCAACGTGCCATCCATTGCGATGTGCCTTGTTTTGCCCTTGGTGTTCTAATCCTCAGGGAATTATGGTTGTACAATTTTTGCCAGTTTGTCTTACCGTCCCATTATAGGTGAGTGAATAGATTCATTCGCTCACATTTGGAATGAACAAAGACTCCTCTCCCCGGCATCCCAATATGTACTGTATTTTAAGGCTCATTTTTGCTTTGCTTGTGATAGGCACATATACTTGATTATTTTCTACCCAACAATGGTTGGAAACTAATCAAGGAGAGAAGCAATCTGGAATTAAGGCGAAACTTCCTAATAGTGAGTGGAACAGGTTTCCTTCAGTGCTCCATCACTGGAGGTTTTTAAAAGACTGACAGCCACCTATCTGAAATGGTACAGGTCTCCTGCTTGAGCAGGGAGTTGGACTGGAAGAGCTCCAAGGTCCCTTAAAGCTCTATTTTGATTGATTGATATGCTGATACATTATGAAATCCTAGGTTCTTGGTAAGAACTCAATGCCACCCAAAGAACTGGCAGCAGTGACCTCACCTTGTTGTCAATAGAGAGTAATAATAATAATAGCAGTAGTAGCAGCAACAGCAGCAGCAGTAGTTGTCACTGCATTTTTATATTTACCAGCAGAGCTATTATTTCTGAACTGTCAGACTTACCGTAGTTTGCCAGGTTTTCTTATCAGTATCTACTGCGCATGCACACATTTTTTTCCCCTAAAAACTTTCCTTTGTTCTCCAGCCAGGGAAGTTCATGGCTGGGAAAGCTTCCAAGATGTAACTAATTAGATTAGATAAGATGTTTTATTTTCTTTACAATAAATATGAGTTTAGTTAGAAGATTTATTCTGATTTTACTGATCAAAGTATACACAAGGAAAACGTCACAATCCAACTCAAAATGAGGGCAATTACCCTATGCCAGGTAACGGGGCTGATTGCTGCTCTGACAGTAGTAGTAGTAGTAATAGTAGTAGTAGTAGTAGTAATGACAACAACAACAACAACAATAACAACAGCCTATCCCAGGTCCTTGGTAAGGACTCTAGAGAATGAGAAACTCAAGATCTTGTGGGACTTTAGGATTCAGACTGACAGGCACTTGGTCCACAACACACTTGACTGATGTAACAGTAGTTGAAAAGAAAAAAAGTATGGTTCATTGACATTGCAATACCTGGTGATGCACGGATTGAAGATAAGCAGCAAGAAAAAATCACAAAGTACCAGGATTTGCAAATTGAAGTTGAGCGACTGTGGAAAAAGAAATCGTGTGTTGTCCCGATTGTAATTGGAGCCCTTGAAGCAATACCCAAAGAGCTACCCCACTATTTAGAAAATCTAAATTTACTGACTTGAATATTTTGACTCTACAAAAAACCACCTTACTTGGAACAGCTTACATCCTTCGATGATACCTTAACAGTTCCTAGGTCCTTGGTTAGGACTTGTGCTGCTGAGCTATTAACCAGCCTCAAAGACTGTAAATCTCACTACAGATTAAATAATAATAATAATGGTGATGATGATGATGATGACAGTGAAAATCTTGTGGGACTTTTGAATACAGATGGATCATCATTTGGAACATAACATGCCAGATATCATGGTTGTTGAGGGTCGAAGCATACAGTTTATTGATATCACTGTACCAGGAGACATCAGAGTCAAAGAAAAAGAACTGGAAAAAAATCACAAAATATCACGACCTGGCCATCAAAACTACGTGGCTTTGGATGAAACATGTAACAATGATACCCACTGTCATTGGGGCACTTGGTACCACGTCCAAGAATTTTACAAAACACATCAAGAAATTGCAGCTTCCTGCAATAACACCAGTGGAACTGCAAAAAACTGTATTACTCGTAACATCATATATTTTAAGAAGATACTTGGTTGATACCTAGGACGCTGGCAGCAACTCGTATCAACCATTAGCACCAATCAATCGCATTTGTGACACATTTTTAAATGTTCAGTTGACTGAGTTTCATGTTTAATGAATAAAAGAGATGATGATGATGATGATGATGATGATGATGATAATAAGCAGCAGCAGCAGCAGCAAAAGAAGTGTGGAGAGTGGATCTTGCAGTGCAGGTAGTCCTTGATTTACACCCACAATCAAGCCCAAAATTTCTGTTGCTAAGGGCGACAGTTGTTAAATAAACTTTGTCCCATTGTATGACCTTTCTTACCACAGTTGTTAAGTGAATCACTGCCGTTTTTAAGTTAGTAACATGGTTGCTAAGTAAAACTGCCTTTCTCTCTGACTTTGCCTGTAAGAAGAGTGCCAAAGCTGATCACATGACCCCGGGACACTGCAACTGTCATAAATATGAGTCAGTTGCCAAGAATCTTAATTCTGATCACATGATCCTAGGGATGCTGATCACGTGACCCTCGGGATGACTGCTTATACTGCCATTTAAGTGTAAAAAACTGTCATAAGACACTTTTTTCAGTGCTATTATAAATTCGAGCAGTCATTGCACGAAATGTTGTAAGTCGAGGACTATCTGTACCTGGAGACAGCAGAACAGAACAGAAAGACCTGGAGAAAATCACTAAGGACCTGCAAATAGAAGTAAAATGACTGTGGCAAAAGAAAGTAAAAATAGTACTGATAGTAAGAGGTGCTTTGGTTGCAATCCGAAAACAACTGCACACTATTGGCATTGGTCAAATCACCATCCGTCAATTATGAAAGGCAGTTTAACTTGGAACAACTTACATCCTGCAATGATACCTTTAAACACCACCAGACAACAACATGGATAAAAATGCCAAATCCAATCTAAACATCTGGTTGACTGTGCAATGAACCAAAATAATATTTTTTTTTTAAAAAAAATTGTATGACATTCAATCCTCAATGATCCTGGGTGTTGAAAGAGATGTGACTGCGTAAAAGTGCCGACTACAAAAACACATAATGTGAAAGTGTGATTTGTAACTTCTAGTCACATGTACACTAGCATGTACGGGAAAGAAAAGAGGTTTAGATCTTGCAGTTGGTCTGTCACAATGCTAAATTACTCTATTGTTCTTTACTTAAGAATTTCAAATCACATCTGATTGGCTGTTTCTTACTTAGTCTGCGGTCACCTTGAAGAAGGACCAAAATATCCAGTTACTCTTATATAGCGAAATAATTCAGTGCGTTTGATAGATTTGTGTTCTTCCTCAGAAATGCTGTAAGTTGGAATATTGTTATAGTAGCTGCTTAAGTTCAGAATCTTTTTGTTCCGTGAAAAAACCAAAACTGAAGGACAATTAAAGTCTGGGTTACAGGACACTCACTAGCTTAGTTCCTAATGATCTGCTTTATATGTTGCTCAAAACCTACACCAAAGACTATGCTAGTAGGTTTCTCTCCCGAGGTCTAACGTGCATTTCTAGATGAGGTCTCAATTTTCCACAGATGCCCAAGCTAAAAATCTGTCACTTCCAAATAAATGACTTAATTTATTTTCTAGGAGTCTCTCCTTTATTTTTTATCCTGCCTTTAAATATTCCACTCTCTTTTCTGCTCCATCTTTTCTCCTCTCCTCATTAATATTCTCTTCATGTGTGCATGATAAGCATATCGTTTCAGGAGATAAATTGCTCTCAATCCTTCAAGGTGTTAACATCCTGACAGCTTTATGGTACGTCCTTGTTACTAATCATTTGAGAAATAGGGCTGCTGCAACATCTGGATGTGGCTGAGATTTTGCCTACCGCTCTTCCATCTTCCCACAATCAATCTTCCCTATTTCTAGCTGCTCACCACAAATCTTGACTCAGAGTTTTGCGTGGTTTCATGTTGCACTGAATTGTTGGCTACATGATTGTTTTCTACCCATGCCATAGTATATTATCATTGTCTGGTTTCACTGTGCATGAATTGATTTTTTGCTCTCCTCCCATACTCTTATGCTAATGATACTGCACTCCATTAATCAATTAATCTCTCTAGCCTGCATTGGCAGAGCCGTTTAAACATGACCCTACAGTCTCCTTGTTCTGACTCACAAATCACTGACATGCAGAATATGAAACCTCTAATTAAGGAAATTCAAGGTTTTGAGCAAATTTGTAGTACTAAAAGATCAAAGGTACTCAGGCAAAGGCATAATGCTGCCTTGTGTGCTGAGATAGCTTTCAGCCACATGTCAATCATAATGGGAAAAATACAAATGAGAGCCCTCAAAGCTCAGCATGTTAAAGTAAGAAAGCAAAAGAATTTGATTTCCATTTTGGATATTAAAAATGCATTGTTGAGGCCAAAAGCACTCCAGTGTAAGAGACACTGGTAGTGTTAAGCTGAGGCAGGGGATATACTCAGTATCTGAGAAAGTAAGGAACCCTATGGAGTGGCAAGAGGAAAGAATGGAGTGATTGACTTCTCTAGAAGCACATTAAATGCTCTTTCCATGCACAATGTTCTCTACCCCTTGGGATAATTGTTTCATAACTATCCTTTGACACGAAGAAAAGAAAATAGGGATAATTGAAGATTTTGGAAGGAGAGAAGAAACAGAATTTTCCTCAGTATTCACAACTTATAGAATTGGGAGTCAGGACCTTCCTCAACCATTTTGGTGACACAGTACTAAATTATGCTAAATTAAATTGTGTTCCTTTAGATTTCTACAAAACAAACTATTTTCAGTTTCAGAGCCAACTTTACCTTTTAAAGCAAAATAAAATGGTGCCAGAGGACCTAGAAGAAAAGATAGACTAGGGATAATTCAGCTCCTGGCCCCCACATTGGCTCTCTTCCACATGATTTCTCAGGATAGTCTCTCCAGCAAGGCTTTGGAGTAGGATGGTAATATTGGAATGTAATTTTTCAGCAACTCAAACTAAATTATTCCTTCTCCCTTTTCCCATCCTATATATGCTCATCTACACTGAGCCTCTAAAATCCAGATTGCTAATCTGAATTTAGGGATGCTGATTCAATGGGTCCCTTCTGTAATTGCAGTTGTTTCAAAGAGGCACCAAGGTTTTAGGTGTTAGGAGACAAATCTGTTAGGCATTATCCCAGCAGAAAAATCCTGATTTGTCTTGCTGACAAATTTCAGTAACTAAACAGCAGGATAAGAGAATCAGCTATCCTTGGCTCATGGTAATCAATGGATGAGACTTATTTGAAGAACTGCATACAAAGATAAATTACCCAATGGTCAAACTACATTTGAAAAATTCTGGAGAACTGGCGAAGTGTCAGATGATTGGAGAAGGCAAAATGTTGTCCATATCTTCAAAAGATGAGAAAAGGAGGCTCCAGGGAATTACAAATCAATCAGCCTGACAATAATATCTGGGAATTCTAGAGCAAGTCATTAAAAAGATCTGGGTGTAAGTATCTAGACACAGTGCAGTTATTGCCAGAGTCTTTAGAAGGAATAGATCACATCCAGCCCTTGCTTATCAATGAAGACCAAGTCGAGCAAGTGGCTAGTTTTAAGTTTCTGGGTGTTCTCATAAAATAGAACCTGACCTAGGGCACTCGCATTGCAGCACTGGTCAAAAGGGCTCAGCAGAGATTAAACTACCTGAGACTTCTCAGGAAATAACAATTGAATGAAAAACTGCGGGTGACTTTCTACCTCTGCACCATAGAGCATATTTTAACTTACTGCACTTGTGTATGGTTTGCTAATTGCACAGTGGCAGATAGAACAGTGCTCCAGAGGGTTAATGTCATTGCCCAGAGGTTCATTAGTTGCTCTCTCCCCTCTTTGAAAGAGCTTTATAGCTCCCCCTGCCTTCAGAAAGTTCAAAACATTCTTAAAGATCCATCTTATCCTTATCCTTTTTTTGAATTATTACCATCTGGCAGGAAAATAAAAACAAGGAAAAATAGGCTGAAAAACAGCTTCTATGCCAGGACAGTAGCTGTATTGAATTCTACTGTATAAGCTAAAGGTAAAGGTTCCCCTCGCACATATATGCTAGTCATTCCTGACTCTAGGGGGTGGTGCTTATCTCCACTTCAAAGCTGAAGAGCCAGAGCTGTCTGAAGACGTCTCCGTGGTCATGTGGCCGGCAAAGGTGCATGGAACGCTGTTACCTTCCCACCAAAGGTGGTCCCTATTTGTTTACCTGCATTTTTTATGTGCTTTCGAACTGCTAGGTTGGCAGAAGCTGGAACAAGTAACGGGAGCTCACCCCAATACGCAGCACTAGGGATTCAAACCGCTGAACTGCCGACTGTTCAATTGACAAACTCAGCATCTTAGTCACTGAGCCACCGCGTCCCTATACTGTATAGTGCACTATTAATGCAATATCAGGAGTTTTCAATTCAATTGTATATAGTATGAAGATGTGTGTTTGTGTTTTATTTTTATAGTTATAATGTACACTGAAGATGGCATTTAATTTCCTTGTGTGAGGTGCAATGACAATAAACTAAACTAAACCATGAATTTGCTAAAAAAAATAGCAAAAATGACATCCCATTTTTATTACTTTTTGACTCCAACAAAACATTTGATAAAGTACACCATGAAATTATGTTTAGCAAGCCATTTAAATTGGAGTGGATAGCATGGCAATTAAGTAGATATATAGCTGGCTAGAGAGTTATAATTCAGACAATGCTCAACAATGGACCCCCGTCAAATTGGACAGAGGTAATAAGGGAGAAAGGGTATAGCATAATGGTCAGCCATAGTCTTCTCCTTTTCAATGTTTATTAATGACAATAAAGATGTAAAGAAAATGCTTATCAAATTGGCAGATATCTAATACTGTAGAACAGAGTTCCCCAAGCTTTTTGGCTTTCCAGACCGATGGGGGTGGGTGGGAGATGGGATGGTTCTGCAAAAGCAGCAGGCATGTACACAGATCCATTTGCTTGAATGGCGGGCACATGTGCTCCCACTCACATATGTGCATATGCTTGCCCACCTGCAGCTTGGTTCTGAATGGCTCAGGCCCGGAGGTGGGCCAAGGTCTGGGGGTTGGTGACCCCTGCTATAGAAGACAGAAATACAATAAAATGATCTTAATGGGGTTGAGAGTGGGCTGAAATTAAATTTAACAGGGACAAGTGCAAAATTCACTCATTTAGGAAGAATAATCAAATGTACTGGTATAGATATCTAGCTTGGTAATGGTACTTCAAAAGAAATTTCAGCATATCAATTAATTGCAAATTGAATAGGAGCTAGCGGTATCATGTGGCTATAAAAGGGCAACCCAATTTTAGATTGAATCGTCAAAAATACAATTTCCAAATCACAGCAAATAATTCTCAAGTTGGCTGAGATTTACTTCTTCAGGGCTCTGTCTAGTTCTGACCATCACACTTTAAGAAGGATTCAAAGATATATTTAGATAAGAACAATGAGGTTTGAATATTTTTGTAAGCCAGAGTTACCTGTGTTCTAGCTGAGATACACTCCAGGAGTGATAATCACTTACCTTTGCTACCAGTTTGTAAATGGGAGCGCTCATGCTCGCAAGCTCGCTTTGCTCGCACATACCACCTCCACACATGCACAGGACCTTCTGTGCATGCGCAGAGCATCAAAAACAGGATGTGATGACGTCTGGGCGGGTGGGCGGAGCCTCCCGCAGCCGCTGCTATCGGTTCATCCGAACTGGTTAGAACCGACTGAATAGCACCACTGATACACTCTCTACCAAACCAGAGTTTGTGTTGCCTGTTAATTTGAGGATCACTTCTTAGATTGAAATGAGGATGATGATTAAAGAACCCTGGTGGCACTGTGGTTAGAATGTAGTATTGCAAACTCTGCCCACAGTCTAGAGATCGATCTTGATGGGACTCAAGGTTGATTCAGCCTTCCATCCTCCCCCGGTCAGTAAAATGAGGACCCAAATTGTTAGGAGCAATATGCTAACTCTGTAAACCGCTTAGAGAGAGCTGTAAAGCACTGTGAAGCGGTATATAAATCTAAGTTCTATTGCTATTGTTATGATGCACTAGAATTGGGCACTAGGTCTTATGAAGGGAGATTAAATGGGCTGGGTATGTTTGGACTTGAAAAAGATAACTGAGGTGGAGGAATATGGTAACACCCTTCACATATTTAAAAAATAAGACACAAGCTGCTCTGTTTTGTTTTGCTTTAAGTATTTTTAGGGTGTGTGTGTGTGTGTGTGTGTGTTAAGGGTCGGTCTTCTGTCAGCTGCATTTTTTTTTTTTTGCTTTTGTTATTTTTAATCTTATTTCATTGTAAATTGCCCAAAATAGCTTTGGAGTCTGGCACCCTAAAATTGCAACAGTAACTTAAAGTAAAGAATTGTTTTCAGTTGTTCCAGAATGGCACAAAATAATGAATTAAAGTGAAAAAAGAAAAAGACATATTTGGATTGAAGATCAAAAAACTAAAATTCCAACCATAAGAGCAGCTTGAAAATGAAACCAATTAGCCAGAGAGGCTTCCATTCATTCTTTCTATGTTCTCTTTCTATGGCTAGAAAGGCATATGTCTGGGGTGATTTAGTTTGGATTCTGTACTATATTGAACAGAAGGTTGGATTCAGTGCCCTAACTGGCTCCCTCCAACTTTATGATTCAATGATTTAGTGGACTGACCATATTGTGGGCCTGAATCCAATGTAAAATAATTTGTGGATTTATGCAATTGCACACCAAGCTAGATGTAAGCCTGTCTGATGTTACACAGATAAAACTGGGAAACTGATTCTTGTGGCTCCTTGAAAAGAGGCATTTTTGAATTCAAAATGATTTGAGCTGCCCCCATCAACAGCAAGGAGTTAATAAAAATGCTGACACTACTGAACATCACTGCACGAGTTAAATTCTATCTCTGGATCCAAATCCATAATTATATTATTGCATGCCAGTTTCTTCCTAAAAACAGACTCAATATTATGAAACAGGGCTGAGTCAGAGATTGTAACCAACTATTATTTATTTTTATCCGGCCTTTATAAGTAACTCAAGGTGGTGAACATACATAACATTTCTTCTTCTTCCTCCGCCTCCTCCTCTTTTTCCCTATAACAACAGGGGGGATTAAGCTGAGAGAAAGAGTGATTGGCCCAACATTAAACAGCTGGCTTTTATGACTAAGGTGAGATTAGAACTCAGAGTCTCTTGGTTTCTAGGCCAGCACCTTAACCACTATGCCAAACTAGCTCTCTACTACAGCAGCTGTCAACCTTTTGGATACCAGGAAACAGTTCTGTGGAGAGAAGTTTTTCTGCAGACTGGTGTGGGCGTGGTTTCATGTGCTGCCTGTATCCCACAGATGAGGCTTTGCTTCTTTGCGCGGGCCAGTTTCTGGCATGCCACAGCCTGGTGCCGATCCACGGACTGGGGGTTGGGGACCCCTGTTCTACTGCGTCCCTTACTACAGTGGTGGGATTCAAAATTTTTACTACCAGTTCTGTGGGTGTGGTTTGGCGGACGTGGCTTGGCGAACATGGCATGGATTGGTGGGCGTGGCTTGGTGGGCGTGGTAGGGGAAGGATACTGCAAAATCTCCATTTCCTCCCGAACAGCTGGGACTCGGGAGGCAGATAATAGATGGGGGCGGGGCCAGTCAGAGGTGGTATTTACTGGTTCTCCGAACTACTCAAAATTTCCACTACTGGTTTTTCAGAACTTGTCAGAACCTCCTGAATACCACCTCTGCCCCACTATAAATTGATGCATGGACTACCATATTGTACTGAACTATAAGGCTGAGAGAACTGAGCTGAAGTCCTTTGTTTGAGGCTATTGCTATTTAAGCAGGGCAGGGCCTAAAACAAAGAAAACTGTGTGTGCTCATTTATTCCTATTTGTAAATGCTTACTTGAGGGAACAAGTTACTTCAGTGTCACTATAACAGTTTGTGCTACATGATTCCTAGTACAGAAACAGTAAACCTGGAAACTTATAATGGCCTCACCTTTACTGAGGTCTGAACATTATTCAGTTCCTTAACAGTGAATGGTTCTATAACATTGCCAGTAGCGCTAACTCTTTGGAAAGGCAATAGTATAAATTTAGATGGTTTACTACTTACCATACTTGCTGACATTAGGCAAACAGAATTAAAATGCTAACTAATCAAATTTAGAAAGCCAAGGGAATCTGGTTTTTCATGCTAAAATAACTGGGATTAGTTGTTTCATTAGTTTGAAGAAAATTAAACTAAATATTGGGGAAGAGGGAATTCTTGGCAATAGAAGTGTCAAAACATACTGGGAATTGCCCTTATTGTAATCTTAATATTAGTTCCTTTAGTAGTTAGTTTATAAGAAAAAGTACAATCAGATATTTTAAAGGATGATTGAGATAGTAAGATATCCAAAGAGAAACTTCGAACTTTAATTAATTAAAAAGCCTCTGGTCTCTTGAGTTCAGATCATCCAAAAAAAAAAAAAAAAATCTGCTGAGCCAAGCTCAGTTCAATTAATGAACATTTAGTGAAGAATCTTTGGTTTGAACATACAAAAGTTTCCTTTCCATTACCATTATTTCAATTAAGGAAGTTTTGGTACTTGGAATCTAGAATATTATCGAATCATGAGATATCTATATAGTAAAAGAGGAAATAAGAAGTAGTGGTAAATGTAGACTTTAATGCTATAAAATAAACACAACAAAACCAATCCAGAATACAGGTAGTCCTCGATTTACAACCATTCATTTAGTGACTGTTTGAAGTTACGACGACACTGGAAATTGATTTTCATACTTATGACTGTTGCAGCATTTCCGTGATCACATGATCAAAATTCAGATGCTTGGCAACTGACTCATACTTATGACGGTTGCAGTGTCTTGGGGTCACAGGATCACCTTTTGCGACCTTCTGACAAGTCAATGGGAAAGCCAGATTCATTTAACAACTGTGTTACTAACTTGATGATTGGATTTACTTAACAACTGTCTTGCTTAACAATTGAAATTTTGAGCTTAATTGTGTCTTAATTATCTTCAAGAGAACCAAGCAAGATGTAAGTTGTAACACTGATTAGTATTTGGTAGTTCTTTAGCCTTGGTAATCAACTTTTTAAATGTATCTCAGTTACCTATTACACTAAATTTTACTTTATATTATTCTTCTTCTTTTCTGAACACCAGACTAAATTTAGTATTTTCTTACCTTTGTAGCCTTTACCAAACAAAGTTTTCCTAAAATTCTGAAGTTACACAGTTCTTTGTTACCACAGTTGTTCTGCCATTTACTGTTTGATTTCCATTGCATTTACTTATTTTCTTCCCTTGCTACTGAATAGATTTGATAGATTAACTAAATAAGCGCTACTTTTCATTTTTAGCATAATGATTAAAGTGAATAAAGCAGTCTGAAAGATCTTTTCATTCTTTGTGACCATACTGAAAGCCGAATCTAACTATCCACCTACACGCATCATCTGGTACTTACAGCCATCCTACAAGTGTACGTCTTCTGTACACAGAAGAAATTTCTGTAAATAGCTCCTGGTTTTATTTCCTGTATTACGATAGATATATGCATATTCACAAATTAATCCTACCTACACATCTCAGCAAAAGTCCCATATTTCAAATAAAACTTTACAAGACTGTCAAAAAAACAATTAGAAGATTTATATAGGAAGAAACCAAGAGGAAAAGCCACAATCTTGGAAGATTCAAAAGAAAGAGGTAGATCACTGTTTTCTAATCTTAAATAAAAAAAAACCAATAAAACAATACAAAATTTGTTAAAAATTGGGAATATTTTAAAGGCAAGGTTAAGTCTGCTGACATCATTTTTGGCATCAAATGCGTTATCAAATGCTTTTTGCTCTAAGGATTACTACAGAAAGAAAGATTCTACAGTAAGAAAGATTTTAATCACATATGCCAATATTTTTTTATCCAGGAAACAGATTAAAGACATTGCTCCATGAAGGAAGGAATCTACCATGGCTGATGTATTTGCAAATTACTGGAAAGGTAAAAAGCAATCTTAAAGAATAAAGAGGAACTTTGAGAAGGCTGACAGAATGTTGAAATATTTATACAAAAACAAAATAAGATATAAGGTTACATAGATAAATTATTACTGAAATACAACCCAAAGACAGATCAATTTTAAAAACTGTATGATAAAGTGGATGCAATATTTTAAAGTAATATACAAGATGGAGATCAGCTATGAAAAAAACTTAAGTGTTTACTCAAAGGTATAAGTTAAGAGAAAATTAGTATCAAATATTTTATAGATAGTATAAGACTGTATCAGCAATTGCGAAGATGGACAAATGTTATAAAAACTAAAGATGGAAATGCCATAATAAAGAAGGAACATTGTACCATATAATATAATATATATATGTATGTATGTATGTATGTATGTATGTATGTATGTATGTATGTATGTATGTATATCAAATACTAGAAAGAAATGTACCAAAATATGGTACATGTACCAAAAAGGGAAATTTGGTAATAAAATCTGAATTGAAAATGCAAACATTTTTATTAGAATGATCCAGAGAGTATAAATGGGGAAAAAAACCAAAAACAAAACCCACAATAATTTATTGAGATATATGTTGATGACAGCAAGAATCAATTTGGCACAATATCGGAAAAGAGAAATGTTGCTGACAATCAAAGACGGGTAGGCCAAAATTTGAGAATATGCTGCAATGGAGAAGCTGACTGTATATATTTTCAGCACCTGTCTAAACAAAGGAATGGGGAAAATGTTTGAGGTACCATGTAAATGCATGGAATCAGAACAAGCCTTGTATTTCCTAATCCCATTGCCATGCAAATGGATAAATAAATTCAGTAATAGTGTGCCAGAATATTATGGTCCAACTCAGGGGTGAAATTCAAAATTTTTCCCTACCGGTTCTGTGGGCGTGGCTTGGTAGGCATGGCAGGGGAAGGATATTGCAAAATCTTCATTCCCAACCCACTCTGGGGCCAGCTAGAGGTGGTACTTGCTGCTTCTCCGAACTACTCAAAATTTCTGCTACCAGTTCTCCAGAACTTGTTAGAACCTGCTGGATTTCACCCCTGGTCCAACTCTTTTTCTTCAGTTCTTGATCTTAAACACTTAGTAACTTTAACTTTGCTAGTAGGTGCAGAAAGGGCAAGAGAGAGGTGAGAGAAATGCCTTAGTGTTTTGATTCCACGTGAACCCACCAGGCAGAAGAGGATCAACGATTAATGAATATCCTTCTGCACTGGTGTTTCATGCAGGGAAGTAGCATATTTATCTCCTTTATCAACTCCACCAGTATTTTTCTTAGTATCTCAGTGTACTAATATGAAATGTCATGTTCTGACACTTAATAGAAGTAATTATGCCGAACAAGAATACAAACTATTTATTTGAGCTATGAATCAACCCAACAATTTTTAAATATTGCAAACTAAATTTAGCAAATAGTAATAGAAGACAGCATCAATTCCCATTGTGCAGATACTTTGTCTTACTAACAAAATTATGCTAACTGATTGATAAAGGAGGAGGAGTGATAGTTATTCACAGATGAAGACTGTGGGGAAAATGAGTGTAGGATGAAATCCATAAAGGGATAGACTGAAAACAATTATACTTCAGCATCAAACTGACCTGACTGATATTTTGGATGGTTATAACAATCAATTTTAACTACATAGCTTCTCAAAACAGCTTCCTATACACAGAAAAGAACCATGATCCAGGATTTAGTTAATAATATTTTTTTCTGAAATTTAAAAATATGAAGTTAAAAATTAAAACAAGATGTTTGTGTTAGAAAAAAGCAGAAGAAAAAGTGGGGGAGGGCAAAATATAAAGGAAAATGGTCTCCCTTACATCAATACAAGTACCAAAAAAATTCAGTAACTTCTCCAACATTTTGACCAAAAAATTTGTCATTCTACATCTCATCGTTTATGTTAGCAAACAAGAAAGCTTCATCATTCGATCTAAATTAGCAAACATCCATTAAGAAATACCAGAAATAAATGTACATTTTAACCTTAAAGAAATAAATCAATTTTATATTCCTTTTCTTTATGCAGTAATTTATCATTTCTCTAAGAATACAACAAAAATACCTTCTTCTCATGTCTTATAAACAAATATTTTAAACTTCATCATTCAAACTTAATCAAGAAAAGTTCTGTTAAGAGCTACCAGAAACAACAATATATTGAAAATCTTGATCTTTAAAAATAATGTTCCACAAATTAATTTCTTATAATTTTCTTATCATCTCTTCTCAGAAATTCCTTTGAAGGCATCACACTTTCCTTCAAATTTAATGCCATGGCTTATCACTTTCTCTAAAAATACCACAGCAACAAGAAATCTTTTGTCCATATCTTATCTATGTCATTCAGTCCGAGTCAAGAAAATCACATTAAAAGCTAGTAGGAAAAAAAATCTGAATCAAATATGCTAACCTCATAAACCTGGTTTTTGCTTTTAAAACTCTTGACATTTATTCCTTTTTAGTAGTGTCCTAAAAGCCAATTTTTAAAATTTTCTCTTCATCTGTTCTCAATAACTCCTTCCTACATATCATCATTTAACGACCCCATAATCTGTTGCGGGGGGGGGGGGGAGTCTGGGCAACTGAATGGAGCCAGCACCGCATTTAATGGCCAGATGCCCTTCCTGTCACCAATGCAGAGCATTGTTCAGCAGATATATTCCCATTGTGCCCAGAGAGAGAAATATCTACCTCTACCTATGATCGAACTCACAGCATCCTGATTGTGAGGCAAGAGCTCTACCTCTAGGTCACCGCATCACTCTGCTTAACTCCTTCATACATATAATACATCCATAATCCAGGATTAAATAACTAATAATTTATTAGCATGTTTGGATGATTTATTATAAATCTGAAAAGGACGCTCCATTCCATTT
Organism: Masticophis lateralis; assembly: GCA_030761175.1. NCBI lineage: Eukaryota > Metazoa > Chordata > Lepidosauria > Squamata > Colubridae > Masticophis > Masticophis lateralis. Next base: position 120,948,682 of record JAUDYJ010000001.1, read on the forward strand.
TATTGACAAGATAATTTGAGACTATGACAGGTCATGTAAGCACAATCTTTTTTCAGTTTCTTAAGACAATGAGCAATATCTGACTGCTTCTTACAGTAAATTATAAAATATCCTCTCTTCTAATAAGTACCTTTTGTTGGCATAAATAGTGAACTAATGATGACTTTTGAGCACAGATTTATGATTGACTGGGTCATTATGACAATCTCAATAAGCTTCATTAGAAGAAGTTATGAATGTCCTTTCATCTTTGTTAGAAGGATTTAGGAGCTGAAACTAGGGCGATGACATCTAAGAAGAGAATTCAAAGTCTCGTTGTAGGTTAAAATATTGATTTGATTTTAACTCCAGAAACAGTGACACCAAATAGATAAAATATAAAGACAGTGTCTGAATCAGCTTAGGAAACAGATCTAGTACCAATGCTGTACTGTAATAAATACATGAGTATTTATTACAGTACAGCATTGGTACCAGATCTGTTTACATGGCATTCAGCATCTAGTAACTCTACTCACTTTTGCATCTAATTACTAGACACAAACATCATCATTGAGCTGGTTGGTATCATTTCATTGAAGGATCAAAGAAATTAAGCCAAGAAAAATGTTAGCATAAATTGGGGAGAAGAAGATATTTCCTACCACACCCTATATTATTGAGAACCAAAACCAAAGTTTTTGTTTGTGCACACTGTGAAGATATCCATTACAGCTGAAGCAAATGCATTTCACCATAGTCTGAAGAATCCTGGCATGAGTCACACACTTACATTTCATTCAGTAGTGAAACATAAAATTTTTTATTACCGGTTCTGTGGGTGTGGCTTGGTGATGGTGGGGTTAATGTGACTTGGTGGGCGTGGCCAACTTTTTTTTTTTTAATTTTTAAAAACATTTTTTCTACAACCTCTTCGGCCAAAGAGGTTGCAGAAAAAAAATGCTTTTAAAAGCCTCTGATGATCAGGCAACTCAGCTGGGATCGTCAGAGGCTCTTAAAAGCATTTTTTTTTTACAACGTCTTTGGCTGAAGAGGTTGTAGAAAAAACGCTTTTAAAAGCCTCTGACAATCCCAGCTGGGCCGTGCGGTCACCAGAGGCTTTGTTTTTTTACTTTTAAAAGCATTTTTTCAGCCAAAGAGGTTGTAGAAAAAATGCTTTTAAAAGTAAAAAAAAAAAAAGCCTCTGATGACTGCGTGGCTCAGCTGGGCATGGGGGGGGGGGCACAAGGATTTTTGCTACCAGTTTTTCCGAATCACCCGCAGCCATTGCTACTGGATTGGGCAATCCGGTCCAAACTGGAAGCATTTCACCCCTGATTTCATTGCTGTGTATATTTGAATGGTTATTGTCAGCTCTTGAAGAAAATAAACCAGTAAAGTTAACAAAGCTTTTGTAAATGCCCTCCCCAATCAACTGTGCAGGGACGATAATGGAATTTCGCCCGCCCCGATTTTTTTATTCTTTTTAATTTTTCTTCTTGAATTAGAAAAAAAGAATCTGAAATCAACCATTCTCAAGAATTAATTTTAACTAAGGAAAAGCACTGTTGACAGCAGAGGTCTGTGTTCCAATAGAAGAGAATATGTGTAACTCAGTATTGAATCATGCAAACATTTCATTACCCAACTAGGTAACCTCATCCATGCTATCTAGTTTGCTTGCAGATGTTTTATTACCCTGTTAGGTAACATCATCAGTGTTACCTAACTTGTTTATTTGCAGATATTTCATCCCCCAACTAGGTAACATCGTCAATGCTACCTAGTTTGCTTGTGGATGTTTCATTATTCAACTTGATAATATCAGTGCACTGATGGCGCTACCTGATCAGGTAATGAAATGTCTGCAAGCAAATATCGAAGTTCAGAGACCCCCAAGGATTCCAGAGGTCAAAGTGCCTTGGTTGCCAGATTGCTGTGTCACTTCATGGAAAAATGGAAGAGTTGAGTGGTTTCCGATTGCAGACCTTCAAACTGCACCTATGGCTTTGTTGGGAGGTCCAGCCTACGGACAGGAAAATATCTCAGAGCCTTTGAGGTCCTTCAGAGTGTATTAGTCTATCAGCAAGGTTGATTTTAGAATATTCTTTTATCTTTACAGAGTACTAAAACCATTGCCCGCTTATACCGCAAAAAGTTTTGATTTGACCATAGCGAGAGAATAAATGTAAAGTTCTTGACTGTCTGATCACCATATCCTTATCTATTTGAGGAAGCAAACTCTAAAGTATGTTTTCCCACAAATGTCACAAATTCCTCCTCCCCTTCTCCAGGACCTGCTTGAGGAAGAGGCTGTTAAGCAGCAAGGTGGCCTTATTAATATGAAAAGAGAGCAGAGGAATTGCTGGGGGGGGGGGGAGAGGGCACAACACGGGGGAGAGAGACCATTTTTAATGAACATTACTGAACGTTAACATTCTTCATAATACGTATGTAATACGTAAGTAATTTCAGCAGATTAGAATGTGATCACTGGGTAATAGTTTTCATTGTTGGATAAGTCCCGATTAGATTTTGCTTTCAGAGCAAACGACATTTAGCCCTCAATAAAATATCTAATCAAATCAAGTAATATTTATTCTCTAATGACTGATTAGTCAAACACCTACAAGGGTTATCTGTGCTGGTATGATAGACTTACACTTCTCGACTACGCTTCTGATGAGAAATTATTGTGTTTGCATTGAGGGACTCAGTGCAGCCCCTCCAAGACTGAGTGGCTGTGGTTTCTGGCGCCCCGGTATAGCCAGCTGGTGCCATCACTGGCTATTGGGGATGAGAGCTTACCCCCCCCCTCAGAGAGGGCTTGCAACTTGGATACACAGCTGTCTTTAGACAATCATATGACGGCTGTGGCCAGGGGGCTTTCTATCAGGTTCGCCTGATTTCCCAGTTGCATTCCTTTCTGGACCGAGACGCCCTGCGCACAGTCACTCACGCCCTTGACACTTCCCGTCTGGACTACTGTAATGCTCTTGAAGAGCACCTAGAGGCTCCAACTGGTCCACAATGCGGCCGCACGAGTGATTATGGGGGTGACACGTTGCTGCCATTTAACACCTCTCTTGCGCAAGCTGCACTGGCTCCCGGTGGTCTTCCGGGTGCATTTCAAGGTGTTGGTTACCACCTTTAAAGCGCTCCATGGCTTAGGACCTGGATATCTACAAGACCGCCTTCTGCCACGACTGCCTCCCACCGGTGGTACGCTCCCACAGAGAGGGCCTCCTCAGGGTGCTGTCGGTCAAACTATGTCAACTGGAGACCCCCAGGGGGAGAGCCTTCTCTGTGGGGGCCCCTGCCTTAGGGAACGAATTGCCCCTGGAGATACGAAGGATCCCTGACCTCCATGCCTTCCGTCGTGCCCTTAAGACCCTGCTATTTCAGCAAGCCAGTCTAGTGGAATGATGAGTTTTTAATGGGTTTTAATGGATATTTTAGTTTTGGGGTTTTAAATTATGGCCTAATTATGAAATTGTTTTAAATTGTTTTTAACTTGTGTGTTTTTCATTGTTTTTTATAATGGCTGTACACCGCCCTGAGTGTTTCGGGAGAAGGGTGGTATAAAAGCACAATCAAATAAATAAAGATGGGAAAAGATATACCAATGTTTCTGAAGGGCAGGGAAAGACTATATTGCACTAAGGAATGACTGACTACTAATGCTGCTTCCTATGTTCAAGTGTGGAGATGATCTTTTGTTGGTCCAGGGTGGGTGATTTCTCCTGCCCCTGAGCAGGAGGGGAAGGGAACACAGGTATGGTTTCTGGATAGAGAGTTTTGAGAGTTTTCTTTGTTTTTACGATGAAGTGATACACGGCAGGCGGCCATCGTTTTAAATACATATGCAGATGTTATTTATTCTCAGCTATTGTGATAATGGATTCAGAATTGTGAACATGATTATAAATATATAAACAAAGTGGAACTGGGCAGAAACAACAGAAGTGAAAATCTTTTATTTGCCAAAACAAAAGCTAGCACTTGATCAACACGGATATCCTATATACACATAATGCATATGAAGGTGTGGGAATACACAATGAAAAAATACATTCTGATGAAAGAACATTGTTTCAGCTAAAATGCTGCCTCAAGTCATGTATAAATATTCCTCATCTTCGTACATTCATTATCATGAATGTATGCACATGCATATATCTTTAAGGGGAAAAAACATTAGCAATTCCCCCACCATTGCTACAGAATGCTATTTTATTTCTATGGGTGAAGAACCAGTACATGCGTAAATGTTCAGCAGAGCTGGTTTCGGTTATGATGTATCGATAAAAGATGTTTCAGTTCAAAAGGGGAAGATAATCAAAATTATGACAAAATGAGGGCAAAGTAAATGTCTGTCATGAAGTTATACTAGGCCATTTAAGTATAACATATATCACAGTTGAATCCTAATGTATTTCTCATCAAACTGTGTAACCACCTAGTCTGAGAATTGATTCCTAACCCTGTACTTTCAATTACACATATGGTTTTAGCTAACTGTAAGACAGAAAAAACCCAGAATTACCAGATAGACCCCAAAGCTATTTGTATGCTTTCATTGCTTATTCATGAAATGAAGTCCTATATCTAACCAGAATAACAAGACAAATTCTAACCGTACAAGCAAAGCTCCTCAAATAAAGCTATAACCGCAATTATATGAACACTGATTTTTAGAGTAGCCTACCAAAGCTCACTGCCTCAATTCTGGGGAAATTTGTACAATATTTTACTGCTTATTTCATACCAACATAACCTCGTTTAGTCAAAATAAATGATATTAGAATGCTGCTCTACTGATAAAAATTCTCAGTACGATCCAATCCAATTTGTCAGGTTAAAGAAAAACATTACTTCTTTTTAGCTGAAAGGTAAGAATGACACAAAAAATTAATTCATTTTCATGTATGATAACTCAAAGCTGTAACTGTAGAACTGCAGAGTTCTATCAGGATCATGTTTCATAGCAAATCAATAGAAAATGTCTATTCTAATAATAGATTTCATGCTATGTTTCAGAATGTTAGGTGATCAATTGCTTTGGAAACAGCAAAGAATACAATTGCTTTGGGAAGCAAACCTTGTAATCGTTGTGGAATACCCACAATGCCTCAGATGCTTCTTGGCAAAACAACCCCCTGCTTCAACCCTTAATATTAGAGTCTTATCAATATTGCGACTCTTCAGAGACACATTTAATAAAAAAAGCAATCATCCAGGTGGAGACGAACTCACAACTATTTAGACAAAAGACATTTTCTTGACCATCTAAGTCCATGCCTCCCAAGGAAGATACACTGTGCAAAATCAAGTAAAATGAAAATAATTTGTGACTGAAAATATTTTCTTTTGACATTAATTCAATAGAACATTCTTTTGACTTGGTTGAAAATGAACAAAGATTACAAGGAACATTATTTGAAAATCTATAAAATATTGTATAATTTTAAGAAGGTTTTTTTAGTCGTCCTTTAAATAAAAGCATGGATACAGAATGAGGTGCTGCTGGATAAACCAATGTAAAAATATTTTATGAGGTTTATTTCTTAACTCTGTACATTCATCATATATTCATCGAAACGCATGACCGAACAGTTAAAAGAGGGACCTAATATAAAACAACCTAAAAAGAAAAAAAAATAGCTGAATGAAAAACTGAACACTTTTTAATAAAGCAAAACTATGAAAAGTACCATTTCTGCACTTTCATGCAGAATTGTTTATGACCTACAAGTGAGCAGAGTTGAAACTTGCCTGAAGTATTTAATTATTTTATTACATTTATAAGATGCTTGACCTGTTAATCTGGGCAGTGTGCAATATGTGCAATTTAAAATAAAGAAAAAGCCACACAATACAAAAATAATGTTCAGAGAAAAAAACCCATCATCGCACAAACAACACTAGAGGTAATCCTTCAGCACAACTGAACCCAACATTTCTGTTGCTAAACTAAAATTCTCAGTTGGGTGAATTTTGCCTCATTTTATGACCTTTCTTGCCACAGATGTTAAGTGAATCACGGTGGTTGTTAAATTAGTAACACAGTTGTTAAATGAATATGGCTTCCCTGTTGACTTTGCTTGTCTTAAGTTTGATCACATGACCCCCAGGACAAGTGTCATAAATATGAACAGTTGTCAAGCATCTGAATTTTGATCACATGTCCATGGGGATGCTACAATGGCCATAAGTGTGAAAAACAGTCACAAGTCACTTTTTTCAAGGCTGCCATAACTTTGGGCAGTCACTAAACAAATGATTGTAAATCAAGGTTTATCTGTGCTCACAAGAGGCCTGCTATCCAAGCTAGCCTCTTCTAAATAAAGCTGGTGGCGGGGAATATATTATCTGGGGCCTTGAAGGGTCATTCCAGAGACTGCAACAGAGAAGGCCTGTCCCATCAGGTAGCATGGCATAATCAATTAAATTTGGATATGCTGACACTTCTGGATTATACAGGACAGACAGGAAATATGGAAGAACAGGTGGTTTCACAAGTAACCAAGCCTTATTCTGTGAATTATTATGCTCTATATCATTTTTTATTTTTTGCATCAGAGATGCGTCAATAACACACCGAGTTGGTTAGGTGGGGATAAACACACTGTAGAACTATATAAAACTAAACTTTAATTCAGTTTCAATTAAAATTCAATTAATATTCAATTCATGGTCAATTAAAATTAAATACTGTTAATATGATTACTCTTTATGCAATTAATACATTTTTAATTTCTATCGCTTTAAGATTTACAAGTCAGAGGCAATTAGTAGGAAAGCCAAATTAAGGCAATTAACTTAATGTTTAAACTGGATTTTCACAGCAAATTACTGTTGCCTTTTGAAGCACAGGAAATATTAGTAAATTCTAGCTTACCACATCTTTCTCAGATTGGTTTTATCTCTCTTGGTTTTTGACAATTATAGATTGACCAGGTTGTGTCTGCTAGGATCAGGCAAGGATTTAAACACTATGGGAAATATTAGCTTGCTTTTTAAAATGTAGTCAGCTCCTCATATATGTCACAATCTGAAAATCTAATCCAATGCATTTTGGTTAGCATACTTAAAAACATATCACACAATGGCTATTTGTCAATGAGAGATTAACTTAATTGCCCCTCAAAGGAAAAAGTAACTGCTTCAATTCAGTACTGGGGTCAAATATATTCTAGCAAGAAAGCTACAGAGACCAAAATATTTAGCGAAAGTTGCTTAAAAGCATGCCTTTCTTAAACTTTTATTTGTTTCAATAAAGCCTATTGTTGACACAGTGGGAATCAGCAGGGTTCTACAATACACAGCATAAAAAGACTACATGAAAGATATGCGCAATGTGAAAAATAATGCCATTAATAGATATAATCAGGCTCAATCCAAGATCCTTGATTTCCCTTCTGAAGCTGTTTTTCATTCTACCTAATGACTGGGTGGTTCACTCTTCATGTAATAGTTCAACAACAACAACAACAAAAATCTCTCAAAGGTTGCAATCATAGCTCATGATTCCTGAGCAGCTTAGATTCCTTCATTCATTTGGAAATGCAAAATGAACCTGTTGGCAAGGCACGCTGCTTTCCCTTTCAATATGCCAACCAGAGGCAAGATTTCTTAGCTAACTCCCTCACCAGGGGCTCATTAGTAAAACATATCAATTATTGTACACACCAGGAACACAGTAAATGAGGTGCTACTCCTTCTCCTAAATTTCAAATAGCTATAACCCCCTTTCTATATAGCAGCAATGATGTTTTGCAATCACAGTGCATTTGGAACGATAAGCCATTCTTTAGGATTTATATTGCTTTATTGCTGCTTTCCACTGCTTAGAAGTATTGTAACTGCTCATCAGTTGTAACATTTTTACATGGAAAGCCTATAGGAGAATCCCACCATTAGGATCTCATCAAACTAATTTCAAAGTCTGGTTAGTGTACACATGCTACCTGGCTAGGCTCTGTAGAGTCATAAGGGTGTTTCTAAATGGAAAAAGAAATCAAATATATCAGAAATTTTTAAATTTTCTAGAGCATAATTGATTCTGGTTATTATTATTTAATTTATAAGCTATCCAGCTTCAATAGACTTTGGATGCTATTCAAAGCTAGAAATTCCCCCACCCACCATAAAAACAGATGAAAGCATTAAACCAAACAGACATTAAGCCAAATTGAAATAACCTTACAGAAAACAAAAATCAACCAAGACAGGGACCCTAGATAAACAAAAATCATTACCTCAGGCCTGATATCAAAACCATGTTTTCAGAGCCTAGGAGAGTGGGCACTGTTCTTATGTTTATGGGATGCTGGGACAGAGTTTGGGGGCCATGATACAATTTCTCAGTCCCACAAGATGACCACAGATTAAATGAAGGGACCTGGAACATACCAATACTGGCAGGATGTACTGGGCAAGCAGAAACAATTGGAGATAAGCAGTCTCTCAGATATCCAGGCTCTATGCCATGCAGGGCTTTATAGATAATAACTAGCACCTTGAATTGTACTTTGAAGCTGACCAGCAGCCAAGGCTGTTTTGTAGCAGTGGCGACAACGGGGATACAGGTTACTGGTTGCACCACTGCATTTTGAACCAGCTGGCAGCCCTGTGTAAAGTTCATTTGCAATAATTTAATCATGAGGTGACTAGTAACTCTCTAAAGAGTTACTCCCAATCAAGGACAGGGCACAACTGGCACACAAGACAAATCTGTGCAAATGCTCTCCTGGCCATAACGGTCAGCTGCTCTTTGAGCAATAAATTGCAAGTCCAGAAGGACCACCCCCCCCCATCCCAAGTCATACAATAATCTTGAATGGGAAAGAATAGCCATATCCAAGACCAAAGATGGTGACATCCCAAGATTGAGTGGCTGCGGATTGAGCCAAAATCTGTTTCACCCCATCCTGACCCAAACAGCTTCCAAATACTGGATCAATACATGAATAGCATCATCTGCAGGTTAGGATTAAAATGTACATCTGGATACCATCAGTATATTATTTGCTCTTGAAAAAAAAAGTTGACATTATGAAAATAAACATTTTTTTAGTCTTCTGTGCTATTTTTCACATAACACAGAACAGACTCTGAGTTAATCATCTGTAGACACAAGAAATAATTAATAACTTTAAAAAACATTTCAAGGGGCGATTTGGATTCCTAGCACTTTATGAATTTTTCAGTTGACCTCACTACTCAAATAGGGGTAAAATTGATCCCAAAAGACAAAAGATAAAATAGGTTAATATTTAATTAATTGCGGACAGATCGTATCAAATGCATACATCACCGCGCTCGAGGATTACTTTGAAGATGAAATTTTAGAAGACTTAATTAATGATAATACCAACAATAATAATAAAGTGCTGACCAGTGGGGTGCTACCTTGATGTGATGGTGTGGCTTGCATGCTCTGAGGAAGATGAGAGCTAGGCCAGAGGTTCAACCATACTGAAGAGGTCTCATCTGAGGAGCAGATAAAGAGAGTCTCTCCCATAAACCATATGGGAAATCTAAAGTGTAACAGATTGGTCAACAAGCTCTGTTCTAAGTGTTGGAATTCCTGGACATCTGGTGACAAATGTGCTATAGGATTCAGAACTCAGCAACAGGGCCAGCAGCTACAGGACTACTGGAAGAAAAGCTGCTTATCCATCTCAAATACACAAGTGACAATAAAGAAATAACAATTTGCTATTCCAAATCAAGTCCAATGAAATGAGGATACCTGAAAAGATTGCATCAGTTCTGGAAAGAACAACACCCAGAGTCAGAAATCGCAGAACAGAGACTAGCAGATCAAGATTGATTTACAATATGAAATAAAGTATTCACAGAAATAGAATTGGAACCTCAAAGGTCTATCTAAGGCAAAGAAATCAAAGCCTTGCAAGAGGGAGCACAGACAAACCAGTCTGTCGTAGACATCAGCATCCCTATTGGACCATTTTCATTCCCAAACCAGGCACCCTCTCCTCTACCTTCTCCTCAGAAAGATCAAAGTCCTCTAAAAACAAGAGTATCTGAATGAAGAATAACTCCACAAATACAATACAATAAAGTTGCCTGTATTGATGCTTGTTACAAAATAACAGCTAGCACAGGTATTAATACTGTAATATCCAATATAAATAACACCTTACTGCAAGAAGCAAACTAAGTGATGTATAGCACAATAGCAATTATAACTGAAGATTGGCTAACATCTGCAAAACCTACCTGATAATGAAACAACCAACAAAAGGGACAGCGCCAGGCAATTACAGGTCAATTACTTGCTTACTAACAAACCTTCAAATGCTAAATGGTGTGGTAGCTGATGCAGTCCAATAGGATCAACAAACAACCACAATTGTGACCGGAATCTCAGTCACTGAATAAAGCAATCATTAAGTGAGACATCATGCGACCACTTCTTTCAATGATTTCCTCTATTTCAGAAAGCTGGCTATGATTACCCCATGCTGCAAAGCGCTCCATGCCAAAATCCTACTTGGATTTTGGGTTGTCTCTAGATGCTGGCTGCAAATGTCAGCACACCTAGGATTTTGGCATGGACTCTTTTCAACCAACACCCAGAAATCATAGGGAATCTTCTTGGCAGGCGAGTGGCTCATGATCATGGACTTTCTGGGGAAGCTGGCAGGGAAGATTGTAAATGGTGATCTCATGATCACGGGGACCAGTTGTAAGTGTGAATCAGTAGCCAAATCCCCAGATGATAATCATATATGACTTCAGGGATACTACAAGAGATGTAACTTTGGGCCTGGGTTGTAAGTCCTTTTGTTTAGTCTCATCTTAATTTTGAATTGTCACAAAATCAATGGTTTTTAAGTGTAATTGAAAACAACCTTTTTTATCTGAGCAGAAAGGAAACCATCCAAACAGCAGAGAGACAAAAGATTAGTTCCTAAATGGCAACACATAAAAGATGGAGGACCAACTTAAATGGAGCTTTGATTGATTTGAAGAAGGCCTTTGACTCCCTGCCACATGTCTGGAAAATCAAGTGCCTAGAAATAACTGGAGTCAGTAGAAACATCAGAAGCTTTGTGCAAAGATCAATGGCATAATGGAAGACACAGTTGCTGGCCAATGATGATAGATTGGGAGAGGTTAATGTCAAGAGAGGAATTTTTGAAGGAGACTCAAATCTCCACTACTATTATCTGTGCACTCTCTCCCGTGGAATGCACAACAAATAAAAGTACAAAATTTAGAAGTGAATCTATTTTTTCCCCAGCCCAAATATAAACTGGTTATCTCTGGCAAGCAATATAGGGTTATTGATAGAAACAGTTTCCAACATTTTGTGAATGGGTGGCAAGCCAGGATGCATTAAAATATCACAAAATTAAAATGTTTTCACTGAAAAACTTGGGTTTTTAAAAAAGGAGAACAGGTTGGAATACTATACATGGAGGAAGAGGAAACCTTTAGAAATCTTTATGGTGGGAAACTGTGGTTAACATGAGAAATTAGACTTTTCTAATCCAATATAAAAAACACCGAACAAGCTTCAAAAACCAAAGACTGTCTGGAGTCAACCAGGGGCAAAATAATGCTATTATTGCAAAATCCATTAAATACAAAGTAAATAACCATGAAAATCTATAACTTGTCCATTTTTTTATTCTCAATTGAGATTTGCACTGTTCAGAAAATATTGACTAAGGAAATATAGTGTTCTAATAAGGACAGCTTATTTTAACATTCTTTCCAGTTTCTCAAAAGAAGAATATGTTCCTCTATTCATTAGTGGTACAGTTCCCTCCTTCCCCAAGGTACCTTTTCAAAAGGCAATTGGACTTTGTTTTTCCTTGAAGATATTTTGTTTCTCATCCAAGAAGCTTCTTCAGTTCTGGTGGAGAATGGATGGATTGGATTTATATTCCTTGCAATCATCTGGTCATTAGCCGTCCCCCTCCCCACCTTTTAGTAATAATTATGAGGAGAAAAGTTGATGAGCTAGTGATCATCTAGACTGGATGATCTACTAACATAAAAAGAAAAGATTCATATCACAAAATCTTCTACTAGAATTAAAAGATAAGATCTTAAGAACACCATACAATACCCACTGAGTTCCTTGGACTTTATTTCTAGGAAATTGGCTTTTGAATTTTAGCCTGAATGTTTCTGTTATGTTTCCTAAACTACCTTCCCATGACTTGCCACATTCGCATGTATGACACTGTTTATCATTTATATTTAGAACCCTTTCAAGTGCTTCAGCCTCCAGTTATAATTTTTAAATTCCAAGTTAACAGCATAAAAATCTTAAATGAACCTTACAGCTACCTGACAGAGATACAGGACTCTATTTCATTAGTTAGTCTGTTCTATCTAGCTGTACCTTTTGGGCAGGGGTGAAATCCAGAAGATTCTGGAGAACTGGTAGTGAAAATTTTGAGCAGTTCGGAGAACCAGTAGTGGAAATTTTGACTACTTCAGAGAACCAGCAAATACCACCTTTGGCTGACCCCAGAGTGGGGAGGGAATGGGGATTTTGCAGTATCCTTCCCCTGCCACACCCACCAAACAACGCCCACCAAGCCACACCACACCCATCAAGCCACGTCCACAGAACCAGTAGAACCAGTAGTAAAAAAAAAATTGGATTTCTCCACTGCTTTTGGGTTAGGATCCAAGGGCAAACTAATACCGCTTTATAGAGCTTTGCAGCCCTCTGTAAGTGGTATACAGGGTCAGCCTATTGCCCCCAACAAACTGGGTCCTTATTTTACTGACCTTGGAAGGATGGAAGGCTGAATCAACCTTGAGCTGGTGAGGCTGTGGGCAGAGTTAGCCTGCAATACTGCATTCTAATCACTGTGCCACCACGGTTCCTTTTATTAAATTAAAAACTAAACTAAACTAAACTAAAACACTTAAAATCCACGAATGCATTTTTTAAACTTTTTTTTTCTTTTGGTAAAAAATGTTGTACTGTACTGGAAGGATAAGATTCATACACTTGCAACAAATTAAGTAGACAGACAGAAAGAAAGACAGACGAACAAACATAACTACAAGGAGGGTACAGTTCTTTATGTATACATATATTATAGGTTTATTTTTCTTGTAATATGTGAATAACTGATTTGAAATTCAAAACAACTTTTTCAAGGTCAAACACACTGCTTCAAGCTGATAATATTTTGAATGGGAAAGTTGTGCTTTAACCTATCTTTTTTCATGCACAACAGGATGATTAAATAAGCAACTCAAAGACAGCAAGATATGTAAAAGGGAAGTGAGAAGCAAAGTTTTAACCTATGACCTTCAAGACAAAAACTGTCAATGCCCTGTAAACTGTACTCTCTAAAGAAGCATGTTAATACTCCATGGAGCTGTTTTTATTACAGGGCCTGTTTGGAGCTATCAGAAGAATTTATTCTACCAGCGTAGATGAGTGAAAGGACAAATGACAGTTTTTGCAAAAGATCTCTATTTCTACCTGCCAATCAACAGGTACTGCATGACCCTTTCTGGTCACCATGTGATAAGTCAGCAGGCAGTCTTTTGTATAGACTGTAATTCTTAGTGAGACTTCTGAAGCAATGAAAAATAATGAAAGTAAATTTCCAAAATACAATATATTGTATATTGAAGGTGTTTTTCTCAACATTCGGTGTGCATACACGATGCTGGCTGTGTTCTGGGAATCGCTGAGGTTACAGTAACTTTCCTGTACCTAAACAGGTTATATGTTTTTGGCTTAAACTAATTTTACAGTGGGATTTGGCTAGCTGTTATTCAACACTGAACTAAGCTGGTTAAAAATGAAGTATTTTAGATTAATTATATCAGGCTAGACTTCAGGCATATTAGCTCACGTGGATTCTTGGATACCTTACATGATAAGAATCCATTGCAACCTTCTCTTTAAATTAAAGGAACAAATTATCTTGACTGCTCAACCACACAAGAAATCCATGATTACAAAGGAAGAGTTCATACCACAGTTTCTTTTCCATGCTGGTGTTATTCCAATTCACAGGAATGGCAACACAAGAATGGGAAAGAGCTGTGAAGTTCATTCCTTCCATATAACCAAAGATTTCCAACTTTCCTGGGAATTACATTGAAAAACTATGGCACTAAGAGCAATGGGAAAAGACTATATACAAGAAGCAATTGAGAAAAGCAGAATGATATGCTTGGATGGTATGAGGAGAAATTTCTACTGAAAATCTTTCCAGTTCTCTCCATGTTCCTTTTGAATACAAGTATTTACAGAAGCATTTTCTTGAAAACATTGCTGTTTTTAACAAGTCCCATTTTCAGAATAGTAGAATTCCCTCTTCTTTATTTTTTTTTAAAAAGTGCATGTTTTATTCATGTATAAGCAATAGAAAAATAGGTTAAGGACTGCTGGCTAATACAGAGTTCAGATATTTATGGAATTAATTCTCATTATGCAATTTTAAAAAGGTAGTTAGAAAATGCTCATGTGGTCACTGAATTATATTAAATGTAGTATGAACCTTTTAGCTAAGGACAGCTTCAGCGATCGGTTATTTAGTGCTGCACTAAATATTAATGCACAACCCAAAGCAATCCAAACCAACCAAAAAGCAAACAAAACAGGAGCTTTTTAAACAGTTCTGAAATGTCAAGTCACAAGGAAAATAATTTTTTTCTCCTTTGCAAGGAAAAAAAAGGATCCTTTCTTTTGCTCTTCCAATGCAACTTTCTTATTTTAGCCTCGGTCAGGAGATTTCAGGTCTTCAGGGAACAGGTAGCAAGTAAGAGGATGTTGTGACCCTGGTTAGCCAATCATATTTGGATGAAAGGGAGAATGTAACCAATTTATGGGATAGTGAAAGAAACAAATATGTTTTCTATTGCACGGTCAACTGGGTGATGTCACCACTGTGACCTCAAATTGTATACTCCAAATGTGGGGTATACAAATCTGGACAATTACTAAACAGCAGCAGCATAATGTACGGGCACTACAGTTTAGCTCCCCTTTGGAGCTTTTCCAGATTTATACGGTCTAAGTTTTATAGCCCACCTCTGAGTGCAATTTCATTATTTGTATGATCTATAAACTGCAGGAGAAGCACAAACCACTTTCTTTGGCAATGAAGGCATCTATTGTCTGTTGTGTAAAGCTGTGCTACAAGGGCAGGCAACAAGCTGATCCTTGCAGCATAACCAAAAAAGATAGGGACTCTCATCCGTGTTGCCGTGACAACGCAGCAATGTGTTCCATCTGGCTTTCCCCTCTGCTGTGAAGCAGGCAGTCAGGCTGCCCTCAGAGAAATGATGGATAAATTGCCTGTTGCTCACCTGCAAAATCAAAGGGGGCCCTTGAGGTTCTTTGAGGAATTACAAACCTTTGCAAGAAACAAAGGATCTAATTGATGTTAGGCCTCCATTATTGTCTTATTGTTCCCCCAAAGGGACACATCTGCATTGGAGAAGGGAAAGAGGTCTCCTCTTTAGGCCTGTTGATTGTACAAAAAAACAGGCAGTATCCTTTGGCCAAAGGAAGAAAAGCCCATGGAGCTTTCTCTTGCCTGCTATGCTGTCCTTCCCTGAGATCAAGCCTTTATGGGGGGGGGGGGTACCAGCTAGTGGGGGCTTGGTGAGGAACAGAACCTGTGCTTAGAGTAAAATTGCTGGGAATGGGAAAGGTTGCAAAATTGCCTTACCTTTTCTCTTCTCTGAACTGAGATATACTTCTGAATGTGCTCTGGACTGCAAATTTAATTGTGCTTCTCATACTGAGGCTTCCAAAGGATTTCATGCAGTTTCATATCCAATAGCAATAGCACTTAGATTTATATACTGTACTGCTTCATGGTGCTTTTACAGCCCTCTCTAAGCGGTTTACGGAGTCAGCATATTGTTCCCAACAATTTGGGTCCTCATTGTACGGACTTCGGAAGGATGGAAGGTTGAGTCAATATCCAGCCACAAATTTGGCAGATATGCCTTATTGTGCTGCTTTCTAGAAATTTTACTATTCGGATTTTACTTTGTCAAACCCATGGAATCTCATCCCAATTGAGATGGTAACATGAAAACTTTTGCTCTTTATTTTCCAAACCCTTAAGCATCTTTTCAAGCATCCTGTCACAATCCATCCCCCCCACCCCCCTAGAAAGGTGTGTTTTGCAAAACTGTCCTCCTACTACTTTGGCTCACCTCTAGTTTTTATGCAGGACAAAACATATGAATTTGTTCCATCCAGCATTTCTAACAAGAGTTCAAAGCATCAGAAATAAATGTCATATATTTTGTCGCCTATCACATTAAAATTTCCTTGATTTAACTTTTATACATTTTAGAGGGCAACAATAGAAGGCTCGGAAAGTCCTAATTCCAAACTGGAACTTCAAATTGTGCATTTCTTCTGTAGATGCTGTGCAAATCAAACATGCTGGAGAAATATTGTAAGTCTCCTGTTTTCTTTTCTAATAAGGACATGTCCTATTGCTGGGATATCTTGGCTCAATGACACAACAGAACTCTTATCTAATTCCAATCATTAACAACAGAAACGCAAAGCTTTTTATAGCAGCAATTACTTTGTTAACACTCAAGTTTGAATGTCGATTGACATGACATAGGAGGGAAGCAGCCAAAGCAGAGACTTTGAGAGTCCTTCTGAAATACAAGCTACATGAAATCCCAGTGCAAAGAACAACAAATTAATCCCATCTTAAAACTCAAGATACAACAGCAATGGGCTTTTCTGCCTTATTGGTTCAGCCTTCCCTGAGAGGCCTGAGCTGAAAGTTGCAGAAAGAACAACATTTTGATTATGTGACATCAGCTAACCATGAAGAGAGCCTAAGAAAGTTCTTTGAGATGTAGTTTAATGGGGACTGTAAATTGGGTGATTTAATAATTACAGAGTAAATGAATAGTCCTACTTCAAACAAAATACAGCTATTTATTTCAAAGTCAAATTATAACTATATTTGCTGTCAGTTGGTAATATTGTGCCAAGTTCAATAGCTTTTTCAGCCAGCTGCAGGACTTCTCATGCCAGACACTATTCATTTTTCATCTGGGAAAAGAATTTAAAATGTGTTCTTTATCCTGGCTTTAAAACTCACAAACTTTTTACATAGTAGAAATTCATCAGACAAACATTTGAGAAATGAGAGTAACAATGATATTGTTTTCCTTCACATTTTTTTTTCCACAATCTGCTACATTTGTTATAAAGGCCATAATTATTAAGCTATTCCTTCTTAACATTATAGATTTCTTTACACAATTTTTCTTTGGACAGCTGCAAAATGAGAACAATAGACAAAAAGGACATAGGATGATATATCAGGAGTACACAATACATGGCTTCCTTGGGTCTCACAAAAGAAGTGGTAGATTTAGTGCATTTTGGGTTAAAAAAAAAGGCACAGAAGCATTGATTGGCCCCAAAGTAATATTTTGGAGTTTCAAGTTATTCTAACTAATCTTCCTATAGCATAATTAGGTAAGTTGGTTTCTTTTTGATCTATGAAGGCAAATATACGTGTCCCAGGATGTTTCAGGATCCAATCTGAAACCTCTTTGGTTTTGAGATGGTCAAAACCAAAGAGGTTTTGGCTTCTGAGCTTTCAGACTTCTTCTGGAGCCCATCTTCAGGGAACTTCTGTCTAGCTGCTATAGAAAAGTTCCCTAAAGATGGGCTCCAGTATGAATCCGAAAGCAAGCTACAGAGAAATTCCCTGAAGATGAGCTCCAGCATGAGTCTGAAAGCTCGGAAGAAAAAAACCAACCCAGATTGGATGCTTCCTTTGAGGTATATTGGCCCATTCCAAGAAGAACACAACTGCATGTTAGCCAATGGCAAAGAAAGATGAGGGAATTAATATGAGAGGTCCATCATTAAGCTGGCACAAACTCCTTGTTGTCTAATCAGTAGATAAGACTGATGGAGCTTTTGATTCCATTAACAAACTAGGTAACACCATCAATGTTAGCACTGATGACTAGCATTGTTGATATTACCTACTTTGGGTAAAGAAACATCTGAAAGAAAACAACCAAGCTCAGAGAGCATGAAGGACCCCTCATTTCAATTTGTAACCCTGAGTTACAAATATTCTCCTTTATTGGCTTTTGAGTAAGCATGTAGATCGGGCACATGGGGTTATTATCGTACGGAATCAACACTAGGGCTGAGTCCACCTGATATTGCATGAATGTAGCCAGGATGTGAAATGAGAAACTCCAGCTTTAGGAGGTCAGATGATTTAAAAGCTGGGCAAGCAAGAAATGTATGTCTTCAGAGCTGGGAAGAGACTGCTACTCTGGGTAGCTGCTGATAGAAATGGCATGCTTGCTTAGGACTTCCGTGATCGCTCTTGTTATTGAGGGGGTAACAACTATTCAGGAGGACTGTAAACTTGGCTGCCCTCTTACCTAATCTTCAAGGCAGTTTGCACCCTGTGATAGTTGTCTTAGCATTGTACTTTGCATCAAGCTCACCATAGCACACTACTTGTTTGGGATAATCTTGCTTGCTTGCTAGGTCATTTGAGGCTGGTTGGCCTTCCAGGAGCAGAGGTAGGCAGTATTTTTTCCTCGCGTGAGTTTGCGTTTTAATATAGAGAGCATTTTGGCTGATAGAAGTTGGCATACTGAGCTTTTAAACTTCACTGGGTGGAATGAATTTCAGCAGTTAGAGGAGGGAAATCTCATTCTTTTGGATTGGAATTTATGGAATTTATTTTCACTTCCCCTACAACATCCATATATAGCTCTTGGGCTGGGCTGGGCTGCAGCTGCAGCTTTCTTAGCATCGCTAAGTTAGTAGAACCATCATCCAACATAGTTAGATAACACTGGGTCAGGAAGAAACTACAGTAGCTGAGTGGAGTGGTTTATTGGATGGATTCTGAAAAAGCCAACCTTGCCTTGCAGGTTTTAAGATTGCAGCTGCTTTTTAAAAAATGCTTAATTCTGTTTTACTTTTGCAGGAACCCCCAAATCTACAGTATTCCCACACCTATTTTGATTGCACAGACACATATCCTGTCTGATTGCAGTTATTAATATCCACATGAATCCTAATTCTCCCAGCAGCTTTCTCTTCCACTTCCTTCTTCTCTTCCATCATGTAGACAGTTATACAAATTCATGTATTTTGAGAACCTTTGATCTCGTTTGCTTCCCAGCATTATTGGAAATTTAAGAGATTTCCAATATGGTAATGGCTTCTGTGAGAGCCTATGTTGATAGTCAAGAAGGTATGGTTTGGCTCTCATACTGTAGTACAGTTCTCTAGTGAAACGCATAGTAGAATTGTCACCTCTATGTATAATCATATCTTATTAAATTCAGTGTCAGCACACTGACTGCTGATGCAATCTTTCAGTATATGAGAGTCAACATCAGATTTGATTAAACTTTAACAAGTTTCATACGGAATTATTTTCTCTCTCTCTCTCTCTCTCTCTCTTTTATACTACTTTCCTGCCACTCTTCAAGAAATTCAGTATGGAATAGATGGGACTTGGAAGCTATTCTATTGGATCTTCAAACAGATGGACAGATCTTCAAACAAGTCTGTTGACTGAATGGTAATTTCAATCAACAGATTCCAGAAAGTCTAGCATCACCGATGAGCTTCACACTGACAGAGCTTGGAATCTTTAGTTCCTATCTATCATTCTTTCTATTATATCACACTAGTCTAGGATAGCACATCATTGTTTATACAGAGGAAGCATGGCTTTGAAGGGAGAAAGATTCACATCTTCCTTTGAAAGGTTCAGGTGATAGAGATGCTTTCTCTGCCTGATAACCAAAGGTATCAGTGATGCCAGGATAGAGTGGACAAATGATCAATCTGCAACTTCATTTCAGAAAGCAGGTGCAGAACACTTTCTGCATGGAATGGATAGATGTGTCCAGAAAAGGATGGGGAAAGAGAAGGGGAGGAAGAAAAGGAGGTGTTCTACACACTTTCTGCTGGCTCTGCTTACTGATATCTTTAAAAGGATCTGTAGTACCTTGTTAAGGGACTCATCTGTCTTTGAGATAATCAGAGCTTTGTTAAAAACAGCAACAACAAATAGTTTGATAATACATGACACTGTGACCAAGGAGAGGGGGGTGAGACAGGATAGAGAAGAGCACTGGAGAAAGATGCCCTCACAGTGACTGGGCTCTGGTTGCAGGGGAGAAGGTACCAAGGTCAAAACTGCCAGAGCTGCAGTTGTATCTCCTGTAGGGAGGCTAGATGGAAGAGATTTTGAAGGAGATCGAAGAGAGAGAGTGTGGGCTCCTGCATCATGGCTTGGCAGCACTAATCCCATTTGTATCCCTCTGCTAACTTGATTCCAGGCAAAAAGCATCGAAGAGCAAAAGCAAGAGAAATAGGATATTTCTGTTTTTCCAGGCCAAGAGCTATAAACCTCTCTTGTTTCCCTGCCCCTCACCAACTCTGACTGGACAGCCTCTTTCTTAGCAAATTGGAAACACATCCTTGCTGCAACTACTATTAGCACTGGCCACAAGTGACTTCTTCAACAAGTTAAAGGCATTTTACAGAAAAAGATAACCACCACCCCCGCATAGGCAAAACAGATACAATTATATAATACTACCAGTATGTTACTACACTTTCCACAGGGATGAAGCTTCACTGCCTTTTCTTAAATGATTAAAAAAATAAGAAATGTGATGCGGAAGACAGCAAGCCAGGGAGAATATGGAATTATTTTTATATCCAAAATGTCTAATTAAATTTAACTTACTGAAGCCAGCTTTGAAACACAAACTGCAACAACAGACAATTTTTCTCGGAACCACTTGCCAATTTTCCTGAAAGCAACTGGCCACTGTTAAGACTTAAAAAATGCCCTAGACTGACCACATATCATCCTCAATGTGACAATTCCATTATCAAGTATTTAGAAATAATGTTCAGCTACTGATCCTATACAAATACAGGCATTAAAATTACTGCAAGTGATATCACAGTCTCTTTGGAATCCCAAGAACCTAGCAATGAAATGCCTGAGAATTGCAGCCACTCTGCCATTAATACATAATTGTCAATATGGTTATACTTGGTCCTATGGATATATATTGAACACAAAACCTCTATAGGATTAGGTAGAAAGAACTCATCTTTAATACTTAAGATCTGAAATATATAATGGTAGCACAATTCAGGATTCAATCAGTCTGAATATTTAAAAAGGAACCCAAATATTTATTAGAAAGAAGAAATATTAATGCCCCATAATTAATTTACTAATGTACCCATTATATCATTAATCACTTGACAATGACAAGGTCAGCTGTCTAAGAAAATAATCTTATGAAACATAAATCAACCCTGATTTTTTTGTAAACAGTGAAAGATATGTAGGAGCACACAAGTAAGGGCAGTCAGATAGTAAAAATGAAACTCAATCTTACAATGATAAAATTTGCATTTTATGATATTCAGAGCCAGTCTTCAGAAACTTCATCATAAACATTTCCAGGATTTGGAAAACAGAATTGTTTTAACATAGCTTGGTACCAGGGTCCCTATTTGAGTGTTTATCCAGCTTTAGCCAGTCATGTAAGAAATGTTAATTGTTAAAATGTTAAGGGTAAGGATTCCCATTTATTGAAAGGTGCTGAATTTGGATCTCAGTGGAATGCCTTTTATCATTTGGAGCACACTGCCTCATCAAATATGGAATCCCACAAGCCTAAAGACAGTATTTACAGCATTTTTAGTTTTCAGAGTGTTCGGGTGCAAATTATCCTGGGCTGCCTTTATTCAATAGGCCGTTGATAGCTTTTCATTGTTGTATTTTTACTTTTTATTTTATGTCATTGTAAACTGCTTTCAGTCCTTTTACTCCATCAGCCGTGACCATGGAAGGGGATGAAAAAAGCTAAATGACAGCCAGGTATATTTATTGGGGCAATCCAATAAACCCTCCGAAGGAGCTGCTCCTGACTGGATCCTTCTTTCCCTCTTCTCAAAGGGCCAGCCCGTTTAGCCCAAACACACAGACACTCCTTTTGGGTTTTTGTGAGGCTTTAAGTAAAATAATAATCCTCTCTAGCCAGAAGTGATGAATCAGCAAACTGCTGCTGGATCAGGAATGAAGTCACTTCTGAGCTCCGCCTTGATTAAGATTGTCTCCTCTTTTATGGTAGCAGGAATGCCATCCATGGCCCAGAATGTCACAGCAGTTCTCTTTCTCTCAAAACGACACTAATTCATTCCCCCACTCAGTCTTTTCTTTCCTGCCTTTTTCCAGTCCCTCCTTCAGAGGTTGCCTCTTCCTTTTCCTCCTCTGAGCTGCTGGGCTCTATAGTTCTGCTCCCCTGCACTTTGATTTCATTGCCTCTGCTGGAGACTACATCTCCCAGACGTCTCCCTTGCAATCTTCTCCTCCTCCTCCTGTTTTGAGTGCAAGAGGTCAGGTTCCAGCCACAGGGCTACATTGCTATTTGTATCCTACAAGGACTTTCACTGGTAATCAAGCTATAGGGAACTGACAGACAAGTTCTACAGTATGCTTTTTCCCCCTTTTTTTAAAGAAAACATATCCTGTGCACTCCAATAAATTGAACTTTGTTACTACAATTCTTATGTCTATCGAGAAAATATTGACTGAGTGTGTGCTTCTGTATAAATAAAACTGAATGGATAACACGCAACTGAAGCTAGCACAGATTCTGGTTAGCATCAGTTTCCATATCGTCTCATTTCTTCCTTAGTTACCATATCTCCAAAAAGATTAATAATAACTTGAACTATTTTGTCTTTATTTTATGTAGACCTGAAAGAAGTAGAAAATATTGCAACTTTTCCCTATCTAATCTACTCTGAATGTTTTCAGTGGCACCACCCTGAATTCTGGACCAACAGGAAGTTGGAGTATGTGGTAATGTTGTTAGAATTATGAATTAACTCCTTGAAGAATCCTAATAAGAGAGGATAATTCATAGGATTAGAGTTTATGCAGCAGCTTCTCGTTTATAGTATCTGTTATTTGAACTGGAAACTGACCAAGTATAGAAGTACTGGAGAGTGAGGTGGGAGGGAAGAATGGGATGCCAAGAATAATTTTCTTGACTCACCAACAGATTGCTTGAAACTGCTTTAACTGGGCCCTATCATGTTATCGCCCTTCAGTGCTAGGATATGGAGATGATTTTCAGAAGGAAAAAGACATTAAAAACTGGTATCTGAAAAGGCACATCAACAAATTCCATTTTCCAAACAGCAAATCTGGATGACATTGAAGTGGCTCAAGCACAACTTCAATCAGTAAAGATCTGAAATTGTTTACTTTCATTACTGAAACACGGTTTTCAAAGACTTTCTTTGGCTCTCAACAGAGGAGGCTTCCATGGTAGCTAATATTGGATATCGTTTCCTTTAGTTTTGAAATTTAGATATGAGCACCAGTTCTTACAATGATTATTAGTATTGTTTATTAAATATATATTCCATTAAATCATCTAGACCAGGTGTGTCCAACCTGTGGCCACATGTGGCCCTGGACAGCTAGTAATGCAGCCCCACAATATAATAAAAAATGTAAAAAAATAAAGAAAATTTGCTATTTATATATATTAAACATAGGAAAAAGATTATATGTGGGCCAAGACAATTCCTCTTTCCCTCAGTGAGGCCCAAGCAAGCCAAAAGGTTGTACAATCATGATCTAGACTGTGCAGCACTTAAAATGTCAATAAAACATCCTCAGTAAAAAAATTAACATGAACACAACAAAACATTCATGGTAAGAAAACTAAACCATGCCCACAAAAAACATCATGAAACAATACTACGTGAGTAACAAATGAGAAGCAAAAACAACAATTAAAATGCACAATAAATAAGCAAAATAGCAAATCTTCAGCACAAAAGAGTAGGCTCAGAAGGGAATCTGGTTTTGTAGCAACATAAGAAGATTAAAAATAAATCCCCAACCACCCACTGAGGAGTGGGCGTGCTCAAAAGCTATAGATTTTCAAGGAGCAATGAAGAGAGAAAATGGAAACCTTTGTGAGAGAGAGAACAGAATAGACTAGCAATGGGAAGCTGATTGAAAAGGAGAATGTATTCATTTCTTTATGATGATCTTTTTCATGTCTGCCCTTCACTGGAAAGCTATCATTACCAAAACCAAATCAAAATATATGACACTCTATTAAAAGCCATCTTGTTGTGATACATATGTCCAGACATTGATAAAACGGACAGTTGGAATACCATTGTTCGCATCTTACTAACATATACTCTATAGTGGAAGAGAATTTCACAGCTTGAGGTGCTTCCATTGAGAAGCCACTACTATGGATTTTAGAGGGCAAGATTTCATTTTATGATAGTAGAAGCAAAAAGCAATCAATTCACCATGGAACGATAGATGACTGCCCTACAAGCTAATTTTAGTGGTGTACCTTGTTACCCCTTTCCAATTTTCAATGTTTGAAACCACATGGTTTTCAAAATGTCTCAAGTGTTTCCAACTATCAGAATATCTTTCTGTGTAAATTCTGTGAAAGTATATTTAGTTCTAGATAACTGCAACATACAAGAAATACTTCATAGTCTAGAGAAAAAGCTGAACAAAAACTGCTTCTAAAAGAAGGCATAGAAATTGTTAGGGGGTCTCTATTTCTTCTCCTCACTTATATTTGAGAGCCAAGATCAAATTCTATTATTTGTTTCCAGATGAAGAATAATATTCAGGAAGAAATGCTATTTTCCCTCCATGCTCATTCTAATTTGGCTACTATATTCTGAAATTCCTATGAACTTTTGGAAGAACAGACTGACAACCCATATGTGGGACTCAGAAGGAGAAAGAACTCCACATTTCAGCCCACCTATTAGAACAGTGGGATTTTCCAATTAAAAATATTTAGTTAAGAAATAAGACATGGATAGGAGAGTCTGTGAAAAACTAGAACTTCAAATAACCTTTGGCACTGGTCATGCTGGTAGAAGGTATAAGGCATTGCTGTTTAGCCACAGCGAAGGACCACAAATTCTGTTAGGACTAAACAAAGCTTTGAAGGCATGCTTTGCTCCATTCTGATTCATTTTGCCTGGGAAAGCAACAGCGCTGGAAAAGGTTGTACAAAAACTGAAGTCTCTTCCAATTACTGGAGGTGCTACAAGGGCCCCCAAAATGAGATGCACAGTTGCCACCGTGTAACACATCATGTCAAAGCAAAGCATTGTTGCCTAGCACAGGCCTATTTTCCATAAACTATTTTTTATTAGACAAAATTCAAAAGATCTAACACCATCCAACTATGCCACAAAGATAAGAGACTACTGGTTTTACGATTCTTGTTCTGGATCTGGACATATTGGTAAAGAAGAATTTTATATGTGACATTAAATAGAGTAATATTTAAGGGCAATATCCATCAAGGCATGATGTACTTGTTGTCTTTCTCATATAATTTGATCCACATTCTCTGAGATAGGAGAAGAGGAATCATCTAATCATACTCTAGTTCTCACTGGTTAGAAACACAAAGCTAATTAATATGGAAAATA
The DNA here is from genome assembly GCA_030761175.1 of Masticophis lateralis. NCBI lineage: Eukaryota > Metazoa > Chordata > Lepidosauria > Squamata > Colubridae > Masticophis > Masticophis lateralis. The sequence continues at coordinate 120,974,207 of JAUDYJ010000001.1, forward strand.
GGAAGTGTTAGTAGGCTTATCAACTAAACTCCATGAAGTACTGATACAAGTCCTAACTCAGTATCAAGTCACAAGCTTTGCAGGCAGACAATTCCAGTTCAACTCTAGGACTCTTAAGCTAGAATTGGGAAATCTCAAAACGAAAATCTGGAGAGCCATTTCTAATTAATATAGATAATACTGAAACAGATAAGCCAACAATCTGACAAGGTAAGGTAATTTTGTTATTCTGGATGTTTACCTGGCAGATTAGCTATAGGAAATTGAGAGCAGGAGGTGGTATCTTAAGTTATCCAGATCAGACTTAGATCTCTAAATATATGCTCCTCATCCCCTATTGATAAGCATTAGCATTTTAGAAATAATTATTTGGGGACCTTGTTTTAGCCTTCTGACTTTAGCAACCTCTGTAAGAATAAACTGGATGACCCATTTAGCACTTAGCTTCTGAATCTCTTCTCCTTCAGCAGTCTTAATTAGAGTACTACAAAAGTCTCATTATTTAGAGATGTCAACAACATTCTACATGTTTTGTGATGAAGTAGGATTGTACCTCGAAGGATAATGTGTCATGCAAATTCTACTTAACACAAAGACATACCAATTGACTAAAGCTAAGAAATAAGGCAAGATCCTTAGCTACCTTCTGCCTTGATGCTTTTTTGCCATTACTTTAAATAATCTTCTTGCCCCTCAAGAATAACTCAGAAATGATGTTTGTTCACTTTGGAATATTGATAACGGTAATGCATACTGTACGTTTTCTTATTATTTTCACTAATTATTCAGGCTGATCCCAATTAGCTTCTTTACATCCCTTTTTGATTTTTTTTTGTGTTTAAAATGAAGTCATGATTTGATGTACAGTATCTTTCCACCCACCCACCCACCCACCCCCAAACATGGATGCCAATCACCGACTTTAAGAGGGAAAGGGATGTTCATAATACAGTATGCTAAAATTAGAGCACAACCTAATGGTTTCAAGCTTCAAGTAAGAAAATGGAAAATCTAAAATTTAATTCTTTGTAGCATTGTAGGATTCAACAAGCCAACTTAGAAACTGTTATGTGACTTTTAAATTATTTTAACCTTATTCTTTTTTTTTTTGGTACAAATATCAGGTGCAGCTTCCAATATAGTAGATGGAGCTACTCAAAAGCAGAGAAGAAATAAATAGGGAGATGAGGCTCTAGTGGAATTATCATAAGTTCATGGCCTGTATATGTTTGCAGCACTGAGCAATAACTTTGGGCAAAAGATAAATAAATCACTGTCAGCCATAATACCATCCAGAATTGCTCAGTTTTGCCATACATTTAGAACCAATAGAGATTTAGGTTGTCGGTTGCCAACCTAAATTTACTTTAATGGATGTAAACCAATTCAGTTCTATCATAAGTTTTTCCTGTGTTTAACACTGAATATTGGATTTGGCCTACTGCTAAACATTTTTGTAAATGAAAATGCCAGGCAGCACCATGCCAACATATGTTTCACAGGTGTTATGCAAATGCCACCTGTTTATGGAAGGAGGGGATTTCCCCATGCATTTGTGAAAGTACATACAGTTAAGTCTTTTATTGAATTTACTTTCATAGGTTTTGTCCTTAGATAACTTGCCTGAGTCCAGGAAATTTTTCAGAAGCTACAAATATTTCAAACTCCTAAAATTTGCATGGTACTCTTAGAGAGCAATTTGTGGTTTCCAGCAATATCTGAGGCTGAAATTATGTTTCACTATGGGCACTTCTGGAGAAATAACTGTGTTATCTTCTGAGGTTTAATAAATAAACAAATAAATGTGTGACTTCCATGGGAAACATTGCTTGTTCCTACCCTTTTCAAAGATATTTCAGCTTTGAAGAAATCAGAAGAGTTCTGCAAGAGCCTGATACATATTCAAGCATAGGCTTCTTCAGTGATATAAAAAAAACATCCCAATCTATTTTTCATAATTTAGTTAGGGAAAAGTGCAGTCCCTTTAAGTCCTTGAAATTTTATGATACATAATCATAAAGCCCATTAATGAGAAATAATGGTTAATTCTACCCTCACCTTTCCCACTATAAAAGTAGAGAGTATACCCTATAGTCTTTCTATGTTGACTGCTTTCTCAGAATAACATTTTAATCTACAAATTTCTCTTGCCTATTGATTAATGAACGTAACTTTAAAACAGTTTTTTTTAAAGTATCCTGATTCGTATTCAGCATTGGCTAAATAGTATATAAATTACTTGCTATAATGAATTCTAATGCCTGCTGGGATAGGCAGCACTGTGGTCTGCCAGTTCATCTCTTTTCTTTGTGGTCAATCCATGTGATGGTGGTTGGCAGAGAGAAGTCTTGCCCTGGGTCCCTACTGTGTGGAGTTTTGCAGGGATCTGTGCCTATTCAAAATCTACATGAGGTGCTGGGCGAGCTCATTAATTGCTATGGGGTGAAAGGTCATTGGTTCACTGATGGTGCCCAATTACACATCTTTGCCCCTGGTTGATTAAGTGATGCTATGAACATCTTACCCTCTGCCTGGAAACTACAAGGGTCTGGATAAATAGCAATAACACTTAGACTTATATACCATCCCATAGTCTTTTACAGCACTCTGAGTGGTTTATACAAATATCAGCATATTGTCCAGCAACAATCTGAATGCTCATTTTATTGACCTCAGAAGGATGAAAAGTCTGAGCCATTCATAATCAAACTCCTGACAGACTGGTTAGCCTGCAATACTGCCTGGTACTAACCACTGTGCCACCACAGCTAAGTCTTGTTGAAGAACAATAGCCTTCAGTTGAAGTCTGGCAAGAATGAATGGCTTTAAATTTTTGGGACCACCTGTTCCAGGACTATGCCATTTTTGGTTCCAGAGGAGGGATGCATTCCCCAAAACAGACCCTATGCACAGACTGGGGTGTATGTGTCCTCCTAGACTCATAACTCCTGATCAAAGAACAGTGGCAGTCATGGTTAGACCCTAGATCAAGGGTCACTGCTCACCATCACTCATACCTTAGATATCTGATTGGACTACTGTAATAGGCTCCATCTGGGACTTTTGTTGAAGAGTATCCAAAAATTTCAACCGGGAAAAATGCAATGCAGTGGGCAGTTATGTGTGTGCCTCCTAGAACAGGGGTAACTTCTAGAACCTTGGCAACCTTAAGACTTGTTGGCTGAGGAACTCTGGGAGTTGAAGTCCACAAGTCTTAAAGTTGCCAAGGTTGGAGACCCCTGTTCTAGAACACACATTACACCTCTGCTTTGTGAGCTACCAGCCTGTTTCTGGAATCAATTCAAGGTTTAAAGCCCTACAGGGCTTTGAGATGGGTTATTTGAGACACTTTCTTCAGTCACATCTACCTGTGTCACCATATGTATGCATGCTATGGTCCTGTCAGCTGGAGGACTACATTTGGTGGGTTCCAGATGATGGTCTTTATTGTCATGGTACTTTATGCAATATCTCCCCTCCCCTCCCTCAAGTGAGGCTGGCTCCATCTCTATTGATTTTCCAAAAGTATCTCAAAACCTGGTTGTGCCATCAGACCTGAAAATCTCAGGGGGCTGGTGAGATTCTGAAGTGGCTCCATGGTTATTAATATCTGCTCTTAGCCTAAATATCTGTTCTCTTTTGGTATTGTGTTTTTAAAACATTTTTAAAAAGTTTATAAAGGCAACAATAATTATTTTATACAGTACCTAACTATTTTATCCTTGTTCTACATTGCTCAGAGTTACTTATTTTATATAAATTTGATGAATAAATTAATGCAATGCAATGAAATGAAGATGAAAACACCTTGAAACAATAAAGCAATATTCAAATTCAGCCAGGTTTGAAATGTAGCTCTTGACATGCTACACAAAGCCTGGCATGACCTCTGAGCCACTAGAAGTTGCATAATTCTGTTCTAAGAGAAGATGTTCTTAAATAAGGCCATCGTTCTTCTTGAATAGGAAAAAAATAGAACAAGATGTCTCTTTCCAATACTGCTATTAAAAGAGACACAGGAAAATGTGCAACTCTTCTATTCACTTATGAATAAAAGTACAAAGTCACTTAAACTGTAATCCTGAATAAGGATTTGTTAGTGTAATACACACTCAACTTACATTTATCTAGATATATTTCTTCTGCAGAAAGCTTAGGAATCAACCTAATTCCAGATCTAAATATTCTGAAGTGCTTAGTCAAATAAACCATGTAGGAGAACTAAGAATGCATATCTAGTTTCAGTTCTGCATTTTGAACTGTTAAACACACACTTATTTTCACTAGATGGAGTGGTAACCTCTCCCAAAGTTAAATACACATCTGAATTATGGATATACGTGAAAATCCAGCATAAAATTATGCAGAAAGCATTAAGTTAAGCCGGGTACATGAGCTCAGAATTAAACACCACTAATTTAAGTTGCATTTTGCTACTAATTAATAAATGAATAAAGACACATGTTAGATAGAATATCTTATTCTACCCTTTAGCCATACAAAATACTTTCTTAGCAAATTATAAGAGACTGTACAGATCAATAAGTTTAGGAATCAAGAAGAAAAGAAACTTTTTGTGAAGAGAGGAGGGGAGGGGAGAGGATATATAGGGTTGTACATTTATGTTGGTTTCATTGTTAAGCTTGTGGTGGGTGAATGGGGAAGAAAAGGGGCAAAGAAAATCCACCAAGTATTTAAAATACTTTCTAAAAAGAAATACATTTGACACAACTATATCCTCCCTCATCCAACTCTCTATTCAGTGACTTTCACACAGGCATAACTATTCCTTTCTGCACGATAATAGGTGGGAAAGATCCACAGTTGATATCCAATACAGTATTTATCTTTGATTTGAAACAACATGATATGCATAGCAAAGTGACTGGCATGTGTATAAAATTGAGCCTGTAGATGAATGAAGGCGGCACCCATCTGAAGACCTGAGTCATGCATTCATATTTCAGAATTCATGGAGATTAACTGATTTAGGCAAACTGTGAAAGTGAACACACTGTGCAGGGACTTTCATAAAACAGGTTAGTTTGGGGACATCCTTCTTTCATAGGTATTATTGCTGGACAACTGTTTAACTTTCTTCCTTCTACCTTGTACTGTTATATGCATGTACTTCTTCATGTGCTAATTTAATTAAGAAGCCTATCCTATGATTTGAGATACTGCAATACTAAGGATTGGCATGGTCCAAGTAGAATAATGAACTTTAATTCTACTGCATCCACCAATGCATCATCAAAACACTATAGGTCTGTGAAAGAATTTGATTTTCTTTCCTTGAACAATGTGATATGCCAATGGTGAAATTACCACTGATTATAATAAATTGGGACAGCATCTCATCTGCATATAAACTTGAAAGTTTATAATGAGATTCATGAAGGTAAATGTTACAAAGAAATACCTAAAATTGTTAATTATTTTGAGAGAAGGAGAGATTGGGATCAACAGTGCAGCTAATGTCAAAACATTTATCTTAGCTCTTCAGCTTTACTTGGAGTGACAGTACAATCCCAAACATTTGTTATGGTTCATGCACTGAAGAACAGGATCTATGCAACTTGCTTGCTCTAATGATAAGCCCCTCCAATTATGTCTTTGACAATGCAACAGCTCTTAGGAACAGAGTATAAATCACCTTTATTCTTTTTATACAACTAATCTTTAGCTAAGTGGTTTCTCAACAGCTGGAAATAGTAATATGAGCAGTAAATCACAGAATTGACAATTGGAAAGTCATAGATTACAGAGTTCACATACTAGGTCCACACGAAACCTTAAGTACTAATTTCCTTAAGTCTTTTAAAGTTTAAAATTAAAGGAATTAGAAAAACACAGTTCTTGAGATTATGTTTGGATTAAGCTCTGAATTTACACAAATGCTGCATTTCGCACCTGAACAAATTACTGTGGTTGACTCAGACTACTTAGAACATCTCTTTTGTCTGTTCCATAAACTAATAGAAAAATAGTTGAAATTAAGCTTATGCTTATGTATGAAATGTATGTATTAAAGTAAATGTTATTAAAGTCAGCAAAACTATTGTGCATTGACTTTAGAATCAGAACACCAGTGTTATTAATGGATTGCCATGCTCCAGGCCAAGAAAACTGAATTTATGCTTGAGAGTCATATCTCATTAAAAAAAAAATAAAACTCTTAATTTTTTTGACCAAAACTAAGCAAACACCATTAAGATAAAAGGAAAGAAACTGAACAATGCCAGCGAAGAACATACCAACAATCCCTTTTATGACAGTTAATCTAGTTTTGCTTTAACATTCACCAGATATATACCGGTATGTACATTCAGATGTACAAGTACATTTTACTCTCTAAGAATTTATTGAATGCCAGTGTGCTAAGAAAAGACAAAAAACATTGTAGCACTATTCATTATAGCTACCCTAAAGAGGCAGGATATATGATTTTGATGCATCATAACTTTGAACTTTGAAATATACATATGTTTGCTTTTGAAAGCACCAATTCTCCAGAAGGAATTATAGGAAATGGAGGTTTGGAAGGGAAAAACATTTTCAACAAAACATGTTGAATCTTTTTTTCTACTTCCTAATATTTCACAAGATAACTGTCAATTTCTGCAAAGGGTCTTTTTTTTTTGTTGGGTTGTTGTTGTTGCCAAAACTGAAAAGAACCCAGCTGTACAAAAAACAGATTGCAAGCAATTAAAATATAAAGGCAGTTTAGTCATACCTTATTATGTGTCTGTGTTTGTCCAACCAATATGAGAATATTTGATGATATAATAGATAGGCAGAAATTAATTAGAATTATGGACCTCTCAGATCTGATGTACCTGTCCAAGTAAACACACACACATACATACACACGAAAGATATTTTTAAAAAATGTATTCCATATCAATGTAGTAATTTCTCATTAAAACAAATCATTAATACTGATAATTTTTACGTATTTAATAACCATTTTAAAGCACAGATATAACTTCAGTAGTTTAAAATTAACTTTTTAAATGAACACTTAAATGAGTATTTAAACATCTTTTAGTTGGCATTGTACTGACTAATAATAATTAATATCAGCACTGGGAACAGAGAAACAAAGAATGTTTCAATAACATTAAGAAATTAGCAACACATATGGTAGATTTTGAAGTTTGAAATCTCGAATTATTTTGATACTGAAATTAGTAGATACTCTAACATGCACTTCAAAAGGATGCAGCTGTTTGAGTGACTGCAGTCCACTGGGGAATTATTTTTACAGATGCCATAGAGAAATGACTATGAATTGAATTAAGTATGAATGATAAATTTACTCATGTCCTTCCCATTCTCATAAGACATACAGTGGACATTACTGGAGGATTATGCTCACAAATAGGAATAGTAGGAATATCTGAGTGGATGTTCATATGATTAACAAAGCTAAATTGATGGTTATATAGAAATGGATTATTCAGATTCAAAATAGAACATTGCCTAGATTATTTTCACTAATTAAAGTACTGCTTAATTATGTTTTGCAAAGTATATAGACATTAGATGAGCTAACTCATTCCATTGCTAAAGAGTTAATCTTGCACAAACTTAATTTTAGTAAATTAATAACATCTCATTTAGTTGATGGACAATCATGGCTTTGTCATTCAATTTAAGAGAAAGTTCATAATATTTTGTACATGTTTATAAATATATTGTAAAAGGCATACATTTTCATCCCCTCTGATAATTATCCAAGTAAGTTACAAATCTTGACATGATTTTTTAAAATGAGGATTGATGTTTCAAGTCACCTCCAAAAACTGAGTCTGGAGTAAGCACAAGCTTAAAAATTATAGTAATGGGGTATATTTATAAATAGTTTCACAAACTCCATGTTCTACTGTAGCTACATGCCTCATATCAAACGGTTTGAGGATAATGAATACTCAAAAGTTATATTGGGAAGAAGGGGAAAGTTTGCATTAGCAAACTTCCATTAATGTATATTTTGATCTAAGATGGGATGTCAAGCTCGCCGTTGTCACAGTATTGTCATGGCATTGTCATGTGATGTATCACAATTTTTCCCCTTCACTAAACTGGGAGTGGCCAGTGTATGATGCATCTAGGCCACAAATTTGACAGCCCTAATCTAAGTGTTGACAGTGTATGATACATCTAGGCTGCGAATTTGACAGCCCTAATCTAAGATATTTGCTACTAAAATGGTAGAAAGTTTAGCAGTATTAAACAATTTAAAGTTCTCCAAAATATCATACTTTATACAATATATTTAGCATGTAAAGATATAATTTATTTTCTTAATTTAGTAAAATTTGTTATAACTACCTGATACTGCACATTGGATATTGTGGTTTATATATATAAACATATTTGTCCGAATTATGCAAATCCTGTCTGAAACTTGATTAATGAAAGACATCATTTTTATGTTGAAAAAATATTTTGGATTATACCAAACTGAATATATTCTAAAGCTGCTACAAAATTTGTTTTTATCAAGGAACTATACTACTATTTGATTTGCTCAATCAAAATTTTAGATTTACAAGGGTTTTTTTTAATATGAATCATTCCCAAACAAGCAATTTTGCTACATGGTTACTGAAGAACATTTATTTACTTTTATAACCATCCATCTCACTAAATGATTCTGGGTGGCATTATCTCACTTTCTTCCCTCTGGACACTCTACTGATGTATCCTTAATCCTAGTTTCACATTACTTTCATTTTAACACAGCCAAAGATATAGTCATAAACATACCTTACAGTATTTATAATTCAACTTTAGAGCCACTTGGACCATAAATACTGTAAAACTCCACAGAAGTCATCCTCATTGCTCCTGGCCATCACTTTGAAACAATAAGGCACAGGAGGAATGGTGTTTTACACTTACAGTTTACACAAGCTAAAACTATTATGCTTACTACGTTCAACTTCTGATAGCATCGCATTTTAGTGTGTTCACCTACACATTTTAATATATGTAGATGTATTCATTTATTTATTTCCTCAGTGTCATGCATGAATATATATTAGTGATTAATAATAAACTAGTTCTGAAGTGTTGTTTCTTCTGAATCAATTGGATGAAGCATCTACTTATTCAGATGTTATGGGAAAGAATAATCTGTAAGCATGCTGTAATTCAGCATCATTTTTCCATTCAATGGTTACTTCAATTCCCACCCCCCTTCTACATTGCAAATGGTCATCTCTCTCAAATTGGGATTTTTCCCTTGCTTCCACTGTGAATGTGATCTAAGAGACAGCACATACGATCAGTTGAATTTCAGGTAATAATTGAGGATGCATTCAATTAGTGAAAATTTATACAAAAAAAAAAAAAAAAAAACCAAACCTTTCAACCCCACAATTGCTGTTGGTGTATGGAAATCATTATGAGGTGTCTCAATTTGTGTCTCTGTACTTATGTATTCATGGGAGCATTCACTGTATTAAGAAAAAAGTTGAATATATGCAGTGGTTCAAAGATAGAACTGAGTGAGGGCCTATTATGCAATAAGCAATATTGTGCCACTGAATCAACAAGAACTAGGATTACATTAGTGGGAATGCTGAAGTACTAGGAGTACTTGTCACTCAATTGTTTTGTTTACCATAATGAATGTTGGTCTCAAATTAGAGCTCCATATGGATCTAGGCTTCTCAACCAAAGGGATAGAGGTACACACATATCTTCAGAGAAGTGAAAGGGACATTCTTTGAATATAATGGAAATGTGTATTGCAACTTCAGCACTCACAAAGATTTTTTGATCACAACTGATGTCCTTAATGTCATTAAAGAAAAAAAATAGATATTTAATCATGGGTGTTTTTTATCAGGGCAACCTGGTCTATCCGAATATGGGATGGAGCATACTGCTTCCGCTTTTGTCTTTCAGCCCCAATCCAGGAGCTTTTGGCACTCACTTTTGGAACAAACTATTTTTGTGTTAAATTTATTTTAATTGTTGGTAAATATAAACTTAATCATGAGTAGCACAACCTTAACAACAAAATGTAACATTTTAAGCTGAATTATTTGCATATTACAATATCTAATTAGCAACTCTTATAGAAGAGACACATACTTTTATTTAGAGCAGAAAAGCTGCTTTTGTAGTTTTACAAAGCCACTTATCAATTACATACCTCCATAGTGCTGCATAGACAACTGCTAGGGTGATCAAAGCCAAGCATGAAAGGCCACTGCCTACTATTAGGGTTACTGAGGGAGCACCAGATGATTCCATGATCTGTGGATCATAACAAATATCTATCAGAGGAAACCATATTCTAATAACTGCAGCAAAAAAAAGAAAAGAAAAGAAAAGAAAAGAAAAGATGTTGCAAATCTAACTGGTACATAGCTATTTCATGTCAATGGTATTACCAGTAAGCAGCCATTCCTTCCTACTTTAGCCTCAATTTGAGACTGTAATGCTTTTAAGCCCCTGAGATTTCAGAATAACAAGTTAGTACCTATTGTGGCCTTGAATAGGATCAAACCCAATTTTACTCACCAAATAAAGAAATAGTTTTGTTTCTTTCCAAGAAGGTTAGTGATATCAACAGTTCTGTGGGAGGCCATTATATTTATTGCCATTACAGATTTTTAGCTTTAGAAAAAGAGCAACAGTTTGGAATTACATCTTCCCTTGAAAGCCAAAGTAATGAGCTGAAGAAATCATTTGGCTTATTTTGACAAATTAAATGCTGTCCAGTTCCTTATCCAATACTTATGACCAAACTTTTTGACAGTACAATAACTTTGTCTTAAAGCTATACATTTTTTCTTGTGGCTTTAAATGGATAAAAGAAACACATATGGGAGAAATTAACAAAAACCCATAGAATAATTGAAAAATCTGGACCTTTAAAACAAACAGACAAAAATTTCTTCTTCTGTTTAATATTTTCACAGTTGAAGAATAAATGACCTTGAGGAAGAAAAGTCTTTTTTAATTCCACCAAATATACCTCATACATATCAGCACTTCTACTTCTTTTATCAGTTTTTTTAATTGCAAAATGTATATGTCATTGGCTAATTAAACCAAGAAGTTTTCAGAGATACCCTGCTTGATTTAGCAATATGCTGCTGAAAAGCCTAAAGGCTCCAGTGTAAATTACATTTTATCTAGATATGATGTGTCATCTAGGCAATATAAAATGTATTGCTTAAAATGGATTTTGGGTTTATTTCAGTCAGACACTTCTAGGTTACAGGTAAGATGATTGCTGACTGTACACTTAACACTGTTTCCCTTAGGTTGCCCAGGTACTTGAAAATCTATTTTAATAGGCAGGGCTTTTTTTAAAAAAAAATCCATACATAGTTATTTTTAGTTATTTTACATTTCTGTTCTCATTTTATGCATATAGAATTGTCTCTCATAAATGTCAACAAATAATATATATTCCCTGTACTGAAAACGCACAACTGCAATCTGTTTAACAAGAGTGGCTAGGTTCCCTATTCTACTGGTACTAATGATCAGAAATATCTCGCCAATTCCTATTTCATTAATTTATTCTTAAATGTAATCTATTACAGCTGCTAAATTTTCTCTTTACAAATAGGATCTGCTCGACATCTGAAATTGATAGTAGTTGTTTATGTGGCAAAAATCTGTAATTCATTTCCATAAACTGTTACGAGGGAGAAGATCCAATCTCTTTCTGACCCGCAGCAGTGATATAATTCCTGAATACAGGTTACTGAAATATCTCTGGAGTTAATCCGGAATGCATTAAAACATTCTCCCAGCCTTTCCATTAAACTCAGGGATTTTTTTTTTTTTTTTAGTTTCCCTCCCCTCCTTTGTTACTTACTATTTCTCTAGGTTGCTGAGCCAAAATGGCGAAGGTAGAGAGACGATCACATAAGCATTTTGTATGGGATGCATCGGTAAGCACAGTTTTACATCCCTGGGTGGACCAGGTTCCCAAAGAGTCGTTCCTGCAAGAAGAGAGAGAGAGGGAGAGAGAGGGAGAGAGAGAGAGAGAAGAGGGAGGGAGGATGAGAGGCAGAGGGGAAGGAGGGGGAGGAAGAGAAAGAGAGAGAGAGAGAGAAAACCGGGATAATTACGGCGGGCGGTCAATTCCGTGAAAAGAAAAGGCAGTTTAATTGAGAGCAGAGTCTAGTGTGGGTTCCCGGACAGAAGAGATCTACTTGTTGTTGAATAGGACTTAATTTAGATGCATCTCCAGCTGTACAGTAATGCGGGGGGGGGGGGGGGGAATAGAGGCGGCGTGGAGAGTGGGGGGGATAGAAGGCAAGCAGGCAGCTCTGCCGAACGCAGTGAGCTGTCCAAAGCTCTTGGTGCTGAAACCACATCCAGCTTCAGAGTTCTTACTACCAGCCAGAGAAGCGGAAGCTTTTCCCCGCCGTCCGCCGCTTCCCTTAAACTGCTCGGAGCACTGCAAAAACTCATTGCGGGGGGAATAAAACAAAAGCCTCTTGTGGCGTTCCCTCTCTCCCAACCCCCGCCACCCCCCAGTGCATACCATCGCTGCCTGGGTCTGGCTTCACGCGTATGTGAGGCTACAACCTCTCTCTCTCTCTCTCTCTCTCTCTCTCTCTCTCTCTCTCTCTCTCTCTCTCTCTCTCGTGGACGCGTGTGCAATTTAAATGCGGATGGCCGTGAGATATCTGCCTGATTAAGACTGATTTGAGATTGGCCGATTCTTAGGTCTTCCTCTGCTGCTCGGCTACGCTCGTTGCTGCTGCTGTTAAGGTAGAGATTCTCCTCTGGTTGGGTTTTTAACGTACAAGCCTGAGGATTTCACCCTGGAAACCGGCAACAGCATTCCTCCTCCAACTCTTCCTTCCTTCCTTCCTTCCTTCCTTCCTTCCTTCCTTCCTTCCTTCCTTCCTTCCTTTTTCTTTCTTTCTTTCTTTCTTTCTTTCTTTCTTTCTTTCTTTCTTTCTTTCTTTCTTTCTTTCTTTCTTTCTTTCTTTCTTTCTTTCTTTTTTTTTTGCCGCGCCTCTAGCAGTGGGGTGGATTTCAGCAGGGCACCACATCTTCAAAGAGACACCTGGTCGCCCTCCAGACTTCTCCCTGTCCAACTCGATTTCATCCTTTTCCTCCCTTCCCCTCTTAGTTTCAGGGGTATTCGGGGGTGGGGTGGGGTGGGGGAGACCGCTGGTTGGGAGTGTTAAGGGATATTCCCCCCCCCCCACCGCCAGCCTCCACTGCCAACCTTTTGGTTTTGGTTTTTAAAAGCAATCACCTATCCATGATTAGATTAGCCCTTTAAAAAGACAAAAGCTCCTGCTCAAATCTTCCCCAGCAGAACAATAAAATGGTACCAACCCACGTTTTCCTTGTGCGGAGAAAAAGAAGGAGGCAGGAGTGGGGGTGGGGTAGCAGAAAGAGAGAGCGCAAGATATTAATCTTGCCTTCGTGTGAATTAAAGGCATTTGGGGAGTGGGGGGCTTTGAAAGAATTCAAAATTGCTATCGCTGATTGTATGTATTGCATATTAAAATGGGATATTTTCCTTTTCCCTTGCATCCCTCTGCATAAATAATCTCTCTAGCCCACCTCAGGTTCATTGCCAAGCTTCGTATGCAGCTATTCACATATTGCCTAAGCTTCTGCTTATGCACTAGTGGGAGGACTCTGCCAGGAACAGCAAACTCTCTTACTTTCCCTCCCCAAGGTCCTTAAAATAAAAAGAAGCTGGAGTGGAGGAGTGAAAGCTTTCGCCTTCAAATACCACCCCTTTCTCTCTGCCTTTGAACCACCTGCTTTGGATTTCCCTCTTATTTCACGGGCATTATTGTAAGCAGCTATCCTTACACACTAGTCCTTTTTTCTTCGAAAGGTATATCATCCCAACCCACTGTGCACCACCTTATTCTTCAATGCCCTGCAGGTTCATCCTTTGGCATTATAAATGCTTTCAAGACCAGCCTGTAAAATAGCCCTAGATGTCATTTAACTATAAAGCAGAAGACTATTTATTAAAGACTATTTATTAAAAACTTAGATACTACCACTACTAAATGTATCTGCCACAGATGAACCACACACATTTGTTGTATTTGTCCTCCTGAATATTGTTTTACTTTGTCTTGTGCTGTTCAAGCACAAATGAAATACATTTATCAGAGATGATTAAATATTCAAGAAGATGCTAGTTTAAGGGAAACTGATATGGCTTAACACATAAAAACAATGTTCAGTTTTCAGTTCAGTTCAATTCAGAGGGGTGTTTAATAGGGCTGGACTAAACATGGAAAGTACTGGGCCACAGCATAATATTTGGTTGAAGGCTACTGTTTTCAGAATATGACGGTTAGAGCTGGGAGAGCTTGTTTGATTGCCATTATATTTAAAATTCAAACTCAACCCACTGTGAATTAGACCATAAACCTCAACCAATAGAGAAGAAGGAAGAAAATACAAAGTTTGTTTTACTTAAAACCATATCGTCTATAATGCACACTCATGTCCATCTTACTAAGCTTAAATAATTTCTAGATCATCCATTTGATGGCTAAAGTCTGCATAGAAACTAGAAACTATGACTTCAAATCTTCCTGTAGGGGAAAAAAAAACTAACTTGGATGAATAGATAGAAATCTAAAAAAAAAAAATATTTAATACCATCAGCCACAATTCATGACACTTCTTAGGAGATTACAAAGTTCTGTTTATACAACCTGGATTTTTGTGGTCTTGTGTCCATTGTGGTGCTTTGGACACCAACTCACCAGTCTGTCCAGTGATAGTAATGGTTTGTTTGGTAACCGAGGGAAAACAGGAAGAGAAGGAGCCCTGAATGCAGAATCTAATAAAGTCTATTGGTTAAATGGTTATTGGGCTTCCAAATTAGCAAAAGGCCTAATTTGTATGTTGTTTTTGTGGCATGGCTTTCTCTTCCAAAACCATTTTTGCTATAGTTAATTCACATCTATCTCTCATAATGTATAGGATGCCTATAATACATGCAGATACTTCCTATATAAATTTCAAGGGCCTTGAGAAAGACATGAAAATGCAATCAAAGCAGTCAGTTTGTTGTATGACTTTGATGCATTAATGATGACACTTGGAAGCCAACCATGTTGTTCCATTTATTTAAATGGTCTTCCTCTATTTAAGTGGAATGATACACTTAGTACTATATACAAAGCTTTATAACATTGCTTCTCTAGAAAATAGGCTTGCCTAAGATCATCCATTAAGACTACAAGCAAATGGTGAAATGATCCAGAATAATGTTTGCTCCTGATTTGACCACTGCATTGTATATGTGGAGGATGAGAGAGATTAGGATACCTCAAAAAATGTATTACAAAAACAGGACAAGACTAAAAGTTGTGCATACCAATAATTATAATTTCAATAGATTAACACAGGATAAAAAAAAAAACTTTTATTTTCAAGTCAATGTTTTTTCCTTATATAATTTGATTAAAAATTCACCTTAGCTGTGCATGACTGCTTTTCCCCTAAGTGTTACTCCCCTAAATAAAATTTGCTTAGAATGCAGAATAGTGGCAGCAGCAGCTCCTGGAAAATTGTGCCACCTATTGTTGCCTGAATCCATTTGCATTTTTGATAAACTATCTTCTTCTTTCCAAAAAGCTAATACTGAAAAGGATTATTTCTAAGGTTTAAGTCATATTTCCACACAAGACACTTTCCATCTGAATGATGGGAAGCATCCAATATATCAAGGAACTATAACAACAAGAAAAACAACCACAATTCAATTAGAAAATGAAGGATGGTGCTATCCTTTGCATTTACACAGGTGCCTTTGATCCTACTCCATTACTTTCACCACCTAATTTTGGGAATAGTTATCAGAAGGGACAGAGTAGAAAAGTCTTCTTAATTTAGTGAAATAAATCTTGCTTTACTGTGGCTCCAGTCTAAGGCCCATTCAATAACTGAAGGTCTCTAAAGGAATATACAAGTGCAAACGGAGTAAGGGCACACAACCTATACTTGGAAGTAAGGATACTTTCAACTATTCATATAAATACATTTACAGAAATCACATATTTGGAGAAGTGTATGAAAACTTTAGTTCCTACACACACACTCAAGAAAACCCATTGCAAAGCCTAGAACACTCATAAAATAAGAATCCAGCACCTTACTGAACTGGTGAGATCATCCCCAGCAAAGCTATGATTTGAATGCTGCCCTTGCCATGATTGGAGAGAGCAATAATTGTCAGATATTTGCTCCCTCTACAACCTTCACTCTTCTTTCAACATTGCTCGGAAGAGTCCTTCAACCTTCCCAATTATATGTTCAATATTAGAACACAGATAGGGGACTATAGAGGTTGGGAAACAATGAAGATTGCTTCCTTCCTCGTCCCATCAGCAGTTCTACTGGCTTAGAAATTTTCTGTGGATGGAAGAAACATTCCTGTTCACAGAAGACTGACTCTGGAGCCAAGCCAAAGAGAATAATTAAGTTTGCATAATAACATGACTAGTTAAATTTATCACGCAATTCCAGTATTCACAAAATATATTTTTGAGTATGTACTCAGAACAACTTTTTAATTATCCTCCTTAAATTCTATATATTTTCCAAATGATCTGTCTACAATTATAAATAGACTAAATAATGTATAAATTAAAAAAAAATGAAAACAAATCTGGAGTAAATGGGATATATGTGATTCATTTAGCCCAAGTGCATCTTGTTACTTCTATAGGATCCTGTATCTATGGCTTTTTGGTTCCTTATATTAGTGGCTATTTTGGTTTCACCAAACTTACGCTATTTTCAAAAAAAATATTGTAAGGCAATCTTTCTCTATCTAATGCTCTCCAGATTTATTGGGATTGGAACTCCCAGAATTCCAAAGCAATGGCCACAATGGGCTAGTAATTCTGGGAATTGTATAATGAGCCCCTTTGGAAGACAAAAGATATGCTGGAAGTTAGCAGCATCTGGAAGGGCACATCAAAAACAGAAAATAACAGAAGCAGCACGATCGCTTAGGGTCTGCTTCTTTTATATAGGCACTGGCACTATAGTACATGCGTGTATTTAGGGGTGGAGCTTGCATGGTGATTTCATTCCTCTTGTTTTGCCATTTTTGATACACATACGCACAGATACTCTTGTCACTATGGCTGCTGATGAAACAGTTGTATTTTGGAATAGTTGGATAGATATTTAAAATTCAGCCTGTATGTATGCTCCACTCAGGTCTTCGGTGAGGAAGCATGAAGCCCCTCACTTCATTGCTCTTGTCAGTTTTTGTCTTTTATTTTTTGGGGATGTTATTGTAATTTCTTTTATTATTGCAAGCTACACAGGGCTGTTGAGAACTGGACAACTTCCAAGAAACCTTACATACTGTGAAAATATTTACAGACCCCTCGCATCCTGGACAGAAAATGTTTCAACTCCAGCTTCAAAACAATGCTATAGAGCATTGCACACCAGAACAACTAGACACAAGAACAGTTTTTTTCCCGAACACCATCACTCTACTAAACAAATAATTCCCTCAACACTGTCAAACTATTCACTAAATCTGCATTACTATTAATCTTCTCATCATTCCTATCACCCATCTCCTCCCACTTATAACTGCATGACTGTAACCTTGTTGCTGGTATCCTTAAGATTTATATTGACTGTTTCTCTATGACTATCATCAAGTGTTGTACCTTATGATTCTTGACAAATGTATCTTTTCTTTTATGTACACTGGGAATGTATGCACCAAGACAAATTCCTTGTGTGTCCAATCACACTTGGCCAATAAAGCATTCTATTCTATTCTATTCTATTCTATTCTATTCTATTCTATTCTATTCTATTCTATTCTATTCTATTCTATTCTATTCTATTCTATTCTATTCTATTCTATTCTATTCTATTCTATTCTACTCTAAATCTACTCTACTCTACTCTACTCTACTCTACTCTACTCTACTCTACTCTACTCTACTCTATACAAGTTACATGTGAAATTCTTTCAAAAGAATCTTGGGAAATATAATTTCTAAGAGTGAAAAATAATTCACAGAACTGTCTATGAGAGAAGCTATGGGTTATAAAGAAGAATGCTACAATTAATGCTTTGTGATATCATTTCACCAGATCTTCACAAGTCCTAGTTTATCTAAGAGAGGTCCAATTTATTTCTTAGCTTGTATAGAAATCTCATTCTAAGTTTTCAAGATATTAGATGGTTCTAACTCAGTGGCAGTGGCTCTTCTTTAATGCTCTCAGCCGATGCTCACAACTGCTACAAGAAAGGAAGTGCTGTTGCCCATTATATGCTTACATGGAGCCCAGTCGCCTTGATAATTTTGCATCTCACAGGATAACAAAGTATTGATTGTCTAATTAGTTGCTTTCCAGAGATGTAACACAATACAAATTGTGTACTGAATAGACGCACATATTTCCTCTTTGTACACAGCAAAGATTTTGTTTATATGGAATGTGGGAGTTAACTCTGGAAATAATATTTAATTGCTAAAGCAATACCGGGGAAATACAATGAAGAAATGATGAGCTATTTACCTGTTAGTTTTATTATGTAATGCAGCCTTCACAACATGATAGTCTCAAAATCTCTTAGGTTATATATGTTCTATCATCCTAGGCCAATATGGAGGAATACTTAGCTGATAAAAGGGAATTCTAAAATCATGTAAGATGGATGTAATTCTAAAATCATGTAATTGGAGGAGGTGGCTCTAGGAGTGTTCTTCCTGGGAAGTCTTTTTCCTAGTGCTGTTAAGATTATATTGATTTTAAAAGTCACTCACATCTATTGATATTAAATTCTGGGCTTCTACCCAATTTTTTTGTTTTGTTTTGTTTTAAAGCATAGATGGTTCAGCGAAATTTATTTGGTCAGTTTCAGAATAGTGGCTCAAATTCTCAGCCAGGATAAATTTGTTTGGATTCTCTTCTGCTCTAGGATAAAGTTCATATAGCTCAACACCATTGGAAACTGCCCTATTACTGTGACTAAGAATGAATTTTAATGAGTGTCAAAAAAGCCAGAATATGGATTCTGAAAAATAATCAAAGTGCCCTGTTTTGTCACTTTACTTTTGGATAGAATAGACTTACAGCTTTATACAGACTGTAACTGTAGTTATGTATCCTAATTTCCATAATAATACAGTGCGTATATTTGAAACTTACCCCATAATCAAGAACTGTGATCTTTGGATCATCTTTTAGATATTTAACTATTCCATAGCATCTTCACAGAATCATAAAATATGATGACTGGAAGGGGTTTCAAGATCATCTAGTCTAACTCCCTTTCCAATTCAAGAACCTGTTACTATAGCATCCTCTGCAAATAGTCATTCAGCCTCTGATGAAACATGTCCATTGAAAGAGACCTCCCTCCCTCCCAACATTTTCTGCCAAGGCTGTCTGTTCCATGGCTGAATTGCTGCTACTACTGTATTAGAAAATGTTTCCTGATGATATTTGACAATATGCAATTCCATTTCCTCATTTTCATATCCTTGGGTGGTATTTCCTTATTTTATCCTTTTTTTCTCTAACCATTTGGGCCAAATTAAATAATAGTCTGTATCTTCCTTTTCCTGTATTTTTTTGTCAATCTGTCCATCTCCATTCCATTATTTTTTGTATTATCCTCTCCTCTGACTTGTTATGACTTGATTTTAATGTTTAGTTTGTTTTTGTATAGTATGTTTATTTGTATGTACGTATATTTATGTTTTGCGTTATGTCAATAAAATAAAAAATAAATAAAAGAAAAAAAAGAAAATGTTTCCTGATGTTCAACCCACATCTATTTCCTTGCCATTTAAACCCATCGTTTCTTGTCCTGCCTTTGAAATAGCTGAAAAATTCTTCCTAGTATTATTCATCTCACTCCTTTGGATATTTGAATGCAGCTGTCATGTCCCCCTGCAATCTTCTCTTCTCCAGGCCAAACCCCCAGGAGTTTTCAACCATTCTCTGTTTTTCTTTCCAGGACCTCAGTTTCATTGAATTTATTTCTTTTAAGATTAATGCAGGTCCCCACTATTAGATGGGCAACCAAAATTGTGGACCTATACATGTGCTACACCCTCTGACGGCTGCTCATCCTAATCCTACTTCTAGTCAATTGTTTAGCAATTTGACAGTACATCTTGCCATATGCCAATAATAACATGGTAGCATCCATAATAAAGCTAATAATATAATACGGTATATAACAGTACACACACACACACACACACACACACATATATGTTTTCTGAGGTTTTTGCGGGTGTTTGTATGTAGGTCTTTGGTTATTCGGGTCTTCTCCCGCGTAAAATTGGAAGTATCTTGATTTTCCAATTTTACGCGGGAGAAGACCCGAATAACTAAAGACATATATATATATATATATATATATATATATATATATATATATATATATATATATATATATATATATATATAATATATAATATATATATAATATATTAATGTATAGTCTAGTAATAATGCGATCTGATATGAATCTATTAAGAAAAACTTTCCACAGAAATGTGCCACTTCCTTGTTGCTGTGACTATAGCATGAACCTATACAAGTAGTCATCTATTTCGTGTAATTATAATTGCTTGGGGCTTCAGTGGTATTAAAAACGCCTTCAATTTTGTGAATGCTGAACTTTTATTTAAAATGCGATGGTTTATATCCTCAGTGTCTGTGTATTCCCTCACTACAAAATTCCAATACTGAAGAGTCATTCAGCCTCACCCTTTCATCAACTGTTACATTTGTTTTAATTTATTTAGTTCACCTGCTGGCTATGTTCTCCCCTGTTGTGCTAAGACCGCGATTGGAACAATCATTCAACTCCATTTGGTGCGGCCATTTTAGATTGCGGTGAGACTTGGTGCATTAAATATCACTTCGGAGTATTTATATCAGAGGAATCATGCAGAAGCAATAGTAGTGCCAAAGCAGATCACAAAATCATGGTCCAACCACTCAAGATGCACTGGCAGCAACATTTCTCCAACTTTACATCATATAATATTGTGAGAAATAACAGGGCAGAGCACATCCATCCATGATTCTTAGCTCCTGTTGAAATATATGACACGCACAACATCCTAACAGCAGCAAAAAATAATGATTACTAAGAATGTGCCGGATATACTGCAAAAACTATTCATGTAGCAATGAACTTATCACATAATATACACTAATTGCTGCATTATTCTTCTCTGATGAAACCTCCGCCAATATGGGGGTGTACGGGTGTGAGATTTATTTGTTGTTGAGTTGATTTGTTATACCCTTACTCTAAACACTCCTGGTTCCAGTATCTAATTATCTGAGTAATAACACCCCAGGGTGTTTAGAAGATAAAGTCCATTCTTACATGTACCATGGGCTTATTTTAAACAATGCAGCTTGTAGATAGATACTCTTCCTTACATTGTAGATGCTTGTGAACAGAAGACCAACAATGAAATGTTTATATGGATTCCATATTTAAAGAAACAACAGTGTTGCATTAGCTTTTCACATCAAAGACTGTCATATCTCTTATGAGACTGTCCAGTTTAGCTGACCATGGTAAAGTATTGGACATAGTATACCTTGGATTCACCATAGCATTTGACAGCATGAGATCATAGTTGAGATGATGGTAAACTGTACTCTATACTATGTTGTCATCAGATGATAATATTTTAATAGTATTAACCAATACTAGTAAAAAAAAAGTACCCCATTAGTGCATATCAATGGCCCCATATCAAGCTGAAAGGAAGTGTGAAATAACTCTCCCTGTGTGTATGTCTATATGTGGATAGATAGATAGATAGATAGATAGATAGATAGATAGATAGATAGATAGATAGATAGATAAGACAGACAGGCAGGCAGGCAGACAGGCAGACAGATAGACACATTAAATGAGTATATTTCCAGTGGTGGGATGCTACATGTTTAACAACTGGTTTGGTGAGCACACACTTCGCATTTAGAAGCTAGCTGCTTACCTTCCAAGTCAGCAATGATAAGTAGAACAGCGGGGGGGGGGGGGGGGATCAGCTGTGCCATGCGATTGAGATGAGCTACAACGCAGAAAATAAAGGATAGAGCTGGGGCAGGTGGGCAGGGCCAACTGGTCATCAGAGCTACCAGTTCTCCTAAACCGGTTCCAAACTGGCTGAATACCATCCCTGTCTACTTCCCTCTCTGGATTTCCCCATCTCCACTCTATTCTCTTGTGGAGAATGAGTCTATGCTTTCTATTCTCTACTATAAGGCCTGTTTTTCAACGTTTTAATCTACCCACATTAATCTTTCTCCTCTCCATATCTGTCTTTCACTGAAATCTTCCAGTTGACAACCATTTCTTAATTACTATTCTTGTATTATTTCAGCTTTTACATCTACTTTGGAGGGGAACTTAAACATATCCATGCTCAGATTGAGGGGAATTTGTGGTTTAAATAACCAGGGAATCCCTATTAAAAAAAAATAGTTGTCACAAGTTTGTGAATGTATATCATGAAAAACTGGCATTCAACATCTATCAAATTAAGTTATAATGTTTCCTGTAGTCTTTAAACATTATTTGCTAAATGATGATGAGATGGTTTCTTTTCAACATATATGTTTTACCTAGGGCAGTGTTTCCTAAAGTGAGGGTCCCATAAGACTGTTAGGAGTCTGCAAAATCAAAATTATTTTCCAGATATTGAAGATACTTGCAAAAATTTAAAAGAATAACAGTTTTTTCATTATTACTTTTTATATGGTAAAAACATAGACATGTATGAAAAAAAAATTAATATCTAATGGGTTTAATATTTCCATTTTTATTCAATAAATTCAATAAATATTTGATGAATGTATCATTTCCGATTTTTAATAAATAAATATAGATAAATATAACCCACAGAAAGATAAGTTATTTTGAGGTCCTTCATAATTTTAAAAAGTGGGAAGAGTTCCTGAAAGCAAAAAGGTTAGGAGACTGATCTAGGGTACTTTCAATTGCTCATAAGTTGTTATTTCCTGTTTCCAAAATTACTAGTTATTAAAAATTAGATTTATGTATAACTTCTTCCAATATATAGGGCATCCAAAACCAGCTTTATTGTTAATGGCTATTTTGGGGAGTATCTTGTGTAAACATGACACAAATGTTACATGATCAAATTTTAGGGGTGATTCAAATAGAAATGACAACCATCTGGAAATCAGCTACTAATCTCCAATAACAAATTGATAGGGATATATATTTAGCTCCCTTTGAAAAGTTAACTCCTTGTTTAATGGAATTAGAGTCCAGATTATAATGGTACTTTTTATTTATTTATTAGATTCAGTACTTGTGCGTATTTACTTTATTAATTGCTCCATCACTGAACATCTGGAGACCCATTTTTTTTAAGAAAGACTTCTTCTAAATGGCTTTGGTATGTAGTTTATGTCAAACTGATTTATTTTTGTATAGTTCCTTTTTTAAATTAAATTAATGAAAAAGGAACTAGAGAATCTTCACTGAAAGCCAAATGAAGCAGAAGTAAAATTTAAAAAGCATGTTGACTAGCAATGTTATGTGTGTGTGTGTGTGTGTGTGTGTAAATGTGTGTGTGTGTGTGTGTGTGTGTGTGTGTGTGTGTGTATAAACACACACACCAACCAAAAGTGTGATGTCAGACTATCTTAAGAATTGCCATTGAAATGTCCCCTCTGGAATGTCTTGTGCCTGGCCCAAAGCATCCATGAGCATCCTTCAGAGGCGGCATTTCTGCTTCTTGGGGCCAACAAAGCAGTGTCAGCTAGAATCCACATCAAGGCCAGGCCTCAGGCAAAAATATCTCTAGCTTACTCTGAGAAGTCAGATGACAAGAAAAATCAAGGAAATCCTTGTCTATTCCAGTATTCTAGGTTCATGTAAAGTCAGCATTTCTGATTTCTGGATGAATTAAAACCTTTAACAATCTCTTGGTTAAACAGCCTTTTTTCTTAATTAGGCCCCGCGTGCCTAAAAGTGCAATCCATCTTAGGGCATGAATGAAGGGCATGATATTTATATTTCCTCAATCTGGTAATATTGATTAAAACCCTTACTTTGTTCAGAATACATTTTGAAAGAGCAGGAAAAAAAATATCCCAACATCCAATCATACTGATTTGGGCTTGAAGCCAAACTTTTCAGTTCATGCATTTCTACATAATTAAAAAAGAAAAAAAAAAGAAAAAGAAGATTGGGCTTCTAAAAAGGGCCCTCGGTAAAGGAGGATTCCCTCTTGAAGCACAGCTCTCCTGTCACAAACAAAACTTTTCTATTCTTGGAGCAGAAGGTTAGGATTCGAATTTATATTAGTCCAGAGACAATCGTCCCAAAGGAGGCAACTTGACTTTCTTGTTTTTTCTTTGAAGATGTTTTGCTTCTCATCCAAGAAGCTTCTTCAGCTTTGACTGGATGGTGGGGAATAGAAGGATTTATATTCCTTGCAGAATACAAACATCTTCAAAGAAAAACCAAGAAAGTCCAGTTGCCTCCTGAAAAAGCATATTTGGGACATCCATGACCTGGAGGACTGAGAATCTCTATAGACTTTAAGTCCAGAGATGAGTTACCTACAAGAAGCTAAGAGTGATACATTGTAGTCATACTCCAATTATCGGATGAAATTTTAAGGAATGTGGCCAGTCACCACTTCACAGAAAGGGTTAAAAAAAAAAACCACTTCCATTGACGTTTGCAGGAAAGTCAAGAAGAGTTTTTTAATCACCAAGCAGTGGACTATTTAAACAGAAAAGGTTTCTATTTTTCCTGTAGGAATAAGAAATGGGAATGAAAGACCAGAGAGGGAAAGAGAAGAGCTTTCAGGAGATCTAGTCAAGGCTCCCTAAACCTCTAGTGTGACCATGGATTGGAGTTTCCATGCTGCCTGCTTACTGCTGACATTCCTCTCGAGTCAAAAAGAGGGCTGTCAAAATATCTACAGACCCCTCATATCCTGGACATAAATTGTTTCAACTTCTGGCCTCAAAACGACACTATAGAGCACTGCACACCAGAACAACTAGACACAAGGACAGCTTCTTCCTGAATGCCATCACTCTGCTAAACAACTAATTCTCACAACTCTGTCAAATTATTTACTAAGACTGTATTACTATTCTTCTTCTCATCCTTCCTAGTATCTATCTCTTCACACTTATGACTATAACCATGTTGCTTGTATCTTTACAATTTATATTGTTTTATTTGTTTCCTAGTAAAATTTGATTGCTTATTACTAACCTATGACCATCACTAAGTGTTGTATCTTATGATTCTTAATGAATGTATTTTATTTTTTCTTTATGTACACTGACAGCATACGCACCAAAGACAAATTCCTTGTGTGTCCAATCACACTTGGCCAAAATAGAATTTTATTCTATTCCATTCTCTCAAAACAACTAGCCCTTAATTCCAAGTGAATTGAGTTAGATAGGCACAGTGCAGGATAGAACTGTATGATTCTCAAACCAAAGGACTCCTATTGCATCGCTTATCAATGCTGATGAACATGTGTTAATAAAAACATGTTTATTTATTGGGTTTGGTGTGCCTTCTGACTCTGGGTGGTTAGATCTCAAAAAACTGAAAGAAAAAAGACACGTACAGTACATCTGGAACAAACAACCTGATACATCAAAAAAAAAAAAAAAAGATCAGAGGCTTGATAGCTACCCAAACCCCAAACCTGGGAGCAGAGCACAAAGACATGCAGATCAGCTGCAGAATTGGAGTGTTAGAGATCTCTGGGATAGGAAAGGCAACATAGACTTATATATTGCTTCATAGTACTTTACAGTCCTCTCTAAGCAGTTTACAGAGTCAGCAATCTGGGTCTTCATTTTACCAACCTCGGAAGGATGTAAGATTGAATCAACCTTGAACCAGTCAGGATCAAACTGCTGGCAGTCGGAGAATTAGCCTACAATACTGCATTCTAACCACTGTGCCACTGCAGCACCTTTAGGGGTGATGAGGGGATGCCATTCCAGAAGCAGCTACTGCAACAGAGAATTCCTATTCTGTACATTACTTTATTGAAAGGACTTGAAGAGTGTCTACTTTACTCAATCTTACTATGTTGGCAGAAACTATTGGAGACAAGCAGTCCCTCCATTAACCAGGCCCTATGTCATGAAGAACTTTATAAATGCCAAACAGCATCTGAATTGCACCTGGAAATGAAGTGGCAACCAGAAGCAGCAATGGCACATGGGCATAACAAGGTGTCCTTGTCATTGCCCATATCTCTATATTTTGACTAGCTGCTGAGTAGTCTTCAAGGACAGCGCCAAGTACAGTCCATGAGGTGACTAGGGCCCAAGTCATTATTTAAAGAGATTCTAGAAACAAGCTCAAATGTTTTCCTGGCCACAGTTGCCACTTGTTCTTTGAATAGAAGCTGTGAGCGCATCAATCTCAATTGGACAGGTGTATCCAAACATATAAGCATCTAAAAATTAATTTCTTTATATTTAACTTTTGAATTTGGAAACAGTTCAGTTCTGAGTTGTTTTAACTATTTATTTATTTTGTTATCAATCTATATATTTCGGCCATCATCTGTCATAATGTCTAGTCATAGGCTGCTTTATTAAAAAGCTTATTATCAGAGATTAAAATAGAAACATCAACAGTCTCTCTGGAAATTAAAACTTGTTTCTTTATCAACAATGAATAAAAAACTGCTGCTGTTGTCAATCTGACCTCACCACATAAAATGATGTATAAAAATACTAATATGGATGACTATAAAACTTTCCAGAGTCAATAAATGATTAATCTTGTGTTTCTAGTATAGTATAGATGAGGATAAATTGTAAGTACATACAAAATTCCCTGAGGATAATACATTTTGTTTTCTCATCTTACCTCATGGAGCTTTTATAGACAGGATCTAAAAAATCTATGGCCTATAGGTCGTATTATTTATGGAAACTAAAGAATTTGTGTTGGTGCTGCTATATATGGATTTCCTCATCTTTTTTGGTGAAAAATAAATGTTCTCCAACTGCAAATAAGAGGCAGTCTTTGATATATATATAGAGGCTATCAATTTTTCTCTTTCCCCCATCCAATTGAAGGATTCTAACATATTCCTGCAACTTCCTTGTCATCAGCTGCAGTTCTTTATACTATACACACTACTATAGCTTGAGTAGGAAATTAAACTGACAATACATTGATTGAAGAGAACAGACAGAATTGGATGTCAATTGTTAAAGAGACATCTAACCTAGAAGTAAAGAGAAATTTTCTGTCAGTGAGAACAATTAATCAATGAAATAGCTTGCCTCCTGGGGTTGTGGTTGCCACTCCATCACTAGAGGTTTCAAAAATAGATTGGACAAATATTTGACCAGGGTGGTCTGAGCAGGGGGATGGATTCGAAGACCTCTGAGGTCTCTTCCAGCCCTATGCTTCTAATATTATACTGTATTCCTAAGCCTTCTAATATGTATAGTATTTCATAAATGTTAGATTTTTTTAAAAAAATATTACAAATTGTTATTATTTTGTTTGAAACATCCATCAGCGTATTGTACTAAATGTTCTGCAAGAGAAGAATCCACTCCACTGTTAAATTGCTTTATTTTTAATATTTGCAAAGTTATAATTGCCTAATATATTCTAATATATTTCCAAGAATGGAGTTAATGCCAGATATTGTCTTATTTATAGCGTCAAAGAGAGGCATCAGGGAAGATCCATTATGTATTTTCTCCTTTTTATTTCAAGTCAAAATTGGAATGCTTACAAAAACAGAGGGCAGATAATCTGACCCTGGGAGGAAGTGGTCCTTCTTTCTCAACATTATATCACTAGAGTTTTTCCTCCTACACTGCTACTTAGCCATAACTAGGAAAGTAGCCCCTTTCTTTTAAAAATAACTCAGATGACCCACACATCAGGGGTGGGATTCAAATTTTTTTACTACCAGTTCTGTGGGCGTGGCTTGGTGGGCGTGGCCTGTGGGCGTGGCAGGGGAAGGATACTGTAAAATCTCCATTCCCACCCCACTCCAGGAGGAGGTTACTGCAAAATCCCCATTTCCTCCTGATCAGCTGGGACTCAGAAGGCAGAGAATAGATGGGGGCAGGGCCAGTCAGAGGTGGTATTTACCAGTTCTCCGAACTACTCAAAATTTCCGCTACCGGTTCTCCAGAACTGGTCAGAACCTGCTCAATACCATGTCTGCCACAAATGATTGTGAAGAATAAATGAATGTTTATTTCATTTTCATTCCCCCCTCCCAAATTTTAATAAGGTTTCAAAGGTGTGTTCACTTGTGTGTTCTTGACACTTGTTCTTGTTCTTTGATACAGAAATAAGTGTTACTGTTCCAGGAACATTCCACATTATGTTGAAAAAAAACTTTATCAAAGTTCCATTTGTCTTTGGTAATTAGCACTTTTAGCTTATCTTGATGTGTGGGTTGTCTCTTCTTCACCTGTCTGCTGAGCTGTAGTGCCTAGGAATACTTAAACCAAAGAAACTGCAGGGTGGAACAAAATTAATGCTTTCCTTCAGTGCATTAGATTCCTATCAAATTAGCAGTCTCTTCAGACTGCTGCGGAGAAAACAAATTAAAAAGTTCAGAATCGGATTCCTAGAAACACGACTGATTGTCTTCTTAATTCCTCTCAATTTAGTGAAAGTTAATTTCATGAAACCCAGGTACTTAAGACACGTTCTGGGAGAGCAATAGCAGACTGAAGACAATTCTGGGAGAGCAGAGCAGACAATCCAGGCAAAAGGAGGAGCTTGTGAGTGGATCGATTCCCTGAAAGTCCTTTCTGGATTACGGAAAAGATTAGGATTGCTTACAAGTTTGGTCTGTTGCTTTGCTCATGGAAAAAAGATCACAAAGCAGTGATCTCCAGCAGGCTTGAGAGATCTGTGAATGGCGAGAAAACATCCTGCCTAAGCCCCAATTCCTTGTCTTCAAACGGACACTGAGTTTGTCTACAGCAGGAGTGTCAAACTCGATTTCACAGAGGGCCACATCAGGGTTGTGCTTGATCTCGGGCATCCGTGGCCAGGGTGGGCATGGCCAGATCGATGTCACTCATCAAGGCTCCAATTTTGGCTGCGTTGGCCTTCTGAAGCCCTCTACCAGCAAAAATGGAGCTCGTGGAAGCTACGCGTGGCCCACCTGGACTCCGTTTCTGCTGGCAGAGGGCTGCAGGAGGCTGTCGCAGCCGAAAACAGATTCCAGATGGAATGTGCCCTCCCGAGCTGTTTTCTGAAGGACTGGCCCGCAGAGGCTCTGTGGGCCAGTCCTTCACTGTTTCCAGGTTGGGCCCCCGGGCCAGATCTAAGCACCCCGTGGGCCGGTTCTGGCTCCTGGGTCTTGAGTTTGATACCCCTGATCTACAGCCATTCTCAATTACTTTAGGAGATTGCTTGTTCATGAGTTTCCGGATGTTTAAGATGCTTCTGAAAGACAAGCTGTCAAAAACCAGATCTTCCTTCTACCATGGATGAAAGAAGCTCTAAGTAAGTTTAAGTATTAACAAGAAAAGTTTTAATTTTTGGAAAATGTTGGTTTTGGAAAGTTAAAGGGCTAAACAGAAAGAGAAAATATTTCCTATAGGGCGTTTAAAAAATTATAAAAGAAAATACGAAATCTTTGAAATCAATTGTAAGAAATCCTCCCTTGGGAAAGTTTGGCTGATTGGAAAATAAACAGATGCTAAGAGGGAGGCAGGAACAAAAAATTACTCTTAAACGAGAACAGACCCATTCATAAAATGGAGCAACATATTTGCTTATAGAAGAAATTAAGGTGGTTTTAAGGGAACAATATAGACAGAAGTTACTTACAGAGGATAAAGAAGAACCACTCAATTTATTACTCAATAAAATAGAGACTGAGATTGATTTGAATGTGGATTTGGAATTTAAAAAGTGTTGGATTATATTCAAAAAATAACAATGGAAAAAGGTGCTGTGGATCTGAAAATGGATTTAAACATTCCAGAGAATAAGTGTGATATGGAAAACGATGCCAATATGGATTTATAAATGAAACAAGTCGATATTTTAATAATTAAAGGGGACATACAAATAATAAATCAGAAGAGCGACTTTAAAAACCCTCTCATCTTGGATTTACAAAAAGAAGATGTTAAACGAATCAAACTGTTCCCGAGAGGAGACAAAGGAACATTATTCAAGCTATTCCTGAAAAGGAGACAAATTAGAAAATGATAAAATGTCAATTTGTGAGACATTATTTGATGGGATTATTTGATTTCTGTTGCTAAGTGAGACATATATTAAGTGAGTTTTCCCCCATGGTACCACCTTTCTTGGCACACTTATTAAGTGAATCACTGCAGATCTTAAGTTAGTAATACAAATGAATCTGGTTTATAAGTGAATCTGGTTTATAAAAAGATCAAGCTTTTTACAAGAAAATACAAAGTTTATACTGCAAATTTATCTGATCAGGGATGCAGTATATCTTTTGTGGTTCCTGGTAAATATTAATGATCAGGATTGATCATTAATATTTACCAGGAATCAATATTAATGATCAGGATTGAATGATGAGACTTTAGGTAATACTTCATAAATGGGGAGAGAACTAAAAAAAATTAGTTTTAAATTACAAAACAGATTACTTTGATTAAGACTACACATGTATGTTACTATTCCTGATAGCTCTTAATATATTTTTGCTGATTAGGACTGATTTTTTAAAATAATTTGATTACTGATTACTGATAAGGGATGAGATATGAAAAGATTTTTTAAAATTCTTATTGCTATTGAAATATTAGAGAAGGTGTTCAGTTATTAAAATTGCTCATGCTTATCTGGAGGGAAGGTGGAGTCATATTTTATGTATCTTTTTTCCCTTTTGCTTCTCTCAATTTTTCTTCTATTTTTCATTTATTCTGTACAGGTAGTCTTCGATTTACAGCAGTTCATTCAGTAATCGTTCAAAGTTACAACAGCACTGAAAGAAAGCGAACTATAATCATTTTTCACACTTAACGACCATTGTGCATTCTCATTTTGGTCATGTGATCAAAATTGAGAACGTTTGGCAACTGACTCATATTTATGACCGTTGCAGTCAGGGGTGGGTTCTACTTACCTTTACTACTGGTTTGCAGCAGGGCCACGCGCGTGCTTCCCTCATGCACATGCTCTTCTGTGCAAGCACAGAAGCTTCTGTGCAAGCACAGAAGCTTCTGTGCAAGTGCAGAAGCATTTTGATGACGTCGGGGACAGTGGGCGGAGCCTCCCGCCAGTTTTACTACCGGTTCTATAGAACCGGTGCCAACTGGGGGCAACTCACCACTGGTTGCAGTGTCCCAGGGTCATGTAATCAATCACCTTTTACACCTTCTGACAAGGAAAGTCAGTGGGAAAGCCAGATTCACTTAACAACCATATTACTAACTTAACAACAGCAGTGATTCACTTAACAACTGTGGCAAGAAAGGTGGAAAAATGGGGGCAAAACTCACTTAGCAAATGTCTCATTTAGCAGCAGAAATATTCGGTTCAATTGTGATCATAAGTCAAGGACTACCTGTGGTTTGTATTGGTTTTCTATCTTTACATTCGTAAACTTTAATAAAAATTACCCCAAAAAAGAAAAGAAAGAAAGATAAGTACTTAGAATGCAGAGGAAAATATGTCACTAAGGAACCAGTTGCAAACAGAAATTACTTACAAGCAGTTCTTGACTTACAACCATAATTGGATCTGGAATTTCAATTGTAAGTCATGATGGTTGTAAGTCAAGGAAATCATATGACCAGTCCTGATTTTACAATGTTTTAATATGCGGTTGTTAAGCAAATCGTGTGGTCGTAAGTCTGAATCCATTCTTCTGAATGGGAGTTTTTTTGCTGGAATCTGGCAAAAAAGGTAATAATAGCAACAGCAATAGCACTTAGACTTATGTACCACTTCACAGTGTTCTAGAGCCCCCTCTAAGTGGTTTACCGAGTTAGCATATTGCCCCCAACAATCTGGGT
Organism: Masticophis lateralis; assembly: GCA_030761175.1. Classification (NCBI taxonomy): domain Eukaryota; kingdom Metazoa; phylum Chordata; class Lepidosauria; order Squamata; family Colubridae; genus Masticophis; species Masticophis lateralis. The sequence goes on from JAUDYJ010000001.1 coordinate 121,006,247, forward strand.
CCTCATTTTACCAACCTCGGAAGGATGGAAGGCTGAGACAACCTTGATAATAATAATAATCATAAGTTACAGTCATGTGATTGTAGGATGCTGCAATCACTTGCAAATGTAAGCCGGCTGCCAAATGCTCAAAATGCGGTCATCGTAATTCTGAATGGCTCTTAAACAACCGGACATAAGTCAAGGACTACTTGTAATTGTCTCTGTTTTAATTATGCAAGTAATTGACATTTGGCTGTGTTCTTGCAATGCATGACACTTTGTCAGAGCGACACAAAATGTGAAATGTGATTAATTTATATTAGATTATTTTTACTGAATCATATTTAAATTACTTAATGTATCAAGTTTATTATCCTAAATAAATTTCCCAGGAAACTCAATTTGAATGAATAAAAAATGGTTCTTGATAAAAGTCTGATGGCAATCATTATCTTCTGAACAACCAATCACTCCAACATAATCATTAGATTGTATTATCATGAAAATCAACTTCTCTTTGGGAGAAGTTCTCTATTACCCCAGACAAGAACCAAGAAAACAATAATTAACAACAGAAGCATTTTAAAATATACCCTAATTGATCAAGTACTGGTCAAATGATGACAAAATTGTTATTCAGAGTAAAAAAAAAAAAGGATGAAATACTTCCCCAAGTATTTTTAATACATTCCCACGACTCTTATAATCCAGGAAGACAGTGGCAAGAAGGGAATAATAAATATCCAGCCAAATTTATCCAGAGGAGAAAAACACTGAAATGTGATGGAATGCTTTATGAATGTTTGTGTTGACATCATGTTCAGCAACCTATCATCTGTCACAGTATAATTATTTACTGTCTGAAATATGTGCTTCTAAATACATATTTTTTATGTAAGTCCAAGGGATACAGAAATTCAATTCTATGGTGACAGATTTTAAAAAATGGACCTGAATGGAAATAATATTGTCCTAAATCAGAAGTACATGTACAGTAGGAAATATATACAGTAGCTATCCCAGTGAGATGGAAGAATTGAAATGTGTAGGAATGCTTCTGATAGAAGAATCCTATTTTTCCAAGGGTCGGAAAGCTAACTTTAGATAAGTTCTTTAAAATAAAGAGTTTGTAAAACTGTCCACATAATCCCCTTTGTCTGTGCCCAAAATTTGTAACATACTATCCTTGGAACATCTATCCTGAAACATGAATGGGTGAACCATGCAAATTGCATCTATTTTACTGACTACATCAATAGCATAGTATTCAAGTCCACTGAGAGCTATGGAATATTTTAAAAAATAGATAAATACCTACATTCATAACATCTATTAAATTATGGTTCTCTAATTTGTGGGGTTGTTTAAGCAGATCTTTTTAAATTTCAAATTTTCAAATTCTATATATATTAGTATATATTTTTGATGCAAATGTGTATTTTTCCAAGAACAATTTTAAAAATAAAACTATCCCTGGTTTAATACAATTATGGACAGTCTATCTTCTTTCCATTCCCCCCCTTTTTTTTGCAGTTTAATACTAGCAAGATTTTGCTTGATACCAACATCTGTGCTGATGCAAAGTACTAATGAAGCAAACTGTACACATTAGCTCCTAAGTGACTTTGTGGCAACATTTTTTTACCTTCTTAACATCTTGTGATTATCATATTATCTGGATTATCTGGACACTTTTCAGTTAGATTTCTTACATGGCTTAGAACTGAAATGATATGTAACACAATTGTGAATGACCTGAGGTAAGAGTATGATGGAGTTACGGGTCTCCTTGATCTCTTGGTGGCTTTCATTGTCATTGATCATAGTGTCCTTCTGGACCAGTTACAGGGATTAGGAGTGGGATGTACAGTCAGTAGTCAATGCTCTCCCCCCTCTTATTTAATATCTACATGAAACCACTGGGCGAGATCATCCAACAACATGGAGTAAGGCATCATAAGTTTATTGAAGATACACAGCTCTAAAGTTTTGGCTAAGCAAGTTATACTTAGTGTCTGGAGGCTGTGGGGTTTGGCTGGAGAAGAACAGGCTTCAGTTCAATCCTGCAAGGCTGTGGATGTGGGGTTTATCCTGCCTGCCCTCTAATTTAATGTCTTTTCACCTTTGGTTTTGGATGGGGTTGCAGAACAGAACCAGTACACAATCTGGGCATCCTTCTGGACTCATGCTCCTGTTTCAGGTGGCTGTCAGGAGCAGGAGGGCTTCTGTACAACTTTGCTTTGTACATCAAAAACTTGGGAGGCGCCATCCACTCAAGTACTCATGCCTTAGTTACTTCCTGAGTAGATTTATTAGGGATTGTCCATGAAGATCATCCAGATACTGCTACTGATCCAAAATGTTGTAGTGTAGGTAGTTATTGGCTCACTCCAGTATCACATGTTACACTTCTGCTCTGTAATCCACATTGTCTGCCAGTGTGCTTTCAGGTAGAATTCAAGGTGCTGGCTGCCATCTATAAAACCCTACATGGCATGGCCCACAGTTATTTATAGAACTGCCTCTCCTTGGTTGTTTCTATCAATCCCACTAGGTCTAACAGAGATGGCATGCTCTGACTACCTTAAGTTAATAATTGTCAAGTTTTGGGACATATGAAATGAGTCTTTTCTTGTTGCAGTACCCTCTTGAACATCATACTCTCCAAGATTATATTGGCCCCAACCCTGTCAGCTTGTCACAAAAGACTTAGGACATGGATATGCTACTGGGCAAAGGACTTAGGAGGTTAGATGGCTGACGAGATAAGATATTACATTGTTGAGTGCCTATTGGGTTTGACAACTGTGAAGATTCTTAATGCTTTGTTGATGTTTTTAACATTGTTTTTATATGTTCTTAGCCACTCAGAGTTTATATCTTTGAGATATAAATCAAATAAATCAAGAAAATATTCAAGATGATAGGCATTTGGGCTACTCCTGTTTACAATTCCTGTGAATTCTAAAGTAAGAAACTATGACTCTGGTACACATGTCTTCTATATTAAGGAGGAATGGCCTTCTATTTAAACATAGCCTCTGTTTGAAGTGTCCCAGTCAAAATCTAATTATTTTAAAGAGGAAGAGAAGCAGCCTCACAGTCATTTATCACTATCTATCACCTGTCCCCACAAAAGAAGGATGGCATATTTTATAGTTCTATGTAAATTACAGTCATTATTTGTACATTTGCGTAGGTACATACACGGCAGATAATAATGTTTGGCAAGTTCATGTTTTTTTTTTGTCTTGTTCAGGGACAGGACATACAAGGCTGTTTAAATTAGAATAAGCTTTATAGTATTTTTGATAGTGTCATAAACAATTTGTGGAGAAGCTGATTGGTTCCGAAGGAAAGTAGGACAGAAGCAGCCTCGGACCTCTCACTTGCTCTAGTCCCATATAAAATAATTTAAAATAGGTGGAGACAAGTTGCGTCATCTTAGAAACACTCCAACTTGTTTGGCTGAAACAGGGAAAGAGTTAGGGTTAGGGTTAGCCTGCCTGGGGGGTGGGAGGAACTCTGTGGTGCCCTCCTTCCCCAGGTGCCCTGAATACATGCTTGTCTTGCTTAATGGTTAATCCAGGCAAGGGGATTGTTAGTTAACAAACAAGGCTATGTCTTATTGATTTTGTGAATTTTAAATTAACCAGAATAACAATTCTTTTCAGTGACTTTATGTTAATACTTTCAAACAAATAAGGCAGAATTGCTTGTATTCGCAAACTGCTTCTTGTTGAACACATTTTATCATGTTTGCTGATTTACAGCAATGTGCTTAAACTGAATAGCAGAAGCAGAACAAGCCCAGTTATATTAAGAAATTATCTACAGAGTGATAAAGTCTATGAATTTATGTGCAGCTTATTGGCTAAGCAAGGTCTATGTTATGTTTTATCTTTACTTTGCATCCTGCCTATCGAGACTGAAAGCGTGTGAAATTAGGCATTTTCTGTTTTTATAAAGAATAAATGAAATCTTTCCTGCCTGCCTCTTCCCAATAAATGTCTTGAAGGGTGAAAGCAATTTTATGTTAAGCGTGTATTTTAAACCAAATCTTCGGAATCGTGCCTTCAAGAAAGCTGAAATGGACAAGTCTGCTGCCTGGGTTGGCCATCCTTCCCTCTCCTGAAAATGCTTTAACAATCTGCATCTAATAGTCTGGCAATGGCTGAAGATCCAATTTTTAAAATTAGAAACTTTGAGAAACTGTAGCTTTCAACTATGCAGGCTTATAAACACTCTTCCATTTTAAAAGAAGTTGTATACAGAATGATTGATTTATATTTCTGTAGAAGAAGCTGTTACATCCTTTTTGTGTTGTTTATATTTTTCTTTACTGTCTTCTGAGAACTGTGACCCAGAGTTTTTGATTCCTAGAAAACTTAAAAATTTGAAGAATCTGTCAGAGAGTTCATAGCTTACACCAGTACAGTTCTACTGTAATTATCAGGCCATCCTGTTTTTTATAACCTAAATAGCTCAGGGTATCTGAGGCATTAGACCAGCTTGGCTTTAGAGATGATTGGAGGATGCCTTTGTGGTCATGTTAATTTTAGCAGAAATACATCTGGTGAAGACATAGAGGAGCAGCTTCTCCACAGTGAATTCCATACAAATAATCTCCCCTTGGAGAGAGGTTAACTATGATGTAGGTGACTTTCTGGCTAGAAAAGTATCTTATTTAAATAAATGTGTTCTGTAAATTGGTATCATCAGGAGTACACAATTTCTGGATAGCAAGAGACTTTATGCAACATTTTGGAGAACAAATCCAAAAGTGTATCAGGCTACTTTAATGACTCATCTTATTATAATATTTTATTGCTTTTTAAAAATTTATTACTTGGGATTTTATTATTTCCACTTAAAAGTTTAACTTTTACGGTGCATGTTACAATAGCATCTTTTTAAGCTGCAGCTTCTTTTCTTCATCAGTATGGGGTGCTGTGGCACTGAGATCCTTTCGTAGTCTTCCCTACCTAGGAAGAAAACCACTGAATTTTGGTGGGCAGGGGGGAGAAGGACAAATGAAAGGAGTAGATTCTCCTTGCATATGCTCCAGAAGAAGGAAAGGGAGGGGGGGGGGCAGCCTTTTGTCATTACTGGAAGAGGGGATGAAACATAAACCATGATGCCCTATACTGAAGGAATGAAAAATGCCATGGCTTTTTCATGTCAAGCAATGGTAAGAGAAGCTTATAAGTTTAATAAATAAATAAGTGAAGAAGTCAAGGAAAGGGGGGGAGATTGGGTATGTGAAGGGATGAGGAAACTGGCTTTTTGTATTCCTGGATTACATATTGATTTTTTTAATGCACAGATTTCATTTCCAGGCCAAAACATTCATTGTACAAGAGAGCATGACACAAACTCACAATATGGTATCATCCCAAGTCTTAAAATAAAAAATCTCTAAAAGTCTGTTTGTTGAAGCTTAACCACATTCAGGAGCCAGTTCAGAAACTATTTGTGTGATGCAATTCTACAGATGATATTTCTCATCTTATAGTTGTTGGCTTTCAGAAATGCTATGATTCTCTTACGTGTATGTGTATCTATGTGTTATGCATGCACATATTTTTTGCACTATAAGGCACATCAGACCATAAGACTCACATTATAACTTTAGAGGAGGAAAACAGGAAAAAAATCTGCCTCTGCCTCCCAGCATCCATCTGGTATTCATCTGGCTAGCGTCCTTGCAGCAAACAGCAAACAGCCTAGTCAGCTTCAGCATGTTATCACAGCCCCAGCATGTGACGTCAGGGCTCCACTCCCTTGTGTCTGGTCAACTGAGCTGAGCTGCCGCCACCGCCGGGGAACACTGGAGCCTTTGCTGTCAAGCAGCTGATTGGCAGTTGGATTGGCCTCCTGGAATACCATCGATCAGGTATTCTAGGTGGTGGGGATCGCCACCACTGCCTATCACCACCATTGCTGCTGATTGCCACCACTGATTGGTGCTGCTGTTTGCCATTCAGTGGTGAAAAATGGTGACAGCAGCGAACGGTGGCGGAAATACCTGTTGCTTAGAACAGCTGATTGGTGGTATTCTGGGAGGTGGATCCAACTGCCAATCAGCTGCTCAGCAGCAAAGGCTCCAGCATTCCCTGGCGGTGGCAAATGGCAGCAGCGCTGACAGGCGGTGGTGGCAAAGGCCGCTGCTGCACCAATCCCCTCCCCCCACCACAATATTCACTCTGTAAGATGCAAAACATTTCCACACACTTTTTTGGAGGGAAAAAGTGTGTCTTATAGTGTGAAAAATACAGTATACATATATGTTACCACAAAAATGAGCTAAACCAGAAGGCCATTGTTTCTGCTGTTGTGGTTCTAATGCATAATTTTGCATTTTCCTTTAACAGTACAGTTTTTTAGTGCCACTTTAGGGATCCAAATCATACATTTGTGAACTTAGCTGCCAATTATTTCCAACATTTTCTCACTTCCCATTTTGTCTTTGTCATTTCAATGGATGCAGCATAGTTTAAGTGGTGATAAATTGGTTCTTGGTGATTTGTATTTCACATAGGTCCAGGTGGAATAGTTTCTTATCTCTGGAGTCACAAATAGATTTGCACTTTTCTGAAGTTTATTTTTATTACACGAACTTTAGAATTTGAATTACCCTGTACATGTTGCAGAGCAGCTTGGTAAGATAGGATTTAGAGGACTGGAGATGACCTTTGGGCTTCATGTAAACACATACATATCAAAACTAATATAGACAATAATAAATTATTCTTCATATCATGACTGCATAAAAGAAGCCCAGAGCATAAAAAAGATGGAAACTGAAGTTTCCATGAGAACCCCCCAACAATAGACAGAGATTAGCTATTTACTATTCAAAAGGTGAAACACACTGCTGCTTTTGCATGTGGATATGTTTGTGTTATGTCCCACAGGACAATTGTCCTATTTATGGTAAATGAGAATGAGAGATTGGATGCAAGAAGAAATTCACGGCAAATGAGATTTAAATAGAGAATTTGCAACTCGCATTATATACACATTAGCTGTGAAGTAGGCTAAAAGAATTATAAAGTAATTCCTTGGGAGTGATTAGCAAGAAAGTGTATTTAAAATTTCAAGGATATAATCTTATATATATTTTCTCCAATGAATAATTTCTGAGAAAACACACATACATATACATGGTCGCACCTACCTACTTATCTACCTGAATTGTACAAACTTTGTAAGTCATATGAATTTTCTATTTTCCATAATTCAACTTGCAAGAAAATGAAGAGGAGTAAAGGCAGAACCAAGAAATGGCACATCTGTTTGTTAGTAGAAAATTGTAGTAGAAAATAATTTTCAATTTTTGAGATTTTTATAGGGATTCTCATATTTTGTTAATGTTTAATTGCAATATATTTACATGAAAGAATAAGTGACCATTCCTTCTTGTAAAAAAATAAATGCTGAATTCTGCACTTCTTTTTATTTTATTTTTTTTGGTTTCTTCAGTATACAGTTGCCTTTAATTTGAAATAAATTCTTGGTGATTTCATGGAGATATCCCTGGAAATTTCTTGTCAACAATATGGAAGTGGTTTATCTTCTACTTGGATGCTTTCATGATTCTCCCAGCCCTACAAGGCTATTTATATTTCTTAGAGTTGCCCTATCTAAGTAGTAATCTGACTCTGCCTAATTTTTGAACCCAGACAAGATTGGCCAGATGTTGGTAGCTGTTAAAACTTGTTAATGGTAGCTGATTAATTGAATGAATACTATCTGAACTGTTCTTAAATTGTAAGGTCCTTGTTTGAAGAATGAATGTACAAGAAAATCAAGAACATCCTGGAGAGCTCATACCTTTTGAGCTGCTCTGAGCTCAAATGAAAGATATAGTTCAGTTTGATAGCTGTTAAGTGGGCATGATAGCAGTGGCAAAATCAATAGTGACAAGTCTTTTCAAGAAATAGTTTGTAATAAGTATTCACAAAATAGCCAAACGAACAAACAAACAAACAACCCAGCGAGAAGGGTTCAGCCTGAAATACGGATTTGAAGAATCCTGGGTAATATGATTAAATTCTTCAACCTTTGATTTCTTCATTTGGGATGGATATAAATTTCACTAGACAAAGTAAGTAATACATAAATGACAAATGACCAAGTCATCTGAGTTGAAAAATGTATCTTGTACAACTCTCTCTCACACACATTTTCTTACACACAGACACACAGAAGGAATAATTTTCTTTGTAGGGTTTGGTGAGGAAAAAGCTTTAATTTTGTCATCCTGCCACTAATTCTGATGAAGAATATACAGTCCATTAGCTATATTCTCTGGATACACTTCTTCTCCCAAACACAATGACATTCCAACTCATCCACCAAATTATTTTTTGTGGAGTATCAGGAATATGTCAAGATTTGCTCATCACTAGAGTTGGTTAGCTCATTGATAAACTAACAGAAGGATAACTGCAGAATACCAAGGCTGAATCTATGTCACAAGTTCATTAACATATGCAAATGTTGTGTTAGGCTCAGCTGATGTTCAAGAAAGTCATCATTGTCTATGAACAATTCTATATATGATTAAATAACTGAGAGCACCTAGCCAATAACATGGAACTTGAAGAGATAGGCATGATTCAATGGAGAAATAAGCAGGGTACAATCTATTTAGTACTTGGACCAAAGACCACCATGAAATACTAAAGCGGTAGATTGAAACATCCTACAAAAAGGTAAGTATAAATGGCCTCTGCATTGTTTCCAAGAAGATGCATTAATGTATCCATGAAATCATTGTCCAGCTCTGCTCATAGGCTTTATCTTATATTTTAAGCTGATTAAGGAACTGTACATTTTTTCACATGCACATAAGTAGCTAGGTCCTGTGACCAATTATTAATATACATGATATTCTATTTCACTACACAGAGAATGACAGCATAACCCTTTTGATCAGCACTACCTGTTATTTCTTCCCCTACTGTTTTCTTCAAGAGCAAAGTCAACAGTGAACACATTACAAAATTTGCATAGGAAGAGATGCTAATCTTGTTTATATAGTTGCTAAATTTACAGAGGAATACAAGTTTATTTGTAATCCTACACACCACAAACAATGAATACTCATTAAAAACAAATTTGATAAGGAATTCCATTACTGGAAAGGATATTTTATGTTGACATACTTGATTATTTTAAAACCACAAGTGATATTTTATATAAAAAACATTCCTTTTATAATCTGAATTCAAGCACATTTCTTTGCCAATTAATGCCAATTAATCCTGAGACTTGCCTCTCTTTCTTGCCATGAGTTGTATCATCAAATGGGACAATATTTTCCCTCACCAAAGAACCTCTGAAGTTATTTTGTTGTCACAGAAAATGTAATGATAAGTGGAGTTTCCTAAGAACATGTAGTATGTTTTTTTCAATAAGAGATCTTTCATTATCTTAAGGATAGAATAGAAAGATCTAAGAGTGAAGAAGTTTCTATTATAAATCCAAGAAAAGAGATTATTTCATGTCTTGTTCTTATTTCACTCTGTATTTCCAGCTTCTTGTTAATGAACTGCAGAATGCTTTGTTGAGCAAAACTGTGGCACCAAATTAATTTTAGGGGAACTTCATTGAGACTAGTTAATACCAATATCTGTGATTTATTTTTTCCTTAGCATATAGTTTTTTATTAAAGCAAACAAGACAATGAGAAAAAAAATTGGTCTGCATATTTCTTGAAATGCATTTTAAGGGGGTACAAAAATCTTGACCACCTTTAACCAAACAGACTGTACTGGGTTTAATCAGAATACTCTAAATCCAGCTATCTTCCTTCCAATTTTTGCAATATACAGTTAAGCCAGTAAGAGATTACCGAGGGCAAGCTGGTATATACAAACATAGAGTTTATGTGCATATGCTAGCATGGGGTGCCATTTCCAGCTTCTTTCCAGATTTCATAAAATTTTACTTTGCATCCCTGGCAGATGGAGAATGAGATTTCTTATTGGAATTCAGTTATATTATAGTTTGGGAGCATACGTTTATGTTCTATGCTTCATATAAGATGCTGCAGATCGGCATGAAACAATAAACAGGCACAAAATGATTTTCAGAGTGGGCAAACATGGAAATTGTTCTTTTTTCCCCCCCAGTGCTAATTAGCTGAAAGCCTGAAGAGGCTATGGATCAGATTGTAAGAAGATCAACTGACAGAGGTTATAGTCTGGTCTGTTGATATAGAGCGAGTTACAAACTTTATAAACAAACAGATAAATAACTTCTGCTTAGAGATGCTCCAAAGTCTATCCCTGAATATATCATGGGTGCTTTCCAGTTCAGTGCTACCTACTCCGAGCTGCCTTTTTATCCACAGGGAAAAGTTTATGGGAATGTACAGTTTCCCAGGATTTTTCCTCCTACAGTGTGAAAAACCGCTGGAGGTGATTGATTTTGTTAGAAATAGAGACAGAGGAGAAAATATCATTTACTCTGTTGGGGGTGGGAAGAGGGGCTTATATTTGAAGCTCATCATCAAACAAGAATGAAGGCATTATAGAGAATAGAGAGAAGCAACCCAGAACTAAGAAGTAATTTCCTGACAGTTAGAACAATTTATTAATGGAACAACTTGGCTCCAGAAGTTGTGAGGGCTCCAACTTTTGAAGTTTTTAAGAAGAGATTGGATAATATTTTGTCGGAAATGGTATAGGGTTTCCTGCCTAAACAGGGGATTGGACTAGAAGACCTCCAGGGTCCCTTCCAACTCTGTTATTCTATATTTTTAAAAGTATGGTCACTGTTGTATGGAAGGAAAGTAAAATTGGACTGGAGCTTTTAGACTTAAGTATCTGTGTGGGGTTTTTTCTTTAAATCCTCTATTTTGGGTGGGGGTGGGAATGAGAAAATGGATTACCCCTCTCCATCTGCACTATGATTAAGATGCATTTAACTTTCCTCCTGACAAAACAGAAACAAGCAAACAACTGAAACAGGTTTGGAGTTGATGAAACTATGGCATCATTTGATTATCTACACATATGCAGAGTGTCTTTTCTTCACCAGTTTGAAGCATGGATTTCACCCCAGATGGTCAGCATTATGAGGTAAAACAGGTTTTTGGTTAGTGAAAACTCAAGGCATTGTTTCTAACCTAATAACCTCAGCTTCTCTAAATTAAAGCCCAGGTTTGCTTGTTTTTTCCATACGAAGCAACTTTTGCAAGGTATCATACTCCGGTTTCTGCTTCTTAATTTTTGCATGTTTTCCCTTGATAACCTAGTTTATCAATGGACTCAAGCAATTATGTTAATATACTTGGAACATACTCCAAGAGTTTGCTCATGATCTTCTTTCTGTCATATATGTAACATGTACTTCAGAGGTTTCAGCAGATTCTGAAAATTTTGAGTAGTTTGGAGAAGCGGTAGTAAAAATTCTGACTGGCCCCACCCCCATCTATTCTCTGCCTCCTGAGTCCCAGCTGATCGGGAAGAAATGGGGATTTTACAGAATCCTTCCCCTGGAGTGGGGAGGGAATGGAGATTTTACAATATCCTTCCCCTGCTACACCCACCAAGTCACGCCCACCAAGCCACACCCACAGAACCAGTAGAAAAATTTTTTAAACCCACCACTGATGTACTTCCCAACCTAATGAGGTCTGGATGCTTTAGAAATGTCATCTTAATTATTATATGAAAGATTGGCAACATTGGAGACTGGAAGTTCTCTCCTGTTTTATGGTTTTTAAAGAAACTACTTTGGAGTGCACATAAGTACTTAAGCCCAAGTTCCACATTAGAAATTTTTAGTCACAGCATGCATGGGGTTAAATGTGACTATCAGGAATCTTAATTCCCATTCCTGTCATTTGGATTCTGTAATGGCTGTTCTCAGTAATTGAGTATGTCTTTGAGAAGATAAATAAGTCTTAAATGTTGGCAAAATTTATTTCTGGTGAATCCGTAATGACTTGGGCATTCACTCTTCCTATCACTCTTGCTCTCATTGCATTGATCTACCTTCACACAGAGCTTTTTGCTCAGGGAGAATAGTCTGTAGCAAAGAGTTATGCTAGCGCTGCATTGGTGACCTGAAGCCAGCACAGAAAGCATTTAAATCAAATTTAAAACTGTATATACTTGAAACTATTAATCAAAAGAAGTAAATAATATCCATCATGCAGCCCTTATTGGTAGATGTTCTTAATAAGCAGAACCTACTTGGTGTTAGGCACAAGCAGATCTGCACATGTAGAATTCAAACTAGCTACTTTGTTGTATTCTGCCTACAATGCAGGAATCTCCCTAGATTACTTGTCTTCCCTAGGGAACAGACAGAGATTCCATGTGGATTAGACAGGTCAGTACTGGGTCTCTTCTGGCTGTGCAACGATTCAAGGCTAACTCACTGCTTGAGTCCTTCTACCAGGCTGGCTGGGTGTTTCCCAACATCTGCAGAATTACAATCCAAAATAATCATGTTAGACAAAATGAAAGTGAAAGGAGAGAATGGACAATAAATTAATTTTTTTAAAATAAATATTTCCAAAGAGATACATCATGGGGGCAGATGTGGCCAGCCATAAAAGAAGACGGTGTGCTGAGCTCGCTACTCTCCCAGCCACCTTTATCACCAAAGCTTGCCATTTACTATGAACCCAAAGGTGCTTTTTCAAAAGGGATCTGGACTTTGTTTTTTCCCCTTGAAGACATTTTGCTTCTCATCCAAGCAGTTTCTTCAGTTTTGACTGAATGGTGGAGGATGGATGGAAGGATTTATATTTGTTGCTGTCATCTGGTCATTAGCACTCATTCTGAGAATCTGAGGGCAGTTGGAGGTTTATCTGTGCCCTCAGGGTCATCTGAATAGTGCAAATGGGTGTGGAGCCTTCTTGGAATTGTTGAAAGGACCATGTTGTAAACAGAGATAGGTAGTCTCATATTCCTCACCCTCTGCTCAGTCTTCATGTACATTAGGACAGCCATGACCTGGATGACTGAAAATCTCCATGGACATTTTCTCTGAACTAACAGTCAGCTAATTGGTAAATTGGTAAGAAAAGTTTTAAGAAATTCTTGAAACAGCAGAGGAATTAAGGCTTATATGGAATATCTGATTTTATGTACTCCATATGGAGATGTCCATGCATACAGGTTGTTTGATGACAGTGTTAGCTATGAAGAAATTATTGGAATGGTAGAAATTGGTAAATTGTTCTCCTGCTTTGTTTAAGTTTCCTACATTATACATTCCAACTACATTTTCGTCCTTCCTTGATATTTACAACTTGGACATTCCAATATCCACTCACAAGCAGCACATCTTGCTTTCATATTCTGTTTCATATGCTTTCATATTTAAAATTGAATTTTATCATAAAATCAATCTGCCTTCTTTTCTTCTGCATCAGTAGTTGGAGTATAAATTTGGATAAACTTAAAGAGTTATCCACAAAACCTAATTGATATTATTTTGTCATTTATTGCATTGTAGCCAAACTATACTCTTCCTAAACATAAAATATTGTTTCTTTTTTGATTGTGTTCGGTGTTGTGAGGAATAGTGTGATATCCTGACTAAAAATGTCTAATCAATATGGATAATTTTACTGATGCCTAAGATGTCAAGATACAGTCATTTCTTTTCATACCCTGAGTTCAGCCTTCCCGTGTTCATACATTGTACATTCCAAGTTCGCAATGTAAATTTATCTTTGTGACTTCAGATTTCCTGATTTTCCATCAGGAAATAGATATCTCAAAAGCTTTAATCTAACAATCTTACTCTGAAAAATGATCAGCTCTTTCTTAGTGGCATGTTGAGTGACATCTGACCTGTGGGGTTCATCATCTGGCACTATATTATCAATAAATTTGTTTTTTATCTATGGGGTTTTCTTGGTAAAAAAAACATGAATGGTTATCATTCTCTTCTACCCCTTGCAGTATGAATTATGTTTCTAACATTGTCACTTTGCTGTTTCTAATTATTCTAACTATGATTAACTGTCAGTATTCCCAATGTAGGAGTTTGGTATTGAGTGTGGCATCCTACAGTACTTCCTTTCTTAGTATTTGCAACACATTTTTTCTTTCTTTCTTTTTTGCAATAGTGGCATTTCTTAACTTATAACAGTTCGTTTAATGGCTGTTCAAAATTACAATGGCACTGAAAAGAATTGACTTATGAACATTTTTCGCAGTTATGACCTTTGCAGCATCCCCATGATCACATGATCAAAATTCAGATCATTGGCAACTGGTTCATATTTATGACTGTTGCTGTGTCCCAAGGTTATGGGATCAACCTTTTGCAACCTTCTGACAGGCAAAGACAATGAGGAAGCCAGATTCACTTAACAACTGGATTACTAATATCAACTGCCGTGATTCACTTAACAACTGTGGCAAGAAAGTTGTAAAATGGAGCAAAACTCAGTTAACAAATGTCTCACTTAACAACAGAAATTCTGGGCTAAATTGTGGTCATAAATCAAAGACTGCTTATATGTATGGCTTTATCAATTATTTCTCTTATATGACTATGGAGATTCTCAATCATCCAAGTCATGGTTGTTCCAAAGGTGCTTTTTAAAGAGGCAACTGGACTTTCTGATTTTTATTTGAAGTCGTTTCGCTTCTCATCCAAGAAGTTTTTTCAGCTCTTATATTTTCTCTTATATTCTCTTACATTTCACTTATACTTTGTTCATGCTGTGTTTGGATGTGGACCACAATATGATCCCCTTCTCCAGAATTCCAAGTCAATGTAAGATAAATATCCTGAATGAATTGAAGTAGCCTTTCCTTACACTGTAGTTTTAAACATTCAATTACTGTTTAACCATTCATCTCACCTGCTAATTAATTTGTCCTACATTTGTTTGCATTCTAATTTTAGTTAATTTATGCTGCTTTGCCTATTGTGACTCACATTCCAATAACCTAGCCTTGATTCTACCTTGTTTCTAGACTTTATTTCCCAACCTTGGTCTCCCTTAGATGTCCTCATAATTTGGCTTGTGAAATGATGTCTTATTAACTTGATGTGAAAAAGGCAACTTAAATATGAAAGTGCAGAATACATTATTTGAGGCTGATCTGACTTAACTAATATAATCTATATGAATTAAACTACATGAATGGTAGTAATAAATGAATGCATACTTCCAAATATTTTAGGGACAGACAGGTGGTGCTTTTGCAATCCCAATTTCTGATTCAAACCTAAGTACTGCACAGCCCAAAGTTTTACAGTGTTGTTTGAAAATAATACTTTTTTAAAAAAAGTATCTGACTATATTTAATTAAGCCACAGTATGGAACTTGGTTTGGAATAATAAGTAATTATAAATATAAGTAGAATTATGTACATGCATTTTCTTAATTTTTATTAGAGGTTGAGAACATTTCAATAGTTCAAAGCGGCATAGTTTTTTCATTTCTTTTTCACCACTTAAATATAGTCAAAACTTTACATAGGAATGTTCAAATGATCATACTCTCAAAATTCCACAATGCTAGCAATGGGTAAATTCTATATGTTTGGAATGACTAAAGCTGCAATCATTACATTTTAGGGCATATTTATGAAATTTAAAATAAAATGTGCACTGTAGATGTGAATATATGTTTAAAATGCACACAAAAATGTGACGAGTAATGGGATTTGCCACTCAACGTATCTGAGAGCTGGCTTCAACTGGAGTAGCTCATGAGCGAAGTAAAATTAATAAAATAAATGAATATTCAAAGACTGTGTTTGCATATTGCCTTCCTATCTATACTGTTTCTATGTCCCAGAGTACAAACAAATATTCTGAACAAGAATCTCTTTTCTCCAGGAAACATCTAGTATCCTATTAGCCTTTGCACCAGAAGCCTATTAGTAGGACTTTATTCTTTGACTCGACTCTTCTGGACTAACCAAGCAAGTGTCAAAAGGTGTTAGTTTACCATCACAATCCAGAAGTGTTTATGAATTATGTTCTTTGTCTCTATGTCCTGGCAGCAAGTTCTGTAACAGAAAAGTCTTTTCTTTCCAATTCTTGGATACGCTGGATGACTAGGTATCCAAATGAGTCAATTAGCTTGGTTTAAATATTTCTCTACCATAACTAGTTTAACTTTAGTTCTGATTCTCAATAAATTACCCCACTGGAATTTAGTTGAGCGAGTTAGTGAGATCCCTTTTAAAACACATTAATTCCCCCCTCCCATGAAACCAGCTGAATATGCTTTTGAAATGAACACAGATCTTTTATCTCCAACATCACTCAAAGCTGTGCCACAGTGCTGGCATCAGAAAAGGTTGCTGACCCACCTGTAACTGAATAGGGAACCCTGCACCTTTTTAAATCTTCTAAATGGGAAACCTAGATTCTGATCTTAGAAAGAAGCAGGACTTTTGTTGTCAGTGGGACTGAAGATTTAGATGTCCAGCCTAAAAGTCGTCGATAATTGGAGAATGATCTTATTGCCAGTGTCCCTTCTTTTTGAAGCATTCCTGCCTATGCTTGTCTCTGCTTGGGTATCTACTCATTGAAAGAAGTACTGCTTATCTAAAGTACTGCTTAACACATGCAGTCTTGAAACCAGTTTGGAATCATAGTTCGCAATCGATTAAAGATTTACAATGCAATCTTATGTATGATCCTTTAGAACAGAGGAGCATCGCCAGAGTCCCAAGTGCCACATGAAGCTTTCCAAAGTCTTGAATGTTACCCATCTATCCATTGTAATTATGATGAGAAATTATATAATTGTGATGAGAAATTATATTAATAAATATCTGGAGACTATTCCTATTAAACAATCAGTTCAGCTCAGATCATTGCTGCTTTTCTCTAAAATCCACCCCTCTGAGGATATGTAGCTTCAGCAAACACCACCTGTGATCCCCTAGAATTACACATGGAGTTATCTGAGCCTGATCGTTTGCCTCCAGTCCTTCCATTACCCAATTAAGTAACCTTGTTGAACATGTAAGGAGCATCTACAAGCAAACAGCTAAGTTCACAGAGTGCCAAGAACTCCACAATGCAATCCTCAGCTACATATATTGTATTCTTGTCTATTGGACGGTAACACATTTTTTGTCTTACAAGCACTGAGGAGTGTATATAGAATTGCTCCTTAGTTCAATAGCAGTTGGTTGTGGCTTTGAGCTTGGCACTAAAAAACAGATATTTGAAGATATGGCTTATACCTAATATGAGTGAGGAGAGATGTGACTCATACATTTTCAGGATAATTATAATTATAAAAGGTGTTTAATTAGTTTCCAGAAAGTCTAGTAAATTTGTTGACAGACCTTCTTTGAAAGAACAGCAAAAATAATTAAAATAGAGAATTCCTGGAAGCCTGGGTCTCAAATAAATTGACCATCAACAGGCACATAGACATAAACAACACATACATATCATTCAAAAGAGGTGATCAAAAAGCCAAAAAGGAAACAAAAAGACCCAAACACTTCCTCATCAGCATTCAACACCCAGATGAGCAGAGATTAATGATTAACACTAGGCCAACAAATCAGGAAGCAAACAATACCCCAATCACGAACTACCAACTCAGACAAACAGAGCTAACAGTAAACCTCAGCCAATCAAGGAACCATGAAGGCCACTCCCATCAATACTGATAGGGCAAGCCACTAGTATATAAATTGAGAACAAACCCCATTCCCTACTAGCCTTGATGATGTTATCTAATTTGGTAATGAAACATCTGCAAGAAAACAATCACACTCAGCACCAAGGACTTCATAATCAAAATAATTAATTAATAAACATTAACTGTTTATTAGACTTAGCTATTAGCGATAATATTTCTTACACTAAAATTACACATTCCTTCACTCTAGCCTTAAATCTTTAGAAGCCTGGAATTAGTTTTCTAATCCCTATCATGATATACATTCCATCTGTGGTTATTATAAAATGAAGTGGAAGGCAATTGTGAGATTATTTCTCCATTATTCTTTTAGGGGAAGGATTCCAAGAAGTGCTAACAAGTTGAGGTAAATGTCAGCAAAAATCAATAACCTTGAGGTGAGAATATCTATGGACTAAATCAACCTTTGCAGAAGAAACAAGGTGGCTAGAGGAGATGGAGTCTACTTACAAAGATAAGTGGCCTCCTCTGGGACTTAAATTGCATTCTGCAGTGTGGATAAAATGTCATAGGTCAGGAAGATTAGAAATTAGCCCATTACGCTATATTATCCAACTCTTTTAATTGCAGTACAGAACTTTCCTTCTGATTTGAAGCATAATAAAACTAGCCTACAGTTTCCAAAAAAAAAATCAACTATAAAATCTGAGGGTACAGTGACTGTGGCCACATAGCACTAAAGGAAATTGTCATGTCCTTACTCCAATCTTTTAAAGTCCATTGGTGACATTGGAATTTAAAGTGCCTTGTAATGCAGAGGCTTTTAACCCTTAGAGGCCCAGAACAATGAACATTGCTTTCTTTGTCTCTTCTTCATAATTGCAATCTTCAACACTATCAAAACCTATTCCAAAGTATGAAAAGAGAGAGATCCAAAAGATCATATTTGCTTTAGGCAACATAAGTAACAGATCTGGACTTTGATGTGCTGTAACATATCTGTATGCATCTACAGTATGCCATCCTCACAATATATGGAGTCTACAGTTTCCAGAATTCCCAGACAAATGAAGGCGAATATACATGTCCCAGGATTATGTTGCAGAATCCAGTTTGGGTCAGTCACCAGAACTAAAAGTTTTGTCTTCTGAGATTTCAGATTTGAATCTGAAAAGTTTGGAAGACCAAACTTCTGGTCCCGGTGATTGACCCAGATTGGATCCTTAAGAATTCTCCGAGACCATAATTACTAGTGTCCGAGGGAATGTTCTGTGTAGAGCCCTGTAATTCCCTGTGGCTCTTTTTATTGATTTACTTGACTTTTATTGATTTACTTAAATTGATGTATGTATGCTATTGCTATTTTTGGGTTGTAGTTTATTTATTTATTTTATTATTGTGATTTATAGTTGTTACATTTATTTCTCTTCAACTAGAAAAAATAAAATTTTGACATGATGTATTTAATGAAATAGAAGCTTGGTCTAAAAGTTCATGGCACAATAAATATTTTTGCCTTTAAGTGGCACAATGGTTGATAAGAAAGAAGTTAAACTCTGAAGGTAAGAGTATACTCTAGAAGCATTACCATACTACAATAGTTTCCTTAAAGACAAAGGTTGCAACCCACCAACAATATATATGCAGAGAGAATGTAAGGCTTACTACCTAGCAATAGTTCCCATGCCGAAGTAGAGTTTTACGAGAGAGAAAAATATGTTTTTAGGGAAAAAGTATGTTAAAAATAGAAAAATATTTCATGAATTCTTTGGTATTTCAATGAAGTGATGTGCAGAAAACATATTATCATTTGTTACAAGCTCCAAAGTATAGTTAAAGTCACTTTGCATCCTCGCTAATTTGCTGCTCTGCCTGATGCAGCTATAACATGAACAAATGGGGAGTAGGTGGCATCTCACCCATTTCTCCATATATAAAATACAGGTACAATTTGACATTGCTCGGTTCTGTTATCTACAGAGGCAATCTGGACTTGGAAGTGAAGAAGAACTAATAGTAGAGAGAAGGGTGGGAGGGAAGCCACCAACGCAAGACATCAGCCAGATTTCCATATATTGTTTCTCATTTATTTAATTATAATTTCTACCCAGCTGATTTCCAAGAACTCAACATGGCTCATAATTTGATAAAAGGAAAACATGAATAACTAGCAAATGGGAACACATTAAAAAAACCAGACCAATTCCAAAGTAATTCATTTTTTTTAAAAGCAGCAACTACTTTTTCTGGTTTATAAAAGCCTTCCTAAGTAAAAGCTAAAATAAAACATTACAAATGGTGGTAGTCTAACCTTCTGTTTCCCTACAAACGTGGCCTCAGATAATTCTCTTCCGAAAGGGAGCTACATACTTGTGAGACATTTTAATGCTGAGTTGTAACTCAATGCTGATTTGTTAATTTTAAACTAAGGGCAATTCTTATTGTTTTTAAAATTTCTTATGAGAATAATTTAAAAGTGTGCAGGATTAAAGCAGGGATGGAATTCAGCTGGTTTGGACCAATTCGGGTGAACCAAATATTAATTTTAATTTGGTTCATCAAATTGGTAGTTGCAAGGACTGGCTGACCCTGCCCACCCTGCCCTGCCCCTCCCAGGAGTCTCCACGTGTCCACTGTAAGTCTGGAAACAGATCCGTTTTTGGCCTCCGGAGGGCCTCTGGAGCCCAGAGATGGCCGTTTTTTCCCTCTCGTAGGCCCAAGGCCAGCCTCTGGAGCCTGGAGAGGCCAAAAAATGGGCCTACCAGATGTACCGTAAGTCTGGAAACGGACCTGTTTTTTGCCTCCGGAGAGCCTCCGGAGGCCGGGGGAGGCTGTTTTTGCCCTCCCAGAGACTCGAGGAAAGCCTCTGGAGCATGGAGGGGGAGCAGAAACGCCCCCCCACCGCCATGGAGCAAGAACCTGACTATGGCCACACCCACCCAGCAACTAAATTTTTTCAATTTCACCCCTGCATTAAAGTCACTTGAAGATTTAAATGGAATGAAACTTAGTTCGATTTAATGGTGCAAGTCACTATTTTGGGAGTGCAACCTCTAGCATGTGACTCAAAGGCAGAAGACTTAGCTCAGAAAAAGCCGATGGTAATTAATTAATCTGTCCCAAATCTTCTCTCATTTGAAGTTGAATGAATTGGTAATTGAGTGTACAATGTGTCAGTTTCATTCAGGTAAAGGTGCTTTTGGTGTTCAGAAAGCACAAACATAACACTTATTTGCAATATACAGTGAAGTACAGAAGCCATGTTTTATTCTAGGAATGTGGAAAAAGAAAGATGTGGTTGCTTTAATTGCAGACAAGTTTTAAGTTTACTCTTCTCTCATTATAAGTACCTCTTCCCAATTATATGGGAGGTAGTGCACAGTCCTTATTTGTAATGCATACACTGGGAGGGTAGATATCCTATTCTTCCAAATTTGAGGAATAAGTTTGATATGATTTTGAGCCAAGACTAAGGGATGAAGTGTCTTCTCCACTCCTGAAATCCTAGGTGAAGTTCAAAACACACACCTGGAGGCTTAACAATGCGTTTTAAGTCTACTAAGATTGATTATTATTTGAAAGGTCAGCTTGGGATGGCAGCGGAGGAGGCAGCCTGTAAGAAGGAAATGCAATGCTCTTCTTCTGCTTCATATAAATGAAGTGTGGAACTCCACTGAGCCCTTTCAAAAGAGAATGGGAATTTTTTGAAAATGGGAATCATTTGCTTTCTGAATAGGAATAAGCCTGGCTCTGTGGGTCTTTTGGAAAAATGTGGCCCTTCTCTCAGGCTTTGGAGCTGGGATGCTAGTTACTGGAGTTCTGGCTTGGGTATACTGTATCTGATAAATGGGAGCTGAAATTTTATTGAGGCCTCAATTTAGTTTCCTTTTGATCTTAATGGAATGTTGTACTTTTATTTGCCATTCAAGGTTTCTGAGACAGATGTATGGACGTATAAAAGGGAGAAAGAAAGAAAGGAAAAAAAAAGAAATAAAGAAAGGGTGGGACGGAAGGAAGGAAGGAATGAAGAAAAGAAAGAAAGAAAAAGAAAAAGAAAAAGAAAGAAAGAAAGAAAGAAAGAAAGAAAGAAAGAAAGAAAGAAAGAAGTATAATGTGATTAGCAGTTTTAATAGTACAAAAATAAGTTTTGTCTGTGAATTAGCCTTCAAACTATACTAGGTTGATCCTTTCAAAACAGACATTTCCTTTTCTGAAAACATGTAGAATTCTTGCACAAAAATCCTTACTCCCTCATTTTTCTTTTTTTGGGAAGCAAACTATGGACAATCCTGACAACAGTGACCTACTTCTAAAAGCATTTGGGGCACATATCAGCAGTCATGGCCTGACAACAAACTGACAAGGTGCAGCCTTTTCCTTCAGACCGCACTCTCCACCGAACTCAGAGTGATTTCATTAGTGCTGGGTGACCTCACAGCAAAAGATTTCTTTGCTTCGGCTACCCTGATCTGCAGTAAGAAATAACTCGCATTTTGTCTTGATTTTCCCGCATAGCATTTTTGTCATGATAGATGCATCTGAACACAAAATATTTCCGAGAGGAACACCCAGGTTTTATTAATAGATAACAAATATCTCTGAGCAAGGCTTGGGTATCCACCCATTTAATGCAGCCTGTCAAAGTACTATTCAGGTATTGACCTACATCATGTTGATAGAAAGCAACAGCTTAGTATACATGCTAGTACAGCAAAGGTTGTGTTACAACGGTGAACATATGGTAGGTGGTTAAATTCTAATCACTTGCTATCCGGTAGCTAAAATGTTACTCAATTCAACAAAAAGGGTAGTATATGGGTAGTCCTCGACTTACGACCACAACTGAGCCCACCATTTCTGTTGTTAAGTGAGACATTCTGTTGTTAAATGAGTTTTGCCCCGTTTTACAACCTTTTTTGTCACAGTTGTTAAGTGAATCCCTGAGACTGATAAATCAATAACCTGGTTGTTAAGTCAATCTGGCCTCCCCATGGATTTTTTTTAAAATTTGATTTATATGCCGCCCTTCTCTGGAGACTCAGGGCGGCTTACAATGCGTTAAGCAATAGCCTTCATACTTTTCTATATTTTATACAAAGTCAGCTTATTGCCCCCACAAACGGGTCCTCAATTTACCTACCTTAGAAAGGATGGAAGGCTGAGTCAGCCTTGAGCCTGGGGAGATTCGAACTGGTGTAATTGTAGACAGCTGGATGTTAGTTATGGTGCTTTAGTCTGCAGAGCTAAACCAGGCTGTGACCTTCTGGATTTGCTCTCCAGAAGATCACAAAAGGAGATTGCATGATCCTGGGACACTGCAACCGTCATAAATATGAACCAGTTGCCAAGCACCTGAATTTTCATCACATGACCACGGGGCTGCTGCAATAGTTGTTAAGTGTGAAAAAAGGTCATAAGTCACTGTTTTCAGAGCCCGTTGTAATTTTGAATGATTACTAAAGGAACAGTTGTATACTGAGGATTACATGTATTGATCAAGCACAGAAATAGGCAAGAAATGGCTTATCAGTGTTGATGTGTATTATTTCCTTTTCCTTTAATCTTTTATTTTTATATTTATCTATAGCACTAATGTATACAGCATGAGAAATTGTTTGACAGATTTCATTTATAAGCACAGGTGGGGTTTTTTTTTAATTTTGTAAATGAAATCACTCTGAATGTTTTATTGACACTTAATATTAAGACCTTAGCATCTTAGATAGCATGGATTAAGTTAAGGAGAGAGAAATAAAATAAAGGTCTTTAGCAAATTAAGTCTGTAAATGTACTAATGATTTAATAAGGTGCCAAAATGACGGTAGTCATACAGACTTCCTATTGATATACAACAGTTTCTAGTAAAATAATTGCTGGATTTAATCACTTACTCAGGGAATGTATTACTAAAAAGGAACATTATTAACAAGAAAAGTGTGTTTGGAGGGAAAAGACCATCTGGCACCTAAGAAGAAACAGATTCTGCTTACGTGACAAGAGAACTTACAGGGACAAACTAGATTCAGCGGAAAGGGAGGAGATAAAAGAATAAGACAAGAGAGCGAGAATTGATCTTGTACTCTTCTCTCCTCTCTTTAAATATTTATAAGATAATATGGACCCAAATTTAGAACTAAGATGTTGGGTTTAAATGGGTACATGAGATGGAAACAATTTGGCTGTGAAACATCCGGAACATAAATTTGTAGGAAAACAAACAAACAAACAAACAAACAAACAAACAAAAGGTGTCCATCTGAAAGTAAGGAAGTATCTCTCAGCTGTGGGAGAACCCATATTTCATTTATTCTGGGTTTTTTTCTTCGAGAAATGAAAGTTTTTCTTTTTTAAAAAACAATCAGAAGAAAATTCAACTGGCTTTGAATCTATTGATTCTTCTTCTCAAGTTCACATAGTTTGATATTTTTAGACAATATTTTTTTTTAAAAAAAGCACTTTTAATTAAATCAATAGGAGACGAATTTTGATTTTTCTTTTTACAAGAAAGTAGGACACGGCTGGGGTTTTGCCAATCCTTCTTTTTACACCACCTTTACATTTACCCTCCCCCAAATACAGTTCTAGAAGAGTGTGGCAAATAGCACTGGAAAATGAAGAGGATATTTAGAAGAACTTTACCTCTTTTGCTGAATCAAATACCTTTTATGGACACAAAGATCCTTTCTGTTCATGAACACTACCACCTGATTTCAAATCTTTATTACTAGAATTTCACATAATTTATTGCTAGTAGGAAAAGGAAGAAGGAAATAATTCCTTGCACTTTGGACTGCAAGGTGACCAAACCGGTCAGTTCCAGAGGAGATCAACCCTGACTGCTCTTTAGAAGGCCAGCTCCTGAAGATGAAACTCAAATATTTTGGCCACCTAATGAGAAGGAAGGACTCACTGGAGAAGAGCCTAATTCTGGGAAAGACTGAGGGTAAAAAAAGAAAGGGACAACAGAGAATGAGGTGGCTGGATGGAGTCACTGAAGCAGTAGGTGTGAGCTTAAATGGACTCCAGAGGATGTCCATTTAAGCTCTTGTCCACAGGGACAACCCTGTGGACATTGTCCACAGGGTTGCAATGGATCAGACATGACTTCACAACTAACAACAACAACAAGCTCCACAAAACAATTAGTAATAGACAACGTGGTTATATTAGAAACTTTAAGGAACATAGCTTCATTTTATGCAATGGATTCTGTTGCATCAATTGTTTTTTAGTTTGGGATTATAATGTCCTCTCAAAGTCTCTAGCCATCCTCAATTATTCTCCTTCCATGGAACATACAAGGAAAAAAAAATAACAATGGGACTAAGGCACAAGAGCCCTATCTATGGTGTACATTGTATGTACAACATACAATGTTCCCCCTTAACACTTCTGTTTCGGGATCTGATGGAAATTTTCCAGTTCAGGCATCATACTACCGTAGCATGCAAATATTCTGGGGGCAGTATTTTCCTTGTGAGGTTTTGTACATGGGTCTTCTTTCTCTTTTTGTCTCTCTCTGGACCCGTTTACCCAGAAAAACAAGTGTAACTAACTCAGAATGCAAAGAGCTATGCAAAACAATATTGACCGAAGTGCAGCTGTATGTAAATCTTTATAAGGGTAGTTATTTTTATTCCAGTGCCTCTTACTCGAGAATGCAAGATTGAGAGGAGACACTGTTCCCCACTTTAATTTAACATCCACACTAGTTTTACTTACTATGCTGTACTATACTATACTATACTTATCTTCTAGATAATAGAAGATAAAAAGACAGCTATGCTTCTCTCTGTTCCCTGTTGTAACAGTGAGGAGCAGGCCTAGGGATATCTGAAAATGCATAAGGAGGCAGAGCCATTTTTTTTTTAAAGTGTGAATATTAGCTTTATCTGAAATAGAGACTGACAACTACAAAGGGATCCAGGCCATGTAGGAATAATTTATCATCATGATTATAAAATGCTGCATTGCTAGCTGGGTGTCTCTAGGCATACTCTAGGTCCTAAATACATATTATTGGGTATACATTTTCCATTAATTTTATTTTACAACAGCTTCTAAGCCTGTGTGATGGAACACGTTTATATATTTCTGTAAATATATAAACCAAGCAGTGGTGGGATTCAGCCGGTTTGCACCACTTCGGGGGAACCGGTTGTTAACTCTCTGAACAGTTTGGCAAACTGGTTATTGCAAGAAATCATTAGGGCAGAGAACCAGTTGTTAAATTACTTGAATCCCACCACTGAAACCAAGGATGATAATTCTAGGATGAATTTAAGGTTCTGTAGTTTGGGAATATACTATACAATTATGAATTATATTTTGGGACTATGCAGTAACAAATTTGGTAGATATATATCAAAATAAAAAAACCTTTTATGCAAATAACTTTAATTATTAAGGTTATTTAAAAATTATGCAAACATAAATGTTATCCACTTCACCAAGCTTTTTCAAACTAAATTAAGATGGCTATAGCCCAGAAAAAGTGGAAGAACTTAGAGGATATTTCATCCATCTATCATTATGCTTACCAGTTTTATTTGTACTCTTAAGTATATATATATATATATATATATATATATATATATATATATATATATATATTCCTATAATAAATTTTGAGAGAGTCCATAATAACTACATTTAAGCATAAATAAAGTACAAAATCAAATCAGCACAAAAACATTAACAGAAAATGAAACCCGCAGTTACTTCAAAATTAAAACACATATTTTTTGACCGAAAAGCTAAAACAATATTTTTCGTTTAAAAAGGAGCTGTTCTGAGAAGGCTATTTTGTAATCATGATGCCACTATCAAATTGGGCCCTTCCCTGAACAGATAAATTAGCTTCACAGTAAATGGATTCTGGGAAGACAAAGTAAAAATGCTGTACAATGTGCATTTTGTAGTACACTATTTCATTTATTTATTACAAATATTTCTATGCAGTTGCAATCAAAATGAGTTGGTAGCTCAAGTAATAAAATACAAGATAAAACAACTTAGCAAGATCATACTGAGGATTTACTGCAAGGACTAGCAAATAGTTCTTAAATATATAATGCATATTTCAAAATTCTTGCATTTTGTCAGCAAAGACAGAAGAGTAACTTTGAAATATCACTAAATTTAAGTTTTGCCTTATATAAAATTTTAAACAATTCCAATCTATTCACTCTTCAACAAGTACCCAAATTGATTTGCCTATATGCCAGCTGAGTTACTGCCATCATCTCTTCCTAGTGGTGAAGGTGAGGAGGTCTGGTAAGGTCTATGGCAAGGTCTTAATGAGGAAAGGTTAAGTACATACATAACCTCTGTCACTAGTGCCAAGCAAAATATCAAACAGAATTGACAGAATTCACCAAGAAGCTTAAAAAAAAGTTTAACAAGCTAACAGAACTCCACGCATTTGATGCTCAAAGAGGAGAACATACTTGACAAGTTTGTTCTCATACAATAATAAATTTACAATGAAAAGAAAACGATGAAATAATCAACTGTAACAATTCATATAAACAGCACAGGCAAAAAGCAGCATTGTAAAGTGTTGGAAGAAGATGCCACATGAGAGGTCTCATGAAAGCTCTCAAGAAAAATAATACCATTATACTACACTACAGCCAAATGAAAGGAAATTGAAAAAGAATGCCAGCACTTTCTCTCTTTCTCTTTCTCTCAAAAGTAACACTTCCAAATTTTACTATTCACAGGAACACTCAATGGGATCAAAACATTGAAACAGATGTACCCTAGCAAAGTCAGGTGAAGCCCCAGGATGAAAATCAACGATCTGAAAAGTTCTCAAATGGTGAAGTACTACTAAGTTTTTCACTGACTACTATAGGAGATATAGGTATAGATATAGGAGATATTCTTGAATAATGGGAAATTTCAAAAACTATCTTGTATCTCAAAAAAGAGGCACCCAAACCTTACAAACTATGGTCTGATATGCCTACTTTCTTCAGTCTACAAATTCTTCATGTGTGCAACAGTCAACATCTGGATGAGTACCGGTCTTGAGAGCAAGCTGGCATTCACAAAGGCTCTTCAACCATTGACTACTCATGTATGATCACCTGGCTCATGGAATGAGTATGAGCAGTCTTCATGCCGTTATGGCTCATGTTCGCTAACTATGAAAAAGCATTTGACAATATAGAATGAAAAAGCATTTGACAATATAGAATCAAAATCCACTTGTAAATGTCTCAAAAATCAAATCCTTGATGAAAAATACATACGTGTTCCAATTTGAATGGAGTTTGAGCATAATGAAGATCCAGCTTTCTGCTGGAGGCAGAAGGCATAACAATTATTTTGTGCTATACCTTTCTCTCAGCACAACTTCCAGCCTGTAGTTTTTGAAAAAAAAAAACCTGAGAAAAATCATAGCCCTACAGGAAACTTTATCATGGCTTCAGTTTCCTCCTGTGAACAGGAAGGGACTATTCTATTTGTGGAGGTACAAGATGGGCTTCAATCCCATGCTTTAGCTTATGCAACTCAAGATATTAATATTCTGCAGCATTTTAGCAGCATACGGAACATCCTTCCTTGCATATTACTTATGGAAAAATATTGTTCATGCCATAATAGTTATTGGCTACAACAGAATTAAATGTCAGAAAGTACATCAACTATTGGTTGAAATTTATTGTTAAATGTTTTTTGTGCTAATTAATTTTGTGTGCTTATTGACCGTGTGGGATTTGCTTAACAATGGCAACTGGAACTGCAGCAAGTGCTCCTGTACATTGTCATGGTCATATTATGTTGTGCTTTAGAGCTGTGTTGCTTAGCAATAGAGTTGCTGGTCCCAATTACTGCTGTTAAGTGAAGACTACCTGTAATTGATTAATTAAACATGCTTGTGGTTTTGGATTGTTACATGATTCACTTGGCTCACCCTTATATATTGTCATTCCTGCAGATGCTCTTGGTTTATTTATTTATTTGATTCAATTTAGACATCATCCGACTCTTCTTCTAGAAGTTTCAGTAAAGCAAATAGCAGAAAAGGCCTCCATTTCCAAAAGAGGAGACAGGGAAGACTGCCTAATGACACTGGTCCCCCCCATTCATCTTTAAAGAACTAGTCAAATATAATGCAAGAACAAATACAGTGTGATTCATAAGTGCCAACAAACAAGAGTTCATTGCAGTGTATATTGCTGAACTTAAATGCTGCCTGAATGGGCTAAATGATGCGTTGAAAGATTAACTAGTCAACAGAATTCTGAAACAAAACATTCAAAAAGAGCCTTTATCAAAGGCCTATTTAACATTTAAAAGAACAGTTGAAATCACTATTTCCATGGAAACTGCTGCTAGATATACTATAAAGCTACAATCAGAAGCGCAAATGTAAATAAGCTTCATTGGCACACAAACAGATAGTAACGTGTCAAAATGAACTGCACTATCATTGTGGCAGAGATTCAAATACATAGTTCAATGCAGACTTAAAGACAAAACTGAAGAAACTGCAGTATACTGGGACATGTTCAGTGAGCTGTCACCAGGGAAAAGCAAATTATTTGTCAGGGTGCCTTCCCTCCGGAGTCAATGTATTCCTTTAATCTGGGTGGCTTCCATTCTGATAATGTTGCAGAGGGCTTTGAAGAACTACCTGTTCTTCCAGGTTTTGGGCTTTGGGGCTAAAGTGCTTGGAGCCCCTTATGAGTTCTTGCTTTTTTGATCTTGTCCAGCATGTAATTTTCCTCTTGTGATTCTAGATCGAGTCCTCATGTGACCAGACTTCATTTTACAATGCTTTTTAAATGAATTATTGATTGTTAAGCAAATTTTGTGGTTGCAAGTCTGAATCAGTTTATCCAATGGACATTTTTTGTTTGTTGTTTTTGCTGGAAAATGCTTCCCCCCCAAAAAAATCACAAAATGCCATCATAAAATCACAGTATACTGCAACTAATCATAAAAGTGAGCCAGTTGCCAAGCAGTGAAAATGTAATCCTGTAGCCTCAGGGTTTGCATGGCAGTGGTAACTTTAAGGATGGGTCATTAAGTGATTTTTTTTAGTCCATCGTAAATTCAAATAGTCGTTAGATGACTGGTTGTAAGTCAATGATTACCTGTATTTTTAAAGCTGGTCCAGAATAAATATAGAATAATGGAAACTATAATAAGAATTTATAGTGACTTCATTAAGACACTTTTGAAAAATCTGTGAAATAGCAATAGCACTTAGACTTACATACTGCTTCACAGTGCTTTACAGCTGTCTCTAAGTGGTTTACAGAGTCCGCATATTGCCACCAAAAATCTCAGAAGGATTGAAGGCTGAGTCAACCTGGAACCAGTGAGACTTGAACAATGCAATACTGCATTCTAACCACTGAACCATCGTGGCTCAAACTTCTCAACTTTCTTCCCTGTAGACTAAGTTACTATTTTTGAGATAAATTGCCAAATAATCATCCCTCAGTTTCTTGTTTATGTCTACTTTCCCTTCATTCATTTCCGAGCCTTCCCTCAATCTTTTGCACAAATACATAGCATATCAAAGTGTCGTATTGCTATTACAAGCTTCTGTATTACTGCTTTGATTGAGAGTCATGGGCCAAATGTTTACAAGTCTATCAGATGCCTGTGGCTGTTTAGATAATAGCATTGTTAGCAGACCAAACAATGAAATGCATATGCAAAAACTGTAGGTAACATTTCAGAGCTTGGTGGGCTAAGGAAATGGAGCAGATATAACAAAAATGGATTCTTTTAACCTAGTATTTCATATTATCCAAGGTCTAGGCATATATATGGAGTGTTAAAATTCACGAAGCAAGAATGCCCTTAAGGACATCAGTTTGTGGCACAGATATGATTTTTATAGGATCTGTTAATTATAATAAAATCTACCCAAAGATAGCCACCGTGCTCTGTCCTTTGAATGCTTTACTACAAATGGGGAGAGTATGGCAGTGAACCAAACAAACATTTACAGAAGCAAAGAAAATGGTGCCATCAAATGAAGTGCTCACACTTCATATCCCCAAATTGCTTTTGATGCCTGGTTTCATTGGTGTGGTTTTATCACATGCCATTAAAGAGAGCCGTGAATGCTCAATAGATTTTGCAGCATTCTTCCTCATAACCGCAGAAAACAATTATGCACAAATAGACAGGAAATGCTGAATTCAGTTTGGGGATTTAAATGGTTCAGTACAGTAGTACTAGTGCAGATGGACGTTTACTCTCATCCCTGATCATTAGCCACTAATGTCAATCTTCAATCCATAACGATTACCCTTGGTTTACAGCAGCTGCTCAAATGAAGTGCTGGGCTTTATTTCATGGAGGACACAAAATATATATATAAAAAAAACACACACACATACGCAATGCAAAAAAAAATGTCCTCTTCAAACAAAAACTCACATCAGATGAGGATTCCTTTGATAATTCTATTACAAAAGTTAGACTTGAACTTGTGTCTTGTGTCTTCCCAGTGTTAGTTTAACATCTACAATACCACACTGTACCACATGTGTGGGTCTTCCTGGAGAAGTAGAGATGAGGGCATAAGATAATAGATTTACTGGATGGACAGAAATAGACCAACAAATCAAACAACCAAGATGTTGGAGCCAGCTCCTATTTCACTTTCGGACTGATTTCTCTTTCTCTGACAAAGAATTCATGGAGACATTGCAAGACCATGTATAGGCACTGTCATTTTAGTTGTGATGAATGCATATTGAACTTGGCCACAAGTGTTTCCAATGACTTCAACAACAGCCTTACATACTACAGATGCATTGCAAGAACCCAGTGTGAGAACGGGTATCCTAGTATAAATAGTGAATCATAATGGGCACCAATTTGTAGCTGAACAGTTTCAGAAGTTCCTGAAACAACGAGACATCTGAATAATAAAAATGGAATTGTATATAATATTAGCATCATATCATCCAGCAGCAAACTGACTGGATAAAAGTTTATCCAGAGCTTCAAGAATATATTGTGAGTGGTATCTGGAGAAAAAAAAATGTACCAAATGAAAAGCTTACAAATAACACAACAATAACTCCAATATCAATAGAGTTAAAACCAGATCTTCTCAAATTTAATATGAGAAGAAGTGTTCAGATAGTCTTTTCACACTGAGACAAAACACTAATTAAAGAGAACAGAAATACAGAAAGAAGGGTTCAACCTAATTCCCTAGTAACTACCAAAAGTCAGAAGATGTCTGCTAATATTGTTGCTTGTATCATTACGATTTATACTGATATTGATTGTTTCCTAGTAGGATTTGATTGCTTATTTATACCCTATGACTATCATTAAGTGTTTTATCTTATGATTCTTGATGAACATATCTTGTCTTTTTATGTACACTGAGAGCATATGCACCAAAGACAAATTCCTTGTGTGTCCAATCATAGTTGGCCAATAAAGAATTCTATTCTATTCTATTCTATTCTATTCTATTCTATTCTATTCTATTCTATTCTATTCTATTCTATTCTATTCTATTCTATTCTATTCTACTCTACTCTACTCTACTCTACTCCCTTTTCTATACTTGATATACACCAATAGTTTCTTTGGAGTACCCAGCATGATCAGATACACACACACACAGCATTTCTGATGGTGATAAAGATGTTATCCCATTTGTACCTGAAAGCCATCATGTTGCCTAGATTTGTAAATATAATATGGGTTTGTATCTGGCCAAATTTTGAAGGTATCATCCCCATTCAGTAAATCATTCCTTTAATGGTGCAAAATAGAGGCAATCCCTTGATTGCCATCTATTTTGCACCATCTCTATTCTGAGGCTGTGATGTACAAAAAAGGTAGGCCCGAATAATCAAAGACCAACCCTTTTGGGATTGTCCTTGCTAAATAATGCTGTCACTGCATCACTGTTAGTCCTTGTCTTGCAACAGTTTCTATAGCGACTGTTCAAAGATACAGTGGCACTGACTTATGACCATTTTTCACACATATGACCTTTGTAGCAGCCCCATAATCATGTGATCAAAATTCAGATTCTTGGCAACTGGCTCATGCTTATGACCGTAGCTGTGTGTCCCAAGGTCCCGTGATCACCTTTTTGTGACATTTTGACAAGCAAAATCAATGGGAAAGCCAGATGCACTTAACAACCGTGCTACTAACTTATCAACTGCAGTGGTTCACTTAACAACTGTGGTAAGAAAGATTATAAAATGGGGCAAAACTCACTGAACAAATGTCTCACTTAACAACAGAATTTTTGGGCTCAATTATGGTCATAAGTCAAGGGCTACCTGTATTTTTAGTGGCTCTGAAATATCTATCCTTTTAACAGAAATAAATGATATAAAGTTTTCTATGAGGTTCATATTTTTCTCTCTCTCTGCTTTTGCCATGCTTTTTTCTTCATTTGGTCAGCTAACTTTTTTTTTAATGTTTGTTGGTGTGTAATAAATAAATACCCAGATGTATTTTTTACATCTAGGTGAACTAGGTCAGCAACCTTAAACACTCAAAGAGCCATTTGGACCTGTTTCCCACAGAAAACACTGGGAGCCACAAAACCCTTCCTGTGCCTGACTATTTCTTGAGTGGCCACAAAACTAGCTTTTGTCATTGAATTAAACGTTCTGTTTTCTTCTGAAACTTTTTCTTTTCTTGGATTTATCCATGGTTGGCCTACTGGGGGTTGAAAAGCTCAATAAATCGTGTGCTGGTGGGTGTCGCACATTGGCGGTTGTGACACATATTTTGAGTGACAGAGAGCCGCAGCAGAGGGGTGAAAGAGCCACATGTGGCTCCAGAGCTGCAGGTTGCTGACCCCTGAAGTAGGTGAACTAAATAATGTGCATGCTTGCTCTGATTTGGATATAGGGATTGATTGGGAATATGATGGGCCCAAAGTGAACTGGAAATGGCCCACAATAATTTTCTATCAAAAAGGTTATAGGCCCAGCAAGGAGCTAGTACCAAACATTGAATACCCAGAGAATACCCATGCAAGGCATTAAAAAAATGTATTATTTCCAGGTACTTCATCAATCATATAGTTGATGTTAGAGTCCAGACACATTAGAATTCAGCGCATTCTTGTTGAGGAGTGGTTTTCTTGACATCTACAAAGCTAGCATAATTTTCTTGAAAATGACATTGAAAATGACCTTGGAAAATCTCCAGCTTGAACATGGGAAAATTCAGCATCTGGTTCATAAAGATAAAGGCACTATTTGAAATGCTGGACCTCTTAGAGGCCTTGAAGGTACAATACAATGTCCAGAAGACTCTCAAGTCATAACAGCTGGGAATAAAATAAATAAATAAAAAAGATGGATTATTTAAGATTGAAAAAATTCCGAGGCTGAATTTAGCCAAGTATAAATTGATTTGGAATTAGGCTTCAGGAAAAGAAATCTGGAACACACTAAAACAGATGTAGGCACACCATGAATGGGCAATAACACTTTACACTGTTCTCATAAGCCTGAAATGATCAAGAAATGGAACATATGTCAAAGTATCTCCTTATTCAGAAGACAATAAAATAGAATAATGTAGACCTTTCTGATGATTGAATCAAGGAACTGTTATTAAGATTGTTATCTGAAAGCTATAAATGTAATATAGAGTTAATCAAACTTGGTGATGAAATTTCCCTTGATGTTTGCGGATGCTTAATAAATAAACAACAAATTATGTTTTTATAGCTAAATGGAGTCTGTGCTTGCTATGATCTGACTGGAAGTGAGATGGGTGTGAACTAACCTGGCAATTACACGCAGTAATTTTCTAACACCAGGGAGAGGTATAGTGAATTGAATTATTGTTAGCATTAATTAAACATGCCTTTGCTCCTTTACTGTTATTTGATTAAGTTGACTTCTTGGAATGTACTATAATACTTGCAGACTCACTAGAGGTAATTCTTCTAAAAGTTCAATAAAGTAAGCAACCTGAAAAAAATCTACCTCGATGCTAGAATATCTTGCTCACAGGAAAAACAAGTCACAACAGGTAGGTTAGATCCAAATATAATCATTGGAAGAGTTCTTAATTTCTAAACTTAATTTCTAACCTTTATCACCAGCAACTAAAAAAATAAAAATGAAATGATGGGAATAAAGTTCCTTTTTTTTAAAGCTATTATATATTAATATCTTCCCTAGCACTGCAATATATTATCAGCATGGCTCTTGCAGAATACATTCCTCCCTCCCATTAAAAATCACATTTCATAAAAGCTCATTTGATTTAGACTCCTGTCATTACATGGAAACAAATGGTCTCTGGAGATAAACATTGGTGGATTCATGAATGAACATATGGAAGCCTCTCTGAAGCCATCCCTGCTGTGCTTAATTGTTCAAAGTCTTTTTCTGCACACAAGTCCCTTCATGTTCTCCACTCTCTCTCAGTCATTGCACTCAAGTACCCTTTCAGGCTACTCAAGCGCTATACGCATGTACATCCATACGCTTTTCTAATGGATGGCCTAATGATAGATCATTACTTTTGGAGTGCTATGCTGTTTCCCATTAAAAGCGCATACCTTGTTTGTCCCTGAATCTAATTCCATTTCAGGCTGCAGGCAAAACCTTATTATGAGTTACAGTCAGAAGGCCTGGAGGTGAAGCATACTGGCAGTAACATACCACCCTCATTCCCCCACTTTAAAAACTGTAAACAAAGGCTGCTTGCACCAACTCAAATCACTCTTCTGCCAGTTTCTTTAAATAAAAGGCATCCGCTTGTAATGAGTAGGGGGCAGCTGGAATAAAAACTGGGATGTATCATGGTTTGCCTCTTTCCATTGATCCTAGATTGCTCAAGGGATGTCCCAGACTTTGCTTCATTTGGGGCACTTTTGTTCATTCATAGACAGACAGACATTAGTGCCATCCACTAAACTACACACATAAAAATGGGCAGAGCTTCAATCATGCCACTGTAGCTGCCATCTTGATCTTGTTCCTCAATGTCTGCAGAACAAAATCCTGAGAATTTTCTGCTTCTTATCTGATATATCATCTGATCCATTCTAAAAAAGTAAAGCCACTGGAGCTTTATACAATCTACAAATATTGGTGTTTTATACTATCTGTTGAGAAATGTTTTTCTTGCCATTGGATTGGAACACCAGGGGGAGAAAGAACAATAACCAATGTTCCAGCTACATTGATTATACTGAATGCCATGCTATGTATATATTGTCTTTGCTGTATTAGATTTACGGGGGAGAAAAATGAAGTAAAAACTGTATGATTGAGAACATGAAGGTAAAGCTTGCTGACCTATAACCAATGAAATACAGTTATGTCAGTGCCGCAAAACCTGAGCCCAAGGTATCTTCTGGATTCAAATCAAAATGCTGGTGTTGATTGCTTTTTAAAGTCCTTAATAGATTGAATCCAGGAACTAAGCGATGTAGGAAATAATCTTTGGAAGACTCCACCATTTATAAAGAGCCATTAGTCTGACCTTGATGAATGCAGTCCCTTCAGTACTATAGTTCCTGTTTTTAAGATTTTAGAAAAGCTCTGACTTGATGTAACAAATGTAGAAGAAAACCTACATGTCTAATCCAGCCTCTACCCTCTATCAGTGTGTCCCCAATGTTGAACACCATGTGGGGTAGTAGGATGCATCTGATTCTGGCAGCAATATGGTTGAAGTATACCAGCAGTTGCAACTATGCATTCTTCTAACTTCTGTCAATTTATTTATGGTGAGTGCCCTTCCCAAATGGGCAAGGTGAAAACAAAAAATAATAAAAAACAGAAATTTAATTCTATTCAGGGGAGAGAAAATTAGTCTTGGGAGATGGTTTGCTTAGAGTTGAGGGCATTAGTACCTCCCCATTACTGTAAATCAAGGGTTCCTAAACTTTTTGCTCTCATACCTCTTTTTAGTGCAATTTTGTAATGTGTGCACCTCCCTTAAAAATCCAAACACCAAAATGAACCCAACCAAATAACAAAAACAATACAATGAAAATTTGGAAAGGGGGATTTATTGTAACCATGGAAAGGTTCTTCACACCTCCTCTGGACTCTGTCTGTGCTCCCCTGATGAAGGTGCACTTCATAATTTGGGAACCCCTGCTATGAAGGATGGTGAGGATGAGGAGGCTGCTTAGAAAAATCACTTGTAATTTTCCCCCTGATTGACACTCCCCAACCCAGTCAGCACAGCAGAGCTGACAATAAGGCTGCAACCTTGAAACAGGTGGGGGAGGAGATGAGTTTTTTGGAAGTTCTGCAGCTACCAGCAAACAGAGAAAAGCAGCAAAAAAGGGAGTGGATGCTCCAGAGGACAAAAAGAAGAATAGAGGTTCAGCAAAGGAAAGAACAACTTGCTAGATTTTCACATTTCATTCTCCTACTGCAATTCTGTCTTCGTGGCCTCTGCTTTTATTTTCCTGTGTTAGCAATATCAGTAACTAATGATAAAGGTTTCCTCTGCTGTGTCTGACTCATCTCCGTTTCTTGGCCAAGGGAGCCTGTGTTATGCAAAAACATTTTCTGTGGTCATTTGGCCAGTATGGCTGTATACCAAAGATGCACGGAACACTGTTACCTTCCCACCAAAATGGTACCTATTAATCTACTGTCATTTGCATATGTTTGAACTAGTAGGTGGACAGGAGCTGAGGCAAGTATCGGGAGCTTCCCCCCATTGTGCAGGTGCTTGGGTCTCGAACCCGAGCACCTGGGCTGTCAGTTTCCAGTTGACAAGCTCAGCATCTTTAATTATTGAGCCATCATGTACCTGCCATCTGTATCTAGAAATTCCGACATCTAGCAGCATTATTAGTACTGCAAAAGATCCTCAGGATTTTTTTTTTTTTTCATATTGAGTGCATCTGAAGAACCCATCATCTAGTGCTATACTGTCGATCATTTTATCTTTTCTAATCATGAAAGGATTTTTTTTTTAGTAAATTCAGGAGTGATCTGATGTATTGCATTGTCCTGTACAGCATGAAATTATGTCTTTCTCTTGTCATTAAAGTGAGCTTTCTCCTCCAGCATCTTCCTACTCTGCTGCCCAATATAGATTCCCGTTTGCTTTAGCTGGGCAGTGTGGATGACTTTCACCAGATGATCTTGGTGGGATTATATACTCTTGGTATAGGCTCCCAACATTTTTTACTTTACTGAATCCTCTCAGGAAATGTCCCCCAACTTTCCATGATGAGGCAGCATATCAAGACTGGGACAGGGTGGGGAGACAGTTAATATAATAACTTCTTTTATAAAGTGATGATAAAGTGTTATCAAAGTCTTTTTTTATGACCAAAGACATTTCTAATTTCTGTAATCAAATTAACATATAATTGTCAGACAACAGGAACAAACAAACAAATCCCAACTTCTCAATGGGAGTGTTTCCTCTGTGTTTATTTTTATATATATATATATATATATACATACACACACACACACATATATATATATATATATGTTTGTGTGTGTGTGTCTGTGTATATATATATATGTATATATATATCTCCAGATGGCTGACATTGTTGAGAATGATATTGGCTTCAAGGGCAATGTTGATCGTTTTCACCGTATAATAACAATCAATGTTCTAAATCTTTAATAGGAAAATCTTTTGGCCAGCATGCCATTTGTAAAAGGAGAAAAGTGTATGCCAGAATATATATAAATATCAGAATGCCTTGACCTCATACCGTTCTTTGGCTTAGTTACTGAGTTGATATATAATATTCCGTCAGGAATTAATTATAGTTTGTTTGAATATCTTTACCCATTTCCACCAAAAAAAAAAAAAAAAAGGACTTCCGGTTTCGATCTCTTCGGCGCTGGGCGGTTCGTTTGATCGTCCGCCGCCCCCGCCGCCTGTAGAGCCGCTTTTTTACCTCAAAAGCGGCTTGGAACGCCCCCCCTTTTGCAGTGGGGGGGAGCGAGAGTGGGCAGCAAAGGTTGAGCCCCAGAAGTGCTGCCAGGGTGGTCTCTAAGCCCTGGTAAGCGCTTTTGTTGGGGCTCCCTATTTAAGCTGCTGAAGCTCCGAGCGGCGTGGGACTTCTGCCTGTCAGAACAAGCTGGAGAGGAACCGAAACGAACGAAGCTAATTCTCAAGTGAAAAACAACTAGCTTGGTGAGATCTCTGATCCTCTGATGAATATAAAGTTTTTAATGAGTTCTCTTTAAAATTTGGCAAGCAAGCTGTTTGAAGTTAAAGTGTGTGAAAATGGCGGCTGATTAAAGCAGAGTCAGTGAAAGCGGAAGGAGAAAGTGTAACAAGAAAGCGAAAGTGTGTTTGGCTGTAATTGGACTTTGTTTATTCACAAGTTTTACAAGTTTTTTACAATAATAGTTTTTTAAAGTATCTTTTCTACATAAAAGTTAATGGAACTTGCTCCTCTTTTGTAAACCTGGGGAGATCAGGAAAAGGAGGAAGATTTTTTTCTTTTCTGCCTGGATTTAAGCTCTGTTCAGGCATGACTTCAAAGAGAGCAGGGGGGGATTCCCCCACACACCAAACAAAGGAAAAGCCAGTGTCAGCTTCAAAGCAGTTAAAACAGACACAGGATTGTGATATAGAAGATTTGAAAACATTTATACATAAATACATGGGAGAACTCTCTGGCCAAATGAGTAAATTGGATGAAAGGTTGACTAAAAATCAAAAAGAAATGAAAACAGTGGTGGGGGAAGTTAAGGAGCTGGTGGAAGAAAAAACTGAAGGATTACAGCAGAGTGTAACCAAAGTAGCCACGGTTCTTACTGATGCTCTACTGGTGATTGAGAAAAAAGTGGAGGATTTAAATCTTGAAGTTGAAGCAAACAAAAAGGAAGTAAAAGAACAGATGTTTAAGGTGGGGGTGCAGAGCCAGAGGTTCGAAGAAGAGATTACCATGCTACAATTTCGAAATATGGAATATGCTTTAAGATTAAGAGGTTTAAGAGAAAGTAATCGTGAAAACTTGAGGGCAACATGTGTGGAAGTGTTGGCGAAGATCCTGAAAGTTGAACCAGAGGTGGTGGATAATAGAATAGACAAGCTGTACAGAGCCAACTCACGTATTGCAAAACAGAGAAATTTGCCAAGAGATGTGGTAATTTACTTTACTGAGAGGAAATTGAGAAATGACATCTTGCAATACTCTTTTCAATCTACGCTTCTACATGGTGGCAAT
Organism: Masticophis lateralis; assembly: GCA_030761175.1. NCBI lineage: Eukaryota > Metazoa > Chordata > Lepidosauria > Squamata > Colubridae > Masticophis > Masticophis lateralis. Next base: position 121,046,003 of record JAUDYJ010000001.1, read on the forward strand.
CAAATTGGGGTTTTCAAAGAATTACCACCAAAGATGTTAAGAGACCGGAAAGACTTTGGTTTCCTTGTGAATGAGTTGAAGCGGCGTCAGATTCCATTTAGATGGGATGTCCCTGTTGGTATTGTTTTAAGATTTGAAGATGTGAGATATCGTATCAACTCGGTGGAGAAGGCGGAACAGTTCTATAACAATGTGTTGAAAAAAATTCCTTCACCTCGTTCTTCTACACTTATACCTATTGAAGACATCTCAGTAGAGCAGGTTTTTCAACAGGGACTGCTAAAGGAAGGTCAAGAAGCCCCAAGGGAGGAAATTCTAGGTGCAGCAGGAGGTGTATTAGAAGATTCACTAATAGATATCCCCGAGGTGAAACCAAAGCAATCCAGAGCTACAAGAGAGGTGGAACCGGATTTGGATTTACTGATGCAAGAACCCAAGGATCAACGTATAACCAGAGCGGCAGGGAAGCAACGATTGGAAACATACCAGGAGAAGACACCACAGGAGGAGAAGGAAGCGAATGGGAAAAAGTTATATTCAGAAGCTGTGGGAGGAGCAAGACCGAAGACGTCGGCGGTTGCGGGAACTCTTCGTGACTTGCTTCGAGAGCTTCAGCCATCATCAAAATGATACTTAAAATTTTATCTTGGAATGTGAATGGTTTGAATTCACCGCAGAAGAGAAGAAAAATATTTCACTATTTAAAACAATATAATAATGATGTTGTCTGCTTACAGGAAACTCATATAAGAACCCAGGACCAGAAACTTTTAATCTCAAAAATTGGTTTACAATTTATATCTTCCAGTAAGGCCAAAAGAAATGGACTTGTATTTTATATTGCCAAAAGAATACCAGCTAAACTTATAGAAGCGGATGATGAGGGGAGATATGTTGCTGTTGTAATAACTGTACAGAATGTTGAAGTGCTTCTAATTGGCATCTACGCCCCGAACCAGCAACAGGAAAGTTTTTATAAAATGCTGAATGAGAAAATTTTGCAGTGGAATTACAAATCTCTTTTGATCATGGGAGATTGGAACGGGGTGATTGATGTAACATTGGATAAAAAGACATCTGCCAAGAAAGGGAATAAATTACCACAGACTTTTTTTGCTATGAAAGAGGAATTAGAGTTGAAGGATGTTTGGAGAATTCATCATCCAGATGAATTGGATTTTACTTTTTTCTCAGATAGACATAAATCTTTCTCGAGAATTGATTTTATGTTGGCTACTACTGATTTACTTAATGTAGTGACAAAAACAAAAATTCTTCCTAGAACTTTAACAGATCACAGTCCAGTCTGGATTGAAATGAACCCAGGTAAGAGAGAAAGGAGATCTTGGCGTATGAATGAGAATATCTTCAGATATGAAAAGTATATCAAGGAGTTAAAGGAACAAATTAAAGAATTTTTTTATATTAATTTGAATAAAGGTACACCCATTGAGATAGTTTGGGATGCATGCAAGGCCTATATGAGGGGAGTACTGATACATATGAACTCTAGACATAAAATAACTCGACAGAAGTCGAGGTTGGACTTGGAGACGGAGATAAAGGATAAAGAACAATTGCTTATTAAGAATCCGACTGATGAAAAGGTATTGTTAACTATAAAACTCCTGAAAGATCAATTTCAAATGCTGATGGCTGAACAAACAGCAACTAATCTGCAGTATGCTAAACATAATACTTTTTGTAATGCTAATAAACCTGGCAGATGGTTGGCTTATATTTTGAGGAAACAGCAAAATTCTCGTATGATAAATGCTATTGAGTATAAAGGGAAACGAATACATCAGCAAAACTTAATACACCAAGCCTTTTTAACTTATTATTCGAAATTGTATCAAGCTGATAAAGTTAAAGAAGATCTTATCGATGAATATTTGCAGAAGAAGAGAGTTACAAAAATCTCCAGTGTACAAAGTGACAGACTGGAACGACCTATAACATTGGAAGAGATTATATATGCAATAAAACAATTGAAATTATCTAAAGCTCCTGGGACAGATGGTTTGACAGCAGTTTTTTATAAGACCTTGCAAGAGGAACTGATAGAGCCTCTTAAAGACTTGTTTTGTAATATTCAACAGGGGGGAAAAATACCTCCCTCGTGGAAGACGGCTTTTATATCATTGATACCTAAAGAAGAAGACTCTGCTAAACCTGAAAATTTTAGACCAATATCTCTCCTGAATACGGACTATAAAATTTTTGCTAAAGTATTAGCCAACAGATTGATGCCAGTTATTCAAGATGTGATTCATGAAGACCAAGCTGGTTTTATAGAAGGCAGATACATGAAAGACAATGTCAGGCAACTCATAGATTTGTTGGAATATCTTGATGAAAAGAAACAGATCTCTGCGGTGCTGGTGTTTTTGGATGCGGAGAAAGCCTTTGATCGAGTCAACTGGGATTTTCTAAAAAAGATTTTGCATAAGATGAACTTTGGAGAGCAGTTTACACAAGCAATCTCGGCAATTTATCAAGAACAGACAGCACAGATCATTATTAATGGCAGTTTGACTACTAATTTTAATATACAGAAAGGGACAAGACAAGGCTGCCCATTATCTCCACTATTGTTTATTTTGACGCTAGAAGTGCTGCTGAATGCTCTACGGGACTCGGACAAAATGAGTGGAATAGTTGTAAGGCAAATAGATTACAGAACAAAGGCATTTGCAGATGATCTGATTGTTACCCTAACACGACCTTTGGAATCTATCATACAGATGAAGAACATTATAGAGGAATACGGTCTGGTTTCAGGTTTCAGCCTGAACCAGAAAAAGACTAAGATGATAGTTAAAAATATGTTGGAACCACAAAGGAAAGAGCTTGAAAGGGTGGCAGGCTTTGAAATAGCTACAAAGGTGAAATACTTAGGGGTCCAAGTTGCAGCATCTAATAAAAAACTTTTTCAAAATAACTACGAAGAACTTTGGCATAAGATTCAAAAAGATCTTGATACATGGAAAAAACTGCAACTTTCTCTGCTTGGTAGAATTGCAGCTGTTAAGATGAATGTTCTACCTAGATTTCTGTTTCTGTTTCAAATGATTCCGGTGCTTAAAAATGATAAATATCTGATGGACTGGCAAGCAGGCTTAAATAAATTTATTTGGAGTGGGAAAAAACCAAGAGTTAAATTTAAGATCATGCAAGATATACGTGAACGTGGTGGCCTTAAAGTTCCAAATCTACGTTTATATTATGAAGCAGCAGCATTGATACAGGTCGGAGATTGGATTGGAAAAACCAAAAGAGAGATTTTGAATATAGAAGGCTATGACTTGCAATTTGGATGGCATGCATATCTACTTTATGAAGATAAGAGAGACAGTGTATTTAACAGGCATATTTTAAGACACGCTTTGCTGAGAGTTTGGAAGAAGCACCAGCTTCAACTGGATTACAAAATACCTTTGTGGTTGGATCTTGGGCATATTTTGCCAAAAATAAAGTCACTCGGGGGGTTGTTGTACAAAGAGATACTTTTTATTGATGGGGGTAGTTGGTGTTTGAAGTCATGGAATACTCTGTTGGAAGATGGAGTCAATTTAACTTGGTTGCAGTACTTTCAACTTCAAGCGAGATGGAGAGAAGATCAGAAAATTGGATTAATGCTACATGAAGAGGACTTGATGACTCAGATAAAATGTACAGGACCGATGCATATTAAACGATTGTATAATTTACTGTTGGAGAGAGATTCAGAGGGGGAGTTAGTTAAAGACTGTATGATTAAATGGGCACAGAATTTTGATCAACCAGTAATGTTAGAAACATGGGAAAAGATCTGGGTCCAGAACGTTAAATTTACGCAAGCACAGAACTTAAGGGAAAATTTTTACAAAATGTTTTATAGATGGCATTTAGATCCCAAAAAGTTATCACGTATGTATCCAAATGTTCAACCTAAATGTTGGAGGTGTGATTGTTTGGATGCAACATATTTTCATATTTGGTGGACATGTAGGAAGTTGAAACCATTTTGGATTAAACTTTGGTGGGTGATGCAGAACATTTTGAAGAAGAAGTTGGAGTTTTCTCCTCAGTTTTTTCTGTTGGGAATAATCAAGGGCTTTTCAGTAACTGATACTAGGTTAATATTGTATATGATTTCTGCAGCCAGATTACTGATAGGTCAATATTGGAAGAAAGATAAAGTGCCTACCATAGAGGAATGGATATTGAAGATGTCTAATCTGGCAGAGATGGCAAAAATTTCTGCATACCTAAAGGAAAGGACCCATGAAGCTTTTGTTAAGGAATGGAGGAAATGGGTTGACTATATGAAGAAGAAATATCAAAGCAAGAAATTTCAATTAGTGCTCAGTTGAATTAGAGTTAGAATGTATTTAAATAAATGTATGGATAGTTAAGTGGTTTATTATTATCATTAAACTGAAGAATTTATAATTGAAGTATAGTTTAAAATTTAAGATTACTAAATGTTAGGATACTTAAATAACTATATGAAAGGTATAGTTATATGGTTAATTATTATTATTAAAATGAAGAGTATATAATTGAGGTATAGATTAAATTTTAAAGAGAATGTATTAAGTTTATTTAGCTAAATTGCTTTAATTTTTAAATATGTGAATGTTAGTGAAGCTTTAATAGTTAATAGTTTCTTATGTAAAGGGATCTCGCCTTTAAAGAATGTCGAAGATGATAAGATTAATGTTTGTCAAATAGCGGAAGTCAAGGGAGGGGGGAGGGTTAGAAGGGATAGGGTGGGGGGGGGGAAAGGGAGGGGGGAAAGGGGGGGTTTTATATTATAAAATGTAATGTAAAACTTTTTCAATTAAAAAAAAAAAAAAAAAAAAAAAAAAAGCTTTATTTGGATGAAATAAACTTCAATCTCAAAGCATGTTTTATAAATGGCTTATAAATCCAGTAACTTCTCGATTATACTTTGTAGTCTTTGAACCAATAATTCTGGCTTCTATATACTTCATGTTTCTGCTTTGCTGAAGCAATACAAGATATGCAAATAAAAGCAGGAAAAATGTGGAAAAAAATAACTAGCAAGTAGTCGATCAAACCAACTGCTTGTTTGGTTATGTGAATGTCTGACCCACATTCCATCTTATTTCTCAAGCCAATTTTATAAAAAAAATCCTGGTTTAAAGTTGTACCGCTTCTCAGTTTCAATCTTCCCTATTTTATGAGTTTGGTTTTTTTTGGAGGGGGGGAGAGGAAGCTAAAATAATGCTTTAAATTCCTCAAAACCAAGGCTTTCCTCAAAACCAAAACTCTGAAAGGCTTTCAAAAGTCTGCAACAATAACAATAATGTTGTTATTATAGTAGTCCTTATGGCTTGGTCCTCTGAGGTAGTATGGATAAGAAGCCCAACTGTGGGTGTGGTAAAATTAAATTCTGTAAGTCTGAAAGTATTTCTCCCTCCTTTTCTTTTACTCTCTGGAAAACTAGGGAGGGTTCCTTCTGAAATATATCCCACTCTCCTCTCTTTTTCAGTGGGCCATGCTGTTTTACATGCAGGTTGTCCAGACTGCCAAGGTTGTTACTACATACCATTATATTGCGTTGTCTCTTCCCTGATTTGTCTACCCCAAAGGGCTGACATCAAGTAACTTTTAACAATGGATTTTTGTTTCTGTTGTCAGCATTCTATCTTTGATGTTGGTGGAAAAGCTGTAAAAAAATTCTATAGTCTCTGTAGAGACTAAAGAGGATGACCTTGATAGAGAAAGGGAAGATTCATTACCAAGGCAACAAGTAGATAAATACTTCAGAAGCCTAGATGAGGGGGAGGGACCTGAAAATATCTCAGACAACTCCCTGAATTCACATGAAGATTAAAGAGAGATGAGGAAAAGCACATTCAGACTTGCAACATTTTGTTGTAAGATTTTGTTAAAATAGCCATATAACGATAGGTTTTTCCCCCCACATCTGTTTCTTGGTCTGGTCTACTTATGGGAGCTGATAGTTCCTGTCTTCAGCCTTAATCTAGTTTTTAAGGTCTTCCATATTATTTAATTTTAATGAAAATTGTTCTTAAATTGACTTGGTGGTGTTTTGAAATTAAAGGTGGGGAATAAATCTCACTATCATTCTTCCATAGGTAGACACTTTAGACAATAGGTTTTCTTCTTGCTGTTTTACTATTCTTCTAACAAGTGATTCAATGCACTTTTCATGCTGCCTCCCTCCTACCCCACAAGCTTCTAAAATACTTCTGAACAGGTGAGTTGAAACAGCAGTAGCATGGAGACTTCTGCCCATGGGCCTTTTATTTCTAATTCCTCTTCAATTAAACTAAATGCTTTATAGATTGTGCTCTGGAGAATAATCTTTGGACTTCTAAAATAAATTTTGAAAAATGTCTTCATTAATGATCACTGCCCCCCACAAAAAAATTCCTAGCACACATCAGACATAAATGTAGTTTTTGAGATTTACAAGAATATTTATGGAATCTATTATGCCATTATAACATGAAAAATCTAAACTAATACTATACCATGTTTCCCCCAAAATAAGACTGGGTCTTAAATTAATTTTTGCTCCAAAAGATGCATTGGGTCTTATTTTCTAATTAGGTCTTATTTTGGGGGAAATACGGTACTAAATGCATCCATCTGGCTGACAATCTTAACTGGGACTTATTCTTTTTTTTGAGGGGGGGAAGGTCTTATATTATGAGCATCCTGAAAAATCATGCTAGGACTTATTTTCCAGCTGGGTCTTATTTTCAGAGAAACAGGATATTGAGAAATGAAACTGAATAAAACCATTCTTTGCGCGCACTCTCTCTATCTCCCTTCTCTCTCTCTTTCTCCTCTCTCTCAAAACTGTGCCATCTTTTTTGGACAATACAATTTTTGATTTTGGTTGAAAACTTCATAGAAGAAAATCAGGCTGAACCTGAATTGTTCCCCTAGCCATAACAGAGTTACCAGAGCATCTATTTGTACAGCCAACCTCAAAGCCAGATGTTCTTGCTGTTGTAAGCCTTAAGTTTGGGTCTTGAAGTGGCAATCAAGGCATTATCTGGCCTTGCATACTAATCCTTTCCTTGCAAGAAGCAGAACTCACAATTACAAAATAAAATATAAGCAGCAGGAGAAGCTTCTAGATCAGGCAAAGTTGTCCTCCTTTATTCATTTTTGAATTATAACACTAGAAAGGTATATTATTGAAGATCCTGTATACTGGCAAACTGAAGAGGACAAACGAAGCAGGAGAAAAAGGAGGAAGGGATAAAATTTAACTATAGGAAAATGGCATGCATAGAGAGACTAACAAATTTACCTTATAGCTTCATTCCATTAGAAATGGAATAATGTAGAAAAAACTGAGAAGTTTTGCTCATTTTTTTCCGTTATCCAGCTGCAGTTCTTCCTATCCCACATAAATATTCTGATTCATGTGTATAACACATGCATTTTAAAGCATTTTTCTATACTTTCCTATAGGTGGTTTTCTCTAATAATATGTTGCTTTATACATAGTTTTCTCAATTTTACAAATTTTGCATGCACTTCTCTAAGCTGTTTGATGAATTATGGAAAAAAGCAGCTTTCATTATAAATTGAGAAACTATGAATTAGAATAATTCCATTAAAGATGGCTGAATGATTTTCTACATCTTTCCTAGAAGTTCTATCTAAATATTTAAGTATTTCCACTGATTGCATCTCCGTCACTACATTATAACCCGAGGCATTTTATACATGTTGTGATTGTACAATCTGAGTTTGGTGCTGTTACCTTTCCACATGTACCATTGGTGCCAGGGACTTACAAACAGTTTTGAAAACTGAGTCTATTATTTATCAGTTCCAATTCAGAAGCACTGTAAATATTATTGGTAGCATAGGAATAATAGGAGAACGGTGGCTCACAAGCTTAGAATATGGGCTGAGAATGGGCAGTCTTGTGTTTGAGATTTGTTGCTGCTGCAGGATGGGGAGAGCTCCGGACACATGCTCCAGCTCCTGCCAACCCAGCAGTTTGAAAACGAGCAATCCCAAGTAGATAAAATGGGTACCACTTCAGTGGGCAATTCACAGGGACCTGAAAGGAGCCCCCAACTGAGTGTTCCCTGGGCAACAGTGATGCCAGCAGAAAATCCTTTCACCACGGGAATAGCAGTAATAGTAGTATATATAATTACTCCTGAGAAGGACCCCTGTTTTCAATATTAGGATTTCCTACTTTGTCACCAGCCAGTCTAAGGAGCGGTTTTGCTGCTTTCCTTGTATACTGACCAAGTTGCTTGTGCTTTAATATTTTCCCCTTTTCATTTCAGTAAACAAGCAGAGCAAGAAAAAAGATGCTCCTTTCCATTAGCCAGCTGGACAATGTCCTGTCCTGCAACATGGGTGGATAGTGTTCCAGCAGTGAGAATATTTGACCCTGTCATGAATCTGCAGAACAAATGAAGTGGGTCAAGAACTGGCTGTATAGAAGTGACTTTGATGCTGCATTAAATCTGATCCCGTAAAATACAGCAACCTAAACAGTAAAACAACAAGCATGACTAAAGCATAAATGGAGGCCCATTTAACTAGATTTAATTAGTTAATACCAATGAATTCTTTGTCAGTACTAACACAAGTATTTCTCTCCTTTAGACAACAGCCGGTGCCTTATTAGTTGACTGTAAATAACAAATCTGTCACTTGGACTGCCAATTTGGAGGGGAGGGTGATAAGTATTTGGTTTCCTGGGAGGAATCAGCCTTAAATTAGTGGGTTGTTTTTCTAATCTAGAGTGAAGCCCATGAAATACAGACAGCAAAGTTTCAATTAAATCCAGAATGAGTTAATAAACATTCTAGAGATGTTTGGAAAAATGATCATTAGACACCGAGTTAAAGAGAATAGAATTTCATACAAAATGAGTGAGTAAATGGTATGTCTTGAAAGACCCAGCCTCACATTATAAAACTACAGGTGAACATTTGTTATACTATACAGTATGTGATATCTTTTTTTCATCATCATTTCATTTTTGGTGATGATCTCCAAATTTTTCTGAACAGAAATGCTTTAATCAGTTTCATCTTTTCCAACATTTGAATTTCTTGCTGTCTTGTTTATGAAAAAATAGCAATATTCGTAAGGTTTAAAAAACAAACAAACCCTACATTGCCAAAACTCAATGTAGCCACTTCTATCATATTTTATTTGCCTATCATAAAACTGTTAAAGTTGTAAGGAAAAAATACAGCATCTCAAATACATATAAATACACAGAGATTTATACCCAGACCTTTAAGATTGAAGAATTTAAACTCCTATGTCTGGATGGATAAATCTGTCAGAATTTCTTTCTTCTTTTCTTTCTTAAATTCCTTCTGTCTAGCATATGGAAAAGATGAGTAATGTTCATTTACTCATCTCTATTCTGTATCTGTGATTGGTAAAACCTTTATAGGTTAAGTTATAATACATAAATTAATAGTTATGCCATGAAGGAAACATACTGGGACAGTAGAACATGTGGCTGTTATGACCACTGCAGTAAGATAAAATTGTCATTTATTTTCCTGCCAGCAAATGGATAAATCACTGATTTCTATGGTCAGAAAGAATTTAATCCAAGAAAAGGTTCCAAAGGTTTTGTATCCCACCTAAAAAAGCATTATGAAGAAAGCTCTCATCTTCAGATAGCTCTTCTAACATATAATTTACTTCTTTCAGAAACAGATAAACAAGAAAGCTTGCTTTCTGATTCAGTTTAACTCAGAATGTATCTCCTTTCTAATCCTCAGAAATGCTCTTGTAACAACTAACGTCTTTGTTGCAGTTATCTAGAAAAATACATTTATTGATTTTCCTTATTGCAAAGATCATAAACACGAATCTCCTGAATCAATTTACAAATTATTGAAATAATTATAGCATGAAACAACCCCAGAATAATATATTGTACTTCTGCTATGTTTCATTGTGGAATTTGACTACCAGTTATCGTTATTGTATAATAGCATTTTCAGTGAGATCTGACCAGTTCATAATTTTGGTTGATTATATGAGGATAGATATCTAAGAATAGCTTGACAATTATGAAATCCCTTTATGAGCAAACTGGTTATCAGCTTGCTTTGTAACATGTGAAAGCAGGATATTTCCATACAATCAATTTTCTTTTGTTCGGTGCAATCCACTGGTTTTACAATGACTGTTGTCTGTGCTCAGAAACACCATATACTAACAATTATTCATGTCTGAGGGTCACAATGCTGTGCTTAAAATTTTTAATACTAAAGAAAGGGACTTTGGTTAAGATAATCTATTGATTTAGGACTGTACAGCAGCATCGCCAATTCAGTAAATAGCTTCCTCCATCCTCTTGCTTTTGCTTCATTTTAGTTTACTGCATATTGACAAAAGTGTAATTTGTCAATTCATGGGAACAGCTGCTTTCTTAAGATTCTAGGTTATATCAGTTTCACTCATGTGAATGAAATGTCATGTCTAATCTATGAAAATTTTTTACATTATGAATATATTTTGTGGAACGGAATATAGGTCAAAACAGATTCTGCCACTCACAGATTTATCTGCAAGCTGAATGACTTCGTCTACAAGTTGGTCTGCTACAAGCACTTCCTGTATTTGGCATATTAGTCAGGTGGTTCAGCAAGGGCTGCTGTCTGTTAGTTTTTCAACGATGCCAAGAAATGGCAGAACATTAATTACTTCGGCAGTCTCTTTCAAAGCCTGCTATAATTCATAGCTTTGTCGATCAATTAAGCACTTCTAGTAGAAATGTGCAAAACATTCTGTGCAGAGAACTGCTGATTTCAGGAGATCTGTGTCCAAACCAAAATACATGAATTTCAGATGCTTTGATTAAAAATAAGGCTGTGTTATTCTGGAAATGAAGTTCTAGGAAGAAGTTGTGTATGTGTGTGTGTGTGTGTGTGTGTGTGTGTGTGTGAGAGAGAGAGAGAGAGAGAGAGAGAGAGAGAGAGAGAGAGAGAGAGAGAGAGAGAGGTGGGGAAAAAACAAGCACATAGCATCTCAGGGGAAGCAAGAAAAGAAAGGAAAGGATGGGGACTGCTGAGAGCACCACAGTAAGAAACAACCACACAGACTACTGTGCCTCAGCAACTCCTGAGGGAGATTGGAGGGAAGGAAGATTCTGGAAACTTCAGAAGACATGCTATTGGGATATGCTGTCCTGAGACATCAGCAATAGCTGAGTGAGGGAAGGGAAGATGGTCAAAAAGCTAGCAGGCTAGTATGCTATCTGGTAATGGCAGTGACAGTGGTTTAAAGGAGAAGGGGGAATGGAAAATCCTAGAAAGAACAGGGACAAATTGGCTACTGGATTATGCCATGCTGGGAGTTCCTGTGAGTGTCATCCTTCCAATTAATGAACCCAAGGAAATTCCACCCCATGAATGGCAACCAAGAAATGAAGTAGGAGTGAGTGTGAGAGATAATGACTTTAGATGAAGTTGTTTTACAGGTTGACATGTGTGTGTGTGTCTGTGTGTGTGTGTGTGAAAAGGATGGTGCACACTGGCCTTGCCCTACTTGTCTCATAAATTATTGGGGAATTCATCTAGATTTTGTTTCATCTAAAACTTGGAACAACCAAATATAGTTGATTTTCGACCACAACTGAGCCCAAAATTTCTGTTGCTAAGCGACACAGCTGTTAAGTGAGTTTTGCCCCATTTTATGACCTTTCTTGCCACAGTTGTTAAGTGAATCACTGCAGTTGCTAAATTAGTAGCCTAGCTGTTAAGTGAATCTGGCTTCTTTGTTGACTTCCCTTGCCAAGTATCTGAATTTTGATCACATAGCCATGGGGATGCTGCAGTGGTGGGTTTCAAAATTTTTTACTACTGGTTCTGTGGGCATGCTTGGTGGGTGTGGCTTGGTGGGTGTGGCAGGGGAAGGATACTGTAAAATCTCTATTACCACCCCACTCTAGGGGAAGGTTACTGCAAAATCCCCATTTCCTCCTGATCAGCTGGGACTCGGGAGGCAGAGAATAGATGGGGGCAGGGCCAGTCAGAAGTGGTATTTACTGGTTCTCTGAACTACTCAAGATTTCTGCTACCAGTTCTCCAGAACTGGTCAGAACCTGCTGAAACTCACCTCTGGGACGCTGCAATGGTTGTAACTGTAAAAAGCTGTCATAAGTCTCTTTTTTCAATGTCTTTGTAATGCTGAATGGTGACTAAATAAGTGATTGTAAGTTGAGGACTACCTGTATTTTGAGGGGGGGGGGTGTCTTTATATGTGATTAGGCAGAAATTCTGGAAAACAGTGATTCATTCCATATTTTGAAACAAAATATATTTTCCATTTCATAAAGATCCCTATGTTTGGCTTCTGCAAAACACAATGAATTACACTTTGGTTGAAAGTAGGAACTAACTTATACACTGCTTGTGAAAAGCAAACCCCAGAGGACTCCTCTCTCTACCAGCCTAGTAGATGCAACTGTTGCCTTCAGTTCTGTTGCCTAGGCTCTTCCTTCAACATGGTTCAGAAAGTTGTTTTATGTGTGTTTTTCTTTAAGCCAGGTTTTTCCTACGTAACCAAGATGTTTCTGCAAACCCTGGTTGAGTGAAATCACATTCACTACTTTCTGGATTTTTTTCCTTCTTGTGATTTCACTCAACCAGGGTTTGCAAAAACATCTTACGTAGGAAAAACCTGGCTTAAAGAAAACACACATAAAACCTACAAAAAGTAAGAAAATAGATATTGTATCTTTACAGGGAAGATACATGAGATGTAGGTGTGGCTTACTGATGATGGCTAATGAGCCAGAAATAGCTATATAAGTCTCCAAGTCTCCAAATGGGCAAGCACAAAATCTGCTGGCTACCAGAATGAAAAGAAGGAAAAAACCCACAGAAAGTACTGAATGTGATTTCACTCAACCAGGGTTTGCAGGAACATCTTGGTTACGTAGGAAAAACCTGGCTTAAAGAAAAACACACACACACACACACACACACACACGTGTGTGTGTGTGTGTGTGTGTGTGTTTTCTGAGGTTTTTGCAGGTGTTTGTATATAGATCTTTGGTTATTCGGGTCTTCTCCCGCGTAAAATTGGAAGTGTCTTGGCGACATTTCGACAAAGTCTCATTTTGTCATCTTCAGGCTGGTGTTCTCGGCTTCGTGCTTCCAGGAGCAATGGAATATATATTCCAGGAATAACCATAGACCTACATACATATATATATATATATATATATATATATATATATATATATATATATATATATATATATATATATATTGCTGATTATTCTAGTCTATTGTATTGTTTTATTATACTAACTAATATATTAACTCAAATATATGTTCCCCATATTCCAAATCGTTGATGACTGGGAGTATTATTCTAAATTTTTAAGAATGGCAACAAAGACCACATGCCAGTGGTAGGTTGCTACCAGTTCTACCTAGATCGGCGAACCAGTAGTGGCGGGAGGCTCCGCCACCTGCACCGGATGCTTCTGCCATGCTCAGAAGCTTCTGCACATACGCAGAAGCATTGTGTGTGTGTGTGCACGAGCAAACCGATAGCGATGGGTTTTGCAATCCACTATTGCCACATGCCAATTATCTTCCTATCAATTTATAATAATAAAATCTATAGTGATATGGAAATTGAGGCATTGGTTGGATTCAGAAAACATCCTAGCAAAGGAACACTTATTAGAGTGGATGGACAATATATTCCCCAATATCTGCTCTATATGTAGCAAGTACTTTTGTAAGTAAGCCTTAGGTCCCATTTCTATATATCAATGACCTTTGTTATCTGCTCTTGAATTTTGAGGAAGACCTTTTCCAAGCCTAACGTAAAATAGGAAGCAAAGAGATATAATATATATATATATTTTCAATGTCATAATAATTGTTGCCATCTTCTCTTTTTATGAGTACTCTGACTTCATTAGCTTAACAGGTGTTTTTGTGTTTAATTCACCATAGAATCTGGGGATGGATGTAGATTTTAAGAGTTACAGATGCCCATTTTGTAATTGTGCTGCTTTGCTTCATGAAACAGAAAATGAGAAGTGTGATGGACATTAAAACTATCCAGTGAGAACTGAATATATTGTTTTTCCTTCGAAAATAACCAGTTCTCCTTTATTGAAGACACATTTTAAAACAAAGATATCAAGGGGAAAAAAAGCAATCGAAACATTTCCAATGCTCCAAGCTTGTACTTGTCCTGCTCATTTTTTTCCTTGATTAAAGGCAGACAGTTCTTCTCATGAGATATGCTGACTGCAACTAGGCTCATAGGGAGCTCTCAAATTGGCAGCAGAAATGCCACTTCTGCAGAAACAACACTTCATATCTCTATAGCAACAGATTTATAGCATCTTTCTCCCAACAATAGGCTGGATTCAGGCTTCCTTCTACTTTAGGTAAGTTAATTGAAATTAATAATAACTTAAATCCTGTTGGTTTCAATGGGACAACTTTAAAACGGATTAAATCTAGAGTCAACTCAATATGTCCTATTACCTTGGTCTGTAGGAAAGGATACAGACTATTCCAGAGGTGGGTTTCAGCAGGTTCTGACCACTTCTGGAGAACCGGTAGTGGAAATTTTTAGTAGTTTGGAGAACCGGTAAATACCACCTCTGACTGGCCCCGTCCCTATCTATTCTCTGCCTCCTGAGTTCCAGCTGATCGGGAGGAAGTGGGGATTTTGCAGTAACCTTCCTCTGGAGTGGGGAGGGAATGGAGATTTTACAGTATCCTTCCCCTGCCATGCCTACCAAGCCACACCCACCAAGCCATGCCATGCCTACCAAGCCACACCCACAGACCCGGTAGTAAAAAAATTTGAAACCCACCACTGGTCTATTCCTTGTATCATACATTTCCTCTGTTTCCTTGATCTGGTTTATTTGCCTCTGATAAATACTTTTGTGAGAAAGACATTAAATAAGTATTCTGTTTTTTTTAAATATGTCGAAGATAACATAAATGCTGAGGTTTGAGAGCAACACCAAAGGATGATAAGTTTGTAAATGTTCATGTTCATCTGAATTAGATTTCTTGGTTAAGCAAAATACCTGAAGAGCTTTTAGGGAATCATGTCAGTTGCTGGACTCAATAGTGGTCTCTAAACAAGGACTACCTATGTACATAGACAGACACATGCAGCAAACCAAAGTTATTTCTTTGGCCAAATGATGATCTATAAAAATACTTTAGATTGAGTGTATTGTACTGTTGAACAGCTTGGCTTTGCTTGGTTCATCTGCTGCTTTTTGATAACAATGATGTGCCCTCTTTTGAAGAGGCCATTCCTGGATTCAGGGGTTAGGGACAACTGGGTTTTAAATTTCCCTTCCTAGGGAAGTATGCTTGAGATAAAGATGGTGGAAACATGGAGTACCTAAAATACTGTGGTGGTACCAAGGCAGTAAAATATTTAGGGAGGAAAGAGGACCATCACAGAAAAGGTCCTTGAGTCTAGAGAAAGGGTGGAATTCATTCACATTAATTACCCCAGGAATAAATTATGCAGGGGAATTATTTAAAGAACATTCAAGATTAATGTCAAGCCCTATAGGGATGGCAAGCTTAAGAAACATGAACTAAGATTGCCAGGAAGATTTGTTATTGCTGGTAGAATAATATTACAGAATTGTACATTATCCTAGCCAGATTCACAATTCTGAGATCCTTCTAGACCAGTGTGTCAAACTGGCGGCCCGCGGACTGAATGTATCATGTGCAGGTCTCACCCACCCCAGCTCCTTGATGGGAAAAATGTTGCAAAACATCAAGTGATGAAACATCAAGGCAACGTGACATGTTCTAGACTCACAGTTCTTCTAGAATATGAGGCAGAATCTGTATCTAGAGGAGGCTTTGCCAGTTGCACTAGATACATCAACTGCAAATCTACAGTACCTGGTATAGAAGGACCTGCCTACATCATGTCCTCCTGGACCCAGAGTATTTACAGGGTGCACTGCTCTAAGCTTCAAGGAATGAAAATGTTTTCAAGGAACAAACCACAGTCATGTGACATTTCAGGTGCTTAGCAACTGGCTTGCAGATGTTTGAAGTATTCCTTAGTCACATGACCATGATTTACATTTTTGTCAAAACCCAGCATTTATTTCTGATTTTTAGCAAACCTCTCCCCCCCATTGCAAACAATCAATTCACTTAATGTCTGCAGAGACATTCATGACCACGGATTCATTTAATGATCACTCTTAGTTGCTTAATAACCACCACAAAAACAAATTGGTAAATCAAATCAATCATGTGATGACATGCTTGATGATTGCATGATTTATGACCGTAATGGCCAGTCTCCATTACAGTCATAAATGGAGGATTACCTGTAAACAAATAAATGATTAAATCTAATAAACAAACATAGGTGCACAGAGTAGAATCTCCTAGTTTACTGTCATTTGTACACCCTAAGAGGAATGTTTAAAAGGAATGCTCTGAACATATTACGCAGTTTTAGCAGTGAGATAAAAATGCTGAGACCAGGAAGAATGTTCTTTTCGATTTTACTCCAGGGTTTATCACTACTTCACAAAGCTTCTTACATTTTCTATTGATTCCTTTTGACCACACTGAAAATTTAGATATTGCAATAATCCTCAGAGGAAATAAAACACTGCATGTCTTAAACAAGTACAACAAAATGAAAGAGAGGAAGTGTTTGCCAGAAAAGAATAATCAGCAAAAAACCTTTGATTTAATTAATTAATCATATAATAGTATTGTAAGGTGCATTTCAAAAAGCAAATACTAGGATCATTCATGTTAAAGATGTTTAGACTTATCTACTGTGATAAGGACCATGTTTCAATAAATCAAACAGCATAGCACACAAATAGAAAAATGCATCAAATTATTTAACAGTGCTCAGCATTGCCACAGGGTCTAAATAAACCTTTAACATCTTTTTTTAAAATTAATTTTCAAACTGAACAGAATTCAGCATATGTGTATTTTACTCCTGAGCTCTCGGTTTATTTTCTGTTGACAGCATCAGCTGTTTTTGAGTAATAAAATTCTATGCAATTTGTGATACATCCTTTTCTTTCAACAAATCTGCTTCCACATAGAAACAGGTTTTTCAAATAGGTAATTTTTCCAAAAAATTATGAACTAGCCCCAATAGAAATTAAGGATGCAGATGTTTTCATAATAAGAACTGTTTCTATACAAACCCAATCTGTGATTTCAAAATATTATGTTCATTATATGTATGGTATATATACTGCTGAATCCCCACAATTTAGCTGTTCATTGTCACAATTTGTCAAATATCAATTCAGTAAAATTATTGAAGCAAAAGTCCACATTAGACCCGAGATCCCCTTTACTGGAGAGATTTTTTTATATATACAGTGGTACTCAACTGTTTCAAAACATGTCAAATTTGGTACTTGGTGCATTTTGATGCGAAAATGTTGTCTCCATATGTGTTGTTTGTTTGCTACTTGATCTACTGCAATAGGAAGAGGGGGGACAGCTGTGGCAAATGGACAGGAAATTAGCCATGGTAGGAAGATGGCTGCAAAAAGAAATGGGGGATGGCCACAGAGGGCAGACAGGAAGTCAGCCATGCTGGGAAGGTCACTGACATAGGAAAAAGGACAGACAGGAAGTCTTTCCCTGCCAAAACAAAGGGTTACATGGTAAGTTCTATGGTTTGTTAGGTACTCATCATTTTTAGTACTCGTCATGCCTCCTGGAACCAACAATGAGTACTGAGGTACCACTGTGCTTTAGATATAAACTAAACTTACTTACAGTTAATTATTATAATTTGTTGTATTCATTAAAAATAAAAAATAAATAAAGTACCTTCTAGGGTACTTTAACTCCCTGTATCTCACAGAGACTTGCTCTGTTCTCTCTAATATTGCCAATATCGCAAAGAGCCAATTTTATCATGCAGAAATAGAGCTTTGCATACCCCAGGCTCCCATAAATGCACTTTGAAATCAAGCTTAAGACCAACTTAATTTGTTTCCAATACAAAATATAATTTGTTATTACATACAAAATGACTAAATATGATTCAACGTAATCTAATAAACCCAATAACAAACTATAGCTAATTATCAATTCTGCTTTGATAACCATGATGTGCCTATCTATATTTTGCTGGGATGGGAAGGCAAGATCAAGATCTTTTACATGTTGATGCTAGTCCTATGTTAAACCAGGGGTGAAATCCAGCAGGTCCTGACAGGTTCTGGAGAACCGGTAGCAGAAATTTTGAGTAGTTCAGAGAACCGGCAAATACCACCTCTGGCTGGCCCCAGAGAGGGGTGGGAACGTGGATTTTGCAATATCCTTCCCCCAGGAGTGGGGTAGGAATGTAGATTTTGCCGTATCCTTCTCCTGCCATGCCCATCAAGCCATGCCCACCAAGCCACACCACACCTACCAAGCCACGCCCACAGAACCTGTAGTAAAAAAAAATTGTATTTCACCATTGTGTTAAACGTATTTGTTACTGAAAAGTAATACTTTGTGATTAGATCAGACCACAAGGGAGATTAATTATAATTCCAATGAACAAACTATATGTTTCAATTAGTGTTTTCTTCTTGGATTAACTGAATATTAATCCAACTGTGTGCAGGGACAAGTGAGTGAATCCTTCCTTCCCAAAATCAGTCTCTCCTAGACTTTCAAAAAAGTCCCTCCTGACCAAAACTGGGATTATACCACTGACCTCTGAGTAACTTCACTGTAGGAGATAACCAGGCTAAGCCCAAGGGTGGGGGGGCATATGTGTCATCAGTCCAGACCACCTTGAATTCCTTTGAGTCTTATCTACTGCCAATTTGCTTTGACTGTTAGTTGTTCAGATTCTTGTAGAGAGCTTAAGCTCGCAATAAATATTTATGTCCATTCGAACTGCCTGAATCTTCCAAATTCCCTGGCGCTTGACATTCACCGAGTTAATACTAATCAAAGCAGTACGAACACTGCTGAAATATGGCATTATAAAAGTAAATAAGTATTGCTAAAGATGGCAATTGTCTAAGTATTGATTGGTTATCTTCCATTTATACATAATTTAGTTTACACAAAATAAACCTTTTCCAATTTTCATTCATATTTCGTATTAAGGTTGTGCCAAGTAGCAACGAAACTGGTTCTATTTACTAATTGTAAGGTAATATGATTCTGCTTTCAGGAGATAGTAACTAGGTTTTTAAGCTTCTTCTTCTTCTTCTTCTCCTCCTTTTTCTGAATGCTCTGCAGGCTCATCAAAAACTGTTTAGAATGATTCTGTCAGCAGTATGCTGACAGAGACAAAACTGCCTTTGACCAGAAGGTGCAATATGCTAAACGAAACTTACACTGCTCCAGCTATTAAGAAGAAAAAAACTATCAACCAAACTCAATCGTCTTTTCTTTAGAAATTTGATTCTGAGAAAATACAAAGATATACTCTCTTTTTCCTCTCTCTCTCTCTTCCTATACATTTCTTCCTAATGTTTTCAGATCAATTCAGTATTGATCCCTTGGTTGTGACAGGATTTGACCAACTGACTCGAAGTCTTTCAGGCCAGCTTTCATGCCTACAGTAGGACTAGAATTCACAATCTCTCAGTTTCTAGCCTGGTGCCTTAACCACTAAATGAAACTGGATCTTGTGTTCCCAAATATATATTTCTGCTAAAAGTTGGTTTAGCTCTGCAGACTAAGCACTGTAATTAACATCCAGCTGTCGGCAATTACACCAGTTCGAATCTCACCAGGCTCAAGGTTGACTCAGCCTTCCATCATTTCTAAGGTAGGTAAATTGAGGACCCAGTTTGTGGGGGCAATAAGCTGACTTTGTATAAATATACAAAAGTATGAAGGCTATTGCTTAATACATTGTAAGCCTCCCTGAATCTATGGAGAAGAGCGGCATATAAATCAAATTAAAAAAAAAGTTAGAATCCACTCTCAGGATAAATAACACATTAGCCCAATGATTCAGGGCAGAACTAGCATGTGATGGTTGATATACGATTAACAAAATAATAATAATTATTTTTAATAGAAGAAGAGTCTTGCTGTCCCAAAGGTGCTTTTCAAAAGCCAACTGGACTTTCTTGGTTTCTTCTTTGAAAATATTTCACTTCTCATCCAAGAAGCTTCTTCAGTTCTGCTGCTTGGATGAGAAGAAAGAAAGTCCAATTGGGTTGTAAAGACTTAAAAGTGAGTAACCTAGTAACATAACAACAACACCTTGAAATAAAATCAGATTTATTTTACCCATTTTGAAGGGGAAAATTGGCATCAGCATGCTACTAAAAATCCACATGATGGCCCAAAGTTGTGCACTCCAAATCTAGATTAAAAAATAAGACAGATCTAGTGAAATGCTATAATACAAACAGCAGGAATGTACATGCCGTGTGCATGCCATTCTTACAGGTACCAATTGGTGTTGTTGCATAACTGTCAGGTCACATGTCAATTTTTTTTTCTTGGTGACTCCATTTTCTATTTATGGGTTAAAAAATTATCTCTCTCTCTTTTTTAACACCATAGTCAGAGGCACAAAGTGCAGGGACACAACCGCAACAGAGGTGGTATTCAGCAATTTCTGACCAGTTCTGGAGAACTGGTAGCGGAAATTTTGAGTACTTCGGAGAACTGGTAAATACCACTGGTATCTGACTGGCCCCGCCCCCACCTATTCTCTTTCTCCCAAGTCCCAGCTGATTGTGGAGAAATGGGGATTTTGCAGTAACCTTCCTGTGGAGTGGGGTGGGAATAGAGATTTTAAGGTATCCTTCCCCTGCCATGTCCACCAAGCCATGCCATGCCCACCAAGTCATTCCCATAGAACCGGTAGTAAAAAACTTTGAATCTCACCACTGACCTGCTCCAATAATTAGATTAGATATTATTGTTTCTCTGCTTGTTTTGCCATGCGGCTTTGAATGCCCCTTACAATAACTTTGGAACTTTCTGAATTGTTCATTTTCTTCAGAAATTTATTTATGTATTTGTTTGTTTGTTTGCTTGCTTACTTATTTAATCAAGTTTAGCCAATTTCCCCACAGAGGGACCCTGGGAGGCATACAAGTAAAATATTAAAACATAAAAACAGTATTTAAAATTTAACAAGAGACACAGACCAGTGGTGAAATCTAAAATTTGTTACTACCAGTTCTGTGTGCATGGCTTGGGGGGGAGTAATGTAACTGGGTGGGCATGGGCAATTTTTTTAAACTTTTAAAACCATTTTTTCTATAACCTCTTCGGTGAAGAGGTTGTAAAAAATGCTTTCAAAGGCTCTGACGATCCCAGCTGAGATGCCTGATCGTCAGAGGGTTTTTTTAAAAACCCTCTGCTGATCAGACAACTCAGCTGGGATCGTCAGAGCTTGGATCGTCAGAGGCATTTAAAAGAAAAAAATCCAAGCTGAGTTGCCTTGATCAGCCGAGCATTTTTAAAAAACCGTCTGATGATCAGGCAACTCAACTTGGATCATCAGAGCCATTTAAAAGAAAAAAAGCCTCTGATGATCATGCGGCTCAGCTGGGCATGGGGGGGGGGATTTTTGCTACTGGTTCTCCGAACCACCCGCTTCCATCGCTACTGGATCAGGTGATCCGGTCCGAACTGGGAGCATTTCACCCCTGCCATAGATCAATGTTAAAATTAAAAGGCAGAGGAGGGCTTTCAGAGTGCCCCATGGCTGTGTGCTCCTCTGGCAGCACCAAGAAGGACTGCAGAGCCACGTTTCCACCTCTTTCTGAAAGGCCCTCTGGAATGTTCCATAGGGACAAACAGGTAGTCCTTGACCTATGACAATAATTGAACCCAAAATATCTGTTGTTAAGTAAGACATTTGTTCAGTGAGTTTTGCCCCATTTTATGACTTTGCTTAGTTGTTAAGTGAATCGCTGCAAATGACCTCGTTGTTAAGTGAATCTGGCTTCCCCATTGACTTTGATTGACAGAAGTTCGCAAAAGGGTATTTATTATATGACCCTAGGATGCTGCAACTGTCATAAGTATGAACCTGTTGCCAAGCATCTGAATTGTGGTCACATGATCATGGGGATGCTGCAAAGGCTGTAACTTTGAAAAATGGTCATATTTTTTTCCGGTGCCGTTGTAACTTTGAACAGTCGCTAAAGCAACTGTTGTAAGTTGAGGACTACCTGTACTGTATTATTGTTTCTCCCATGTTAAAGTCTGAAACAAGACAGCTATGAAATGGAGATTGTGCTGTTCCTTATGTTTGTAAACCTACAAAGCATGGTAAGCAGTGGTGGGTTGCCCCCAATTCGCACCAGTTCTATAGAACTGGTAGTAAAACCGGTGGGAGGCTCCACCCACCGACCCCGACGTCATCAGAATGCTTCTGCACATGCGCAAAAGCTTCTGCTTGCACAGAAGAGCTTGCGCACGTGTGAGCAAAGCACACAGTTCCATTGCGAACCGGTAGTAAAGGTAAGTAGAACCCACCCCTGATGGCAAGGACAGTGTATGGGCAGTGGTGGGATTCAGCCAGTTCGCACCACTTTGGGAGAACCGGTTGTTAACTTTCTGAGCAGTTTGGCAAACTGGTTGTTGGAAGAAATCATTAGGGCAGAGAACCGGTTGTTAAATTACTTGAATCCCAACACTGTGTACGGGCCACTATAACTAAGATAGCGGAAACATAATGATGGCATGGTGGCAAAGATGAAAATGAGAGCATAAGAAAAGGTAATGATTCCCACTATAAAAGAACTGAAGTTATGGTTGTATGTGTACTGTACGGCTCAAAAGGCAATCAGCAACAGCTGTAGAAACTGCTTCATAAGCAGCAAACTGCTGTTCATTTTTGTTTCTTTGCATGTTACTACAGCATTGTGAATGTAAGATAGGGAATACTGTTTAGTTCTAACATCTAATTCACTAAGAGCTAGAATCTGATTGGCCACAGGGCAAGCCTACTTCATGCTTTCAGATCTTTTTTATTTTAATTCCCTTCTAGTTTAAATTATGCAGATTTTGTCAGTGAAAATGCCAAGTTCACAGGGACTCTGACTACTTTATCCTCAAAATGTCTTGCAAAGTTGTCACTGCGAGCCTCTAGTGGTTCTAATGTATTCTGAGACTGAGATGTGATTGTTCCTCCATTGATCTGAAGTTTTACTGAATGTCTTCCTGGAGATATAATGAGGATGGAAAAACATGATGACTGTACTGCTGTCACTGTCTTAAAAAAATAAGAAGGACAATCTTCTTCCAGTTATTCTTTACTCTGATTGTTGTGTGATTTATAACAATGCACAGTCTTTCAATGTGATATGATGTAAATATGGTTGTTCAGCTATATCACAAACTCTTTAGGTTACAGCTGTTTAACTCCGGAACTTCTATACAAGAAACAATTTATACTTTTTGCAGTTTTTGGAGAGAGCAATGAGTAAGCAAGAACTCTTACTAATAATATATTAGATCTATCTGCATTTGTACCAAATAGCTGGCCAGAACAAGTTGTAATACAACCAAACCAAAATGTCTTTGTCTTCAAGGACATAAACATAAGCCAGGCTTGTATAATTCTAAAGAGTGGTTCATGATTTCAGTCTGCCATATATGGAAAAGTGTGATGCTGTGTATAATAGAATTTAAATTTATCTATAGGGGAATCCATGAAAAATACATCAATAGCACAATGTTACACATTATATTTCAATATGTGTATGTGTATTTAAAATTTTAGTTTTTATACAATGTATATAATGTTTTATTGTACACTGCCCAGAATCATTCTATGAGGGAGATGGGTGGTCCAAAAATATGTCATCTGCCACCTTTAGCTTGCTTGTGATTCACTGCTATGCAGTGACAGATTGCCGTCAACTGTGGGGAGGGGGAATGAAAGGTGTAATGCTTGGGAATACGAAAGTAAGTGCTGTATCTCCTTGAGGCAGCACTTCCAACTCAAGGTCATCCAGCTGGAAGAAGGAGGGAGCAGCATGCTAAACTGTGCTTGGACTGACCGTTATGAAAGCATCTTGCGTGAACATGATTGGTTACACTGGGGTGGGCAATGGGAGATAGCGAAGGGAAGGAAAAGATGAATTTAGGGGTTTGGCGCATGATTCTCAGTTCTGGCTTTGCAATACTGCAATGCACTTGACCTCTAATAAACTATACCTTTCTTAACAAATGGAGCCAAGGATAATTTCTATTTAGAGGATTAAATTGTGGCAGGTCCGACAATGTGGAATATAAATAAATGAAAGTAAAATAGATATCCTCCCATTCCCATACATTGGGAACTATAATTTAAGTCCTACAGTCTTAGAATACAAATTCTGTAAGATAATCAAATAGAATAAAATATTCATTCATGAGTTCACTGCAGAGGAAAAATGATAAAGAAACATAAAACAAATTTTGCTAAGATTTCCCTACATTCACAAATTTAGTGAAAAAGCAGTAGCAAGATGGGATGCAAGAAAAAGGATCCTTTTCTGACCTCTTGTATGCTTAACTACAAGGCAGTAGAAGAAAATGAACTGTTTCAGCAACCTGCAGTGGTGGTAGTCATGTTGTAAATTACAGAAGCATAACAAATGGTAGCATCCATCTTTTCAGATCCCACATACTGTAGTCTCTGATGACTAATGCCTCTCCCATTGGGTTGTTTCTATTATTGGAAATCTTTAAGCAGCTTTAGGAACAGCCATTTAAAAACAAACTCTTGAAATATTTCACTGTACCTGAGATCTGAAGTGCTTTCATGCCCTAAGTCATTTTTGAGGATTCCTAAAAATGCATTACTGAAAAATGCACCCTTCCTCTGCAATATGGCAGACAAAGGATGAAAAATGAAAAGGAGCAAGGTGCCACGGTACTATCATAAACAGCACACTTACAACAGAGACCTACCTCGATTAACACCATCTTTCTGTTGCACTAGGATGGATCTATACCAGTGATGGCGTGCGGAAACGTCACGCATACACACACAGTCCGGAAAAGCCAAACTCCCAGGTTCTAGAGCGCATGTGCACTTGACGATCAGCTGGCCGGCACACATGCACTAGCCAGTTTTCGGCACTGCTGCATGTGCAAAGGGATCTCGCTTCAGAAAAGTCAAACTTCTGGGTTCTAGCGCGCATGCATTCCCAATGATCAGCTGGCTGGCGCACATGCACAGGCCAGTTTTCAGCAAAGGGATTGTGCTCTGGAAAAGCTGAACTTTCAGGTTCTGATGCGCATGCACACCCAACAATCAGATAGCCGGCGTGCATGCACACACCAGTTTTTGCCACTGCCACTTGTGCTTTGGGCATACGTGCTATAGGTTCTCCATCAAGGATCTATACAGTGAACTGTAATCATATTCTGTGCCTTGGGAAGCACTGATATTGCCTTAAATACTGATGAGTGCTGTGGAACAATTATAGTAATCATTATAAAACATGTGCAGAAAGATTCAAATGTTTCTTCAATGTTCACAGCTTTTAGCACAATTAAACTGGCGGGATGCAATCATTTCTGACACAGAAATGTTTACCTGCACAAAGGAAAATAACAGTGCATAAATGCTATTTTTGTTGAATCTCATTTTTTCTCTTAAAATCTACTTCACATTGATTCTTTTACACTAGGTATGTCACTGGAGTACAGAGAAGCCATATTTTGAATACCTGATAATGGGGAAAGAGAAGTCTCTAAAATACAAGGATAATTATGTACAGTCCCATACAGTATGTCAGAGAGACCTTAAGAAATGCTTACAAATAATTCATTGTATAATGTGATGAATAAATATGTGTTTCATTGTACTTTGTGAAAAAAAACTTCAGAAAGTGCCTGAAGAAACTAAAAATCCTTCTTTATTTCATTTTAGGTGTTGTTTTTGACCAAAACTATCTCCCAAAAAGAGGCTTGCAAGAATAATGATTTTAGGGTTTGGAGTTTTTCTGTACACTGCCGAGTCGCTTGTGAGATGGGCGGCTATGTACAGTAAATTAGATAGGTAGGTAGACAGGTAGATAAATTGATAGGTAGGTGGCAGATAGATAGATAGATAGATAGATAGATAGATAGATAGATAGATAGATAGATAGATAGATAGATATGGTTCAACTCTAATAAAGCAATAGGAAGACTAAGGGTACCTAGAATTCTCAAGGGGTACAGTCACATAATCTTTGCTCACAGCACAGTTAATTAAAATCTATCCCCCAATGTTAATCTTCTTATAGCACAAACTTGCATGTGCCTGACTGAAAACAACTGCTTTAATGGAGAATATTTTCAAAACAGTATGCATAACAATGCAGTCTATGCTTAGTCAAAAGTATAGCCTACTATATTCACTTGGACTACTCTATAGTAAATGAACTTAAAAATGCATCCAAATAGACCTCATGAGGAAAACATTGTCCAATTTACTATATTTAATCATGGCTGATGGCGACCATGAATATATGACATGGTTTAAATACACATATGTTTACTTTATCTTATCAGTACAATTTCTTATCAATATAAATTCCTTTGAAGTTTTTTTTTAACAGTGACACAGCTATCTTTGCTACAATATTAGCTTTGAAATGATTAACTGGCTCCATTTCATCAAACACAATAAATAATACACAGACATATACACACACTTTGTATCTACGCACACACACATATACATCCTTTGTTGCCCAAAAATTTGACAATGTCTTCAGAATATGTTGCCTAGTAACATGATCTCTTGCAATAATAGCACAAACAAGCATTTAATCCTAGGAGTCATGTTGGAATCATATGTTTCTGTAAAGATTTCTGTGCATACCAAGAGACTGTCAAAGACCCTTGACAATAATAAATTATTAACTAATCAATGCCAGAACAAAGGTGGGTGAGTTGATTAGATATCCGATTTTCCAGTGCCAATATATAATGTAAAAACATGGTCTTGAAATTGGCACAGCACTATATCGGCATAATTATATACTTAAATTCATGTTTAGCACAGATTTCTGCATATCATAATCATGCCTTTTAATCTTTTCCTAGGTACTGATGTGATTTGGAAATATAAATCCCAAATAAGAGCAATAAACATCTGTTACTTACATTCTGGAGTCATCCCATAATGCGCAATAGGGATTCAATGTGCCCTGAAAAAGTGGGAGAATATCCATTAAAATATAGTCTTTACTCAGAGATGTAACAAATGCACACACACACACACAAAATTCAGTTCTGAATAAAAATGAAAAGTGTAATTGTATGAAATATACATAAACATGATAGTCTACATCAGACATGAGCAGACATTAAGCCTTCTGACACTTGCTTGATCTTTGTATTAGAACTTCATAATATAAATACATACATACATACCGGTACATACATACATACATACATACATACATACACACATATATTATATCAAAGAATTCTGAACTTTGAGATTTGAATGACCATAAGAACTGGATTAAATTCCTAGTTCTGTGAATCCATTCACAGTTATTCCAAGCTTCTCTTCATTCCAGAAGTTTAATTTGCACGTGTTCACCTACAATATAGTTTTGTTTTACTTTGTCTGAATAATTAGGATCATAAATCCTTGCTGAATCACTGCCATTCATCTTGAGATCTATGAGGTTATCTTGATTTATCTTCTGCACATTTCTTCATAATTTGCAAATGATCTTCTTACCAGTTGTCATGTTTCAACTGCATTGCCATTTGAAGACTGTTTTCTTTTGTCTCCGTTGACTTTATTGCTTCATTTATTGCTAAAAACCCATAATACTCCATGAAAAATCAGCTTCCGCTTCTTGCTTTAAATGTTAAAGATAGTGATCCTGGTTCTAAGGGATGTCCATTCTGGTTGTCATAGAAGAAGGCCTCCAGGATGGCCTTCATCCGGATAGAAACCACTTACTTTATCACTATGAAGAAATCAGGAAAAAAAAAAAAAAGCTCTCCGGAAGCTATGTATAAACAATTTTATAGAATGCTCCATTTATGGCTGCAGTCCAGGTCAGTCTGATCTAGACTGCTGAAAACAAATATGAAAACACTTTGCCACTCTTTATGCCCGATATAAGTTGTTGAGACTTTTTTTCCCCTATGCTTGCTCTGGAAAAGCTATTCTGACCAATCAGCATACACACAAAAGCCAACCAGACTAACATTGTAAACAAGTTTTTCATTAGCTTATACGAAAACAAGATATGAACCCAAGCAGGTCATTCTGACAATAGATAAACAGAGAGTAAGACAATTAGGGGTCTAAACTAGAAATGTGCCTAACTAAATCTGACAGTGTAGTATAATTTTCCCTTCTTTCACACTGAGAACTTTAAATATTAGCCTGCACTATGGAGATAAGATTGTTCTTTAAAAACCTAAACTGGAAAAAGAAAACATTTCCTTGCTGAGTTGGATTCAGGAAGATCCAATTACATATTGTCCATTTTAAAGAATGTATATAGTTAAAATGCTATATTATTATTCAGTCAACTACCTCCATTGTGCTGTTTCCCAGAGCCAGGTTTTTAGGCCCTTATGAAAACAGGAGGGTTGGAGTCAACCTCACATCAGAGGGTGGGGGGTTTCAGATGTTCCAGAGGGCAAGAGCAACACCAGAGAAGGCCCTCCTCCTCCCACTAACGGAACCGTAGAATGCCTCCTCTGCCAGAATGAGTGGTGCAGGCCAATCCCAGTGGGTTGAGATGGTCCCTCAAGTAACTCGGACCCATGCCATGAAGGGCTTAAAAGGTGATCATGAACACCTTGAATTTTAGCTGGAAGCATACTGTTAACCAATGCAGCTCCTGGTGCTGTGGTTAAGCCCCCCAAGCCTCTGCGCGTGCCCTGCACGTATCTGCATCCAAAACAGGCTGCGTGGGGACTCCTGGGGCAGGTGCAGCCAGAACTGGGATTTGGGGGTTCTCCGAACTGCACAGAATCTTAGCTAGAGGTTCTCCCGAACCCCTGCGAACCCCCAGCAGCCCACCCCTGGACACGCAACCTTGCACACAGATACCCGTTGCCTCAGGTCTTTGCTTTTTCCACTTAAACAAGATTCTTGCTAAAACAATGACTTTTAAAATATCTTAAGCCCCTGATATTTACCTCACCATAACCATCACATTAAACCACATATAACATATTTAAATCACATGTGGGATGAAGCACAGTTATTAGCACAATATGAGAAAAGAATATTTGAATAAAAGTTCAGGATTTTACTTCTTTGGTTGGAGAATTAATTAAATAATTAAATGATTAAATTGGTAACATTAACTTCTGTGCTTTCTGTGAGCCATTAGTGTATAACATTCAAGGTCTGCAGCTGAAGCAAAATTGTCTTCACCTGATTAAAATTAACTACAGGGTTCAAAGATAAAGCCATTTTAATTACAACAATTACTATCTTGTCTTAAATTTAGGTGAATTATTGTAGAGGAAAAATAAAAAAAGAAACCATTAAATTAGCATATTGAAAAAAAAGATACTGATTAATTGGCAGTGCTAATTTCGATATATATATTGAAAGTAGCACTGCCAATGTGTATATCTACATATCTACATATATACAAACATAGACACATACATACATATACTCTTACATACATACACACACACACAGTCACATATTTTAAAGAGTCTCATTTTAATGATTCTATTAAACCAGGGCTGTTAAATTCCCTGCTCGTGGGCCGGATGCATCTTGTACTGTCCACGCCCATGCCTGGTTTAGTGAAGGGGAAAAAAGCCCAATACTTCACATGATGCCACTGTGACAATGTGAGTTTGACACTGCTGTATTAAACCCTTTTACATAAACATATAAGATCTAAATCCAAACAACTATGCAGTCTGTCTTTAACCAAATGCTAGCACTATCCTCAATATATTTTCCTTTTTATACTGGTGGATCTTTGGAGTGCTTCTGGAGTTCTTTGCCTAAATAAACTCTCTTCCCTTTCATATTTCAAATCTCAGGTTACCAGATCTAAAACCAGCCAAAAGAAAACAAAACTTCCTCTAAGATATTATTGATAAGGTTGCTACTGGCGTTCTGTCTTGTCAGCACTTCCAGTCCTTCGGCTAACATGATAGTTATTAATATTGCAGAAAAGTGGAAGAAGTCAAGCGTCAATTAATGCCTTTCATCTTGTGCTGCCAGAATGAAACTGACAAACATTTTCAAGGTGTGACAAAAAGCTATACACTTTGTCACTATATTTTTGAAAAATGCAATAAAAGGGGGAAAAAGGGAAAAGGCCTGTTTTAGGTCAGGGTAAAGTTCATTTAACTCTCTCCTGGCCTTGGTAATATTGTGCCATTGTTCTACAAATTGTTATTGGTCCCAGTAATGATGTATATTACTTTAGTGACAATATTTGAATTGCTTATTGTATTCCAGTTTGAGGGTCAAAACACATGTGGTCCTTGGCTGATGATTACAATTGAGTCTGACATTTCTATGGCTAAGCAAGACAGTTGTTAAAGGAAGTTTCGTCCCATTTTACAACATTTTTTTTTTGGCCACAGTTGTTAAAGTAAATGATTAAGTAAATCACTGTTAAATTAGTAACACAGTTATTAAGTAAATCTGGCTTCCCCATCGACTTTGCTTGTCAGAAAGTTGCAATGGATGATCACATGACCCGGGACATTGCAGCTATCATAAATATGAGTTAGTTGCCAAGCATCCGACTTTTGATCACGTGTCTATGAGAATGCTGCAATGGCCATAAGTGTGCAAAATAAGTCATTAGGAGCCAGGGTAGCACAGTGGTCAGAATGCAGTATTGCAAACAAACTCTGCCTATATCTTGAAGTTCGATCTTGACTGACTCATGGTTGACTCAGCCTTCCATCCTCATAAGGTAGGTAAAATGAGAACCCAGATTTTTTTGGGGGGGGGAGGCAATACGCTGACTCTGTAAACCACTCAGAGAGTGGTGTAAAGCACTACCAAGCGGTATATAAGTCTATATAAGTGCTATTGCTATAAGTCACTTTTTCTCAGTGCCGTTATAATTTTGAATGGTCATTAAAAAAAAATTGTAAGTTGATGACTACCTGTACTTACAGACTCCACTCCTATTTATTGATTTTTCAAGTGACTATTTTGGCCCTTCAAGTTATGTATTATGCAATCTCAAGAGACAAAAAAAGCAGCAAACATTCCAAAATTTTCTTCAGTATTGTCAGAGAGAATAACAGAATCTTGAAGGCCTGTCAGAATTTCTGACATAATTAAGATAGGCTTATTTGGAGTTTCTTTCTCGTGACATCCACTTTTCTCAGAAATGAATAGTCTTCTCCTTCACTGGTCCTTTTCCAAGGCAAGATCTACATTTTTCACTCTTTATACTGATCTGTTCATATTTTAGGATACGGCCCAATGAAAAGTTAATTTTATGAACCATTTATTTCAGTGGGGCAGTTGGCCATGTATTGAAATTCCACCCATTCCAATTAATCAACCCTAAAAAACCCTAAAGCACCTGCCACATAACATCCCAGACTTAACAACTGTCAATAAGAAAGACGAAAAGTTTGTATAGTAAATGTGGCAGTACCTGGAGGCAACAGAAGAGAAAGAACTGGAGAAAATTACAAAATACAAAGACATAAAAATACAAGCAGAATGACTGTGGCAAAAGAAAGAAAAGATGGTATTAATACTAATAGGTGCCATGGTGCAATCACAAAATATCTGGAACCCCACTTGAATATTAAATGGCATTGATAAAATCACCACCAGTCAATTGCAAAAGGCAGCTTTACTTGGAACAGTTTACAGCCAATGACAAAACTTTTTATGCTATCCAATAACAACATTTGCCTGCTTAATAACAACTTGATAAGTAGATAAAAAGTGCCAAATCCAATCTAAACATCCGCTGGCTCTTGTTGAAGTACAGGTAGTCCTCAACTTACTACCTCAGTTGAGACCAAAATTTCTGTTGCTAAGCGAAACATTTGTTAAGTGTACCTTGCCCCATTTTATGATCTTTCTTGCCACAGTTCTTAAGTGAATTGCAGTTAATAAGTTAGTAACATGGTTTTTAAGTGAATCTGGTCACTCCCATTGACTTTGCTTGTTAAAAGGTTGCAGAAGGTGATCCCGGGACACTGCAACCATCATAAAAAGGAATCAGTTGACAATCATCTGAATTTTGATCACGTGACCAGAAGGATACTGCAACGGTCATAAGTGTGAAAAATGGTCGTAAGTTACTTTTTTTCAGTGCTGTTGTAACTTTGAACAGTCACTTAATAAACTTAATGAAAGATGGTAGTATGTTTAACTCTACCTGTAGTATGTTTAACTCTACACCACAGAGCTTCTGGCATTGGGTAGTTTAAAGATTTTAGTAAATGAAATAAAAATTAAATAAATACACCATATTGGAGATTTCCTAGAGTTTATAAAGAGCAATTTAACAATGCATGGGAATTACTTAGGCATTCAGCGCTATGGAAATCATCATGCTTTTGCAACTAAAATAAGATGAATTTATCACTTTAGTGAGTCCTTTCTGCTCATATTGTACACACATTGCTTCTAATTACATAAAAGTAGCCACGAACTAAAATTGACTGGGGTTAAAATAATTCTTTATGTTATTTGTTTAAAATCTTCAGCTAATTGGAAAATAAGCTGAAATACTTACGTTTGCCAGGTGAGCTAATTCTATCTCTAGAAAGGAATCTGATGTTCTGGGCTCAGGCCGTATGGTGACCACAATGATTTTGGAGTTAATAACCGTATAATTTCTGGAAAAAGAACAATTAAAAACACAACAATCACTAAAACTATAACTTGATGTAATTAAGCAAAGAGAAGCTGTGATTTTTAAATATGGCTAGCTAGAAGGGAATTTAAATCAATTTTCCTCCACAGAATTTATAAAAAATGCTGTCAGATATATTCAGGAATAAGGACACTCTTCCTGCTGATCCAAGTGCCTTTTACTAAGCACAATTTATTGATTAAAAAATAGATTCACAACATAAATATTCACAGGCCTATAAACTCATTAATCTTCTGGTAAACAGGAGTTTTGTTCTAGACAAAGCACATTTCTTGTAAAGCTCTGATATGGCCATTTTGCTGAAGATCTATTTAAAAACATTCATAAGAATGACAGCAATGAGAGTTTCCTCAAAATCAGCCCTGTTTTTCTCATCAGTTACATGAGGAATTGGGATGTAATTTTGTGCCATTTATGACCTACTTCAGTATTTAAAAAAATAGCAGTGAATTCATACTACACTTGTGATCTCAGTATTGCCGTCTAAGATTCCTAAGCTGGTCATCAGACTGACTAGGAAACATATGAGATTTTGGCTTTGGACCAGTGGTGGGTTTCTACCGGTTCACCCCAATTCAGGCAAGCCGGTAGCAGCGGGAGTCTCCGCCCATCTGCCTGGACGTCATTGTGGACGCTCTGTGCATGCGCAGAAGTTTCTGCGCATGTGCAGAAGCTCCACACGAGAGCGAAGTGAGTACGCACACACTCACACTCACAGTTCAGAATTGGTAGCAAAGGTAAGTGAAACCCACGCGTAAGTGAAACTAACGCCTAGGTCTGATTCAGACCTAGGCGTTAGTTGCCAAGCCCTTCACTTTTAAAGGAGTTTTAAAGGTGAATAGTCTTGATGAATTAGGTCATCTGAGTTAGTCTGCCCTCTGGCCATTATATTACTTTGCTTGGATGCATAGAGATAGGCATTACTAAGGGCACCTTTGCCATAAAAGAGGGAAGAATAATGAGACTTCAGTACAAAGGAGGCAATATTTAAGTGTTCATTCTTCGATATTCCTAAATGGGGGTATGTTGAGAGGTTTCTCTCTATTGTCCTGTTACATTCATTCTTAGGGACCATTATTGGCATTTTTATTCCACTGTTTTCTTTTTATTCTTTTAATGAGTTATTAGCCACCAAAAGTCATCTTTGCAAGATGGGAAGCCATATAAATTGATTAAATAAATACATTTCTAAAACCAGAATCAAGGCATATGATTCCAATATGGATTTAAAATGAATGCACTGGGCATGAGGACTGGAGTAAAAAAAAAATCAGGATGTCTTTTATAAATACCTCACCTCCTCCGCCAAATTCCTAACTCAAGGATTGATGTTTTCTTCTCTGTTGCAGCTAGGCTATTCAATAACTTATCAGTGTGTACCTTATGAAATTGAACTACATTATGATAAAGCCAATGGATAATTTTCATATCACAATACAATCTTTAGAAGCAACATTATTTTTAATAGCTGTCATTGTATAGCTGAAGTGGGCAATTTCTTTTCTGCTGGAAAAATGCAGTTCAGGTCCCTGAGCTTCCAGAAAGCTACCAGTTGTCAATTAATGCAGTGTTTTCATGAGAAAAAGCAAGATGAACTTTTTGGGGGACGTATATATTTCAACTTAAATGTGGAGCTTGGATAATTAAGAACGAGCATTTTGCCTCACAGAAGGTTTGTGTTTCCATTGCTAAACTTAACAGCATCTGAGAACCCCACTGTGAAATGAAATTCACCTACTTAAGTGTTTCTATAGCCTTCTAAGTATTAATCAAGGTCCAATCTTGCCTAGTTTTTTTTTTTTAGATGACCTAAGGTCGGCTAGGTGCTGCCATCTGCTGGTTTTTGTTTTTTTTAATGAAGTACTAAACCTGTATCTTTTTTTACAGTGTGGAAATTGTCTTAGAATGTACCTCAGAGGCACACAATAAATATCCAATAGCATATTGAAATCCTGTGCATACAGATTTCTTATTGTGCATCGTGCAAGATGTAAAACTGTCCAATTAAAGTTAAAGTTTCTATCACATTTGTTCCAATTCAGTATATGAACAAATTGTGCATTGATGATATCAAGTCTTATAACTAAATAATCACAACCTCTTTGGATTTAATATTCATACAGATATAATTTTAATATATAAAAATTAGTATTGTCTGCTTTTAAACAAATTTTGTTGTTTTTTTTTGGAAGAGATTTTGTTTAATTAGCCTCCATTTATTGGGTTTGTGAAATGTCTCAAAACACTTCTGGCATGAAAGGGCATCAAACAGGAAACAAAACTAGAGTGACTGCGAAAACAAAATCTAGGAGAGCAACAATGTGTTGGCAACAACATTTATGCTATGCCACACTCTGATAAATTAGTCTTATTGACAAAAATCACACAGAGGTGTGATGAAGGACTCTGCTGCCCAAATAAGACACTTTTTAAGAAGGAATAATATTGTGATTATTTATGCAGAAAAATAATTAAACTCAGCGTGTCTTTTTCTTAAGAGAAATGAAGGGCATAAGTTATATTTAGGTAAGGAATACATTAAGACATATACTGTGTGATGTTTAATTTTTTTCTTGAAATACTAAAAACTATAATTCATTTATCAGGTGCTTATTAAAACAAAACCCACATTTAAAAAAAAATAAACATTATTGGGAATACAAATGAAGATAGATCAAAACGTATGATCAGAAGATGAAGATATTTATAAAAAATGTACAAAGAAATCCAGGTAAAAATGTTTTTGTATGACACTAATATGACAACAAAGATGACAACAATAGAAGAGTGTATTTGTAGCTCAGGATTGAACTGAGGGGTCCTTGGTGCTCTCTGAGGTTGGCTGCTTTCTTGTTTCGTTATCAAAGTAGGTAACATCATCTGCAATAAAACAATCAAGCTCAGAGAGCGCTAAGGACCCCACAAGATGACAATCAGACAAATCTGATTATCTAGCTAGGTTGCAACTTCTAAAACAAGCTTCTCCTTAGTGTAACTAGCTTCACCTTAGAGATGGATGGTATTTGCAGAACAACACCAGCCAAAGTTCTTAACATGCACAGGAAAGCAATGGAAAAATACCTTTCTTTAAGCATCTAGTTTCTACATTAAAAGGTAAAGGTTCCCTTCACACATATGTGCTAGTCGTTCCCGACTCTATGGGCGGTGCTCATCTCCGTTTCAAAGCTGAAGAGCCAGTGCTGTCTGAAGACGTCTCCCTGATCACATGGCCGGCATGATTAAATGCCAAAGGTGCATGGAACACTGTTACCTTCCCACCAAAAGTGGTCCCTATTTTTCTATGTGCATTTTTTACATGCTTTTGAACTGCTAGGTTGGCAGAAGCTGGGACAAGTAACAGGAAATTATCCTGTTACACGGCACTAGGGATTTGAACTGCTGAACTGCCGACCTATCGATCGCGTCCCTAGTTTCTACATCAGCACAGTATAATATCTTTCCCAGTTTGATGAGGGTACACACCTCATCTTGCTTTGAGGCACTAAAATCAGTGTATTAAATGCACATGTACTGAAGAGAGATGGTACCTGATCCTATGCTGCAAACAATTATATGTGTAGAAAAGGTTTTCCAGAGGGAAACTGTTGTCATGGTATTGCAATTTGATCAAGCTGCCATTGGCTTCTCAAAGTATGTTATTAGTCACACAATTATACTGAAAATCCTACAAACTGAGAATAAGTGTTATGAACATCTGACTTTCTCTGCATAAAAGAATCAAGTGGGATGAAGAACTGCTTTTATCTTTATCAAAACTAACATATTAAAAAAGTTAATTTTTCAGAACCAAATATATTTTGATAGACGAAAAGAGACGGCCTTTTGACAAAATTTATTTGGTATATGGTTCTGAAAATGTAACAGATACAACTAATTAACTAAAATCTTGTTATGTACTTGGAATCTAATTATTATTAATTAAATGAACATTTAACAAGGTCTTATTTGGAAGGCAAAGCATGTATCAAGCCAACTTTGGCTTGTAAGATTAGAGAGTGAATCTGAGGAAATACTTTCATTTATACAAAATGTTCAAATGCTCCTGGAATCATGGAGTAAACTTTGGGTTTTAAACTTTTTTTTTTTACCTTTTCTTTTATTACATTTGCATCTTGTTGATGGAACATCGCAGGATATATGAGGGGTTTGAGATAAACTTCCATTCAGAAGACCCATTTGGCTTCAGCAAGGCTGTTAAATCACCACAGTATCCCCTAAGAGCTAAAATAGTTATGCTGTTCCCTTCATAAGCAAACATTTCTCTTAAGTGCTTGTTAGTAATGCAGCACTAGAAAGATAAAATCCATGGGAGGATTAGTGGGCAAATAAAGATCTTCAATCCAGGGGTGAAATGTAAAATGTGTTACTACCGGTTCTGTGGGTGTGGCTTGGGTGGGTAATGTGACTGGGTGGGTGTGGCCAACTTTTTTTATTTTAACTTTTCAAAGCATTTTTTCTGCAAATGCAAAAAAATGCTTTGAAAAGCCTCTGCCGATCAGGAACACAGCTGGGATCTCAGAGGCTTTTCAAAGCATTTTTTTTAACTACCTTTTCCCTGGAAAAGGTTGCAGAAAAAAATGCTTTGAAAAGCCTCTGAGATCCCAGCTGAGCCGCATGATCATCAGAGGCTTTTTTTTAAACTTTTAAAAGCATTTTTTCGGCAGAAGTTGTAGAAAAAATACTTTTAAAAGTAAAAAGAAAAGCCTCTAATGATCGTGTGACTCAGCTGGGCATGGTGCGGGGGCAGGGGACGCAGGGATTTCTGCTACCAGTTCTCCGAACTATGCGCCGCCATCGCTACTGGATCGGGCGATCCGGTCCAAACCGGGAGCATTTCACCTCTGCTTTAATCCCTTTTCACTGTCCAAAACCTCTTTTTTAAAAATTCCTAAAAGCCTGACTGAGAGCAAACCATATTGTTTCGTGGTCCTAAGAGACTTTTGACAGCTGGGGAAGAGTGAAATTTCTACTGTTTACCAATTTTCCCCACTAGTGTTTTACTCACTCTGCATATGTACCATGTTTCCCTGAAAATAAGACCCTGTCTTATATGTTTTTGAACTCTGAAATAAGCGCTTGACCTTATTGCCATGTGCTCAAAAGCCTGATTGGGCTTATTATCAGGGGATGACTTATTTTGGGGAAAACAAGGTAGTATCTTATCCCATATAAAACTGTTGATGTGAAGACTTCACCAGAGGGAGAAGAAAGAGAAGATACAAAGCTGCAATTAAGTACTCTCTCTTAATTCTTGCTGTGTATAGAGGGCTTCCTGGATATTGCCTTGTTTTTCATTCTTCTCTGATTTCATTTGTTTGTGCTTGAAGCACTGTAATACTGACTGAGCAAAAAGTGCTCTGTCAGTCTCTGAACAAATCTCCTTTTGATTTCTATGGAACCTTTTTTTTGATAAATGTCTAATAGCCAATGGTTGCAATTTTCCTCCATCAAGGTAAAAGGCTGAACTTTTCAGTTATACTTATTTAGCTGTGCCTAAATCTTGACAAAACTTATTGTACCTAATTAGATGATAATGCACCAAGGAAGTGGGGCTGCTATTATTCACTGAGAGTAGATCCCCCCCCCCACATATGCTTAGGACATCCAGTAGCTTTTGTATTAAATAAATATGTGGAATTGAAATATATCTATATTTTACCTAACAATGGTATCGTCTGTCTTTTTATTTTTGTCTTTAGATTATTATGTAGTCATTATTGAAGCATTTATGTTACACAGATAAAAGCATGTTTGCATTTTATAAATACTTACACCCATCTACACTTAAGACACTATGCCTTAACACTTATGCTTTAATTCCAGCTGACAGATTGAAAGTGAACTGTTCTACAGCTCTTCCTTTCTCTCTCTGTCCTCCATACACATAGAGACACATTCTCTCTTTCCTCCTAATTCTTAACCATTCCTCTTTTCATTAGAGAAAGCCCTGATCACCTTTGTCTTCTTCCCCATTACTTGTATTGAGCTAAAGAAAGTCATTTGGTTCACCCATGGGGAATATCTCCTCTTCCTATTACAAGCTTCTGCCTTCTCCCATTGTTGTCTTATCTCTGGCTGACACCTCGAGATAGATCAGCAGACAATCATGTGCAATCCAAGTGATTTGGATATCAAAAAGCAAAAATCCTTACAAGTCTGGCTAATGATAAGGCATTGCAGAAATTAAAGACATACAAAAAAATACCAAATTGCCTGATTCTGTTCTAGATATCGAATGCTATTGCCTCTCTATGTTTCTTCTGCCCACCCTGTTGCCAGACCTAGGAATGATGTTGCCAAACAAAACTTGAGAATTTTTTCTTCAGTTCTGCTATTGAAGGTTAATGGCAAAATCAAGAAAAGCAAATGACACACTTGATGTAGAACCCAAATCAGGTTAGTTGTTCCTTCTTTAGACAAAAAATAAGAAATGAAGTCTTATGTTCCATTCCTGCCTGCTTTCTACAGGACACATCTTAGAGACACACTCCATTGGAACCGTCTCTTAGAGTCATCACTTACCTTAAGGTAGGCAAAATAAGCTCTAAATTTTTGTACAATACTGCTCCAAGTACAAACACGGTGGATTCATCTAGTTCTAAAATCAAAGGAAGAAAGAAGACAATATGTAGATGAAATTGGTACCTTTCCAGGCATCTCCAACTTGTTCATAACAGATAAAGTTCTATATTTTATCATTATAGAAAATTTTGTTTAAAGAAAACCAAGATTGCAATTGTAATATGAATTGTGAATTGTTTTATAATAATGAAATAAGATTTTACATTTAGGGCTGAAAAAAGTCTCTAGACTTGAACATCTCACATGGTTAGGAGTATTCTGAAACTTTATTATTTGTGAAATTCATACTTTGCTGCTAAACTGATATTTTGTTATAATCTTAATTATTATAATTAATAGCCTAATCTAATAATCCAATTATTTCATTGGCCTCAGGAAAGTCACTGGAATGGTCACTGGTCTTTAAATAACACCAACCCCCCCCCCCAAAGTTAAATAAACCAATTTGCCACAAAGAACTTATAGTGAACCATGGTTAATTTTAGCTAATAATGTCCTATATTTGTAGAAAACACATCAAATCAATCTTGTGCAGCAAAGACAAGCATAGGCCATTCCCATATGGAAATATAATTATCTCATAATTATGAGAACTCTCTTCCTTCTCCACTCCACATTCAAACACAACTGAGTATTTATGTTTGCTTGTTTTGTAACAGGATACTAACTTGGTAGTGAGAAGCCTATCACTTCCTTTCCCATAGATGAGAGTTATAGATAATGAACATGATCATTCACACATAGATAGGAAAGTAGGGAAGAGGAAGAACCAGATAAACATGTACTATGTCAGTCCCTTTTTCACATAAGGAACTGAAATGGCTATTCCTATAATGTGTAAAGGAACACAAAGATTACAATAGCCATTTGGGTGCACTCTGAAGCAGGCAAATGGTTTTCAGCTGGTCTCCATTATTATGATTATTATTTTAAATTTATTATGACCACCCACTCTGATAGTGACTCTTTGCCACAGATTTTCCTACTGATTCTTTGCAGTTGCTGTATTATTTCCAACTTCAACCAGGTTCCCATAGAAATAGAAACAGGTTCAAGGTGCATTATAATAGGGAGGCACCACCAGCTATGAACTAATGAGAAGCCCAAAAGAGAAATCCAGGAATTAGCTTTCATGTTCACAGACTCAAGAACTTCGAATTATACAAAGAATAAGCTTGACATTCTTTCCGCTATATATTTTCCTTGCCATGTTAAATGGAGACCTGCTATGTTATGACAATAGAGATTTTGTTGTAAATGCTAATCATTAAGATTCAATAACCACCTTTTGCACGATACATTTGTATAGAAGGAACAAGTCTAAAATCCGACTGTAATGCTAATCTTCAAATAGCTGATCCAAAATGCTGGATCATTTGAAACAATGATCCAGCATTTTGGATCATTGAAACAAGCCCACAAATGCATGAGTTAGCAAGTTAGCTTTCTTCACGGAGTTTTCGTGAAACAGAAAATTAAAGCGCTGCTGAGTTTTTACCTGTTGACATGGGGGTGAAGATACTTTTAGGAATGACAACCCTATCTTCTGAGTTTCGGGCCCAGTCAACCATTCCTTTCCTTCCTCTCATGGGGAAATTGATGTCTGTTAGAACAGATGCTGCAGGAAGCTTCTGAATGCTGGCCACTATTGAAAAAAAGAAAAGAAAAATCAAGCAGAATTCTTGTTTTAGTAGTCAAAAGTATTTTATTATGGATTAATTAAAAAGAGCACATGTATTTCAGAATTCTGACTGTGAAAAGAAGAGTTTTATAGAAACATATTTCAAATTAAAAAAGAACAAAAACTGCAACCCTACATTGGTAGACTCAGAGGTCGGATCATTGAATACATAGAATTATTTCCTTGTATGCATAAAAACCAGAAAGATGACAAGCTTAGGCATGACTAATAGACTGTGAGTGCAAGACCGTGAATTTTATTCTCTCACTTTTCAGCTAGATTCAGAATCTTAGTAGGGACTCTTCATTCTGTTATTCCATGACATGAGATTCACATAGAAGGAGATAGTAGAGCTATATCTTCAGACCAGATTCTGAACTGATTAAAAATGACAGCATTAGGAAGAAAATATTATAAACTGCTTGAGGTTGTATAATTTCTAGAACCAGACTAATGAAGCAGTAACAACTCTTATATCCATTGCACAGAAGCCCCATTAAATAGATTGACATATTAGCAGCCTGCAGCTTCCTTTTGGACAAAGTAGAAAAGCAGAAATCTGGTAACGTACAAGTCATTTTTGATTATTTTTCAATGTGAAAAATAATCATTACTACTTTATTACTTCTGATTAGCACCTTTAGAGAGCAAAATACAATTGCACCTCACTTCATTTACCTTCACGTTGACCATTCAGAGTAGGTGAATGATATTTTATTTGACATATAAGGAAAGAGCATGCAAATAGTCTGAAGAGCTAAGTTATTTATTACTTGTAGCGTGCCCTCGGTGTACAAAGCTTCCTTATTGAGCAGAATACAGGTAGTCCTTAAGTTACCACAGGTCATTTAGTGATTGTTCAAAGTTACAACAGCACTGAAAAAAGTGAGTTACGACTGTTTTTCACAGTTACAACCTTTGCAGCATCCCCATGACCATGGAATTAAAATTCAGGCACTTGGCAACTGACTCATATTTCTGCCCATTGCTGTGCCCCAAGGTCATGTGATCCCCTTTTGTGGCCTTCTGACAAGCAAAGTCAATGGGGAAACCAGATTCACTTAACAACTGTGTAATCAATGTATCCACTGCAGTGATTCATTTAACAAATGAGGCAAGGAACATCATAAAATGGGGCAAAACTGACTTAACAAATGTCTCACTTAACAACATAAATTTTGGGTTCAATTGTGGTCATAAGTCAAGGATGCTACCTGTACTTTACACAAGCCTTTCAGTACATTTATGATATATATTCCAATTAGAAAAAAACAGCACTTAGCACTTAGACTTATATACCGCTTCAGAGTGGCTTTACAGTCCACTCTAAGTGGTTTACAGAGTCAGCCTATTGCCCCCAACTATCTGGGTCCACATTTTACCAACCTCAGAAGGATGAAAGGCTGAGTCAACCTTGAGCTTGGTGAGATTTGAACTACCAAACTGCAGGCAGCCGGCAGTCAGCAGAAGTAGCCTGCAGTACTGCATTCTAACCACTGCGCCACCATGGCTCAAAACAAGTCACTTTGATGATGCAAACGAGCATTAATCTCTCCTAAAAATATTTTGCCCAACATTTCCTCGTTCACATAGCTTTTTGGTAAGAATCAAGATGTATTTATCCTGTTTGAATTGATCCTTAGCTCCCATTCATTCAGAGACTATTCATTCACCTGGGTTGCCTCATTCAACAAAGATCCCCTTCCCTTTTATTTTTTTCAAACAGTGTGTATTTCCCCCAAAATAAGACCCAATTGGAAAATAACCCCTAGCATAGTTTTTCAGGATGTTCTTAGTATAAGCCCTTTCCAAAAATAAGCCCCAGTTAAGATCGTCAGCCAGCCAGACACATTTAGTACTATATTTCCCCAAAAATAAGACCTATCTGGAAAATAAGTCCTAATGCATCTTTTGGAGCAAAAATTAATATAGATTCCGGCCGGTCTTAGTTTTGGGGAAACACTGGTAATAATATAACCAATGAGCTAGTAGAACAGATTCTGTATGCAGATTTATCTGTCAAGTTTTTGGAATAGCTCAATAAGAACACCAATTAACCTTTAATGTATTTCATGAATAGTTCTGGTTGAATGCCCTTGTAGGGTTTTTTTATACGACCACCATCTCAACAAAATCTGGTTGCTGTGAAGTTGAGTGTAAGAAAACTTAATCCTGGGTAAGGATGTGGGTAGAAAAAGGCATTTTGCAAAGCAAAACCTTAACAAGGAAGAAAAACTCTGCAAACATGCTAAAGAGCTTGATGTGAAAGCAGTTACCATCAGGCCAAACGGCTGTTTATGGTTTTAGCTTATTGGCCCAAATAAATCATGCTAAGTCCATGGTTGGGAAGAACCACTGAAATTCCAATGCTGAAGGCAGAAAATAAATCATTTAGAGAAAGCTTGAAACACAACATGTAAACATGAAGAAAAAAAATGAACAGAATTAAGCAATTAGGAAATGCAAACTATTACTTAATGATGAGCATAACTCAGGCCAAGCCACCTCTCCAAAACAGGGCTTTTTGTACCTAGAAACAATGTTTAGTTTGCACTACAAAGCATGAGAACAACTGAATACAGTAGCCCCCCCCCCCCCAAAAAAAACAAGCATATATTGAATTGTGCTATTTATTTATGAAATCCATTACGGTCAGTTTTAAGTGAGTTGCATGAAAATACATACTGACAGTTCATAGCTCTGAATGCAAATATGGGATATTATTTTCTTAACCGAAATGCCTGCCCATTTGTGTATTATAATTGGTACAAGAATGGGGAAAACATAGGCAGGCTAAAAAATCTGTTTATCCATCTCACCCTATTTATAATGCAGTGGTTATCTAGCGATCACTTGCATCCTGATTCAAGCACACTGAGTAGGACTCCATGGTAACATTGTCAGTTTGAAATAAGATTCACACTAGTTCTAAGCATTCAGCAGGCTGGCATATT
The DNA here is from genome assembly GCA_030761175.1 of Masticophis lateralis. Classification (NCBI taxonomy): domain Eukaryota; kingdom Metazoa; phylum Chordata; class Lepidosauria; order Squamata; family Colubridae; genus Masticophis; species Masticophis lateralis. The sequence continues at coordinate 121,090,050 of JAUDYJ010000001.1, forward strand.
CTCACATTAGCAGGGAGAATAAACAATCCATTTTCTAAATAATCATAGAAAGAAGGTAATAGAGTCAATGTTATTTTCACACTGCATCTATTGGCAATGATACACATGACTAATTTACAGCAAATGCCCCAGAGAGGGGTAAAAAGAGAAAGACAACAGGAAGATCTGTAAAAACAGTTATAACAAAATGACAGCAGAAAACGATTTAGCCTCTCCTAAGTGGGTTTCATTTTAAAGGAAAGTGTAATTCAAACCAAGAGACAAGGAAAATTAAGGTAATAATTATATTAGATTTCTAGAATATATTGCTTGACAGCTAGCTCTTTAGCAAAGTTGAATTTAAGGCTGTTACATGCATGTGTACACAAATGCTCACAATTCTAAAATGGTTTACTCCAGCAGTTCAAATTTCTCTGTATCACGTAACGTCCAGCCACTGCACTCTGAAATTGTGTGCTTGTAAAGGGAGCATTGAACAGAGGCAGTCCTTCAGAGATTCATTTGTAGGTAGACCTCAGTTAAAGACCTTTTCTTCAGAGACTGAAGTTATGGCAGTGCTGAACAGGTGGCATTTATGCCTGGTCCGGGCGTGAAATCCAGCAGGTTCTGACAGGTTCTGGAGGTTTTGGTAGCAAAAATTTTGAGTAGTTTGGAGAACCGATAGCGGAAATTTTGACCAGTTTGGAGAACTGGCAAATACCACCTCAGGCTGACTCCAGAGTGGGGTGGGAACGGAGATTTTGCAATATCCTTCCCCTCAGTGGTGGGATTCAATTAATTAAACAACCGGTTCTCTGCCCTAATATTTCTTCCAACAACTAGTTTGCCAAACTACTCAAAAAGTAAACAACCGGTTCTCCCAAAGTGGTGCGAACTGGCTGAGTCCCACCACTGCTTCCCCTGGAGTGGGGTGGAAATGGTGGTTTTGCAATATCCTTCCCCCAGGAATTGGGAGGGAATGGGGATTTTGCAATATCCGCCCCCTGGAGTGGGATGGGAATGGAGATTTTGTAGTATCCTTCCCCTGCCATGCCGACCAAGCCACACCACACCCACCAAGCCATGCCCACAGAACTGGTAGCAAAATAATTTGGATTTCACCACTGGCCTGGTCCCCATATTTATGGCCATTGCAGTTCCCCCATGGTCACATGATTAAAATTTGGGTGATTAGCAACCAGCCCACACTTTAAACCACAAGGGTGCTTCAACTCCAACCATCTGTCTACCTCCCCCTCCATCTCTAGGCTTTTGCTGCTGCTCAGCAGCAGTGGCAGTAATGCTGGGCTGAAGTAGTGCCTTCACCATTCTCAATCACCTTGGGGATTCTACCTTACCCAGCACTGCCAGCACCACCATCCCTGCAAAGGGCTACCTCATTCCTTGCGCCATGGCCAGCCATCCCACCCCATCACACCACAGCACAAAGCCATAGCCACCCCTGCTGCCTTGCACTCTACCAATGCTGCTGGACCCAAAAGTCTTTGGCTGTTTTCTTCCTCCTGCAGCTGATGAGGTGAGCTCTCTGTGGCCTTATGTGAGGCAGCCGAGGCCATATGAAGCCTTCTCCAAATCACACATGTCCTTCTCACAAAGCTTGGGAGCCTTCTGAAACCTTCTTTGAAAGCTGTGGATGATTCATAAAAGCACATGGGTAACTTGGAGAAAGGTGTGCACAGCCTTGGGAAGAAGCAGCTGCCCAGAATGTTGATATAAAGAGAACATCAGTTTCCAATAAGCTGGAATGCAATGTAATTTTCCCAAACCAGTGTATATAAAAGAGACTGGTAAGAAACTGGTGAGAGAGAGAGAGAGAGAGGGGGGGGGAGAGGGGGGGGAGGGAGGGAGAGGGGAGATATTATTCCACACTTGTTTCTGTATACTGTATATAGTACTTGAAAAGCCTATTTTTTCCTCCCTGGATTGTAAAGCTGCATTCTTTTCTACTACTGTACATATGTGAAATAATAAACAAGAATCAGCTCATGCTAGAATGAAAAAAAATATGGATATACCGTCTTTCCCCCAAAATAAGATCCTATCATATTTTTTTGCCACCAAAAAAGGCACCAGGTCTTATTTTGGGGGGGGGGATTTCATCCACTGACTCGCAGCACTTGCGTGCATCACCCCTGGCTTTCTTTTTGTGGTCAGAAGCCTTTGGGAACTTCTTTTTCTGCAACTGGCAAGTCCAGCAAGGCTTTTCTGAAGGCCTCTGCAGCCGATAATAGAGCTCTGGATCAATGAAGGCAGCAGAAGCCTCCAGGAAAGACTTGCCAGCTGCAGAAGAAATGGACCAGCAAGGCAGGTATTGGGGTGTGCGAGGCCTGGCTGCAACTGTCTGAAGGTAAATAGTAAGGCAGCTCCACTCCACCCCCATCCCCTAGCTTAATTTTCACTCTGAAGTGGATGAGGGACTTAATTAGGGCTTATTTTGGGGGTAGGACTTATTTTGGGCGCACATGTAAAAATTAAGCTAAGGGAAACACAATAGTTTCTGCCTTCTCAGTGTGAAACATTTTTGTAATACTCATCAATGAAGGAAAAGTGGCCCACATAAAGTTTTCCTTAGCGTGTATTTTTGTCAATAAAATACCTTTAGGTTCTGCGTAGATTAGATTTCATAGAAAACAGATTAATTCATTTAGTAAAATGCACATACATAGATGGCATATAATTGTAAACAACATTGGCTAAAATGCCATTTGTTCTGGTTTTCTGGTGCATGTTTGTATTTGCAAAACGTGTTTGAACAGAATAAAGTGCGTGGTTCATAGAAGATAAATTCCTAATTTTGTACAATATCAATGGAGACAAGTTTTATAAAAAGATTTAACTAATTTTCATTAGAACAAAAATAATGTGTTTGCTCTGTATACACAAACACAAAGCAGAAAATCACTCTGGGTTAAGTGTTCACAATAAGGAATTATGCAAAAAACATTTAAATGAGAAGCATAAAAGATCTTTAATTAAAACTATAAAACTATCTTTAATTAAAACATTAGTTATTTCAGATTTGCTGTAAGCTTTAACATTTTTTATAGTGTATTTTCAGCATAAAATAAAATAGTCCGATATTTTGTGCAAAGGCCCCTTGTGCATTGTTTAATTCATCAGATGGTAGTGATTTTCTCTGAATGTTTGGGATTTTTTTGGTACTTTATACTGTGTGAATTTTTTTTAATGTATATTACATGCTACTCAGCATTATAATGGAGTTGAGAAGCTAACTGTCTTCCTCTTTCTGCCTCTATATGCATGCATGAATGGAGGAAAAATAGGTTACCAGAAGTTTCATTTCATTTGGAACAATTAAACATACTTAGTTCAAATGCAGATGGGATGTTCTTGAATCATATTGAATCAGCAAATGTGGTCAGGAATTATATCCTTCAGAATGCAGGTAGTCCTTGACTTATAACCATTCATTTAGTGACCATTCAAAGTTACAATGGCACTGAAAAAAATGACTTATGATCATTTTTTACACTTATGACCATTGAAGCATCTATATGGTCACATAAATCGCAATCACGTGATCATATTTTGCAATCTTGTCACAAGCAAAATCAATGGGGAAGACAGATTCACTTAACAAATTGTGTTACTTGGCAACCTTGCAGCGATTCACTTAATAACCGTGGCAAGAAAAGTTGTAAAATAGAGCAAGATTCACTTAACAACTATCTTGCTTAGCAACAGAAATGTTTGCCTCAATTGTGGTCGTACATTGAGGGATACCTGTAATCTTTAAACAGTTATAACTGTTACCTTGAAAACAACTTCTGTATTTAGAAACTAACTTTTGCTCAAGGTAGTGTACAAAATGCTCCTTCCTCATGTTTATTCCATAACAGCAACTGTGTACTTTGGGCTGAGACAGAGCAACTGGCTGAAAATCACTTCCATGGCTTGAAGTTTGATCAAGAATGTGGTTCTTTCCACTCCTAGTCCAACATCTTAGCCAGTTGGGGATTAACCCAGGGGTGAAATGCTCCTGGTTCGGACTGGATCACCTGATCTGGTAGCGATGGAAGTGGGTGGTTCGGAGAACCAGTAGCAAAAATCCCTGCCCCCTCCCATCCCACTCCATTGCCCAGCTGAGCTGCACAATCATCAGTGGCTTTTTTTAAAAATTTTTAAAAGCATTTTTTCTACAACCTCTTTGGCCGAAAAAATGCTTTTAAAAGTAAAAAAAAAAAGCCTCTGATGATCGTGCAGCTCAGCTGGGCAATGGGGGGGGGGGCAGGGATTTTTGCTACCGGTTCTCCGAACTACCCGCTTCCATCGCTACCAGATCGGGTGATCCAGATCGCTACCAGATCAGATGATCATCAGAGGCTTTTAAAAGCATTTTTTCTACAACCTCTTCAGCCAAAGAGGTTGTAGAAAAAATGTTTTTAAAAGGAAAAAAAGCCTCTGCCGATCAGATAAGTCAGCTGGGATCGTCAGAGGCTTTAAAAAAAAGAAAAGAAAGAAAGCCTCTGCCGATCAGGCAAGTCAACTGGAATCGTCAGAGGCTTTAAAAACATTTTTTTTACAACCTCTTCAACTGAAGAGGTTGTAGAAAAAATAGTTTTAAAAGTAAAAAAAAAAAAAAGTTGGCCACGCTCCCTCAGTTATATTACCCCCCGACACACACACGCCAAGCCATGTCCACAGAACCGGTAGTAACAAATTTTACATTTCACCACTGGATTAACACATTTTGTATGGCAACATCTTCATGGATGAAATTTTATCATTAGGTTGGTGAATATCACATGGGTACAGCACAGTAAAGAAATTCTTACCATTAAGAATCCTAAAGAAGCTATAGCGAAGTTTTCCCAAAAGTGCTTTATCAAAAGACAACTGGATTGACTTGGTTTTTTTCCCTTGAAGATGTTTTGTTTCTTACCTGAGAAGCATCTTCTGTTCTGACTGAATGAATGGTGGAGAATGGAAGGATGCATATTCCTAGCAGTCATCTAAGGGCAAAGATAAACCTCCAAGTGGCCTCAACAATTCTCAGGAGAGTGCTAAGAATGACCATCCTTCCATTCTTCCCTTAATGACCATCACACTTGTGTAAAGACTGCTACAAAAAAGGTCATAAATCAGGCATGGTCATGTGATGACCTCTTTTTATGACCATCACAATTTATGACCAAAATTGTGGTTGTGCATCAAGGATTTGGACGAATATAAGGCAGACTTTGACAATGACCACCAGAGGGAGATATGGTAGTAGGACTGGGCTGCCTTGTTACCAGAGAAAAAGAATGGGCAATTTGATATAAAATCTCCATTTCTACCTAGAATCTTTTCCTAGGCTTATAGACATCTGTACATAATCAGAATGACTCTAAAATATACATCATGCTATCACAATGTGAGCTTTTCACTTTACAGTATATCTAAACTACAACATCACACACACATACATAAAGTCTGCATGGTCATTCAATTTGTATCATTTGCCTTTTTTCCCCCTTCCCCCAATAAATGCCCATATCTAGGCTTCTTATCAGTGGACATATTGGCCTTTACCCTGTGGTGGGATTCAAATAATTTAACAACCGGTTCTCTGCCCTAATAACCAGCTGGGTAGGCATGGCTCGGTGGTCATGTGACTCTGTTGGTGTGGCCAACTCAAAGTCACTCACTGTTACAATGTAATAAGGGTTAACCAGAGAGGCAGTTTCTGTAAGCAGGGCAATAAAGATTAGGCTAGAAACAACACCAGAATGTTTCCTTCCTGCCTTCCTTACAGGATTAGCCCTGTAAAGTGGAAAAATAACAAAAGGAGATTTCTTCCAACAACCGGTTCTCTGAACTGCTTAGAAAGTTAACAACCGGTTCTCCCGAATAGGTGCAAACTGGTTGAATCCCACCACAGCCTGTACCAGTTTTTGTTAAACCCAAGTCTATTTATAAAAGCAATAGCAATAGATTTTATATACCACTTCATAGTGCTTTACAGTCCTCTCTAAGTGGTTTATGGAATCAGCATATTGCCCCCCTCCCCCCAACAATCTGAGTCTTCATTTTTAGATAATGGTCCCCCTTGATTAGGTTCTGGGGAGGAAGCTATACTTTTAACCAAGTTTCTCAAACTCATGTTGGGGCTGGTGTTGGACTCACTTAGATTATTAGTATCAAATGTCTTCAACATCAGAGTTGTCTGAAGGCGAGGTCGCTAGCTATTAACTAACTAACTAACTAACTAACTAACTAACTAACTAACCAAGCAACCAAGCAACCAACCAACTAACTAACCAAACAAAGATTCCTTTCCTTGGGAGGAATGACTCACTACTTCTAATTGCAGTTATGGGCATATCTCTACTGATACTGGCATTGATCCCTGTACGGTAGGTGTGTACTTGTTGGACCTAATTTTCATCTCATAGCAGAGAGTGAACTGAAGATAAAGACCTTTGTCATGGTCAAAGCTTGGTCAGCTGCAAATGAATTCTGGACTAATTAAGATGAATCTGCTTGGATTCTAATAGTTACTATTACTTTAGTCCTGTCCCCAGTAAGCCAAATCTGGGGAGAAGGAAGAGGCCAAGAGGTGGTAAATGCTTCCTTGGCAGAAGGTTGTTACATAATTTTTGATATATAATTCAGCATCAGTAAGAGCCTGGTGGTGCAGTAGACTAAACTACTGTTAAAGTAGTATTTAGCTGCCAGCTGCCTGCAATTACTACAAGTTCAATTCTCACCAGGCTCAAGGTTGACTCAGCCTTCCATCCTTCCGAGGTAGGTAAAATGAGGAGGCAATAAGCTGACTTTGTATAAAATAGAACACCACTCAGGGAGGCCCAAAACGCCCTACTAAGCAGGTATATACAAAAGTATGAAGGCTATTGCTTAAAAGCATTGTAAGCCACCCCGAGTCTCCGGAGAAGGGCGGCATATAAATCAAACTAATAAATGAATGAATAAATAAATCATATTGGCATCTTAAAATCCCATTCCTTTTTCAGTCTCAGCCATTACAAGGAATGAGAGGACTTCTTCCCTTCTCTTCGTTTTCATATTTTGTTGTTATCCAGTCCTTCTAAAGAGTGTTCTGGGACCAGAACATTCCAAGATGGCATTGGTTCAATTTTTGGCCCTACCCTATTTGAAACTCATTTTCCCTCTCTCCTATTACCAATACACATATAGACATTCATAACGCAGCATGTACATCACAAAAGAGCAACAATCTTGCTGTGGTATTATACTGTATATGTCTGCATCAAAATTCTTCACACAGAGGCCTGTGCAAAGGTAAATGAAAAGAATTTTGATGTATTCATAGAAACATTCAAAGCACAGTTGTCTTTTGTATGGTATTTTAACATCTGTGAGTAAGAGAAAAGTGGAATGAGAATGGAGGCCATGAAAGAAACAATTTTTTAAAAGTGACAATCTGGAGGCTTGCAAGGCCAGGCTAACCCAAATACATCTTCCCAGGATAAACAAAGCAAGGGCTTAGTTATGTGATACTAGATCACATAGCTACCTTTTTTTCCCCCCAGGAAAATTACCATCAACTTAGCCACAGAAGACAGAGGAATGCTAATAAGCTTGGAAAAGATATTGAAAGGGGAGCAGAGCTCTGAGAAAGCAAAAGCAAGTAACATTCTAGAACAGGGGTGTCAAACTCAAGGCCTGTGGGCCACATCCAGCTCGCAGGGTGCTTAAATCTGGCCCATGGGGATGACCTGGAAATAGCAAAGAAGTGGCCTGTGGTGCCTCTGGCAGCCAAAATGGGGTGTGGGGGGAGCACGTAATTCCTCTGTGCCCCATTTTGGCTGGCAAACTGCTGGCCGTCCAGAAAGAAAACTGGGCACGGGGAGCCCCCCTGTACCCCACTTTGGCCAGCAGGGTGCTGCAGAAGCGTCTGTCCCATCTTACCCTCATGGCCAACCCACAGAGGAGAACTACAATGCTGATCCGGCCCTCAAAGAAATCCAGTTTGACACCCCTGCTCTAGAAAGTCTGTTTGTGTAACACTTGACAGCTCAGTCATAGAGACCCATCATACAGAGACTCCTGCAATCCTTCCTGGTGACACAAATGTGTATTCACACAGTCTTTTTTTTTTAAATCTCTCCGTCCCCCCTTCCGGCATCTCACCCCATCCCTTGAACAATTAGGCTTTGCAATGCCAGCATGTTCATGGGTTGGGGGAGATTTGATAAAGAGTAAACTGAAAGCAGAGAACTTCATTTGTAGAACACACATTTAATTTTAATTATATTGCTTTACCTACTGGTGAGAGAATAATGGGGCTATTTCCTCCGAAGGCTTTTTAAAACAAGCATTGGGCTAATGACGGACTCTTTAAAATGAACTTTTAATTGCATGAGGCCAAGTTGTCTTCAAATTTCAATATGCTAAAGGAATTCACAAAGGCAGCAAATCCTAAATATACTTTCAAGAAGTATTCTGCATTCAGTACTTACAGGGTCTTTTAATGCTTGATATGAAATGTATCTTGATTGTGTTTAAATGTTTACGTCAAAATTAAGCTGGACTTTTTTTTCTTCTTCTGTCATTATATACAGTATCTTAATTGTGCACAGGATTCGATAAAATCTGGCACCAAATCATTGAATATAAACTATATGACCAGGAACTAATAGACTTCTTTTTAGGAAATCTCAATATCTGAGATTTCCTGAGTTTAACTGGGTTTAACTAAGGAAAAGAAAGGAACAGAAAAGAGAGGAAGAATCAACTACGGAGAGAAGTCTGTGGACATTCTCAGTCATCCAGGTCATAGTTGCCTGAAAGATGCTGGATCTTTCAAAAGAAAAACCTGGACTGTTTTTCTTTTCCTTGAGGAGTTTTGCTTCTCATCCAAGAAGCTTCATCAATTCCGATGGCTTCCTTCCATCCCCTCCGCCCACCCCAATCAGAACTGATGAAAGCAGTTCAGTTCAGCAGTTCCAATTCAATTCAAACCTTTACAACATGTGTTGTACAACATGTGTACAATGAGATTGGCTGAGCCTCTTTTTGTGCACCCCCCACAACACAATACAATGCCGGCCCTGCAAGTCAATTGTACTATACTGTTGTAGAGTTATTTTTCATTCAGGAGTCTGACAGCCCATGGATAAAAACTGTTCTTCAGCTTGTTTGTGTGGCTGGCTATACTTCTGTATCTCCTTCCAGATGGTAGGAGAATAAAGAAGGGCTGACCAGGGTTAGAGTCGTCCCTGAGGATTTTCCTCACTCTTCTAAGGCAGTGAGCCCTAGCAATCTCATCTAGTGGCATCAGAGGACAGCCTAGGATGTTTTGTGCTGTGCTCACCACCCTCTGTAATGTCTTTCTATCTGCGGTTGTCAAGCCAGCATACCACACCGTAATGCAATGAGTGAGGATGCTTTCTATTGTGGACTGGTAAAAGGAGGTCATCAGTTGTTGTTCTACTTTATTTTTTTGCAAGACCCTAAGGAAGTGGAGTCTTTGTTGGGCCTTTCTGGCCACCTGGGTCGTGTTGATTTTCCAGGTGAGATCTTCGCTGAGATAGACTCCCAGGAATTCACTCACTCCACACAGCCCCCCTCAATGTAAAGTGTGGCAGGTTCCTCTCTCTTCTTCTGGAAGTCTAAGACTATCTCCTTTGTCTTGCTGATGTTCATGTGCAGGTTGTTTTGTAAGCACCATGTGCGTAGTTTTTGAACCTCCCCCCCCCCCCATGCTGTTTTGTCTCCACCCAATACGGTGGTATCATCTGCAAAGTTAATGATCACAGCGGATGGGTTAGATGATACACAATCATGTGCGTACAGTGAACAACTGGTTACAGTGTGTCCAGTGAACAAGAAGGTTTTACCCCCATTTGCATTATTCAGGTGACCCTGAGGGCACAAATAAACCTCCAAGTGGCCTCAACGACTCTCAGAAGAGCACTAACAATGAGATGACTTCAAGGAATATAAATCCTTCCATCGACCGCCATTCGGTCAGAACTCCAGAAACTTCATGGATGTAAAGTGAAACATCTTCAAGGAAAAACATAGTCCAGTTGCCTTTTGAAAAAGCCCCCATGGGACAACCATGACCTGGATGACTGAGAATCTCCATGGACATTTGAAGACAGAACTTAGGACAATTCTATGATCTGAATATGTCTCTAAGCACTTTTTCTCAGTTATATTTAAATCTCAAATGTACAGCATTGATTGGGTCTAGACCAGAAACAGGCAATCTTTTCTAGCTAGCAATAGCACATAACTCGTTTTTGGAAACCTAAGTCAATAGGGCATGGGGGCTATAAGGCAAAGGGAATAGAATCTCAGTATGCTGCAACCTACTATACAGTGGTGAAATCTGAACCGGTTTACTACCGGTTTGCTGGCTGCACAGGCATGTTGCTCGCACACATGCACAGTGCGCACCATGCACCAAATGTGAGGTGTGTGCATGCAGTGCATGCCAAAAGGAGGCATGGGGTAAGTAGAACAGCGTGTGTGTGTGTGTGTGGGGGGGTGATCAGCTATGGCGCACAATCTTTTTTTTTTACTTTTAACAGCATTTTTTTTTACAACCTATTCAGCTGCATAAGTTCTAAAAAAATGCTTTTAATTTTTTTTTAAAAAAGGCTCTGACGACCGCGCGGCTCAGCTGTGATAGTCAGAGCCTTTTTTAAAAATCTTTTAAAAGCATTTTTTAAAAGAAGCGACAAGCGGGTGACTGGGTGATTGGGTGGGCATGGGTGAGGGGCCCAGGGATTTTTAGGTCCAGTTCTCTGAACCACTCAGCTGATCCGGTCCAAACCGGGAGCATTTCACCCATGCTTCTATAGTAGACTTATTTATAATCACATACCACGACAACCACAACCCTATATCAGTGGTAAATGTTTAGTTCTCTTTGGGACCACTGTATATTTCTGATGATTAGTTGTGAAGAAAATCTTATTGGAAATCATTCTGTTTCTTGTATATTTTTCATAATTTATTTCTATATATCCAAGAAGCTGGATCCTTCAAACCAATCAATATTTAACAAATTGGTGCTTTTAGCTATCTATAGCAAGCACATTTATCTGTCTGTTCTTCTGATTCATAGTCAATTGATTTGCCAGTTAAATGATGCTCAGACAGCCAAGAGCCAAATAAGACATCATTCACATTTCCATCTAATTTTTCCTGAGCTTTAAAAAGTCAGAGAAAATGAAGGAAGTGCTGCTTGACCCTTTCTCAAGAATTCCTCTTTTCTATCTGTTCACTTTATCGACATCTACAGATTGTCATGATCAGAAGTCTGAACAACAGCCAGACAGAAAAGTTGTTGGTTTCCATAGTTTCATCCGATTTTCAAAATTATAACTATAAGATCAGATTCAGAGTCTCCTCTTCTTTCATTTTGAAGAAAAGAACATTTGCTCTTCTCCATTTTTTTTAATATTTTCCAATCTTCTTCAGGCTTTTAAGAAAAGACTGGACAGACCCTTGTCTGGAATGAATAGGGCCATGATGACAAACCTATGGCATGTGTGTCACAGGTGGAACGTGGAGTCATATCTGTGGGCACGCAAGGGTTGCACTAGCTCAGCTCCAGCATGCATGCGGGCGCTGGCCAGCTGATTTTGGGGTCTTTCAGGCTCACCGGAAGTTGGGAAATGGGCAATTCCTGGCCTCCGGACAGCCTCCAGGACAGGTGGGGAAGGCCATTTTCACCCTCTCAGGCTCCTAAAAAGCCTCTGTAAGTCTGAGAAGGGCAAAAAATAGGCTACTGGGCCCACTGTGCCATCATGTGCCAAAAGCGGGGGGAGTGTGGGGGGTCACACGTGCATGCATGGGGTAGGGCGCATTGAATTATGGATGTTGTGGCCATGCATACCCTTGACCCCCCCGGCGCCCCCCCCCACTTTTGGCACACAATGGCAAAAAGGTTAGGCATCACTAGTATAGGGTCTTCTGTTTGAACAGGGGGTTGGACTAGAAGGCCTCTAAGATCTCTTCCAATTCTGTTATTCTGTTATTCAAATTTCCAATTATCTGGCACTATAACTGTCTAGGATTACTCAAATACAATTTATTTATGTGGCCTGATCACCTGAAACCATCTGGAATTTTAAGAATTTAAGATTCCAGGTTCCAAAGAATTTAAACAATCAAAACAAAATTCACAGTCACAATAAAATTGATTAAAATAGAAACTAAAATTAAAAGGCTAAAATAAACACAGTAAGAAGTGTTACTTTGCAGTGTTTCTCAACCTCAGAAACTCTAAGAGTGTGGATTTCAAATCCCAGAATTCCCAAGGCAGGAACCATATTTTCACTGTTTTTGGAAAGTTATGAGACTGGGGCATAACCCTTCATGCTAGATCTCCTGGTAGGGCTGGGCCCTTAATAGACATTTTTTAGCTGTCTGGTCAGGATAATAGGGACTGTTGGGAAAAGGAATACTTTCATTGCATATATTCCAAGCAAACCGCAAAAGTGATGGTTAATGGGGATCTGACCGAGAACTTTAACGTAAGAAAAGTCACAAGACAAGGATGTTCGCTGTCCCCCCTACTATTTATATTAACATTGGAAGTTCTAAATAGAAATATTAGACACGACTCAGAAATAAAAGGAATGGAAATAAAAACAGAAGAATATAAGCTACGGGCATTTGCATAATACCATAAATACCTGGTATTTATTTTAGAAGAACCACAAGAATCTGCACCCAAGTTAATAAAAATAATAGCAGAGTACGGTGAAGTTGCAGGACTGAAAATGAATAAAAAGAAAACTAAAATACTAGTTAAAAATGTCACAGAGAAACAACCAAACAAAAAAAGAGTTGGTGGAAAAGATAGATATTCAGATAGTTAAGAAAGTTAAATACTTAGGAGTTTAGTTAACAGTAAGATATGCAACTATAAAAGAAGATAATTATATAAAACTGCTACAACAAATCAAATTAGACTTGGAAAAATGGAAAAACCTGCAGCTATTGTTGATAGGAAGGATAGCTACAATAAAAACGAACATTTTGCCGAGACTGTTATTCTTATTTCAAACAATTCTGATAAAATTAGGGAAAAAAAATATTTGAAGATTTTTGAACATTTCAAACTGAAGGCAAATATCAAAGTGGGATATGGAGGCTACAGAGGTGACTATACATTTACTACAGTGGTGGGTTGTTCCCGGTTCTGTCCAATTCTTGCAAACCAATAGTAAAAGCGGCAGTAGGCTCCACACACACACCCAGATGTTATAATGGATGATCTATGCATGCACAGAAACTTCTGTGCATGCACAGAAATGCACGTGCACGCTCCCATTGCGAATAGGTATTAAAAGTAAGTAGAACCCATCCCTCATTCACTAAGTTCAAATTCTATAACCAACTTTAATTCAAAGATCCAAGAAACATTCAATCATTGTTTGTTTTATAAGCAGACAGGAAAATACTCAGGGCCTGAACTTGCTTCTGAATTCTGATATCTTTGTAACTTAATTTTATCATCATTATAACATCAATCACTTTGTCAAGAGGAAAACAGTGTTTCTTTAACAGAACTGTGCGATCACTATAGAATAATAACCATATTTGAATTTTAATGAAAGTAACTTGGCCAAAGATAGCTTTAACTTTGAAATTTTACTGGCAACACAAAGATGGTTTTTCTTAGTTCCCTTGCTAAAAGTCTCTTCAGATTATAGCACATGCCTTTAATTGTATCATTAGAAAATCAAGGAGAAAAAATTGAAAATATCTTTGTCTTCATTTTGCATTTATTTTTTTGTACTGAGCACATTAACTCTTCCTCAAGCAAGGAGAAAGGCAGTTGTAATTCTTTTCCACTTCGTTAAATTGTCAGAGTAAGAGAAGCTGACTAATATATAACTGTTTATCACAAAGATAAACAGATCAATTTGTGAAGTTTGAGGAACACAGTGACCTGCTGTGTTTTAAAGAAAATCTCTTGGAGTGATTCTAAGAAGTACAATAGGAAATATCAAGCATTAGAGGGCCAAATAGTAAAAGCTACTCTCAATTCCTGTATGACACAACTGAAAAGATGAAGGGAACATACAAGATACCCAATAGCTTTATCTGTAAAACTTTTCCTTATGGATAAAGATGTGGGTTAAATTATTTAATGATTTTATTGGAAGTGTTCTGAGGTTGCTCTGAAGTTTCTTGTATTGAACTAGGAAATGAATTTGGAGATGCTATTCTTCAACTGTTTGTCTTCCTGCCAGATAAAATTGTTTGTAGCCTTCATTTTTCTTCTTAATTTGGAATTGTCAATCTACTTAGCATACTGTCTTCAGTTATATTGTACTAGGGCTGTCAAACTCGTGGCCCACGGGCTGGATGCGTCATGTTCTGGCCACGCCCATGCCTAGTTTAGGAAAGGGGAATAAAGTCCCGATATATCATGTGACACTGCCGTGAGGACACAAGTTTGACACCCCTGTGTCTGTATATTATAAAATATTTTCTTGGTTGTACACCATAAGGGATAGAATGAAAAGTGTCAGTTCCTTTTCAATAGTCCTTGTTCGTCCAGATACTTAGATTTAGAGCTTGTTATACCTAGAGCTTCATGGGTTTAAGCTGGGAGTTATTCAATAATCTATTGGACTATTGGACAGTACAGAGTTACATAATTCAACAAGCTATTTCTCCCTCTTTTAAAATTTAATACTAAATTCAAATCTTCTTCTTCTTCTTCTTCTTCTTCTTCTTCCTAGAGTATTCTTGCAAGTGTAGGGTCCACTTTTGGGATCACTGAATGCTACTTTGCACGGTCAGCTGCGTCTCCAGGGTGCAGGCCGGCAGCTTGCATATCATTGTTGATGGTATCTTGTAGAATTCTAGAATTCACATGTGCACAACTATTTGGAGAATATTTCATTGAGCTCATTCAGCTTGTCTGAGAATCCTATTACCATATTTTAAAAGTATTTTGGTCAGCTTTGGTGAAAGGCCAATTTAAAAAACTCTCATTTATGATAGTCAGGAGACCTTGAACTGGAATATTAATTTATAAAACTGGAACATAGTGATTGATTAAGGAGACTTCATCATAGTACATATATCTTTTGGTTTAAATCTACTCTTTTTGTTTTTTGCTTTTTTCATCTTGTTGAATATCTCCCAGAGATTCATAACTAAGGCAGTCTCCAATTATTGCAAATGAAAAATAAAAGTAAATACATACAATTTATTAATCATAGTTATAGCATTTATGAATTGTGAATAATTAAGTCTCTGATGCAAAAAAATTTCCACCTTTCAAATCTAATTCCTGCATGGTTTAGTTAGACTTATTTTGGAAACTGTAGAAAACAAATACAAAAAGGCATTCTAGAGTTTTCAAATGCATAATAATTACAACTGAAAAACAAGGCAAAACATTCCCACTGCAACAAGGCAATCTAAATGCAAAAAGGCATTTCCTCATCTTTTTCCAGCACATTTTGATTAAAATAATATAACTTAATAGATATTTCAGCAGTTGGAAACACAGGGCTGATCTTGTCTGACCTTGGCACTTAAACAGTCAGGTCTAATTGTACTTCAGTGGGAGATTCAAAGAGAATTCCAAAGTTGTAGGCTTAACTGAGAAGTTGAAAAACAAACAAAAACCCTGAAAAAAGCAAGATCAACAACTCACTTTTGTAACGCTTCTAAGGAAAATAATTGACATGTCCATGAAGTCACTAGAAGTGACTCAAACAAATGAAGCAGCTGTTATTAAGCAGAAGAAAAAGGGAAGGAGGAGGGAAATTTATTTAACACAGGGGTACCCAAACTCAACTTGATGACTCCCAAACATTCATTAAAGGAAAACAATTTAATAAATACTGCTCTAATAGTACTACAAATAATCATTGTCATCATAGTCGTCATCATGTCCTTGAATAGTTTCATTGATCTTTAGAAGTCATTTTGGGAAACCCTGACCTAAGAAAAGATATTAATGATGAAATTAAGGACAAGAAATCATATACTGTATGACTACACACAAGAGCCATGGTGGCACAGTGGTTAGAGTGCAGTACTGCAGGGCTAACTCACTGCTCACTCCAGAGGTTCAATTCTGAGTGGCTCAAGGTTGACTCAGCCTTCTATCCTTCTGAGGTCAGTAAAACGAGGATCCAGACAATTGGGGACAACCACTTAGAGACGGCTATAAAGCACTGTGAAGCGGTATATAAGTCTAAGTGCTATTGCTGCATGGCTTTGGCAGGCCCTCAATTAAACTAGAGGAAAGTATTATAGAATGGCTTCTAATCTAAAAGGTAAGATTTACTTCTCCCAACAATATATTATTGTCATCTACTTTCCTTCCCAGCTTCTATTATAGATATGTGAATTTACCATTTAAGCTGCTCTCCTATACTCATTCCAGTTTAGTACTAATTACCTTTTTATAAAAAAATATTGTCCCAACAAAGACACTTTTGCAAGAGTTTGCAAGGTTTCAGTCCATCCAGACTGCAAGCCAACATATTCTTCCATTGAATAATTACTTTCTGCTGTGTCCCTGCTACTTTTCCCTTCTAGGAGATCTAATACCATCCTGTCTCTTGTGGGAGGGTTTTCCAGAATGTCCTCTAGTAACTTTTCTTTTTCTTCCTATCTTTCTGATGTGTTCAACAGAATAAATATCTTGACTATTTGGCAACCAAATTCTGCCTCCTACCATAGTCACGGCCATATGTGCATAACCTTTTTTTTTTTTTTTCAACATTTGAAATGGTAGGAGATCTGCTATTTTGAGTTACAACTCTATGCAGATTTATTTAAGAGGAAGCATACATCGGCATCTGTAGTAGAGGGCATGGTAAAGAAGGATATTGCCATGCAACCTCTGATCCTTACGTACTTGTATATAAGGATGGTGGTTGTATCATGCCATCATTTTGTCATCATCATGGTTAAGAAAAAATGCCTGTAACATATACAACTATGTTTTGAAGAGCATATGATACTCTTTATGAAAACATAATCAGAATAGTGAAAAAGTAGTTCAAATAGATTATGAAAATAATAGTAATTTTTTGACATGCCTGTTTTATATGCCTGTTTGGAACTGGAAGTAACAATTGTAAGTGATAGCCCAGTTAGCTTGTGCTAAGTATTAAGATGTTTTGTGAATTCACAGTCTTTTCCTGTAGGCAATTGTTGTGATTATGCTTGTTAAATACATCACTGTTTTAGTCAAGCTGTTTACATAAACAATATCACTTTTTTCCTCTCTCCCTCTCCCTCCCTCCCTCCTCCCCTCTCTCTCCTCCAGCAGCAGATTCTTTTTGTTTCTCTGCTAATCAGTCTTTTCGGAAATGTCTTTGGCTCAGAATTGATTTTGCTGACATAAAAATTATGAACAGTGTTGTATGTCAGTGCCAATGCCAATTTTGCTCTTGATTGTTAGATATAAGAGAGGACCCTCCAGCTTTTTCATCACGACTGAAGCATGTTGTATGATTGCTAAATCCAGTATATTTAATAGCTGCTTCCCTTTATTCTTTCAGATTCTATGCTAACACTTATTAATTCTATTTACCTGAGGTGTCTATTGAAGGCTATTCAAGAACTTATTTAGTAATGTTCACATATACAGAACTGCCACAGCATTAGGAGAGGTTATGTCCCTCAAAATCTTCTTCAATACTTAATTATGGCAAACAGCTATTTCTGCCTCTTTTATTGCAGGAAATGAGAGCAAGCCACCTTAAGATGAATGCAGCACCCACTTTGTTTCATCAGTAGTGTCTGTCCCTAATTTGGTCCTTCAAGTATTCAAATGGTGCAATCATTGCCAGTGTAGTTGAGGCCATCCATCTTACTGATGGTTATTCTCTTCTACCTCTCTCAGCATTATAGATTTCTCAATAGAGGTAGGTAGAATATACACAATATATTCAGAATATA
Source organism: Masticophis lateralis (assembly GCA_030761175.1). Lineage (NCBI taxonomy): Eukaryota > Metazoa > Chordata > Lepidosauria > Squamata > Colubridae > Masticophis > Masticophis lateralis. The sequence continues at coordinate 121,107,942 of JAUDYJ010000001.1, forward strand.
ACTTGAACCTGGTCACATGTGACTTAAGTGAGAACACTGGATTGATCTGTTCAATAATCCATTTGGTTTTTCTTCTTGGATTATATCCAATATCAAAGTTTCCAAACATCAACACTCTTCTAATTCTGATTTTTCAAAGTTTAGCTTTCTGTTGCCTGCATGATTCTGCATGGGACATTTTTCTTGAGTGCTTCACTGTTGATAGTCAATACTAAAAGGCAGAAGCTATCTGTCACTTCAGTATTTTCTTTGACAGTTCTAAGGGTGGTTGCTGTACCTGTTAGTCTTCTTTATATTGATTTGTTTTTATTTACCTTTAATTATTATCATTATCATTATCCATTAAATATGAAATTCAGTCAACTGAACATTCAAAAATGCATCACAGATATCATTGACTGGTGCTAATGGTTGATACAGGTTGCTGCCAGCATCCTAGGTATCAACTAAGTACCTTCTTAAGATGTATGATGTTCCAAGTAGCACAGTTTTTTGCAGTTCCGCTGGTGTTATTGTAGGAAGCTGCAATTTGCTGATGTATGTTATAAAATTCTTGGCCATGGTACCAAGTGCTCCGATGACAATGGGTATCACTGTTACATGTTTCATCCATAGCCGTGTAGTTTCGATGGCCAGGTCGTGATATTTCATGATGATGATGATGATGATGATGATGATGATTTAATTAAATTTATATGTCACACATCTTGTTGTTCAAGGTGACTCTGGGTGGTCTATAGCATGCTCTAGATATAAGTTTCACACTTGGACAGTAAAATATTCTGGGATTCCTATTTTCATAAAGACATGCTACAGCTTGACATAGTCAATCTAACTGAAGGCCTTTCTGTAAGCAATTTATTTATTTATTTTATTTATTGGTTCAATTTATATGCCGCCCTTCTCCGGAGGCTCAGAGTGGCTTACAATGTGTTAAGCCTTCATACTTTTGTATATACCTGCTTAGTAGGGCTTTTGGCCCCCCCACCTAAGCGGTGCTCTTTTTTTTATACGAAGTCAGCTTATTGCCTCCACAATCCAGGTCCTCATTTTACCTACCTCGAAAGGATGGAAGGCTGAGTCAACCTTGAGCCTGGTGAAATTCGAACTTGCAGTAATTGCAGGCAGCACTTGCAGTCTGCCGTGCCACCAAGGCAATAAACACATATTGATTTTTTTTAATTCTATGGCTTTCTTGATTATCTACTATGTATCAGCTATAATGTCCCTTATTCCTTGACCTTTCCATAACTCATAAAGAAGGATGCACACTTGGAATTCAAATGTTAATGAAGATATGGATGCAAAAGAATTAACTATGCTACATGTTTAAAATTAAAACAGAGTTTCTACCTAATACTTGTATTTAATTTGATATAAATTCATCTTTGAATCAAATTCAACTCCTGGTGACTTACATAGAGATAACAATGCAGTTGCTTTCATGTAACATGAAAATGATTTGCTATTGCTTTTCTTCCAGGATATATTTTAACTCCCTAATTATAACAGATTGTTGTCCCAAAGCTGCTTTTTCAGGAGGCAACTGGACTTTCTTGTTTTTTCTTTGAAGACATTTTGCTTCTCATCCAAGAAGCTTCTTCAACTCTGACAGGATAGGGGGGAATGGAAGGATTTGTATTCCTTGCAGACAGCTGATCATTTGCATCCTTTTATAGCAGGGGTGTCAAACTGGCGGCCTGGCGGCTGGATGCATCATGTGCAAACAATGCCCATCCCAGCTCCGCAAAGGGAAAACCATCACGAAACATCACATGAGTTCAATGTGATGCTGTAAGTTTGACACCCATGTTTTAGAGGGTTGTTGAAACACTTAGAGGTGTATATGTGTCCTCGGGGTCACCTGACTAGGATACAGATAAACCTCCAAGTGCTTCAACAACCCTCTAAAATGATGCAAAAATGATTGCATCATTTTATAAATGATATAAAACCCCCAAAACTTTTGGAATAGAGGATGGATCTCAATCTTATTTATCACATAAATAATATTTACATGATATGACTTTTTAAGAAAGCTTAAAGTATGTATGTGGTAAAAGACATTCCTATTTCTTACCTACATTTCCAGTCATTAAGTACGAATTCTGAAAGTCCATCATCCCCATTCCAACAATGTGTATAAAATCTTCAATCACCTGCATTAGTTCTATGGAGCCTTGGTAGATCTTTAGGAAGAAAAACAAAATGTTGCAAGCCCAGTAACTGCAGGATCCCAATTTATACAATAATCACCAGCAGCATAACAAAATAAATGAAAGCTAGAACAGTGGGGTTGTTACTTTTCAGCAATAGTACATGCTCTCACGGATCAAGCTTGTTTTCCTCAGAAACATCTAAAACGGATTGGCATATGTGCACTGAAAGGTAGGGGATTTTTTGGGATATAAAGGTAAAGGTAAAGGTTCCCCTCACACATATGTGCTAGTTGTTCCCAACTCTAGGGGGCAGTGCTCATCTCTGTTTCAAAGCCAAAGAGCCAGCACTATCTGAAGATGTCTTCATGGTCATGTGACTGGCATGACTAAACGCCAGATGCATTTAACCCTAACTCTAACACTGTTACCTTCCCACTAAAGGTGGTCCCTATTTTTCTACTTGCATTTTTTCATTTTTTATGTGCTTTCGAACTGCTAGGTTGGCAGAAGCTGGGACAAGTAATGGGAGCTCACCCGTTACATGGCACTAGGGATTTGAACCACTGAACTGCTGACCTTTTGATCGACAAGCTCAGCGTCTTAGCCACTGAGCTACCACATGGTTCATATAATATAATGAGTATATAATGAGGGTTAAATGAGAACCTCCTGGGAGAAATAGAAGGGACCTGCTTGAGTTTCCTGATGAATTTAGCACACTGTTATTTTTTGATTCAGTGTATAAATTTACAGTCATTAGAATGCAAGTAATTTGGCATTGCAAGTTCTTTTAATAAGAAATCAAAAGGAAAATGTATTCCATTTATGATAAAAAGAGTAAAATTTTGACTGTTCCATTCCTGGAGAGCAGTTATGCAAAGTCAATTAAGTATGTGGAAAAATAGATGATAAATGGATATCAACAAAAATTGATTTGTAAATTCTTAAAATCAAAAGTTGAAGAAGTAATTGAATTAATTGTGCATTATTTCTGATTTGGCCTTTACATGCTAACTTTACACATATAATTTGCATATGTATGTTTTCAAATATTTTACTTTTGGACAAAGGTGGAGAACAGTTTTAAATAATTATTTTGCAACATTGTTGGATGCATGTCACTCACTCAATGCAAACTGTCTTAAAATATAACTTTAAAAACTCATTATGGTAAATCTAAAATCCTACCAAATGATTTTTGAAAGTCTTCCTGACAAATATATCATCTCATCAGTTAGAAAATATGTATATATGGTTTATAGCAAACAATGAATATTTAATCTAATGACATCTTGTGGAAAACCAGTCATTTCTTTCCTGACAACCTATCTTGTTATGTTATCTTTTAAGCATTCTGAATTATATATGTGTAAATATACTAAGACTGGGACAAACAAGGAAACCTCTTGTTTGTCCCAGTCTTATCATTGTTTATATCATTGTTTATGATATAAACAATGTTTATATCATAAAGTAAAGGAAGGTAAAGGTTTTCCCAATCCTGTTGTGTCCGACTCTAGGGAGTGGTGTTCATCTGTGAGTCATCTATGTTTCATAGCCAAGAGAGCCAGTGTTGTCTGAAGACATTTCTGTGATCATGTGGGCAGGATGACTATATGTCGAAGCACAAGGAACATTGTTACCTTCCCACCAAAGTGGTATCTATTTATCTACTTGCATTTACATGTTTTTGAATTGCTAGGTGGACAGGAACTAGGGCAAGGACACCTTGTCACATGGCATTCAGGTCTTGTCAGTTTTCCAACTGACAAGCTCAATGTCTTTAACCACTGAGCCATCACACCCCCTTAATGTCCATATAAGTATATAAAAAGAGCACTGATGGAGAAGGCCAAATATCTGTTTCGTGTACCAGCAATTAAATACAAGCAGAACATGAAGTCTTAATTCTCTCTGATTCTTTTTCTTCAATAAAGTTAACTTGCCCTTCATCCTATAATTTCATGAGAACTAGCAATTATTCATAGCCTTGAAACCTATATTTGACAATCCAAGAGATGAAAACATGCAGTCATTAGACACATAGTTCTTGGGGGCCAGGTCAACTAGGATGATCTTTGACTGATCAATCAACAACAGTCCTTTTGAAGCAGAAAACAGGAATGTGTCAACAGCACATGAGATATTTACCTGCTGTGCGTCTTCCCATTTTTCTTTGTTTTCTTCATCCAGAAGGTTGCTAACTATTTGAAAGAAGTTCTGAAAATTCAAGGAGACAATTACTTTTTATAAAAAAAATGATGCATCAAAACAATAAACTATTTTTGAAAAACACGATGAAGTCCTACATAAACTTTGTAGGTAAATCTGATCATAAGCCATTTGCTTAAGTCAGAAGTAGTCAATTTGGAACCCTTCAAACATTAAGGATATAAATCACATGCTTATTTGACTCTGTAGGATGGGGCTGAAGAAAGAGAAGTCCAAAATATGTGAAATGCCCTGATTTCCTCCCTTAAGTCAAGAAAAGCCATGGTTTGTTGTTAAGGTATGCTTTTATGCGATAAACAGTAATGATGCTTACAACACTAGAATATGTGTCATGATAACCAGATGTATTAACTACTGAGTTTTGGGATCATTATTATTTAGCATTGAGTTCTGTTGCCATTACAGTTATTCATTAGTCTTTATCTGAGCTAGATATTTTAAGAAATCAGAATATCAGATCCATCTGTTATGGCACCGGCCCTATAGAGCACTTCTCCATGAGATCCAAAGGCACCTAACTTTCCTGGCCTTTTGGAAAGTTGTGATGAACCGGTTCTTCCCCCAAAGATTGGATCAGGTTTTTAGTTGAATTCTATATAATATGCAGCTGCTTTGTGAGTTCCATATGCTGCTTAGGTTATTGTACTATGATTATTTTTAATTTTGTATGTGGTATGATTGTAATTTTATGTAGGTATCTATATAGTGTATTGTGTACTTATAGAGTAGATTGTTCTTAGCTGTTTAGGATTATATATTTAACATGGGTGGACCTATAAATTCTCTAAATAAATATGTTTTTTTAAAAAAATGTGTTTCAGGCTGCACAATTGAGAAAGATATGCTTGCCATATCTGTGTTATTCTCTGGCAATTATTGTGTAAAAGTGAAAAACACATAATTGCTATAGCACCACCTGGTAGCATCAGGATGTATGATTACAGTCCTCTCTGTTTGTAAATAAATCAGTCCCAGAGGGTGTAAAAAAAAACTTTTTTTAAAGAAAAGGTAAAATTGTAAAAAAACTCATTTTAACTTTAAATATTAAAATGTAGGTGATCAGTGTTGTATAAGATGAAAGTACAGTGTTGTTATGATCTAGAAAATCAGCAACTGCAAATTAAAAGGGTAAAAAATGAAATAGGAAATATAAAAGTAAATTGAACAAGCGAGCATACAGTAAGATGGTGTTAACCCACTGCCAGTAAGGAAAAGCTAAATTTTAGGGGATCAATAGCAAGGTTTGTTTCAAATTGATAGACAATGTGGTACCTTTAAAATGAGCCAAATCATCAGTGCTTTGATAATCAAGTTGAATTCCACCCACTCAGCAATATCTATTTCCATTCAATAACCCCAGATGAAGATAATGAGAACTGGGAAACATATTTATTTATTAATCAAATTTATATAGCTTTAACTTCTTGTTTCTTATGTATAGTGGTATTTATTGCCATACTACTCTGTTTAGGATTGAGTTATGCAAAATATCTTCTGAATATTTGCTTGAGTTCAATGAATCTTACATTTTAGTACGCAATTTCCCATATAATCCTAAATAATTTGGTTGATTTATTTTAGCATGCTTGGAAACCTCTCACATAGCCCAGTGGTTCTCAACCTGTGGTCCTTGAACCCCTTGGTGTGTGTATGCAATGTTGACACAGGTGGTCTGCAAAGGCTTGAAGAAAGTTACAATTTAAATCTTGAGTTAAGTCTTGGTGGTCCATGGCCACAAAAAGTATTTAAAGGCAGTCCATGGTGAAGAAAAGATTGAGAACCACTGGCATAGCTCATAGTTTTGTTGTCTTCTAATATAGATGTAACTAGATCTATTCATCGTTGGGATAAAAAGCCAACAAAGAAATGAAAACGATTAGACCCAAGATAATTGATTATTTACAAAGGCCTAAAATGGCAATATGCCATTCTATAGGATCAAGTTATGAGGTAACATTTTCCTTTCAGTTTCTGCTTCTAGCTATAGTGTTTGCACTGGACAGCCTTTCCATTGCCAAACTAACAACATTTCCCAGGACTGAGAACAAAGACATCCTTAATCCTATCCATGTAGTTTATGTTTATGTAGTTCTCCTACGTAAAAAGCAACTACAGAATAATTAAGCATTGCTTTTTCTGCGCATACATTGTATAAATTCTGCCAATGTACCACACATACGCACAATGTATGAGGTTGATATGGTATATAATATTCTGAGACATCCCAAATTCTTGTCCCAGTTCAGAATCCAGGTCAAAATGCAAATTAATTGATTCTACCAGATGTTACTTGGGACAGAATTGGGTGATGATATTTATTTCTAATTACTTCATTACCAAGGTTTGAAACTTCATCATACTTGAACTGGAGAGCTAGAAGAAATGTAGATTTGATAAATGCTGTGCAATATGAATAGGAGGAAGGAGAAAATCCCCCGCATTTCTATGATGCATTGAAAGAGAGGAACAATGTGAACAATACTGTATCTAAGCTTTTGTGTATTTTGCATACAGAATCATTCAAAGTTAATCATTTAATTAACCTTTCATTAAAATAATATCAAATAATACCTTGAAAGTACTCTAAAGTATTCTGCCACTCTACTGTCATCCCCCACCCACTCACACCTCCAAAGCCCCAACATACTCCAAAAAGAATAGAGCAGATGGTACAGAAGGAAGCAGGCAATAGCAAAAGCATCCAGCAGCAGTATCTCACAGCAGCCCACCTCTCAGCCTGATCTTAGCATCCATCAGAAATCCACTCCTCCAAAAATACAATGTTAAAGTTGGCACCCCACCCAAAACCAGTCCAAAGAACCAAGTATTCTTGTTACCAAAGTAACAAGAATACTGCAGCCACCAACATGCTGTCAAATGCTATAAAACAATTAATGATGTATTTCTCTTCAATAGCTATCTTTTAGCTTGCTGCATTCTGGTCCAATCCAGCCCGCTCCTGAACCTCAAATCCAAAATGTCTAAGCTGCCAGAAACCCAGTCTAGTTTATACATACATACATACATACATACATACATACATACATACATACATCCTTCCATCAGGGAAATTAATCCATAAAAAAATTGCACAAACACACCTTGTAACAATGAGGCTAGCCCAAATGTGTCTCGTTCCCTCTTCACTATCTTTTATTCCATTTATACTCCTTTTTAATGTATCTAGTCCTAATACGAATACTTTTCTGAAAAAAAATCCTGAACATATTTTCATGCACAGTACATACTTTCACTGGAAGATTTGAAGCAGCAGGAAAACAATATCTGCAGCCATTTTAGTTTGGTTTAAGACTGGGTTTCAGCACGTAGACAGCATATGCCTGCTGATGATTTTGGCAGAGCTCTCTCTCTCTCTCTCTCTCTCTCTCTGTGTGTGTGTGTGTGTGTGCGCGCACGCATGCATCATTTGCTTCTGGTTTCTTTGGTGGCTTTCAAGATAGCTTACCATGGTATCCTTCTAGACTAGCTGAGGATTTTGGGAGCTGAGGGCAACATGTTACAGTAGTTCTCCTCATTTCCTGATAGTTAGTTTGTGCTGGTGTTGGCAGTGGTTACGTTTTTGGGTTCTCATCTGTAGTGTGCCTTAAAGCTCAGTGTTGTAGCTCCTTCTACGGCGAGTCTATGGTATGTATGTCTGAAGTGGCACGTGGACCCATGTTGCCTGGCACACACAGCAGCGCCTGTTCCTCTTCTGGGTTTCTAGTGCACAAGCACGCCGACAATCAGATGGCCTTTGTGCGTGTGGCAGTGTTGGAAATTGGAAGAGCTGGTTTTCGTTTTCCTGCATGAGCATGCGTGCCAAACAGATGATCGTTGCATGTGCATGCATGCAAGAAACACAGAAGAAACCAGAAGTTCATTTTCAGGCACATGCATGCGTCCTGGGCAGCTCCTTTTCTGGGTTGCGGCCCAGACGAATGCCTGGACGTGCTCCCTTTTCGGCACTCGGTGCTGAAAAGTCACCGAGTGCCGACTTATGTTATAGGACAGTGCTGGTCACCAGCACTGATCTATAACATCTATAAAATCTATTAAAAAACCATCTGTGGGAGATCATGCTGCACTTCAGGGTTTGTTATTTGCAATCTATAGGTGATATTCAGTTACAGATCAAAATTCCAGATCAACCAAATGATGCTGTCAATGTTCTACCCTAGTAACTGGAAGCTATAGATCTAGATAAGGAGGAACAGATTCAAACTCAAAACCTAGTGGCTGTTGATTTTTGATTCTACTTAGAGCTAGGGACTTTCCAGCCTTAGTCCATGCTCTAGACTGGTGCACAACCTGAGGGACATCTTGAATTCAAAGCTCTTACTTGGATCAGTGAAAATACAAGCAGTCTTTGCCTAGCTCCAACTGGTTTGCCGGTTGTAGTTAATTTGCATTAGGAGCAATTAAATCTATCATTCATTTTGAAATCGTCCCATAATTGGATTATCACAATGCACTCTAAAAGGTACTGCCTTGAAGACCATTTGGAAGCTACATTAATGTAAGCTTTAAAGAGTTATTCTGGAATCAAACAACTTCTAACTTTCATTCAAAAAAATAACTCAGGCTACTTCATGGTCCTTCACAATTTCCAAGTTATCTGTTGGGCAAAACTCTGTTAAGTAAGGTCCTTCCAGGAAATTTAGACAAAACATGATAATTTTTTCTTCAGAAATCAGTGAAAGCACAAAGGATCCTTGACCTAATCCTAACTTTAAAAATGATCATATGATGTTGGAAGAGAACGTATGCAGAGTCATCTTTTCACATACAGTCATAAATATAATTCCATGCCAAAAGAAAGTGATTAGAAAAGAAACAGAAGATGAAAAAATACTTAAAAATGAAGATACTCAAAGGTTAATAATTCTAATAAGGAAAAAAATGCAGGGCATTAGAAAAATCCAATGTGAATTGAATTTTATTGGTCTATTGAATTAGACCATTGGGATAAATCATGGGAGAAAAACTATAAATTAATGATGTCAGCTGCCTACAAGGAGAACCTATATAAAATGTTCTACCTTTGGCATTTATACATTAAAATTAATGTATAAGATGTATAAAGTGTAATGTATAAACTATATAATATTGATGATAATATGATTGTAGATATTATTATAAGTTAAATGATGATATAATATAGGATAGTGAACCATAGAAATAGAATTTATGTAAATATGAATATTATTGATGATATTGATACAGTTATCAATATCTGTAATATGCTGTAATGAGCGTAAATTTGTGTTTTGTGCTTCAAATGTTGGAAAAAATTAATAAATATATTTTTAAAAGAAAGAAAGAAAGAAAGAAAGAAAGAAAGAAAGAAAGAAAGAAAGAAAGAAAGAAAGAAAGAAAGAAAGAAAGAAAAAGCCAATGTGTCTAAAGAAAAATGTTTTAGCTAAAAAAGAATCCCAAAGCCAAGATGCAATGATATGGTATAAAGAGGAACAAATCACCAAGGATGAGCTCATACAAATTTATAGAGATGAAATAAAAAAGCAAACACAGTGAGCTGAGATTAGCAAAGGATGCTGAAAACATTAAAAGGGTTTCTTCAAATACTACAGAGTAAAAATAAAAGGAAGACAAAGAGTACACCAGCTACTCTGTGAAGATAGCAAAGGAAATCCAAAGGTACTTTTTTCAAGAAGCAACTGGACTTCCTTGTTTTTCTTTGAAGACGCTTCACTTCTCATCCAAGAAGCTTCTTAAGAGTTGAAGAAGCTTCTTGGATGAGAAGCAAAACATCTTCAAAGAGAAACAAGAAAGTCCAGTTGCCTCTTGAAAAAAGCACTTTTGGGACAACCGTGACCTGGATGACTGTGACTCTCCATAGACATATAGCAAAGGAAACACAGGCTAAGCTACTATTCTGACTCATTTTTTTCTCTTGTGAAAATGATATATGTTCTAGTAGACGGTTTGTGAAGAACTAGTTCAAGTGGTAGGATCCCACTGAAGCTCCATACAATATGGCAGGAAATACATAATGACTTTAATGAGTTCAAATCTCTAGGACTAAGTGGACTGTATCCTAGGATGTTAAAGGATCTCACCAATTGGTTGACCTAAAATCCAGTTGTTATATTTGAGACATCCAGAGTAATATTTAATCAAAATCCAGGCATTTAACTTCACATCAGTACCGGGGAAAATTCTATAATTGAGTGCTTTGTAAATAACTTGGATGCAATGACTGATTCTTGGAAATCCACATATATTTGCAAATAAAAAAGATTAAGTTCATTTTATATCTTGAAGGTGTAACTTCAAAGCCAAGCCAAAGCCAAAACTGTACAATTCATCGTGTCTTCAGAAAAAAAACATTTATCAAAGTACCTATCTTTTGATTACAGACCTAAAGAAGAGGCTGAATATATTATTTTGGAAAATGAAAACTAGGTCAATTTGTATTGAAATAAAAGAAACCCTACATTCTTCAGCATACACAGTTTTGTAATGGCCAATTGAAAAATATCACATGCATATAGAAGGATTAAAAATCAGATAGTCACTTTCTGTGAAATTATTTATTTCATGGGGAAAACCTTTCCCTTTTATGTCTGTGGATGCTTAATGAAATATGCGCCCTGTCATTTAGTTCTGATGGAATGTGCATTCATGCCCAATTGCATTATAGCCCTACTGATAAAACTAACCTGAAGTTGTTTGATGCATGGCCCACATTTTATTCTTCAAAGAGAAATGAAACTGCATAGAATGTGAATGGAAGTAGATCTGGGGTAATTAGAATGCAGATCTATTTTTTTTCTGCTAAGTAGAGTTAAAGCCTAAGAATCAGGCACAAAAAATTGACTGCATTAAAAAAATTGCATTCTTTTGTATTTTTAAAACCAGCTAGCTCAATTTCCAATTATAAAAATGATTTCAGTGTTTCATAGGAGATTCTAATAAATGAGATTGTCTGAATTATTATTGCCCTTTTTATGTATCTATTATCTGGGCTCCATGATAGGAGTGCTTTGAGCACTTTTAATATAAACTGTTTCCACCATATTATAGTCCCTAATTTGTATATTGATATATGCTGGATTTGCAAATTTCCTTACATATACATAAAAGGTCATGCTGGATTACAATTAAAGTACTATTATAGATTGGTCACAGAACAATTTTATGAATGGTAATTTATAATTTCATTTTCAAAAGAATGCACACTTTAAAAAAAGTACCTGAATTTTATGATAAAAATTAGTTACTAATAAATCATCTGGGATTCCTGCCAGGATTTTATTTTAATGTAGTTTATACTCTGCCTTGCCTAGAATGCAAAATAATAATAATAATAATAATAATAATAATAATAATAATAATAATGATGATGATGATGATGATGATGATGATGATGATGATGATGTTGATGATAGACATATTCCAGTTCTGGCTTTGCTTTAAGTCTCCTTTGAAAAATTACAAAGTATAACCATTTTTTTCTTCAAAATTTAGGTATCATTTTCTTGAATAAATCCTAATACGAGTTTATTCAAGGGCAATTTTGTATGCCATATAACAATCAATTAGTAATTAAAGTGATTTAATCCAAGTTACTAATTAGGAAATATATTTCACTTAAATGTGTAAGTAGCAACATGAAGTTCTCCTTAGTAGAGGTCCAAAATGGTACTACCAGAGAGCATCAATAGTTATGATGTTCTGTAGGATAGCAGATTACAAAAATGAATAGGCCACATTTCAACACTTATTATTTTGGCTGATCCTAATCAATTGAATTGCAGGCTGTGTAGCATTTAGGGATGTTCATTTATTTCACTGTATTTGTATGTGATTTTATCTCACTTTTCATCCACACCAAATACTCAAGACCATTCTGAATATTCAAGACCACTAACAATAATTAGAATATAAAATACAAATCAAACATGAATTGGTGTTCATCATTGTTAAAATTATTAACAAATCAAAGCCTGTTGGAAAAACTTTCCCTTGGCTAAAGACAGAGACAGCGAAAACACAAAGCGCTCCAAAGTTGCGGTGTGTGTGTGTGTGTGTGTGTGTGTGAGTCAGTGTTTATTGGGTTTTGAATTTGGGGTTTTACTACCTGGAGTCACCGTAAGTTGGGTGGTCATATAAATTTCGTCAACAGAAAAGAATATTAGTAGCAGAGGATTCAATGGTGGAGTCTTTGCTGCTCTCTGAGCTTGGTTGTTTTTTTTGCAAATGTTTCATTACACTGATGATGTTACCTAGTTGGGCAATGAAAGGTCTGCAAGAAAACAACCAAGCTTAAAGGACACCAAGGATCCCATATATATATATATATATATATATATATATATATATGTATGTATGTATGTATGTATGTATGTATGTATGTATGTATGTATATGTGTGTGTGTGTGTGTATGTATGTGTATATATTCTTAATAAATAAATAAGTGCATTCCACAATAAGAACCACTTTCTTCAAAAGAAGGTTGATTTTCTTGTAAATGAATGGGTCTCTGTAATTTGGAGTTGAATTGAAATTCAGAAGAGCCTCTCCTCCTGATCTTATTGTCTGTCTAGGTTTGCAACAAGAGATGGTCAGACCTTAGGATATTCAAGGCTTAACACCATAAATTAAGGCTGTGAGAAAATGGCAGTTGGTATAGATCACGGGTGTCAAACTTGCTGCATCATGTTGCTGTCATGTGTATCACAACATTTTTTCCCTTTGCAGAGCTGGGGTGGGTGTGGCCTGCATGTGACACATCCGGCCTGCGGGCCACCAGTTTGACACTCCCGGTATTGATTATCATGCATGGATAGCTGGTTATTCTGGAATATACCGAGCAGTCTACCTGCCAACTTTTCAATCATTTGAAGTTTCTACACACTTTTCAGGACTTACTAGACAAAGAATAGAGTGCTATATTCAAGATGGGATAAAACTAAAGCATAAACAGCCAAATCCCATCAACTCAGGAGTAAATGGCATGAACACAATTGGAAAAATTGTGCAGTGATAAAGCTGACAATGTCCTGATAAGATTCTGATATCTAAGGACCAAGAAGCTATTAACAGAGTTGCTTGCATTTTGTATTGTCCTTACAATGATGAGCTAAGGGGATGGAAGATTGCTATAATGAACTGCTGCATATTAAAATTTATCACTACAGTTCTAATACTGAGCATTGCACGAATACTCTTAGCACTTTGAAATATTGACCAGACAGAGGCTAAACAAAGCACTATCACATTTATAGGTTGCAGAGGAAGCACTGCAGCTGTTATTTTTATATTGGTATGCTGTAGCAAGGGAATGTTTTAAGAAAAAATGGTTTTAATTAGCATTTGCAACAAACCAATTAACCAACCAGAAATGTTCCATTCCTTGCTCACAAAGCCAGATATGCAAACGGTTGCATGATTAATTCTTAGAATAAAATATTTGTCTACTAAACAGATGCCCATGTTCTTCGTGCACAGAAATGTAGCAATATTCCATAACAATTCTAAGCCTGAGGTCAATTGACAAAATTAGCATTCAAGGAACATCTAGGAAAATCTTATCACTTTGAAATGCTTTATTAATATATTTACTGGGTATGACAAAACCTCATCTGAATGATTATAGAAATTTGGAAACAATTTATGGCTAATATGTTTTTTAATCTCCAACTTTGGTGGCTATTTATTTATTTATTGAATTTATATTACCGCCTATTCGCCCATGGCGACTCAAGGTGGCTTACAGAATAAAAGACAACATTTAAAACAATAAATGTGCTATTGCTTGTTATATGACTCTATCATCAAAAGTGAACAACGTTTGGTAGAACAAGTATCCAAAACCAAGCCTCTTTTTAGTAGACTAAGATGCTCTAGAATGGATAAGACCTTAAGCTGAATGGAGGCACATAGTTTACTTGGGATATTAAGAAAAGAAATCTGAGAATTTGTCACTGGTGCCTGTGTCATTCTCTGTAGCTGATGACAGAAATGATATGCCTTATGTAATTATTTTGTATGTCCCTATTCAAACTACCGTGAAATATAATCACTGTTTCACAGAGGTTGTTAAGTCTATGAGTTTTGCTGTTGTATTTTAAGACATTGGTCAGTTGAGCCATGTTTAGTAACTTCCTCCAGTCTTTTCAGCTTCTTTGGTGAAAAAAGCATTAATTTTTATATTGTAATACTATTGACAATAACTTAGACAAGGCTTAGATTTGATATACTATACAATAACATCGACTGTACATACATCGTTTTTATAGCAATTTTGATTGCACATAATCCTAAAAGGTCATAATACTCAGATGTGGAATAGTGCTACACTATTAAAAGTTTCACATTCTAATGCAAATCCCATCCCTGCCATGATTATATGACATCTCCCAAGTTTGAAAGAAATAACAGTTGCAAAGCTGTACCACTATAGTTAAAATGTAGTAACTATTTTTTTCACTGTAACATATCTGAACAATGTCTAAGATGCTGGCAGCAGGGGGAGTATTTAGAACATAATGATTTCATTAATGTGAAAAACAGGAATGCACTTCTGCAAATGTAATAATTTTGTCACAACAAAAACAAGAAATCTGAACAGGGAGTTCAAACATAATGATAAAAAAGAATCTGGGTTCCAATCTGCAGCATGTAAAGCAATTTTGGGAGCATTTTGATGGCAAGATGATGATACCCTCACAGAGTCATCATCATGCCACAATTATGTACTTGCATCCCAACCAAGTCATCACAGTTTACACTGATGCACATTTTTGGTTATTTCCTCCCAACTCAACTTCTCTGAGTATTTGTTGTTGTTTTTTTTAAATAGTGATTTATGATTGTCTTTCAAACCTAAAGAGGAAACTGTAGTTGAAATAGATTTATAAATCTGATTTAGAGAACAAATGCAAAACATGATTCAGAAGCAATGATGAACAATGGCTTTCTTGAAACTGGAAATCAAAGAGAGTTTTGACATATTTAATGAGAAAGGACGATTTAAACTCAAGACTTCATCCTGAAATAGGCTTTCACCATAGTAACTGAAATGACTTTTACTGTAGTGTTCGCATACAGAGGTGAGTCCTGGCACAGGACAATGTTGTATGCATATCATGTCATAGGAATTTCTGGCCAAGGGAATTAATGGGTGCATGAGTGAGCCAGTGAGATTTTAAAAAAAATCTGTGCTTGTTAGGACTTTCATAATTTTAACAAGTTGAACTCAACCAACATCTACACTGGATGACAAGAGTTCTCCAAGATCTTATGAGCCATTTTGTTCCTTGATTATTTTTTTAACTAGAGATGTTTGGAACCGAATCTTAGTCGGTCTGCATGTAAACCTTTTTACAAGTCAGTTTAGTCTAGTTAAGGCTAGAAACCAGGAGATTCTAGAAACTCTAGGATGTTCTAATCCTGCCATAGGTATGAAAGACAGCTGGGTGACCTTGGGCCAGTCACTTTCTCGCAGCCCAACTCACCTCACACAATTGTTGTGGGGAAAATAGGAGGAAGAATGAATATTCAATATGTTTTCCACTTTAAGTTGTTTATAAAGGCAGGATATAAAAAATATAATAGTAATAATAAATACATTAAGTTTTTTTCATATTGTTCCATAACTATGGTTTCACATACCTGAACACCATCTGATGCAGGGATGTAACTTGCTCTCTTGAATGTATCTGTAACATTTCTGAGAATTTCCACAGAAACTAAAAGATCCCCTGCATAAAAATTCTTCCTCTGAGTTAAATCCAAAAGAGTCTTCGTCACCTGAGACATTCCTTCACCTGCCAGTGTCCTCTGTCCTTTCGCAAGATGTTCTTTAATCTATAAATAATAAAAGAAAATAGAAACATTAGAATCTATTCTACTACATATTTTTAAAATGCTACAAAATTATTTTGGAAAGGGTGAGAGGGGTGTGTAAAGTTGTGGCCTGAGTTTCACTTTGTGATTGCTTGTTTTGAGACCTTGTTTTGTTTTCACACAGTTAGAACCTTTCCCGAAGTTTCATTGCATTGTTTTCATTGTTCATTTGTGTTCATTTTGGTGTTTTGGTTTTTAAAGATAGTGTACTGTATGTACATTAAAATTACACTAAAGGGAGATACGATGGAACAAATGTTAGGGACTCCTGCTATAAATATTTCCAAGTTCAGGATCTCTACTGTATAAATTGCTGGGTAAATGCTTCAAGTCAAAACATTTATACTGCCCATACAGATCTTTGTGTATTTACTATGACACTTAAGAGCATGGAAATGATCAAAAACAGACTCATCTGCATGCCCACAGCTCCCTCCTAGTTTTAGCTCTATGCTTACGAGTCCTAGGCTTATAAAATTACTGACACAATTTGCAGAAATTATGGAGAGAGAGACGGGGGGGGGGGGGAGAGAGAGAGAGGGAGAGGGAGAGGGAGAGAGAGAGAGAGAGAGAGAGGGAGTGTATTAGGGGGCTGGAAAAATCACACAAAAAGCTGATGCAGATCTAATGAACTGGAGAATCTGGAGGAGTATTATTTTAAAAAAAAACAGCTGTAGCTTTATATGGAGCTTTCATACATATTTTCTATGAAAACCAGACATCACTGCACAAATAACCACTTTATAATAGCAAATAACCACTTTATGATAGCAATCTACATTCTATTCAAGTCACTGGCAAAGCATTGATTTATAGGTTCTTTTATATTATGTATGTCATAGAGATAAGTGTGAAAAGAATAGCACAGTAGAATCTGACTGACTCAGGCTTGCTGTAGTTTTGAGTAATTTATCCCCTAAGATGAGTGACTGATGGGATCAAAACATGCTGGAATTTATTTTGGCACAGCATAATAAGTTCTATTTTACCCAGCTGATTTCTTAAGAAGCAAAATCCAACTCTATGCAATTGCCAGGTGAAACTCTTCTTTTTTTCTATCTCCCTTGCTGTTTCTTTTGAATTTAAATGGATGATGTGATCTAAACCACATAGAATCATTCTATGAGGCAGGTGGTCTGTTTCGAAGTGTGATTTACAAACTAACACTTTTAAGAGGAATAGATGGAAAAATCCTCTTTTTGTCTATGTAACTGGACTTGATGTTTGAAGTTACTATATATTCTCCAGACAGTCACTGTTGCACATGGAAATTGTGATATGTCCTTGTTAAAAGAGAAGAACTATATATTGCCATTCACATATATATGGGAGCTTTTCATTGCATATTTTCTGTTCTGTTGCCCCCATCTTACATATCTTATTTGGAAAAGGACCAACAACAGGACCAGCAGAATAAAGGATAAACAGGTGAAAATCCAGTGGCTTCAAAGTGGGAAAAAATAAACCAATAAATTGAGTAATTATGACATGAAGTCAAGGGATGATGATAAAATATACCTTCTTAGGGGAAAAAAGACAACCTTGGAGTAAACAACAAAGGGACTCAGAATTGTACAGTATGTAAAAGAGCAGAGTCTATTCTATCCAAAATTGTCCACTGAGTAGATAGCAAGGCTTATATTACTCTTTTCTACATAATTATTGTTCTACATAACAATTATTATGTTCTACATAACAATCTAGCAAGTAAAGTATATTTTATCTCCTTGATTGGTTTTTAAAAAAAATAATAACAGAAAATGTCTTTGCAGTCCAATAAAATAAGTGGTCCCTTCACTGGGTATTAGATATTTTGAATGCAATATATATAGAGATGAAAACACTTTTGTGGCTTTGACTGTGACATATTTCCAATTTATGCACAAAAACATTAGATACTCATTTGGAAGAGATTATTTTGTCATCAATAAATCAGTAGATTAAAGATACTGTCAAGGTATTTTGGCAAGAGCAATCCAGATTCAGTTAACCATGCTATCTTCTCTTTTGTTCCTGTGGCAAAGTCCCTAAGTCTATGAGTAGAACTCCAACTGGCTCAACTACAATAATAATATTCCTCATGGGTTAAATTTAATCACAGTGTGAAGCAGTTATTTTATTGTAGGTATTTCTACTTATACATATTATTTGCCATTTTGATTCTATCACACGGGGCTGCTTATATTTTATGACTCTGTAAGGAACTTCCTTCTTCCCTTCCCTTTTCTTGCTCAGTAAAAGCTGGCAGTCAGGCAGGGAGGAATTTTTAAAAATATATACTTTACAGGCCACTCTCTCAAGCAATAGACCTTCCTTCCTTCCTTCCTTCCTTCCTTCCTTCCTATAAAGAATTCTTTTGTCACTATAATTTTCTGCAAGGTATGTTAGACTGAAAGAAAGTGAAGATTTAATAACTCTTGAACTTCAAAGTTCACCAATTATATTTATATAGAGCCCATGCACCTGTAATTTCTGCAAGGCTGATTCTTGTCTTTCCCTCGTTTCCAACTGTTCTGTGACTAACTACAAAATGTTGCCCTTCCAATTCAAGGTGCCTACAATTCAATTCAATACAAAGTTAAAGGCAAGTTATATCAAATGATACTTATTTTGGATAAAATATATTTTTGTTCCTGTTACGTTTATGCTTTTGTAGTTCCAAACTTAATATGTAATTTGAATTGTTTACTTTAAGTATATATTCATGTGATGTTTTATTATAATATCAACGTGAATAGTTTGGTTACTTTTTGTAACTGTTAATGAAGAATTTTGAAATGTGCTAATTATCTTCATCTTTGAATTCCTCCAAGCAATTGAAAATACTGCTTAAACAAACATGTGATTGCATAGTTGCTAAATTGTATAAATTAATTGTCATTATTTTCTCTTCATATCTAGACAAGGTAATAGATAGTCAGACAATTTTGTTTAATTTTCCAAACAAAGCTATTTTGTTTGGAAAATAAAATAGAAGTTTGCTTATGTTATAAAATAAGTGTTTTTGATCCCCCCCTCCCTATTTTGTATCATTTTGAGAATGGATCACCATGGGTAAAAAAGCATAAAGAGAAGAATCAAGTTCCTGTAATATTAACCCAACATAAAATGGTCAATGGAAATTGATAAAGAAAGGCCAAATGAGTAGCAATAATGAGCTACATGAAACAAAGTTGAATGGAAATAAAGATTGAAAGGTACGAGTAGAAATAGGAGAAGAATTTAGGATAATCCACCTCTATTCATTTGGCCATTCCTACTATTGAAATTCTTTTTCCTATACAAGCCTCAATATTTAAATACATTACCTCACCCCTTTTTAATACCATTAGCCATTGCCAAGATAAGTCCTTGTTCTTTGATTCAGTATTGACCAAAACAGACAGATTCCCATAATTTCAATAATTTTAGGTAAGAAAAATATTGCTGTGTTGGCTTAGCAAGTTGTATCTGCCAATTTTATAGGGATAGCAGTCTTGCCTTCTGTGGCATATGTTTACCCTGTATGAGGTTTTATGTCCAAAATAACAGATGGCATGATGCTGATTTTTATAGCTAGATTGCTCCATCAGCTTTCCCACAAATATAGTTATAAAAAAACCCTAGACAATGCCTACACAAAATTCTTAAAACGGTTTAGAAAATTTTGTATATTCTTTTTTTATGTGAAGCAATATTACATTATGTTTGGAACCTATCTACCAATTTTATAGGGACAGCAGTCCAGAAATCTGTTATGGAACCAGTTTTATGGAACACCATTAAAAATGAAGAAAGTTATGTCCTTCTTGGTCTGTTATTCAGCAAGTATAAGTCACACAGATGCATCTACTCCAAAAGCTCAAGTTCCCTCTTGAACCCAGAGGGAATGTCTTTAACTTTGCTGTTTGTGGAATGTCTGTGTTACACATTTTTATTTGGACTGTAAGCAAATAATTGTTTTCAATCCTATCTCTTAATATTGCAATTATCTAATATTAATTCTGTTGACACTGAAATGCTATGTGAAGAATTTGCCTTCTGATTATGTTTAATCAAGGAGAACGTATTTAAGAGTTTGTCTTTTTTATCTTATAATGCGAGTTGACAAGAGGAAGAATCAAGGAGGAGGAAGCTGAATTTCAAAAATCTAGGCTGAATGGTTACTTTTAAAAATGGTATGTTGACAGATAAAACTTGGGACCAAATGATATGGTTCTTCTTATTTTAGGAAACGAAGGCATGGGGTGATATATTGTGACTGTATTTTAAATACACTCAGGCTGTTAATCTATGCCATGATTCTTTGGGTTTATATTAAGATTAATTACAGTCACTTGGGTAGGTATGCAGATAGAGACATAGGGAAAAATAGTTAATCTGTGAACTGTATCTGCTACACTGAACGCCTTTTGAAAATTGGTGGAGGAACTGTTAATAGTTAATTGTCCAATCACCTGGATACTGTTTAACACTGTCATTGCTCCACTATTGATTTTTCTGGATTTTTACCTTAGCTAGCTGATTTTCTCTTCCTCTTAGTTCCTGCATCCACATAAGAAATTCTGTGAAACCATCCAATTGTGATTTATTCATTGTACTATAGTTATACAATTTAGTGTAGTGTGCAAACCCAGTATATCTTGATATTTATCTGTTTATTTAAAGGGATTATATGGCTATTGGAGAAAGAGTAAAGAAGGTCAGGAGTATATACTCCATAAAGGATCACCCAAGCCATGAAGGTCATCCCAGCCTTCCAACTTAAGCAAGCAGGCTCCTATGTAGGACAGCAGTGATATAGGAAGCTACTGGAGGCAGACAATAACTTTCTGTCAGATGCAGAAGATCAGGTCCACACATAAGGTCCAATTAAACTGATTTATTGTTATTCATGCCTATGCACAGGACTCTTTTCATTTAATGGTAAGCATCTGCTTGGAATTACATAAGGGTCAATGGAATTCACTTGTGGATACATTAGGATTCTAGGCTGATCCTTCTTTTAACTCCACCCCCAGGATCTGTCACACCTATACTTTCTTGAAAACAGCAAAGGCATTAATTCACATTGCCCAGGAGAAGGCAATAATAAACTATTCCTGTAATTTACCAATAAACTTCATGTATAACAATTTAAAGTGATTGATAATAAAGCCTGTGGATAATGGGCTCCTCTGTCCAACTGGCACTCAACATGCTACTGAGATACCTGGGGATCAGTGGTGGGTTCCTCCCAGTTCGGCCTGGTTCACGAAAGCCAGTAGTGGTGACGATATGATATCACCAAACCGGTTCTTTGTCTTCGGGAACTGAGCCCGAAGAAGAAATATAAGGTCGGTGGTGTGTTATGCCGACCTTATATTTCTTCTTTTTTTGCCCAGCTGAGAGGTGCGACAAAGTGGATTGCCGCACCTCAGCTGGGCAGATTCGCAATGCACTTGCGCACAGTGCAAGTTTGGCGCGCAGGCGAGCAAAGTGAGCATGTGCACGGTGATCGCACACAAAGAGAATCAGTAGTAAAGCTGGTTAGAACCCACCCCTGCTGGGGATCCTTTAGCATACCAATGGTCTTATGTTATGACTAGCTGAAAATTTGGGGAAATGTCTGGTTTCTGATGTTGCCTTCAAGGGAAAAAAATAAAAGCTGCAAAGGCAGATCTACATAGGAACATAAAATGTAAAAGCAAAAGCATGGAGAAACACAACATAATGAAAACTAATTAATTGATTACACACAGTTATCTTAGACACCAAATGATTGAAATGGACTAGAATTAGACACTTTCAGGCATAAAATTAAACTGTTTGCTACTCAGGGCTTGAAAAACAATGAAGGGATGGCATAGCTTGCAGAGTTAGGAAGGACATAGCAAACACAGCTGGGTATAATGCAGTGACTGAATAATATCAATTAGACTTCATGGACAATGGTTTAATATGATGATTATCCAAGTTAGTATTCCAACCACCAATGCAGAAGAGAAGATGACAAATTTTATAATCAAGTTCAATCTGAGATTGACAGAACATGCAAGAAACGTGCTGTTTGTGCCTAGAGACTAGAATGTCAAAGTTCAAAATACTAAGGAGGAAAATATAGTTGAACTACATGGTCTAGGAAACAGAAATGAAGCAGAAGAATAGCTTTTTTTTTTGTTAATCCATTGATTTTGTCATTCCTAACCTAGTATTGAAACAACCAAAATAATGTTATATACAAGGACATCTTCAGAGCTCCCAGAAATCAAACTGAGTAAAGTATTGGCACAAAGAAGTAAAATACTCAATTATGTGGAATGGAATCAAAGCCCTTGTTAAGGATAAATGTGAGAAGAGACTGCCAAAGATGAAGAAACAAAAGAAGGAAAACTGGATGGCAGAACAAATTGTGCAAATTGCAAAGAAGAGAACCCCTGGCCAAAAAGGCAAAGATTTCAGGAAGGCATTTAACAAAGAATTCCAGAGAGCTGTTAGACGAGAAACAGTACTACAGTGACATATCTAAAGATACTGAAGATGGAAACAGACACAGAAAAATAAAGAAAATATTTTAAAAGATGTCCAAACTCAGAAGAAAGTACCAACCTCAAATTAGTACACCAAAGGATATCAATGGGTACCAGATTGGGAAGTTAGAGATTTCATAATATATCTGCAGATATAGCAAGCGACAGAAGAATCAGTAAAATATCTAGCAAAACTATGATAGCAAGTCTGGAGAATGACATAGTGTGCAACAGTTGGAAAGAGACCAGTCTACATACGAACACCAAGAAACAAGTCTAAACGGAGTGTGCCAAAATACATTGCATAATATTCTTACTTTCACAGGTTAGCAATCTAACCCAGATTAGAGCTTAATCTAATTTCTGGAAAGGAAGATACAGATATCCAAGCTGGTTTTAGAAAAGATCTAGAAAAGAGAGATGTTATTGCTGATGTACAGCCAAGTAATTCAGAGCTACAGAATACAAAGAAGTCAGTACAGTGGTATCCTGGTACCCGATTGCTTTAAAACTCACTGAATTTGGTACTCAACATATTTTGACAGGAAAATTTTGCCCTAATACTCATGGTTTGTTTTGTATTCAATGCATAAGCTAGAACTTGCTGGTGTCGTCTGCTTTGTAACTCCTACATTATTTGTTTGGTACTCATCATTTTTGGTACTCATCGCACCTCCTGGAAACAATTAATGATGAATATCAAGGTAACACTGTATGTGTGTTGTTGATTATAGAAATGCCTTCAGTTGAATTGACCATATCAAGGAATGATTTTAAGAAAATGGGAATCTGAAAACATTTCAATTTCCTCACATAAAATTTAAACATAGTTTATTTAACATGTCACAGTCCAGAGGGAACATGGAAGCAATATTGCCATCACTATAGCAATGATTCTTCCTAGAACACAGACATAAAAAATAAACAATCACAATGTGTGCTCAGAATATTGTCTTATACAAAGTGACATAGCCACAAACATACACAAAGAATCATTTGTTATATTTAACTTTCATAGCAAATATGATTACCAGGTAAAAGAATCACTTACGAAGGTGATCATCAAACTATCATTATTTAGTAATTTAGTAACAAACTATTTCTCTTTTACACAGGAGTAAACTTAGGCATGTTATGGCAAGTATTACATCTCCAGGCATTTTTATACTTAAAATATGCAGAGAGGCCTGTTCATGTTATCAGAGAAATAAAGCAGGGAGAAGGGTTTATTATTTTTCTGGCACAGTGTTTCCAAACTGAAATTTTCTCCAGAGGGTATAATTAATATGAGTATATATGTATGCCCTGTTCATCCATGCAAGCCTAATAGCACAGCTGCTGTTGCTTCCTGTTATGCTGTGGCATTGATATATCAAAAAAGAGAAAAACCGCAAAATTTGGGGATAATTTTCCTACATCACTATCTCATTTGGTCTCCATTTATGGCCTCCTTCTGACCAAATACCACTTTTAAAAATTTGTCCCAGTTTGAGTATTTCCCATGAACATTATACCAAGCCAATCAAATCGTGCTGGTCATCTTATTGAAATTACTACATCAAGTTATTTCTCTTAGAACAGTATCTTCTTTGTATACCTGGGGTGGGACATCTTATTCACTGGCATGCTTTGTTTGGGCAGCACTTCCTTCAAATGCTCAGCATGTTTTGTAAAGGCACCAAATACGTACTAAAAAATAGCTGTTGGCACCATAAAGGACATCAATCAGATCAAATATATGAAAGTCTTATACGGATGTATTTTCTACTTGTTTACTGTTACTACTGTTAAGAAGCAGTTAACCTAAAGTAATGTCTTGTATACAAAAGTTCGTGCCACAAATGTGATTAGTCTTAATGTGCCAGTAGGTCTGCTGAAGGCGTTTTAAATGAAATTTAATTTGATACTTTAAAGATAGTAATTTCTTATAATTGCCTGCTTTTTATTAATGAAGAAGTGATGCAGAATATGGATATTATAGCACAAATGATGATTTTAATCAAGAGGTTGTTTGACCATAAAGACCATTCGTTTGACATTAGATATTGACGAGAAATGGATTTCCCCTTGTAAATCCATCATCTCTTATCATGGTTTCTCCCAACATTTTCTTTTCTACAAAGGTACTCCATCAAAGAGGAATCATGGAATAATTCCACAGAATCTTTTAGTTGGTAGTAAGTGATATTCGCCATTGAGAAGTTTGCCATTGAGATGAAACTGACCATCATGGTAATCAGCGGTGGGTTTCACATTTTGTTGCTTCCAGTTTGCCGCAAGTGCGCACCTTCTGAACATGTGCATGGCCTCAAAACCGTGCCTAAATAGGACAGCATAGAGCCGGGGCGAGTAGGCAGGCCCACACGCAATACCCACTACCGATTCGCCCAAACCAGTACAAACTGGCTGAATACCATCTCGGATGGTAATTCTGGAATTATACACATGACTTCATTCTGGATGAAACAGGGCCTATAATTGCAATATGAAGGCCCCATAGAACCCAGTTCAATCAAGTATATATACTTATATTCAGTATATATATATACTGAATATATATATATTCAGTATATATATATATATACTGTATACACACACACACACAAACACACACACAAACACACACACACACACACAGAGGAAACTCTAGTATAAATATTTTTGTACTTGCTTTTCAGCCAGACATCTTGCTTAGATTGTAAAACTCGGATAGGGAGGAGGAGGAGGAGGAGGAGGAGGAGGAGAGGAGGAGGAGGAGGAGGAGGAGGCGATATAAATAGGAGACAACTAGCTGGGCCTGAAAATAACAGACTATCTTGATTTTCAATGCTCTGTCAGGTGCCCAGACCAATGGGATATTAAAAACAGTCTTGCAACTTTTCTTAGTGATTCCTTTGTGATATTATAAATTATTATCAGGAAGGAAAACAGATTTAACCTCTCTGCCTTCGTACTGATGCACTAGCAAATCAGTGATCTCCAAAGAAGGAATTTTATATCCTGGTTCTGGGAATGACAGAAGAAAAGTTGACAATTTGATTGTTGCTTGGTCTGATGCTCAGAGAACCCAGATAAGGCAAGAATCAGACTAGGGCAGATCTCTGTTGCACAGAGAAGAATTATAACTGTGATGAGAGAAAGAAAGAGGGAGGCAGGGAGGAATAGATATTTTTAAAATAAGTATGTCAATATAAGATGGTCCTTATCAATAAATATAGGGGTGGAGTGGAAAAGAAAGGATTTTGAGAGAAAAGAGCAGTGGCAAAAATAGAAAGCCTTGTGGGAACAGGAATCCTGTAATACCAATTTCATATCTACTTGAAGTCAAAAATTCTACCTGACTCCCATAATGAACCATCTAGGGAAATAAATGAATTGGATAGAAGAAAGCCTTCAATTCCCAGTGTTAGAGCAAGGAAATTTCATCAAGGAAAAAAAGGACTGAAGATATATGAATTTTGTAATATTATTTGGAACAAAAAAATTGAAATCAGCTCTAATGAGCTGCAACAGAAGCAAATAATTATTCACCTCACAGCTCTTTTATTCAAGTTCCATTTCATTGTAGCAGCTGCAATAATATGAGGGGAAAAAAAGAAAAAAGAAAACCACTTTTGTGGCCTAAATTTGTAAAAAGAATAGAGGTATATTTTACAGGGCACATGCTATTTTTGGTAACTATTTGTTCTCTCTCTGGTTTCCAACATATTAGAATGAGAAAAGCTTTTCAGAGATTATCTTTTTATGACCCAGAAATGTGTAATCTAATCCATTTTTAGAGTTCACAGGTACATTTCATTTCATATCTGATGTGACAGAATAGTTGCGTTCCACTGTAACTTTTCCATTTAAGAAATGACTGCTCATTAAGTTGGGAGTGTGCCATGGGCTCATTGAAAAGGACCATCCCTTCATTTGGAGGTAACAAGAATGTAGTTCAAGAGAAAAAGATTGTAATGCTGATGGGAGGGGCAAAATCAAGAACAATACAGTGAATTAATCACTATAGCCTAGTTTAAGAAAGAAAAATCATTCCTCAAATACCTAATAAGATTTGTGTTCCTGTTTTAAAAGATGAAACAACAACAACCACCTTTGTCAGAGCTTCTATCAGGAGATTTATTTATATATTTATTTATTTATTAGATTTATAAACTGCCCTACTCCTGGGGGACTCAGGGCGGTGTACAGCCATAAATAAAACATTTCAATACAAAAGTTTAAAATAGAATAAAACGAATTAAATAATTTGGCTGATAATTAAAACCCCAATAATTTAAAACAAATTAAAATTCATAATTAGAAGGAGAAAATAACTTAGGTCAGGCCGGCTTGTTGGAATAAATAGGTCTTGAGCGCGCGACGGAAGGTGCGCAGGTCCGGGATCCTCCGTATATCCGGGGGGAGCTCGTTCCAGATGGTAGATGCAAATAAAACCTGTATCTAAGGATGTGATTTTAGAATTCATGTGTATGCATATGTGTATGTGCACATGAGTGTATGCATGTATGTATGCACACAAAAAGAGAATCACCCCATAATTGCCTTGCAATACTTTCTGAATGACCAGCAGGGACAGGAAAGTATAACATTTTGAGTGCTGGTCTAACTGCTTAATGCCAGCTGCTCATCACATGTAGATGAATCAGTTACTGAATTGACAGACCACTGATGAATATGTTCCTCATTTCCTTCTTAGAGAAAGCTTCTCTGAGCATATTGTTTGTGCAATCGGTATTTTCTTTGCCAAAGACACTTGAATGTGGTCAAATGATCAGCATGTATTTCTTTATGTGTATTTTCTCATACATCACCTACAATTCTTTAATTGCAAGACTGTGCTTGCTACTATATCGAACAATAGAAACAATGGAATCAAATTAACTGAAATGCAGAAAAAGTCATGTTTTTAAGATAAACAAAACAATATTTTTTTGTTTCAAGACAACAATTAATGTCCACCGAGCATGTATATATTTTTCTAGACTGCATGGAACATAGAAATGCACCAGAAGTTGTGTTATATGAAATAAGTTGGAAAGGGAGAAGGGAACCAAGAGAATTGTTAGACAACATTGGAAAGCCAAATCTATGCCTGACTTTTCATACTAGATTATGCATATATGTCAAACTGATTCTTTATATATATATAGCATGGGAGAGGATTTCTGACAAATTGGGATTTGGAATTTTGTAATCAATGACTATTTTTTATATTTTAATGCATTTTTGAATTTTAATTTCTTTTTTTAAGAATAGTAAGTTGGTATATTTATATACAGTTCTATTAATTTAAATAACACTTTAAGGTTATTTGGAACAATTGAATCAGGCGGTTCTCATTTAGTGACCACAATCAGGGCTCCTCACAGCAACTCCACTGTCAAGCAAAGTGGTTGCTAAGTGAAAACCACAACTATGGTTATTTATCTTACTTTATCTTACTTTGCTTTACAAACCTTTGAAAGTTATAAATATGAGAATTAGTTGCAAAGTTACTTAGCAATTACTGCTGTAAGTGCAAATGGTTGCCTGATGAGACAGTCATTAAATGAGGATAATCTCTATTGTATTTTTGTTTTCATCTTCCCCCACCCCAAAAAACAAGTATATGAAAAGAGAAAATTTACAGCTGAAGGTTATTGTATTCACAATGAGTTGTTAGGTTCAGTATGAGCTCCGTCAGTGGCAGCTGCCCCAGTGGTGGAATTCAATTTTTTTTAACTACTGGTTCTGTGGGCGTGGCTTGGTGAGCGTGGTGTGGCTTGGTGGGTTTGGCTTCGTGGGCATGGCAGGGGAAAAATACTGTAAAATCTCCATTCCCACCCCACTCGCGGGGAAGGATACAGCAAAATCTGAATTCCCACCCCACACCAGGGGAAGAATACTGCAAAATCCCCATTCCCATCTCACTCTGGGGCCAGCTAGAGGTGGTGTTTGCCGGCTCTCCGGACGATTCAAAATTTCTGCTACCAGTTCTCCAGAACCTGTCAGAACCTCCTGAATAGCACCTCTGAGCTGCTCAGAAGGAAGAGTGGCACTGCTTCTTTCTAGGTCACACTTCCTCTAATTGGGGAAGAAGTGAGGAAGAACAACAAGGCTACTTTGAAGTTCCTGAGGAGATGTGTGCATGCTCTTCCATTGGCCACAGAGGAGGAGAAATAGGGCAACAGCAGGAATAGCATTTCTAACTGGTATGTGCTTGATATGCATTTATAGAAAGCTATGTACTCCTATGCAATCTAAATTCTATAGAAACAAAAGCACCTTAGGGTAGTATTTATGGGGGTCTTGTGAAAAGAGGAAAATAGCGAGGAAACTGCATTTGGAGAATGAGAGAAATAGTTACAATATTTTTTGACTAGTTATTTTTGCCCTAATACGTACTATTAAGATTATTTATTTAATCCCGAGAACAAATTTGGGGAGCCAGAGTCAGTTCATTGGAGCAGCCTATAAATTGTGTAGATGATGATGATGATGATGATGATGATGATGATGATAATAATAATAATAATAATAATAATATCATTGCAAGTTAAACAATATTTAGAATGGAAGCAAATGAACTTCCATATGTTCATATTATCTGGAAAAGAAAGATCTTTGGTTCACTTTTCAAAAGCAATCTGCACTTCTACCATTTTTCTTTGGATATCCATCAAGCTTGTTCTCAGCTGAAGTAGAACTGAGAAGAAAATGTATCCCTGCCACTGATTTATGAGCGTACCATTAAAGTGCTGAATGAGTTATAAAATGTTCTGTAGCTTCAGGAAATGTAATATATTCACAATCAGGATTCACAGTAAACCTAAAGAAGTTTGTTGCTTCCACTGTCTATAAACATTTTATAAGAGAAAGAATAGAAAGGCTAGAAACCATGCATTGTTTTATAATTACATGAACTCTGAGAAAAGTAAAATAAATAAATAAAATGGAATAAAATAATAAAATAAAAGATGAAAACAAATGGCATGCATATTTCCCCCACCTCTAGCAATGTTTATTTTTCTTTAATATCCGATGATCTGACTGAATAGCAAAACAGTTTATCCCCTTAATGCTGTTGTTTAGCAATGAATAAATAGAGCAAGTACTAAAGCTGGCTTTGCACCTACTGAATGCTGCAAGTGTTTGTACTCATTTGATATGCATCTAGCAAAGCTCGGCTGTTCCCAGAAGGCCACTCCGTGAAGGCTGAGAGAGCAGCGCCTGCTAGTGGTACCTGTGAGTCATAAAGAACAAGGGAACAGGGGAAGAGGGGGGGAAAAGTGCAATGGAAACACAAGTCAAAATCAACAAAAGAAGCCCATTCAGAGGAATTCTGTATATTTGTTGAGAGCATGCACACACAAATATTACATTGTAATAGGAAGCATTAGCTTTTTTTTAGGAAAAACAGCTCAACAATACTGGATCAGTGTAAACTATAGTAATATTATGGATTTTGTTGAGCATGCCATTCTTTCCAGTGAACTAGTTGAAGAATAAATCAGTAATTGCTTACTACAGGAACTACAGGGAGGCTAGATGGGAAACATATAGATTTTAAAAAGTAATGTATACATTATTTAGGATCGGAAGAGTTCAGTTTAAAGAATACTGTAATCATATAAAATTATAAAGGGGAAATATGTTTTCTGATTTATAATAATACAGATTGGATTTACAAAAAAAAACTAGTAACAATACCTGTAGCATTAAGAGGGCATCGATTAAATGCCATATCCCCTGCTGGCGTCCTTTTCCAAACCATTGATATCAAATAATCCTCCGGACATATTTCATAAGGTGCTGCAATTTAAAAACACTGAATATGAATTGTGGACTTGGCAGGTACACACAGTGAGAGTAGTTAATTAATTGAATAGCTTGCCTCAGGGGTGAAATCCAGCAGATTCTGGCAGGTTCTGGAGAACCGGTAGCAGAAATTTTGAGCAGTTTGGAGAACTGGCAAATACCACCTCTAGCTGGCCCCAGAGTGGGGTGGGAATGGGGATTTTGCAGTATCCTTCCCCTGGAGTGGGGAGGGAATGGGGATTTTGTGGTATCCTTCCCCTGGAGTGGGGTGGGAATGGAGATTTTGCAGTATCCTTCCCCTGCCAAACCCACTACGACACACCCACAAAACCTATAGTAAAAAAAATTGGATTTCACCACCGGCTTGCCTTCAGGAGTCATGGGTGCTGGAGGCTTTCAAAAATAGACTGGACAACCATTTGACTGGAATGGTATAAGTTCCTGCCTCAAGCAGGCTCTTGGACGGAAGACCTCTGAGATCTCTTCTAGTCCTATGTGATTATGTTCTAAGTATATCATCGTGTGATACCACCTTGCAAGTTGTAGGACTCTGTAAGTTTCCAGGCAAAATGTACAGGGTTTACATAGATGACCCTGACTTTGCTAATCTTCTCTAAATTTCTGGAAACCTGGTGTCCCCCTGTCCCCCCACAGGGAATGGGCAAGCATATGGGATGAGCATCCAAACTGAAAGGAATATAAAATGGTTTAGGGCCTATTAGAATATTTCCCTGAGGATAAGGTAGACGTTCAGTTGAAGCCTTGGTCACAGAATGGAATGGGCTGAGAATGAAGCTTTAGATTGCATTGTCTCTATACAGTGTCTCTCTGTGCACTGATCCTAGTTTTAGTTTTATAAACAGCTCTGGGAAATGAAGCACCAGAAGAGATGCCTGGAGCATCATTAGACGAAGAGAAAATTTGATCAAACCTGATCAAAAGCTCATATTTGGGATTATAATGTGACGGTAATGGTGGCAAAATGTCATTTCACTACCTTTATGCATCCATAGATAGATGTCCAATGACCCTGATCAGGATCGCTCATTCTTTGCTGAGTAGGGATGAATCACAGGAACATCTACCTGGGCTGCTGGAAGAATATTCTAGTGATCTCAGAGATAAAACCATTTAGATTTGCTGAGAGTTGGACTCCAACTAGGCAAGTGCAGTTGAGCTGCTTGTGGGTTTCTCTGTGTTGGGCTTCAGTCTGTAGCTCCAGATGAAGTGGCAGGTTCCTTCAAACTGTGAACCCAGTCACCTGTTTCTTAGATCCAAACCTTTCCTGGGTATTTAAAGCTGTTTGGGAGTGATTCATCCAGCTTTTCCCAGAAAGTGGGTGGTTCCCTTGACCCTTAAAAAAACCACTGATGGACTCAATAATCCTGGACAATTTCTTTGTAGTCTCCAAGACGAAAGGTTTTAAGGAGGTAGGTTGCAAAATATCATGGAGGAAATGGATTATACGGACCCTTTCCATTAAGATTTCAGGCACAAATATAGTACAAAAACAACATTGGTCATGCTTGTTAATGATTTTTGATGGTCATTAACAGGATGGTCATTAATCCTTGTGCTCCTTGATCTCAAAGCCACTTGTGATAAACACCTTAACTGAAGCAACATTCAGTATGGCTGAGCTTCACATATTAAATGAAACCCAGAGGCTACCGCTGCCCCTAATTAAGAAAACACAACCTATCAGCGCCAAAACTCATTGTGTTTACCGATTTGTAATTGTGGAGACAATTACATTGGCAGAACTGATAGGTGTTTGGCTTTCAGAATAAAGGAACATCTTCTGAAATGGGTCCAAACAAATATGCGAACTATGGATTTTTAAAAAATAATAACCAGTTCATGCACTGTTCAATGGAGATGAAAAGTATTATAAATAAAATAAATAAAAAATGAAATGGATCCAAACAGCCTTGAGTAATCCAACAACAACAGCAAATCGTGGCCATAAAAATGCCTTCTTCGGCCATTGAGGGACACTATCTATGGATCACT
This sequence comes from Masticophis lateralis, assembly GCA_030761175.1. Lineage (NCBI taxonomy): Eukaryota > Metazoa > Chordata > Lepidosauria > Squamata > Colubridae > Masticophis > Masticophis lateralis. The sequence goes on from JAUDYJ010000001.1 coordinate 121,140,506, forward strand.
AGGTGGATCAAAACTCTGTGTTTAAAGTTCTACTGTGCCACAGGAACTCTTGTTTCCTGCGTTTTGCTGAGTCAGTTACCATTAACCATTTGAAGCCGCCCTTGTGCTTGCAGAAATGGCTTTATGTCAATCTACGCCTCTCGTTGGTGAAAGGCTTGCCATTGGTTGCTTTCCTGTATACATTATATGCTTAATTAATGTTCTTGCTAGATCTTATATCTGAGGCTGATTTTAACCATGTTATTGTAAAGTAGATACTGATGAGTCAATATGAAATGCTTGCATATACCTATGTTCATCTTTTGGCTCTATTGTTTAAATTAGTAAAAGGGACTAATTGTTTTAAATTGTGACCATGTCAAATAAGGCTTAATGCCTTGTAAGCCGCCCTGAGTCTCTGGAGAAGGGTGGCATATAAATCTAATTAAAAATTAAAAAAAAATACTTTTTGCGACCTTTTTACAAGTAAAGTCAATGGAGAAGCCAGATTCACTTACAAACATTTTCCTAACTTAACAACTGTGTTAATTCATTTAATTGCAAGAAAATTGTAAAATGGGCAAAATTCACTTAACAACTGTCTCACTCAGCAACAGATATTTTGGGCTCAATTGTGATTGTAAGTCAAGGACTGCCTGTATTTTGTATGATTTTTTTTTTTCCTGGACACATATATGCTTTTTAAAATTTATTATTGTGAATTTTTTATTAGATCAAATGCAAAGAGTTGATTAGAGTTGGCTGTTGTTTACATCTATATTAACAAGTTAAAAATTAGCATATCTAATTACTCTCCTCAACCCAACTGAATTTTATATTCATATTTAAGCATTTGTTTTCTGAAAAGTATACTAACAATATACTTCTTTCTTTGAAGAAGAAAACAAATCTGGAAAGCTTCCTAACGGTGCACATGCTTCCAGAATCATTTCTTTCTTTCTTTCTTTCTTTCTTTCTTTCTTTCTTTCTTTCTTTCTTTCTTTCTTTCTTTCTTTCTTTCTTTCTTTCTTTCTTTCTTTCTTTCTTTCCTTTTGCTTCTAGGAATGCTTCTGAGCCACAACTGAGCCCATGCACTTCTTAGATTTTTTTTAAAAAACTGATAATTAATCTAGAATTGTTTAAAAGTATGCTGCTCTATTGCAAAACAAGACAAAAGTTAAGCAGGGATAGTAAGAAGCATTTTGAAGACAGGTTAGAAAGTATGACCAAGAACATTCTGTATATTGGTGCTTTGCGGCTAGTTACTTCCCGCACTGTAGCCATTTTATGAATGGACAGCCTCCCAATTGCATTGTGAAAGCAGCGATAACATGCTTTCAAAATTACAAACAGAAGACATTCCCCAAAGCACACCTGCTCCTACTTTTCTTTAGAAAGGAAAGTTATTCAGGTGCCATGAGACTCTTTTAAAACATTTACTGTATATAGTAATCCATTTGGTAAATCAGGATTTATATTCGCTTCTGTAAATTCATCTCACAAAGCTGTGCATTTTTTCTGAGACTACAGCTTCACTAATTCAGCATGTGAACATTTTTATGGGACGCTATCCTGGTTTTTTTGCCCTGAGATGGCAAACAAATCTAGTGGAAATGAGAGGTTCCGTGGAAGCAAGAAATGAGCACTTTAACAGATGACAAAATATCCCTGCAGATGTTTCTGTGAAGCTAATGTGAAGTGCATGAAATAGGTTGCTAAAATTACTTCAGTCAAAGCTCTTTCAAATCATGTCAAGAAAGCTGACAGTGCCAGAAGAGCAAGAATATATCTTAATGGCAAACATTTAAGAAAGGGAGCTGTTTTCACTTCATCCTAACTGCTAAAAAATAACTGTTCTGAAGCCTGGGGATTTTTTTTCTGGGATTCACACACAGTGCTTCTTATCCTGAATGTAGGGTATGAGCATGACTACACATAGTTCATTAAATGTTAAAAGATTTTTTTTTCCCAGGTTCAAAGTGCTGGGATTGATCTTTTACAATTTGATCTATTTTGCTTTTGTTTTTTTTTAAAAAACACACCCACACCCCACACTTTATAATGAATATATGCAGTTATCTATATGCATAATCGGGCTTCATAAACAGCTTTTTTAAAAAAACCTATCTAAAATAAAGGGATGCAATGAGACATTGCTGCAGAAGTAAAAAGCCACCAAAGGAGCAAAAAAAACGCTGCTTTATTCCATCCTGCTGCATTTATTCTTTTAGCTTAATATTAGTTTCCCTCATCAGTAGAAATTCCCAGGGTTCTCTTCATTCTTAACTAATAATATCAGGGCTTGAATCTGTAAGCTTTAACATGTATAACACAGTTCTAACAGCGAGCTGCATTCAGTTTTGCTTTGAACAGCAGATTGAAAGTGAATTTATACATTCTCTGAAATTTAGCTGGTTAAAACAGGTGGCTGTTTAAGTCCAGTAAAGGAGCAAAACAAATACACAGCAACATCTACCATCACAAAACCACACTAATGTGCCACAGAGAGAAATAAAAACAGGAACCTGGCTTTACTCCTTATTGTAAAAAAAAAAAGCATTACCTTTATATTATTTAAAATTGCTAAATATATTATTTAAAGGTATATTTTATCTAGCTGCGTTCAGCGACAATAAGAATGGAATTTAAGTTATCCTGAAGATTTCACCAAACATCTATACTATAGTTTGATCTGAGTTTTTCTACATAAAGGTCAGTGATTAAAGTTGTAGAATAAAAAAAGTCCCAGGTTCTAGTCGATTCTCTACCAGGGAACTACACTAGGTAGCTTAGGGCCAGCTTAGGGCCAGTCACAAGTTTTTGTTGCAGGAAAGCCTGGAGAAAAGAATGTTATAGATATTGCCATGAAAGCAAAATAAAATTTAAATCTATACAATAACTAAAATGTATATAATTATGGAAATTATGCCACAATTATTGGTGTTAAAATATGTGTATCTCTCTCTCTCTGAAGAGAACTGTCTTAAAGAGAACTTTAAATGGGTGTATTAGGTAATACTATTCCCATGTATTTAGCTGTAAATTCTGTAAACCAAATCAACAGTGATGCCTTTGAAGTAGAAGGAATAGTAGTGGAGAAGGGCAGAGCAGTCCTGAGAAGCTATGACACATGTGCCGAACTGGAAAAGGACTAAGGGAACATAGGCTCAAGGCAAAAAGAATGTACTTGCTAAGACTTCATCCAATAACTTTAACAGGGCCTTATCACTCTTGGTTGGTTATACAAGAGGGGTGATGGATGGTGTCCTGTGTGCATTTATGATTTTCTTGCTACCATTGGGAAGTCCTTCAAATAGACCTTTATGCCTAGAAAATGATGGCACAGTGGTTAGAAGGGGCGTTGGTCCTACCTGACACGCACCTTCTCGTTGGGTTGAGACAGCAGCCAGGAGTGGGTTCAGCTCGTGCCAATCAGATAAGGACTGAGCCTGTCAAAGCTAAATCCCGCCTCTTAGCACGGGGCTTCCCAGCTTTGTGAAGGATGAAGACAGGCTAAGTGTGGAAGAAATTACAAACAAGAATTAAAATCGTCCAGACTGTAAGGGAGGGACTGGCTGCTGTCTCCACCCAACGAGAAGGTGCGTGTCAGGTAGGACCAATGCCCCTTCTCCATTGTGAGGTGGAGACAGCAGCCAGGAGTGGGGCAAGATTAACGTCCCAAATTCAGGGTGGGACAGTCTGGACCAATGACTCTCCATCACCCATAACCTTCTGAAGCACTCTGCGTCCAAACGAAGCTTCAGCTGACGCAAATTGGTCGATTTTGTAATGATAAATGAATGGTGATGGCGTAGTCCAAGTAGCGGCCCTGCAAATTTCAAGTAGAGAAGCTTGAGTTGTCCAGGCTGCCGAGGTTGAAGCGCTTCTTGTCGAATGAGCCGTTATCGCCGAAGGTGGAATCAAAGATTGAAGTTCATATGCAGTAGCTATTGTGTACCTGATCCAACGACCTATCGTTGACGAGGATACTTTGGATCCCAAGGATGCAGGAAGAAATGACACAAAGAGGGATTCGGATCGTCGAAAGTCCGCTGTACGTGCTAGATAAATACGAAGGGCCCTGTGAACGTCTAACGTATGCCATTTCAGTTCCAAAGGGTGCGAAGGATGCGGACAGAAGTTTGGTAGAATCAACTCCTGTAAACGATGGAATGTTGAATTGACTTTTGGTATGAATGTGGGATCTAACCTTAGAATTACTCGGTCCTCATGAAAAATACATAAATCGCTCCTCATTGACAAAGCCGCAAGCTCTGAAATGCGGCGAGCAGAGGTAATTGCTACTAGAAAGGATACTTTGCATGACAGCAGTCGAAGACTGGCCGTTTGTAAAGGTTCATATGGAGGACCCGTGAGTGAGTTTAACACAATAGTCAGGTCCCAAGTGGGATATCTGTGTAAAGGAGGTGGACATAGGTTGGATGCCCCTCGAAGAAAACGCTTAACAAGTGGATGTTGTGATAGAGGATGAAGGGAGTTGAGGGATAACAATGACGAGATTGCAGCTACCTGTCGCCTTAAAGTATTCGGTGCAAGTCCTTTAAGTAAACCTGCCCTCAGGAACCTGAGAACGTGCGTCACAGAAGCTTTAAGCGGAACAATGTCCTGAGAAGAGCACCAGTCACAGAACGCCTTCCATGTGGCCGAATAGATTCTATTAGTGGAAGGACGACGAGAGGCCTGGATTATACTAATTACATCAAGTGGGACCTCGCTGCGCTGGAGCTCGCTCCGCTCAACCGCCAAGCGGTCAGCTGTAGCCACTGGGGGGCTGAGTGTAGTATTTGTCCCTGGCTGAGGCAATCGGTCGGACAAGGAAGCGTCCACTGAGGAGCCACTGACAGGTTCACAAGGTCGGAGAACCATGATCTCCGAGGCCAGTGCGGAGCTATCAAAATTATCTCCGCTTTTTCCCAAACCACCTTCCTGAGGACTCTCGGGAGGAGGGGGATCGGAGGAAAGGCAAACAGGAGGCCTGGAGGCCATGGAGAACGTAGAGCATCTACTGCTTCTGCCTGAGGAACACGGTACCGGGAAAAAAATCTGGGTAGCTGAGCGTTTTCTGTGGATGCGAAAAGGTCTACCACCGGTCTTCCGAAGTGAATCATGATTGCCTGAAATATCCATGGATGGAGATGCCATTCTGATTGATCCAGCAACTGACGACTCAGCCAGTCCGCTTGAATGTTCGACTCTCCCGAAATATGTTCTGCTTTGAGGGAGAGTAAATGACGTTCCGCCCAAAGACAAAGTTGTTTGGCTTCCGACATCAGCAACCGAGATCTGGTGCCCCCTTGGCGATTTATATGAGCCTTTGTGGAGACGTTGTCGGTTAAGATCAATACATGAGCACCCGCCACTAGATGATGGAAGGTTCGAAGAGCAAGAACAACCGCACGGAGTTCCAGCCAATTTATGCTCCGTGACGCTTCTTTGGGGGACCACCTGCCTTGAGCCACTTGAGTCTTGCAATGTGCGCCCCATCCGAGCTTGCTGGCGTCGGTGGTGACAATTATCCAGTCTCTGTCCAGGAAAAAACACCCTTTGGAAATGGCCTTGGAGCGCCACCATCTAAGGGATGCAAGCACCACCCTGGGTATGGAGATTCTGGTCGGAGAGGTGCCCTTCCCTGACTTCTGTAAAGGTAAAAGAAACCACTGAAGCTCCCTCAAGTGGAATCTAGCCCAGGGGATAATATCTATAGCCGAAACCATCTTGCCTAACAATTTAGAAAGGACTAAGGGGGAAGCCCTCTTATCCCATATGATAGTAGTCACCATAGATGACAAACCTTTTTGACGTTCTTTTGATAAATAAACTTTGCCTTCAGCAGAATCTATGATTGCTCCTAAGTGAACAATCCTAGTGGAAGGGGTCAGATGGCTCTTTTCAATATTAATAGAAAACCCATGGGTCGACAGTGTCTGAATGGTAAGACCCAGGTCCGACCGGGCTTGAAAGGAGGAAGATGACATAATCAGGATGTCATCCAGATAACACTGGAGACGTATAGATTGGAGTCTAAGTGAAGCTGCTAGAGCCGCCAATATCTTAGTGAAGGTACGTGGGGCTGATGAAAGCCCAAAGGGGAGAGCTCTATACTGAAAATGTTTCCCTTCGTAACAGAAGCGAAGGAACTTTCTATGGGCAATTCGTATAGGGATATGCAGGTAAGCTTCAGTTAAATCAGTGGAACAGAGGAGATCGCCCCTCCGAATGCCGTCTAAAATGGATCGTAAAGATTGCATTTTGAAACGTCTGTACACCACGAATTGGTTCAAACACTTAAGGTCCAGAATGGGTCTCCACCCACCTGAGGATTTAGGAACGAGAAAGACCCGAGAGTAGAACCCTTGGCCCCACTCCTCATGAGGCACCGGTTGAATGGCCCTAATATTCAGGAGATGGTCAATAGCCGATTTCATGAGGGATCTACGCTCGGAGCTACTCGACCTGGGACAACGGATGAAGGAAGAAGGAGGGGTGGAGACAAATTCGATGGCCAAACCAGATCTAATGGAGGCCAGGACCCAACAATCAGAAGTAGTGTGTTCCCACGTGGTGGCGAAGAGGCCCAATCTGCCGCCCACGGGAGGATCCGGAACATCACTAGCGACGGCGACGGAATGAACGACCCCCTCCCCCTCGAAAGGGCCGTTTTGACATGAAAGGTCTACCCCTTCCCTGTTTATCCTGAAAACCTCGTTGCCTGGAATTAAACTGACTCATACCCCTAGAAGATCCGGGACCCCCATCCGAAGGACGGAACTGGTTACGAGGTGGGTAAGGTGAGTATCTGGAATATCCCCTACGAAAAAAGGTGGGTAAAACTTTTCTTTTGTCCTTGGTCTCTATTAGGAAAGCTTCTAGAGGTTCCCCAAACAACTTTTCCCCCAAAAAGGGAACAGATGCCAAACGCCATTTATGCCGGGTGTCAGAAGGCCAATGACGCAGCCAAATCAGTCGACGTGCAGCTACAGTTGAGGCTAAGGATTTGGAAGCGAAGCGAACAGAATTCAACGTTGCATCCGCAGAGAATTGAACCGCTGCAACTATCTTGTTGATGTCTTGACGAAGTTTAGGATCAGACGTAGAAAGCTTGTCCTGAAGTTGACGTAACCAAAGAAGTGTAGAACGATTAAAGAACGATGCGGTGGAAGCAGAACGAATGGCCCATGAAGCCGCCAAATGAGCTCGCTGGAGGACTTGCTCTGATCGTCGTTCCTCAGGACGAAGATTCTCCTCAGGATCACCTGGAGCTGTAGAATGAGAAAGTAATGCAGCAACCGGAGCGTCCACTGTGGGAATCTGAAGTAAGGTGGATAAATCAGATGAAACGGAGAAATTCTTCCGATCTGTGGTAGATGGTACAGGTGCCGAAGTTGGAGAAACCCATTGTTTCCTGATAACGTCTAGAAAGAGAGGTGGTGTAGGTATTGACGTTACTGATTTAGGAGGCTCTGCAAATAAGGGATTTAGCGTACCCTCAGGTGGAGTAGGTTTAGGATGGGAAGAATTACTCAACTGAGCTGCATTAATCGCCTTAAATAAAAGGGATTTAAACAGGTTTTGAGGAAACAGACCAGTAAAAGGAGGCTGTTCCGGAGGCAGATCCTCGTCTTCCGATAGTTGTGGTTCCTGAGAATCAGGATCAGCATAGAGAGAAGGACGACTCACGCCAGAAGGAGTTGGAGAATGAGAAGCAGCTATAGATAACAAGTCGTCTTCACCTTCGCCTTCTGAAGAGGGCGATGAGTGGGATACAACCGATATAGCAGATGCTTGGTCAGAATGAGACAATTTATGGGCAGCTAAGGACTGTTGCACAGCTGCTGTGATCATCTTTTGAATGTCCTCTGGTCGAAGGACAGTGTGAAATTGATCAGTCGTTGGCTCGACCCTCGGAAGAGAGTTAACTGGAGCAGAATCTGCAAGTGGAGGAGGTTGATTAGTTGTAGTTTGTGGATTAGGATCTGAAGTAAGTGAATCCACTCTAATGCCTGGACCCCAGAGATCATCAGTATGAATGTCCAAGGGACAATCTTGAAGGGAAATTTGGTCAGGGGTAAGTGGTGATTGCAGAGGATCCACTTCCAAGACCATAGGGTCAGGCCTAGACGATGGAATCTGGAGGACGTTAGTTTTAGATCCCCGCTTCTTTAAAAAATTATCCCTGCGCAGGTTAGCACGGGAGGAAGACAGATGAGCACCTTTGTGAAGAGTCATGGCATTATTGGGCTCAGAGACTTCTGGACCTGAAAGTTCAGCTATAGAGGAGACCCCCGACTCTATTTGAGCAGACAAGGACTGCTGCTGTACAGAGGCCTTGCGGCCATGTTTGCTCTTGCCTGTTGCTTTAGGCATGGCTAAAGTAGGACAATGAGTATAAATCACTCTCACTTGAAGTACCAAAATGGCCGCCTAAATTGCTTCTGATAATTGTAATAAATTTGTTGCCCTTGAAATTCCGATTATGGCAACAGTCCAGCAAGGTATTAATTTCTCTAGGAAATTTGTAAGATTTCAATAAGGAAGTTGAGGCGTTATGTCCTAATTACAAAGGGACACAGAAAAAAATCAAGGTCGTTATGTGAAAAATTCACCACAAAATGGCGGCCACGCCCACAATCAAGGGAAGCGCGAGAGCTCCACAGTTAATTTCAGTTCAAAGGGGCAAACCTTGAAATGTAGTAAGAGCCCAGCAAAGGACCTGCCAATTATGCTAGGTCCAAGGAGTCGCTGAGGCAGGCAAAGGCAGCAGCGATTTTTTTTTTTTTTTAAACTGAGGGGGATAGGAATTATTCCCCCCCCCAACTTAAGCTCACAATTTAATGGAGATTATAGCCGGAGAGAGTGTAATTATCTCCACAGTGCCAATAGGACTCGCCTCAATTAAATAAAACAGCAAGCCTTAGCTACAAGAGGCTTTCTGCCGAAATTAGAAAGGAAGGCAGTAAAGGACCCGCTATTTAAGCGAGGTCCGACAAACAGCTGAGGCAGTTAACGGCCTCAAATAGTAATTTAAAGGGGAAGAACGGTATTTCTCCCTCAGAATAAACGAACTTTGAAATGGAGGCGTCTGTGAGTGAAGCGGGAGCGCAACAGCTCCGCTGAATTAAACAAGTTCGCTTTAAATGCCAGGAGCCTTAATTAGGCTAATTTAAGCGGCTCTAACTCCCCACGGGAGCGCTACGCTCCACCACCCCCACTAAATGGCCAGTGGAGGGATAACATTTTTAAAACTTAAAGGGGGAGAATCCTGTAAGGGGCAAACCTCCTCACTCAGAAATCAATCAGATGTCCAGAGAGCCACAGAATGGTCAAAGACAACGGTCCAAAGGTCAAAAGCCGAAAAATCCAAAAATTTTGAAGATCATAGGAAAAAAGGGTGAAGGAGAAATTTTCCACACAACAGTCCAGTCTGAAGGACTGAGCAAAGCTGGGAAGCCCCGTGCTAAGGGGCGGGATTTAGCTTTGACAGGCTCAGTCCTTATCTGATTGGCACGAGCTGAATCCACTCCTGGCTGCTGTCTCCACCTCACAATGGAGAATGCAATATTGCAGGCTAATTCTGCCCACAGCCATGAGTTCGATCCAGACTGGCTCAAGGTTGATTCAGCCTTCCATCCTTCCCAGGTCAGTAAAATAAGGATCCAGATTGTTGTGGGCAATATGCTGACTCTGTAAACTGCTTAGAGAGGGCTGTAAAGCACTGTGAAGTGGTATATAAGTCTAAGTGCTAGTGCTAGAAAATGGATGACTCTAGTATTCCCATCCCATTTTCACCTGGAAAGAAATCAGCCAACAACATCTTAGAAATGTCTGAGAAGCTGGGCTAAAAAAGCCATACTTATTATCAGAGGCCAAAACTTTGCCATAACCTTTTCCTGTCCACATATTAACTGGGGATGAGGTAGCAAATGTTACATAAAGATTTTCGATGGTGTGATAACTTCTGTCGATAATTTTTTTCCTTTTTTTTTTTTTTGTATTTTTGCTAGATGGCAAATTGGATATGTCTTTTTCAATGGTTTCTTCAAACGGATCACCATGCTAGCAGTCCTGGTTCTAAAATATGGTTTCCATTTTATCATCCACTTGCTATTTGACATACTATCATATTCTGTTTATTAATTTTACTAATGAACAACACATTTATATCTTTGAAATTATTTAAAATGTATAAACTGGTTTGGAGCTTATTTAAAAGAAGAAGTAATACTAGAAGTAATAAATGAACAAAATTTGCTTCTAGGAAGAAGTAGCATTTTTATTTTGCCTATTGCCATATTATGCTTGTTCCTAGTTTTGTTTTTGTTAGTCATGCTGTGCAATAATGTTAGTCACATTAGGCGTGTTGATTGGCAAGGAAAAAAGAAAATTTCAAAGAAAGAAGGATTTTCCAGACAGATCTTGCTTCATCCTTGCCTACTGGATGGATAGAAAAAGTATCTATCCACGAACTCTATACTGGTGATCTCAATCAACACAACACTCAGCATTTCTCTCTCTCTTTCCCCTCTCCCTCCCTTTTATATATTTATAAAACAGGTTTATAAATTGCATAAAAGCCAACAACATCTTGTACTGCATTGAAGTTTATTTGTTTTTTTAGTCTTGGGCAAGTTTATATACCTTGCATGACCTCTGTAGATGCCATACGCTAAATAAATGAATGCATTTTATGTTGTTGTTTGTTGTCTGATATAGGTATAAATCTAACAAATAAACAAGAATGCTTGTGCACAAAATTTTCAGATTTATGGCAGTCAGTAGCATATGTCAGCATTTTTTTTATTTTTAGAAACCCCCTTTTTCTGTTACTTGAGCTTTAATCTTAAAATGACACTTTTTTTCCCCCAAAATGAAATCACTGCTCTACTTTTATAAAAGTGAAGATGAACTTTCATCTTTGGTTCAATATCTAAGCCATGGATGTCCAACCTTTTGGCTTGCCTGAGCCACATTGAGAGAAGAGGAATTGTCTTGGGCTGCATATAAAATATATAACATAGTTAATGTACAGTGTATAATAAAGTTAAAAGTTTTCAATTTTGTGGGGCTGCAGTATTAGCTGCCCAGAGCTACATGCAGCCTGTGGACCACAGGTTGGACACACCTTATTTAAGCAATTTAATCATCACACAATTATCAAATCACAAACATTTCTGTTTTATTGGTGACAATGATAACTACGTAGTTTGATATCTTAACCTTTCCTTGACCTAAAGTTGTTTTTAATCAAAATTAGATTAGATCTAAATATTTTTTAAAATCCCCATAAAATTAATAGAATATTTTGACTGCACCAGAAATATCATTAATTTATGTTATTGTTATTGTTATTGTTATTGTTATTGTTATTGTTTTACTGGGGTGGGTATGGAGGTAAAAACTTTAGGCTGTTGTATGTGACTTGTCCTTATTTTTACAGCATTTAGAAGACCTTTTTCCAAGTCTTATTCAGCTTAGCCTTACAACAGACAAATTATCCATTTTCAGTTTTTCCCTTTTGCGCACAGAAGGAGCTGTTCCATGTTGTGACAAACAATTCTGTCAAATTAATTTGAGCAATTGTTTAGCTGACTCCAGAGCCTAGCAGTCTATTTCTTAAGTCAATGCAAGGGCATAGCTCTTCTAGAGCTTATATCCTGGGGATACACAGTCAGTTCTGTCCCTGACAAATTGTAGAAGGAATTGCCATTTTGCATGCCAAGCATTCATGTTTTCATCAGGGCTTTTATGCCTGAAAGAATCCTCTGAATTGGCACAGTGTAATCTTAGATTATTTTCTTTCAATTATTCTCCTTCACCAACTATCAAAACTATGATTATATGTTACTGGTCTTATGCACAAAGCTGATAAGCATGTCAAAATTTCTTGTAAGATCAAAGAGATTTAACTATATGATAATTATAAATCATGACATGCTGGTCACAATTGCCAACAAATGTACATCTCTAAGGCGGATAGATATTTAATTTATGGTCATTTCCAGTGTCGCTAGATCACAGAAGATGTTGTACCAGTAGCATCACATCTGACTATAAGAGAAGTGTGCTTCTACTTGAATTTGGAGCTGGAATTAATATATCAGTAAATAAGCCCTGATGGTCATGTATTATTTTAAATTAGGGGTAATGAAATATTGAAAGGGGCTTTCTACCAAAAAAAAAAAAAAATGTCAAGAAATAAAACAGGAGGGCCATTGATTAACAGACTGCCTACCAGTAGGCAGTGACACCTAGCAAATTTGGCTCTTCTTGAAGACAACATATGGAAGTTCAATCCTGATTAGTGCTTGGATAAGAGATCACCCAAAAAAAAAAAAAAAAAAAAAAACCCACCTCCCCAGAAATACAGTTTTTGTAATTCCTAAAGAAAACCAGGATACAGAAATTCATTAGGATTGCCAAGAAAATTATAGGGCTTTGTTTCTGTAATCAAAAGCCATATTTGATTTGAGGCATTATTTACATATGCAATACTTTCTCAAGAATTATAGGTAAAACAGCTATGAGCTAAAATGACTATATTCAGTCTGGAATTATGTTGGACCTTTATCTTTTCTGATTTTCTTCACATGGGGTGATGCTATCTGGGGATGACAGCAGATATATTTCTTAAATTCTAGAATGTATCCACTTCTGGAGCAAAGAGAATGTTGGGAAAAAAATGAATTTTCAGAAATATGGCTAAATCACAGGAAAAGGAATACTACTGTTTGGTCAGAATGCCCTTGTCAGTTTCTGAATCATAGGGCAAAAGTACAAAGAAAAAATGTTTTGTTAGGTGGTTTAATTCAGGAAGGAATAAATTCAGAAAAGTTATTGAAATAATATAAAGTTACTTAGGACAGTCAGAATGCCTCAATGCTACAAAGATTTAAGATTTAGGGAATTATTACTGTCTGCCCATAACCTCAGATCAGCCACAAGATCAGAGAGTGCTCAACACAGACTTCCAACTTCAAGGCTGGAAAAGAGGGAGGAGAGGCAATCCAATGTCTAATTTAACTTTCTGAATTTGGGGGCATCCCTCTGGCTTCCAGAGAGTAAATTTGTTCATACTTTATTTCTCTGTTCCAGGCATGACATGCACCATAAGCAGGGATAATACAATAGCATGTATATCTGATATACAGTATATTGATTATACCAATATTGAGTATACAGATTATTGATATTTAAAATGACAAAACTGGTAATTAAAAAATATTTAAAAACATGTGCAATTCAGCATTCATAATGCATTGCCATTAGTATATAAATAATTATATACTGCAGGTAGTAATTATACTACATACAGGTAGTATTATAGGGCAGAGCAAAAAATTAGGTCTTCTTGGGTTCATAGTGTGAACTCACACTTGGGGATGGGCGGGGCTTCATTGCACATTTTTCCCATATGCAGCACTTGGCATAAAAGAGACTTTTTCCAAAATATTAATAAGAATTGGAGGACTTTAGAAGCCTTAGAAGAATTTTGCCTTGTCACTTCCAAAACTATGCACCCAATACCAAATTCCACTCCAAGAATCTAATGTGCCAGGAAAGAGCAAGGAGGAAGTGAAGACGAAAGAACAGTACAAACCAAAACTGACACAAACCAACAAACCAAAACTGACACAACTGTCTTCACTATGCCTTTCCACTTACACTTTCTCATATATAAATACGGTGGCTTCTTCTTCTTTTATTGCTGTAAAATCTTTTCCTTGGTACTTTATAGCCCCAAAACAGGGAACAAACTGCAGTCACCACCTACATCCATCTCATCTCTGCTCCAAACGTTCATAAATACTTTCCAGTTGCAAGTTTTATGCATGGAGAGCAACAAGCTGTCAGCATTGCAAAGAATCTGCTGCAATCTCCAAGGGCTACTCATCACCAGTGGGAAATATCCCTGGAGCACAGAAGTCAGGGAAGTCTGTCTACAGAAGACTCTCCTACAGAAGCCTCTTGTTCTTAATCAAGAGTTGCATGCTCTGACCTTGTCAACCCTTTTCTATTATGTTTCTTGTAGCTTAGCATGAGGGCAAAAGTGAACTAGTGTGTTTTCAATGATATAAAGCTGGCTGAAACCCTAGGGCAGAGTGTAGCCTCAGAATGCATCCTCTAAGAACAAAATGAGCAAAAATTAGAGCATGGGGGATGCTTTGCACAAATACTGGGTTCCTGTACATGCAGTATTTCCTGAACTGGACAGATTTCCAAGACCAGAAAGAAAACTGGCTTTAACAAACATAAAGAAGCAAGGAGACCAAACCTTGAAAAAGAGAAAGAAAAAAAAACCCTATATCTCCCTAAGCTTTGGATCTTCTTCTAAGCTTTGGATGCAACCTGCCAGTCCCCTCAAATAATAATTTTTGATGGAACAATGTATCAAAATAATAGAGGAGAAAACATTTAATTGATTTTAATAAATATACTTAAATGCAATTAAAATTAAATCAGATTTAGCTTATGTTTTTGCTCAAGCCATTGTCGGTAGGGTATAGGTTCCTTCTTCACTCCAAAGGTGGTTGCTTTTAGGAAAAGGATGTGTACTCCTGTTCTAAAACTCCAGGTTTAGGGATTATATCTCCTATATATCATTGCTAATTCTTTGCTCTCTCTGCAAGTCTTCATTTGTTCTCCACAGAGCATCCTCCAATAAGTACAGTTGAATTAACAATGGAAGAGTCTTATCCCATGATAGAAGTTTACCTTTCCCCAATGGGTGATGATCCAGATTTGATCAAATATTTGCTTATTTGTTATATTGGTTTAGATAGCCTTATGGTATTTGGGTTTCCTAACATTCTCATCCAAGGTGAGATCATCCAATATTAAGCAACCTCTTATGCCCTGGCATGCAGACAAGGACCAGGTATTAATTACATGGAAGTGGAGCTATAGTGGATAGCAGTTCTTGTCTTGAGCTGTGTCTCAATCACAAGAGACCTGATGGAGTGCTTGACTGACCAAACATGTCAAAATTTGCTCTGTTTTGGATATTGTGCAGTAAATCACTTACCATCCAAATGTGCTATTATTTATTACCTAGGCAAGAAAAGGCAATCTAAGGCTTCAACCATATGTTGCAGTATGATTTTTATAATTCCCAACCAGTTAGTTAGATATAATATCTAACTAACTAACAACCGAGTGGCTGCCGGCGTCCCGCTGTGGCTGCCGGCGTCCCGATATAGCCAGCTGGTGCCATCGCTGACTATTGGGGGCTCGCAACTTGGGCGTCCTCCTGGACGCACGGCTGTCTTTAGAAGAGCACATGATGGCCGTGGCCAGGGGGGCTTTTTAATCAGGTTCGCCCGATACGCTAGTTGCGTCCCTTTCTGGATCGGGACTCCCTACGCACGGTCACTCACGCTCTCGTGACTTCCCGCCTGGACTACTGCAATGCTCTCTACATGGGGCTCCCCTTGGGGTGCACCCAGAGGCTCCAACTGGTCCAGAATGCAGCTGTGCGGGGAATTATGGGAGCGATGGGGCGCTCCCATGTGACATCTCTCCTGCGCGAGCTGCACTGGTTCCCGGTGGTCTTCCGGGTGCGCTTCAAGGTGTTAGTGACCACCTTTAAAGCGCTCCATGGCTTAGGGCCTGGGTATTTGCGAGACCGCCTTCTGCCGCCAATAGCCTCCCACCAGCCAGTACTCTCGCACAGAGAGGGCCTCCTCCGGGTGCCGTCGGCCAGACAATGTCAGCTGGTGACCCCCAGGGGGAGAGCCTTCTCTGTGGCGGCACCCGCCCTCTGGAATGACCTACCCCCGGAGATATGCAGGATATCAGATCTCCGGACTTTTCGTCGTGCCCTTAAAACCTACTTGTTTCATCTAGCTGGGCTGGCTTGATCCCATCCTCTGTTTTAAATTGGAATTGATTTTAAATTGGACTGTTTTAATTGTCGGCCGAAAATATTTAATATTTTTTAATTATTTTAATTTTTGTATATCATATTTTATTCTGGCTGTTCACCGCCCTGAGTCCACAAGGAGAAGGGCAGTTTATAAATTGAAACAAACAAACAAACAAACAAACAAACAAACAAATAAATATTCTAAAATATCTGAAGGACATCAGATTTCTTATCTCTGAGTTAGAGATTGATTTGCAAATGGAAGAGCTCTATTCCTAGCCTGAGGGCTGGGGATCACAATGAAGCTGTAGTCACTTACAGTATTTGTACCTGAACTAAGAAAAAGTCTTTCCAATACTCTTCAGCATGCTTTCTTGTTGCCACCAACTTTGAGCAATGAGATGGAGTAAAGAGGATGGTAGTTCTCTGATAATAAACTTCTGGGGAGGGGGGCGGACTCTTCCTTCATTCTTGAAGGAATGGTATATACCAGTTTACACTAAGAGTTTTTGCTGTGTTTTTAGTTTATTCATAGAATCTGAGCAAACCATATCTGCATATGTAATTACATTTTTAGTGCTGTAATTATCTCTGACATAAAAGGCATTTAAAGGAGAAGCTAGAGATAGAATTGTTGGAGATATTTGGATGGATTTTGGATGTTTTATTGTTGACTGTTTCATAGAATGCTGTGGTTTGCATTGATTTGCTAGTATGTAGGATATATATATAATTTTATTTTTGTAGGTCTTTATGTGTATCTTTCTTTATGCCAGGGATCAACAGTTGATAGATGTTGGATCCCCAATTCTAATGGAACAGCCATGTCACAGGGACCCTATATATCTTTTGCATTCCCATAACGTTGACTTCGTATGGAGAAGGTTGTACTATGAAAGAGCAGAGTGAGATTAGGCTCTTTCTCCCATTTCACTTTGCAGCTCTGATCTCTATCATGGCTTATATATTGTTTCAAAGTAAGCTTTATAGTGACAGATAGTAAAACTAGGAATAAGAGATTGTGACATGCAGCTTCAGGGTCCATTAGATAATTAAACTGTGGAATAATTCTGACCGTGCAAGTTTCTCATTTGATTCTCCAAAGGCTTTTAGCACCTTTTGTAACTTTTGTTGGTTTTAGATTGATGGCTGCTTAATGTCTAGCATGGACTTTCCAGGACTTCATATGATTGCACCAAGTGAAGGAGAAAGGTTAGAAAGGGAGGAGAAATATCCACTATCCACTACTATCTACTACTTGGATAGCCTTAGATATGTATCTATGCCAGAGGTGGGTTTCAGCAGGTTCTGACCAGTTCTGGAGAACCGGTAGCAGAAATTTTGAGTAGTTTGAAGAACCAGTAGTAAAAATTCTGACTGGCCCCGCCCCCATCTATCCTCTACCTCCCAAGTCCCAGCTGATCGGGAGGAAATGGGGATTTTGCAGTAACCTTTCCCTGCCATGCCCACGAAGCCACACCCACAGAATCAATAGTAAAAATTGTTGAAACACTGATCAATGAGCAGGAACAGAGAATAAAGCACCATCTAGTCCTGATTCCATGCTTGGGGGAAACAAATAGATATCAGTGAAACTACCTTAGATATTCACAAATATCTTGAAATTACATACTAAATCATCCATAATGGCCTTTTCTTCGTTAGTTTGCTGTCATATTTGTGTTTGTATAATTAAGGAGGGTTTTTCATCTATTGTCATAATGAAATATATTTTATGTATTTAATGAAGATACTAAGATACATAAAATGAAAGCATAGCATTTACAATACCAAGCTAAAATACATAACAATTACAAAACTGAACTAATTTGCTCTATGCAAAAAAAAAACAAAAAAACAAACAAACAAAAAAAAAACCCACAGGAATAGAAAGACGTCAATTAATTTTGTCCAATTATTATTTCAGATGATTTGTCTTTCCTCTGTTTGCAAAGGGAAAGATTACTTTGGTGCACAGAGGATAGACTGTACACAAGTTAAGTACATTTTACACATTTTCATTTATTTCAATCAAAGCTATAGACTGCAATCCTACACAAAGTTTCCTAAGACTAAATTTCGTTAAATAGCCTTAGTCCTTAGTAGACACACATAGGATTGTAATAAGCAGCATATATTTAAGTTCTAATAAGGTAAATGAGATTTCAATGTAATTTTATGAACCAGTTTTAACTTATATTAAGATTTTTCTTCCACAGTTTTCACTATTTAACTTCGAATGAAAAGGGTGGGCTATAATTCAATAACAGAGCATGTGATTGATTTGCCAGAAGGCCAAATCTGGATTCCAGCATTATCAGAAAAGAGGATGAAATAGCAGGTCATTATTCAGACCCTGAAGAGGTGCTGTGAGATCAGCAGAATCTGATATGTTGGTTCCCTACATTCTGCAAAACCCGTTGAGTGATTGCCTTTCACACTGAAATATTTCTATTCTTAATGAAAACTCCAAGTCCTTATCCAGTTTGTTGTTACTACTTATGATGATTATATGAATTTAAGAGTAGAATTTAGAGTAACAACTTTGTAACAAATGATTGTAACAAAAACAAATCTGATTTTCAGCATTTCAAATTTCATCTATTTTTAATATTTGTGTTGAGTATTAAAAAGTCATCATGTATCATTCAAAGTCATTCAGTATCAAACTGAAATAATTTATGAGGGACACAGTTAGTGAAGAAGTAGGAATGGCTTACAACATTATTTGGAGCCAATTATCAAACTTAAAAGAGTGGCAGTGGCGCAGTGATTAGAATGTAGTACTGCAAGCTACTTCTGCTGCCTGCCAACTGCCTGAAATTTAGCAATTCAAATTTCACCAGGCTCAAGGTTGACTCAGTCTTCCATCCTTCCGAGGTGGGTAAAATGAGGACCCAGATTGTTGGGAGCAATATTCTGACTTTGTAAACTACTTAGAGCAGGCTGTAAAGCACTGTAAAGTGGTATATAACTCTAAATACTATTGTTATTGATAAAAAATGGATCATTATCCATTATCCATTATCCCAATCACAGATCCCACAACACCACCAACATCTTCCTCTTCAGAGAAATCAGTCCATTTTTCTCCAAAGCATGATAATAAATAATGATCAACCTTTTACCTGATGGCAATTTACAATTATAGTTTGCTATTTGTTTTAGGAGTTTGAGATTATAATTGTTTCTCTGTGATGAAATGTGCAGGTGGAGAAGGACTTGGAAGGCATCTCAGCAATTGCACCATGACGGTCAGGTGAAAGAATCAGGAGCATTTGTGTAGGTTGCAGCATAAATGATTTATTGAAGTCTATACACAAAAATCTGGTCAACTAATCACCAGCACTAAATTAGTGCTAGATAAGGCTCAATGGAATTCAAACGCTGTTTTGGGGTTTCTTGTGGCAATGCAAGCATTCTAAACTAATAACATGTTTTAGTCCACCCTCAGTTCTGCCTGCTCTTTTCCTACAGTGGCTTCCCAAAGAAGAGGCAGCAGAAGTCCAAAATAAGAGACTGTGCAGTCCTGAACTGTATGGGGGAAGGAACAAAAGATTTATAGAAGCCCATATCTATTTAATTAGATGATTATAGTTTTAATCAGGTAAATGTTTTGTCTATTAGATGTATAGAAAAAAAGAGCAGGACTCAATTGAATTTCAATGTGTCTTCTTGTTGTGGTCTGCTGGCAGTCCTGGAGTCTGGGGAAGGCTCAGATGAGGACTCTGCATCAGAGGCAGAGAAAGGGCCATCTGGGAGGTACGTGCTGCCTCCAGAGCCTCCAGAGTTGGACCTCAGTGAGGCAGAGGAACAGGGGGAGCCTGTTCCCAGTGCGCACACGCGCAGGGCTGCCAGAAGGCAAGAACAGTAAAAACAAAAGGGACAACTTGGGAGTAGGGCTTGGAGATGATTGGCCCCTCTGATAAGACTTAAAAGAGGAGCAAAGGCATGTGGGCCTTTGCAGGAAGCAACATTGTTAATTCTGTTCAGTTTAAAGTCTGAAGCTCTGTTTGATTCTGGACTCTGTCATTGATTCTGTTTGATTCTGGATTCTGTGTGACTTTGCCAATTAGGTCGTTGGCAGCGTGTCAAGGGAGATAAAAGTGGGTGGGTGGACTCTTTACAACTATTTGAGACTCATATGTAAATGAACAGAATTCACTGCTGTTGCAATAAAAGAGGTTTTTAGGACTAATAGTGTGTTTTATTGACTCAGGAAGCCTAGATCAGAACATATCTTTGGCCTTAGGCCTGATATGTTTCATCTTTATTTTAAATCCTAGATGTTGTTATGTTAAACCTGAAAGCCATATTGAACCACACTCTACACATACCTGCTACTTACCTGGGCATCGCTGTTCACTACACCGTCTAACCTCATCTCCGCTTCCTTCACACTGTTGCCCAGTAGTAGCTGCACCTTGGCATATCCTTATTCTCTTCTCCCAGCCACCATCACAAGATTTGGAACACCCACTCCAGTGGCCCCAGTGATTCCACTGACCATTAGCTGAAGAGAAAAAGATATATAATAGTTAGATACCACAACAGTAGCTATTACAAACAAACCCACTGAAATGGGTAAAGCAGCCATTTTAAAAAGACAGAACGAAGTTACTTGAGAAAATATCCAGAATGGGCAGAAGCTAGCCAAAGTTAAGCATATATTTCAGTTCAGTGGGAGAGAGAGAGCAATTTGCTTGAATCTACCGGTAAATAAACTTACATACAATAGAGTGTTGTCCATATTGCCAGATCCATGAATCTGCCATTCTTCAGGGGAAGTGTGTGTGTGTGTGTGGGGGGGGGGAATTCTTGGTTACTTTATTACTTCATTGTTTTCTCTCTTATGTATCCCATTTCCTGTAGTCTATTGATTTATAACTGTTGTGACTCCGACTGTCCTAACAGAGGAAGGACTCAGAAGGTGATGGGGAGGAACTGATAAGGCCTCCCTCTCCAGGACCCTCCTCTCTGGCAAGGCCTCAGGTTCCATCCGAAGGCCAAGAGGAACAGCCTGGGATATGCCAGGGGGAAAGCATATCGGAACAACAAAAGATAGGGAGTGAGGATGATGAATCCTGGCTTGATTCCAGGCAGCGTCGAAGGGAGAAGCGTGCACAGCAACAAAAGAGGTGTGGGAGGGCCAGAGATTGAACTGAGTCACTGAGCCACATCCCATAAGGAATAAAAGTGGGTGTGATTGCTCTTCAGGCTTTGTGACGGTCAAAGTTAAAAACCTGAGAGTCACATCGCATTACCTGAAATCTGGCTTGTGCATATTTGGATTGGACCTTGGCTAACTCTTGCTTCGTGGATTACTTTTTGCTACTGAACCGGACTGAGGATAAACTCTCTCTCTTGCTGACTGTGAGTGAAAACTGACTTGGCAGGCATTTCACAGTTTACTGCCAAAACTCTTATCTGCAAGGGTTTCTAGTCTGATTGCTTAATAAAATCTTGGCAGGTGTGCCTGGTTGTGTGTTTGCCTGTGTGGGGAAGGGGAACAGAACAATAACCTTTAGCCTGGTGCCTAACGTCTTGGAATCTTCTCACCTTTTGAGGAATGTAAGGGGTGGGAGGGCCATATGGGTTGTATAATTCAAAAGCCGGCAGAGGATGACCTTGAGAAAGTTTTCTTATCACTTTCTCAAAGCAGCTGGTACAATAACATCTTCACACCTTTGGATTAGCTGAATCCACAACAGACTGTTGGGAGGGGTTTCTAATTCCTTTATTCTAATTGTATTGTCTGAGAGCCCTCAGAGCCTGCTTTGATTTCATCCTGCTATCACTCCTGTTTAATAGGAGGTTCCTTTTGAAATGCCAAGTTTCATGAGTTTTTACGTTCTTGACTAAGGAGGAAAGGCCGGACCTTACACATTGTAAGAGCAAAGAGAGGTGGCTATGGTTGAAAAAATACAGTAACTGGGATCAAATCCCACTGAATTCAGTAGAAATTGTTCCTAAATAGGCATGCATTGGATTGCACTGTAAACATATATTGATGGCAGCCTCATTTTCACAGCATGATTGTAACATATAAGTATGTAATATTTTAAATAATTGCCAGTTTTCATTTACACAGCTATTGTAACTTTGTAGTATAATACAAACCATTTATTTTTTTTATATTCATCAATATCTCTTGTATTCATCCGCTGTAAATTTCTTGATATATTTTTTATGAATACTACCAAATCAAATAAAAAAAGACTAGGAAAGAATCTTTAGACTTTAACGATAGAAAAAAGGATTCTCATTTGCCACTTCGGCTTCAGTTTACAGAACAATTCTTATCAAATTAACTTTTCAAATATCACCCAAGGAATTCTCCAATAAAAAAAAAAGCTTCTTTAATAAACAGTTTCTAATCCTTGGAAGAATTATGACTTTGCAGTAAAAAGCTATTCTTGAAATGTGTCATATGGTGGGTTTGTTTTTTAAAAATATTCTCAGTAGGAGGCAGTTTTCATAGATTTTTGCCCTTCCCTTCAGTTCAGTTCTGAATAGCAGCTGCCCTTAATTGATTAATACTGAAATAATAAAATAAAATAATAATATAAAATGTTAGCAAATCAATGGCACATTAAACTCCCCTAAAAGCAAGGGAAGCAACATTAAAAGTACTACTATTCGGAAGGCATTTAGCAATGCAATCTTAATCCCTGGAAGTTGATAGGGGGCCAGTTAAGATAATGTTGTGCTGCCCTCTACCTGCCATTGCTAGCAGGAAAAACTGGTTTCTATTTGGGGAAGGGGAGGTGCTGCTGCAGTGATTGCCACCATGGTACCCAGACGTTTCCAGCAGTTTTTGCCGAGATGTCTTGTCGCTGAACAATGGAAAAAATGTCATTTTTGAGAAATGCCTGCTGCAGGCACGTCAATCAGCTAAAGACTCCCTTTCATCCACTGCTGGCATTATAACATTATAATGGAGCTGTCAATCGAAGGTTTCAGTCAGTTGAAGGTGTCCCCACCCAACTGAAGGTGACTGAGGAGGAGGAGCTTTGTCCTGGCATTCTTCACAACCTCACACAGGATTTTGTTCCGGTGCAGTTTTATGCCATTTACTTTAAAAATATTACTTTCACATAAATGTCTGCATAACTGCAGCTGATAAAAAAGGTGATCCACCTTATACCGATAAGATAACGAAGCTGACAGAAAGCAAGACTGAAAGCAAGGGATGTTTTCTTTTCTGTGTCAAGGATGCCACACACTGCTGTAGTTCACCGTCACCTCAGGACATCACGAAGCGTTGAAGGCAGAGGGCCAAATTCTTCGCAGGCCATTATAAATTCCACATCGGCGAATTCAAAAATATCCCCATTGATAGAGTGGCTTTTTCAGTTCGCTCCACCTCTTTTTGCAGTTTGAGGACATGGGTGATTTGCTTTTCAAGCCACTCTCTGCTTTCAAAGGAACCGACACCCATCCAAAGATCCCTTTTCACGTTGCTTGGGTCAACATATATTATTCAGAGCAGCACATAAACAAGACTGTGAGTACCCACGCTAGAGAATTTTGTTCTGCCTGCATTTTTAAGCAAACTGACATGATCTCAGACTAATGTTTCCCCTTTGGATTAAGCATCTTTGTTATTTACTACAGCTCTCACTGTGAATGTTTTAAATCTGGGTATTTGGGAAGGAAATATAGGTAAAAATAGATATTATTGGGTAGAATAATTTTAAAAATATGATTAGAATAACAATCATTCTAAAACTATCGTTTAAATAGCAATAGCACTTAGACTTATATACTGCTCCATAAAGCCCTCTCTAAATGGTTGACAGAGTCAGCATTTTGCCCTGGGTCAAAATGCTGGGTCTTCATTTTACCGACCTTGGAAGAATGGAAGGCTCAGTCAACCTTGAGCCTGATGAGAATTGAACTCCTGGCAGTCGGCAGAGTTAGCCTGCAATACTGCATTCTAACCACTGCGCCACCACAGTTCTTAAATATAAATTATTATTAAATGAAATGAAATGTAAGTTCTTATGTAGTTTCATATAAAAATCTTGCAGATTATCGCAGAATTAAGGTGCATCAGTTCCTTGAACTTGCACTATCTGACACAGTTCCAAATTAACCTTCTCTGTCCTTGGTAGTGACAATTGGAAAGCAGGCTTAAAAGGAAGCTGCTACTCCTGCCTTTGCTGCTCTGCCCATCTTCAGTTTTTAAGTGTGATCACAATCTGACAAGTTACTATGAGCTGACATGAATACATTTATAACTTAGACTGGAAGATGAAAAAAACAAGCCTGTAAAAGCAATAGTTGTAATCCCCAGATGTTTCCTCTATCCAGTCTTTTGTACTCATCCTTCTCCTAGTGCTAGTGAGAGAGAGGAAAAATTCAACTCAGACTTGCCAAAAAAACACATAAATAAGGGAAGACAGCGAAAGAAAAGGAGAGAGCTGGCATAGATCCCTCTCCTTTGGGGATTTCATATATTGCATTCCTCAAATCCCCCTTCTTTCCTCCTTACATATTATGGAGTGATCCAAATGTGCTTAATTCCCTCTGCTCCAACCAGGCTGCTCCTTCTATACTTCCTTTAATAAACCGACAATCCTAAAATCTCAAACAAGAGGATTTACTACAAATAAAAGCATAGGAATAAAAGCAACTGGCAAAATGCTTCCTTTTCTTATAGGTAAGATTCTGGAAGCCTAGCCTTGTGCTGAAGTTAAATCTGTAGCAAGGAAATTCAGGTCAGGTATATATGCAATTTTGAAAGTAATATATATATATATATATATATATATATATATATATATATATATATATATATATATATATATATATGTAAAAAAGCTATGTAGAAAGTGGTGGAGAAAGAGGGAGAGAGAAAGAGATGGTAAGTGCTAGTAAAATATAAATGTACTGCTATAACATATCTCAAATTAACTAGTCTAGCCAAGAATTCTTTATCTACTAAACTTATTATAAACTGTTCAGCAAAGACATTTTGGAATTAAATGTTTTTCACCTCAGCCAAAACCAGAAATCACATAATCAAAATGGAATTTATTAACTTGACTGGCATAAAATTTGTTGCAAATTTAAAGCAAAATAAACTGAACTGGAGCTACATGAAGTTATTCATAATGCAAACAAGTTAATTAAAAAAGATAGATTACATGTACATTCTATGGATAATATGAAGTGTTTGAAGCAGATGAATTTTAAAAATAAAACAAAGGGAAACAAAATAAACAGAAATCTTAACCAACTAGGTTGCTAGAATCATGAGAAGGAAAATTATTTTGATAATATTGGAAATATTTAGCAAAATGCAACTATTAAAATTTTTAAATTATGGTAATTTAAAATTGCATTTCTCATCTCCTTTGCTTATTATGCAATAATTCTTTTAAAGACCAATTAAAAGCTGCCAGTCTCCAGGATTAAGAGACATTCCAGAAAGAGCATTTAAAGTTTCTGAACTTTGTAATACTGAGCCATTCTTCAGTAATATACTGTCATTACAAAATGATTCCCTTAACAGATTAAACTTCAGCCCACATTTCTTCTTGGACAGGTATGATTGCATGTAGAAAACAGGGGTTGCTTAAATATTTCATCTTTCATATTCTTTTTCTTTTTATAAAAGTCTGCTCTATAAGTATATAGGAGTAGCCTTCAATAACCCAAGAAGTGGTAAATAGAATTTCTTCCTATACATTTTCTTTTTTTAAAAAAAATCAGTCTTTATCTCATGCAGAAGATGATTTTGAAGCTGCTATAAACAGCATTAAACTGTAAAGAAGCAATAACAAAAAGGAATCAGCTTATATATGGGAAAGTAGAAAAGGGAAATCTCCCTTAAATTTAACCTGGCGACAACAAGGACATATCCATGTTGTTGGGTTGGCAACAATATGGAGGAGGTTTACTCTGTGTTCCTCTTGGATTTCTTTTCTTCCCCAAATTCTTAGCCCGGTCTACAGTCCTAGAGTGATAGCCTCCCATTCAAAACCTTAATCAAGTCAGACTCTGCTAAACTTTACTCATGGTTAGCCGAGGCCAGCTTGGGGCTGCTCCCTGCTATAAATTAGTCTTAATAAATCACTTAGAGCTTTAGAAGACCAGAGTTTTTCAAGCATGCCCAAAGGAGAACCAAAAACCAATACAACCACTTTAACTTTGATGATATATATGTTTTCAGCACT
The DNA here is from genome assembly GCA_030761175.1 of Masticophis lateralis. NCBI lineage: Eukaryota > Metazoa > Chordata > Lepidosauria > Squamata > Colubridae > Masticophis > Masticophis lateralis. The sequence goes on from JAUDYJ010000001.1 coordinate 121,166,549, forward strand.
GCAGAGTTAGCCAGCCTAATCATTGTTGGGAGTTGTACGGTAGTAATTTTTCGATTGCATTTTTTAAATTTCTTCAGAGTAATCTAAACAAGATATTAACAATATATTAACTAGTTTAAAGTAATCTAAACAAGATATCATCTGACAGATAACTGTACCAAGATATCTCTGTCCACAAGGTTTTGCAGCAGATGCATATTTGATATCTCAAACTGCAGTCTAATCAAAATGGGGCATTGCATTATTATGGATCTTGTTGAAGCATTCTTAAATTCAGGTCTTATAACCTGTCATCCCCGCTTCCCTTATTTTAACACTGCTATTCATTCATTCATTCGCTCGCTCGCTCACTCATTCAATGGTGTCCTACCTTTATTATTCTTACAAATAACTCAAGCTGATGAATATATCCAACATAGCTTCCTCTTCCTATTTGCCCCACAACAACAACCCTGTGAGGTGAGTTGAGAAAGAATAATTTTATGTTTACTATTTCCCCTCCCCCGGTACTCTAAAAATGAATGCAAATGAGCTGAAGGGGAAAAAAATCATGTTGCCATGTATTAAACATGAAGCAACTTTTTTAGCCAAGGATGGTAAGAATGGTATATTAGGTTACAGGAACAGAAGACTAAGTTCAATTTCCTAGAAGATCAAAGGTTAGAAATTGCTCAAAAGCATACTAGATAATCTTGTAACCCCCCCCCCCCCAAATAATATCTCTCAGCCTCTCTGGCATCCCGGACTGTTAAGAGAATAAAGAAGAATAGCCAATATTTTCCCACCACCATATAAGAAGAGATTGAGAGAATGTAACTTACCTGTACATTCAGAGTTGTAACATTCCCTGCTTTCTGCCCATGGACCTCTGCACTCAGAGCCTCCGTGTGCTGCTGCTGTACATTGTCGACTTCTCTGCTGCGTGCCATTGGAGCAGGTCACCGAGCACTGACTCCAAGTACTCCACTCTTGCCACTGTCCATCAACTATTGCAACAGAGCAAAATAGAAATGAAATCCATCTGCCTTATAGGGCCCAGAGATTTTTTTTCTTTGAGTATAACTTGTTCATTTTAGATTTACATTTGGAATTGAGCACAGAAGGGCTTTTTTTGTACCGTGAGTTTAATGCTTATTCATATTTATTGATGATAATGATAACTTTGTTTTAGATCAGGGATCCCCCAACTCCTGGTCCATGGACTGGCACCATTCCGCAGCATGCCATGAACAAACAAAGCTCCATCCGCAGGATGCAGGCAGCATGTGAAACCATGTTCCCCCTGGTCCGCAGAAAAACCTCTGCCCATAGAATCAGTCCCTGGTACCAAAAAGGTTGGGGGCCACTGTTCTAGATAATTTAATTCATAACCTGTAAAGGGTACAGATAATCTCCAGGATTTAGAATGCCCTGTTTACCGATGGCCCATAGTTAAGAATGGAATTTATTGTAGCAAAATTTGAGTTAAATACAGGCTAAATACACAATGGTTTGAGTTATATAGTACTATGCAATAATATTGTCCCAGTTTCCATACAAATGCAATTTAAGAGCAGACCCTGGGACTGGAACTCATTCCTAAACTGGCACTACATACAATCACTTAACATTTTCCAGCCTCTACTTCATTTAGATGCTACTTTTGGTTTCTGATAATTGTGGTGTCCTATAGGTGTAGGAGTCCTTTCTTATTCACTTCTTGTCAGAAGCGATAGCCAAGTATCTCTTCAGACGGATGGGCTATGTTTTAGATTTAATTCAGAAGACATGCTTTAGAAAGTCCAGGATTGTGAATACAGCATCTATTTGAGACATATTAAAGACATCACATCTGTTTCCACAGGCAGCTGCTTTGTTCATGCTCCCTCTTGTTTTATAGCATCTCTTCTGAACCTAAACTGAAGCATTGCACAGCACTCGTGCCTTGCAATTTATAACTTCCCATTCAACAATTATATTCCAGATTGACAAGTAAATGGGATGCTCTGGGTAAAGCAGACTACACTACCCAACCACCAATGAAAGACCCAGAGGAGGCATCAACAGTATATTTTGAATATGACAAGCAAACGATTGCTTATTCCCCAGCTCCCTATATGAAGAGCCTCTGTCACAACGAGCTACACATCTACCTAAGCTGTCTCATGGTACTGTCTCGTACCAAAGATTTGATTTATGGTATGAGACAGGGTGGGTACTGTCTCATACCAAAGATTTGATTTATGGCAAGGGGCCAAAATAGATTTACTCAGGAATTTAATCAGTGGCACTTGATATTGCCACTGATTAAATCCCTAAGTAAATCTACTTTGGCCCCTTGCCATAAATCAAGTCTTTGGTATGAAGCATATAGCCTAAGGAGTACCTCTAAACAGTTCTGGAGCATTTTAATTTTTTTGTTCCAAATGAAGTATGTATGAAGCATGTCACTGATCACTGATCCCCTATTGGACAAAAGTAAGGTAAGATGCTCTTTCAGGTGCAATAAGGCAAAATATGATTAGATGGCCTGAAGGTATATTTGTACTACAATTGAAAATGCCATTTCCATTAAGAAATATGACATGGGAACAAGTTAAAATGTGGTATTTAGTCAAAGATATAAAATATTTGCACTTTATCCAAATACTAAGCTCCTTCCTCATTTATGTTAATAATGGAGACTTAAGTGGTTGGACATAATAACTCTGGAAAAGCTCAGTAGAAAGTGGAAAGGCTCAGGCAGTTTACACAGTATTATTCTGGAAAAAAAAACCTATGAAAAACACAGACAGACCATGTAGTGGTAAGATACGTCCCAACCTCTGGTTTGTGCATTTTCATTATAAAATAATAGAAAACAATAGTAACTATGTGAATGCAGGCTTCTATTTTCAGTTAAGAAAGTCTCCCAAATAACCAAGACTGTAGACATTTATGGTGGCGTAAGTACTACTTTCACTGACTAAAAAAAACCCTGTCCAAATGGATGTATCTATTAAGTCTATTTTGCAGCTTTATACAAAGGTGACATCTTATAAACATCAGCTGTCATTTATTCCTAGTTCAATGCCACTGCGGAATGATATTACAAGAAAGGTGACAAGCGAAGTAATGAACTCAGAACATAACATTATTTATGAGATATGATTATACTTTGAGAAATTGGTTGAAATGAATAATTAATGGGCCACCCAACATTTCTTGATACTGTAGGCTTGTACTACATTGTTCTCTTTATACTTTATTTGTGTCTCCTTATGCTGTGTCTGTTAAATGGTTATGGCAGTGCTCTATCACATGATATTTTTAAGATAAAGGGATTGTTGCTACCAATGCTTAATAGTATTAACTACTTAAACTACATTGTTTCAAGAGCACTCTTATAAATCTCTCCTTTACTTTGTTTTCTTGTTTTCCTTCAGGGAAAATCACTGGGGCAGTAAAACATAGAATGAGATTTTCTCCCTAATAGCTCATACCAAAAGCTCATACCATACTGAGATGCATAACTAACCATCTTACTCATCAGCACATCAGTATTCAGAATTGTCATAGATTTCACTTAAACAATCATTTAATTTGAATCCCTTCAGAAGGTTTATCAGCTTCCATTTCAGTAACATGCCTCACATCCAAACACATTGAACGCTGCAACTGAATAATATTTAATGCACACTAAATGGATTAACATATAGATTATTGATAATATCTGATACAAATAGACTAATGCAGAGTTTTAAAATAATGTTAGTATGAAAATTATGCCTGGAGAATACACTGAGTAGTATGAAAAAAGGGATGTTCCTTACATGACCATTTCTAAAATGGTCATTATTGGTATTAGATTCAGCATTATCTACTTAATCTTACTTTTTGCCCCCAAAACAAGCACAATGTTTCTGTTATAAATAGCAATAGCAGTAGCACTTAGACTTATATACCACTTTACAGTGCTTTACAGCCCTCTCTAAGCAGTTTAGAGAGTCAGCATATTGCCCCCTACAATTTGGGTCCTCATTTTACCCACCTTGGAAGGATGGAAGGCTGAGTCAACCTTGAGCCTGGTGAGATTTGTACCTCCAAATTGCAGAAAGCCAGCAATTCAGGCAGTCAGTGGAAGTAGCCTGCAGTACTGCACTCTAACCAGTGCGCTCTAATCTAATTCATTTATTAATAAATCTATATATTAGTAGTTAATCTAAGATTCAAGAGGGACTTGGTGCAATACTATAGGCATTTCTGACTTCGATGGAAATTCTGTTATATGTTATTTTATGAATTGCTCAAAAGTATTTCTGCCATTCCACTACCCGACAGTCTTCCCCATGCATACACTAGCTGCATTCACAATACGTGGTTAACTGAACCATGGTTTACTGAAAGCACCAAACTGAGCGGGTTTACTAAACAAATTAGCTATTCACATTTTAGTTTTTCTATTCAGGGAAGCAGAGGAGTCACTGGAAGACCTGAAAAGAGCTGCCTTTCTGACAATAGCATCTTTTTACACAGGGGATTGTTACTGGATTAAAAAGCCATTCTTGTTCCGAGTTTTCATTTTTCATTCATATACCATGGATCCCTTTAGTCTTTTTGGAGAGCATTTAATGCCTAGTTATCTTCCTTTCCCACGGATGGATTTGTATTGATTTGGGACAAGGGATCTGGTGGAAGCTGATAAAAGCCTTGACATTTGTGTCCTTGGAGTCTCAATTTGAGTTCTTGCTGTGCCTTCCCAAGGATTGCCAAGCATGTGATTTTAAGGTCTAAGAAGCAGAAATGGTTTTCAGGACAAAGATAAGGTTGCTTGTCCAACTCTAACCATACGTATTAATTAATTCTCCAGTTTACTCCAGTAATGAAGCCTTCATGGAGTTTTTAGGCTGTTAAGTATAGAAAATGATAAAAGCAGGCCACAGAGGAAGAGAGAGAGAGGGAGGGAGGGAGGCAGGGAGGGAGGGAGGGAGGGAGGGAGAGAGATATTGCCCTCATAAGCAAAAACAGTGTTTCTATGCATGCTCACCAGGGCACAGGGCAATATTGCAAGGCTTATGCTGTGTCTCAGGTCCATCACACGATCTTCCCCCATACTGAGGAGGTATACATGACCTTGTCCTAGTTCTTTGGCCTCGACCACATGTGAATGAGCACAAACTCCATGGTGACCATTCCTCCCAAACTCCATGTACTGTAATAAAGCAAAGAGGCTTTAAGAAGGAAAGAACACCAGTAACAAAATGAATTCAAAACAAACAGAGGAAATGATAAGAGGCATTACATGGCCAACATCAAAGAGAGAAAGAATAGCAATCCCACCATTTACAAATAGAGATTAATGGATTTTAGAGAGCATGCTAGTACTGGATAGAAGAAAGCTCTCTCGAACACTGATTCTTAAGCCAACTCAGTAGTCCAGAGTTCATGTTATCCAAAGGAAATCTAATTTAATATACTTTTGAATGTATAGGTTTGAAATATGGACAGAGTCATAGCCTCTGGATCTAATCTAGAGAGCTATGAGAATCCTAGACAATCAACAACTTCTTCATAAATGCTACTAACTTTAATAAATTTCAATGAAGACAGCAGATCTACACGCCAAAGTAATTCTAGACACATAATCGAGTTTTCCTCTAGAAAGGAATGTATCAATATTATCATTAAACATAACACATAACTTCTACTAATGACTAGGAATAAATAAATGGTAATATTTGTATATAAGTGCTCTTAGAACAATAACACCTAGTAACACAGGCTTCTTTAATATAGCCTTAATAGTCATCTCATATTATAAAACCATAATGACATAATGTGTATTTGGTAACAGTATGTTGAACAGTACAGCAAATAGATTATCATCAGGTAGATGGATGAGCCTGAAATTTACCCCATCAAGTGTTTCATCTTAATAAAAGTGTGAACTAATTGAACTTTGACTAGGCTATGCAAAATGGCAGGAATGCTTATTTATTTATTTATTAATGTATGACACTTTTCAAAACTGGGTTTTCCCAGCCAAAATAAAATGCTTCAAAAAATCAGCTGACAATACAATTAATGTTCGTTCTTTATTTTGTAAAAGTTCAAAGCACAAAGGTGTGCCATACAATAGTCCTAAACTGGTTCCACTCTAAGGTATTACTTTATGATAAAAAGGTCATCTATTTATCAAGCTTAAATTATAAATTATTTTCTTACTTCCAGCTTCAACACTAAATTTCATTTGCTTGTGTTCATATACAAATGGCACATTTATTCCTTGATTGTTGATATTTCTATTTTGCTCCAAATAATTCTGAGAATTTGTATTATGAAACCAATTAACATAGCCAAAAGAAGTTACCAGTAAATCCAATTATAATGGGACAAATATCAGGTCTCAGCAAGAAATAGATATATACCTGGTTTGCACTCTTTCAAAATGCAGGGAAATAACTCACGAGTGAATGCCACAACAAAAATGTTGTTCAGATGTTGAAAGTATTTTTATCTCCAACTTACCAGTTTTCTAAATCCAGGAGTTTTAGTCAATAGGCAGGAGTGTCCTATATTGTAAAGCTTCATCTACATGTTTTTGATTGATTGATTGATTGATTGATTATGTTATACTATACTATAATACTGATTTATCATACTCTGCTAAAAAGGAACAAAAAGTTTGATTAAAATGTCAGCTACCCATTTAGCGTTATGCTGTCTTTTTATTGTAATTAAACTATAAATGAAACAGAAGTTCTGAGTTCTATTTGGAGCCAATCAAGAGAAGCACGACAAAGGTGCTTGAAGCTAGTTGTTCAAACTTAAACAGAAGTGTAGGCTAATGCAATTTAGGTGGAACAACAAGATCTTTTTTGCTAGCCCTGGACCTGCCAGGCAGTCTTTGTCTATTAGCAATAAAGTATAACTGATAGCTTTCCAGATAAAGTTCAAGATGCCCGCAGCTGATCAATAGGAACATCAGCCGAAAAATATATGTGTGGGAATAAACCAACATAATGTTAGTAGTTATTGAGTTTGTTTTCCTACTCAATAAACGGAGTTGAGTTATCTCCGGCCATAAATTCTGGAGACTTTAGTATTTTATTATTGTTTTCTCTGAATTATACCTTGAAAAACATGGTGCTCATGTCACTACATATGTAAATGAGCAAAGAATGTAAAATACTGCCATGTATACTTTCATGGACATGCTTTTCAGTTCTAAATTCGGATGTCTCAATGTCTCCAGCCAAAATTTTTCTTCTTTTAATCTAGTGCATTTATTCTTTCCATAACTGGTTTCAATAAGGAATTTATTGTTGTTCTAATTGTTGTTTATTAAGTTCAATAAACGCAATCAGGTTTGAACATGAATGAAGCTGGTTTGCCACTAAGTGTACTAATCTCATTAATACTTATATTTTTTTTCAAAGGCATGATTGCAGTATTTGGCTTTCAAATAATGATTTAGATACTCAGTAAATGAAATAATGAACTTCATAATTATCTCTCCAGCCATGTGAAATCCTTTCGTCTCTATAAAATATGTTGGCATTTATTTTAAGTATTCAGTTCTAAAAACTATTGCATCAGCTCTGCCAAGGAATCCATTTTCCTGAATGAAAAGCAGCAATTCAGATTTTATATATATATATATATATATATATATATATATATATATATATATATATATATATATATATATATATATATATATAAGCTATAAAAGTTGATCTAACTCAATTCTACAATCAGACAAGATACAGAATTTTTTTTTAGCAAAGTGGAACTCCAATTTCAAGCAAAGAGGGCACAAAATTTCTGCTGAAAATATGTCAAGGAGGAGGAAATACCAAATTTATATCCCTCTTCTGATTGGATTATCTCAAGCATTTTAACAATAATTGCAAATTTAAGACTGGTATAAGATTAAAAAGTTGCTAGGAGGGATTAACAACTGAAGAGCCAAAAGGATATGGGATACTTCCTACCCCAAGCATTCATCATTTCTTGTGATGCTTTTAAATGATATTGTGATTTAGATTTAGATTTTATTAAATTTATATACCGCCCTACTCCCGAAGGACTGAGGGCGGTGAAGAACCAAAAGATAAAATACAGACAATACAAACGTTAAAAACCTGTTAAAATAGATTAAATGTTTTGCCCCAAAAACAAATTTAAAACACCCAATTTAGAAGACAGATTAAAAACCAGATTAAAAGCAATTTAAAAAGGGAGAGTCAGGTTGTGAAAGATCTATTAGTCCCAGAGTCACTGTAAGTCAATAATATCTTCCTTTTTAATTGGTTTTCATTTCAATTTTCCAATGTATGTTCAACTGCGTGGACAGTTTTTCCTATATGGAGAAAAGCCATTCAGAGACTGTGACAAATCTAAGAGCATGGAAGCTCTCTTTCCAACCTCATGTATGAAGTCCCTCCATCACCGTAGCTTCAAGCAATACATTTGATTTAATCTGAAGATTAATGTTATAAAGAAATTTCAGGTTTTTATTGCGTACCAAACCCCTATTTAATTAGCATTAGCCATTATTGAGTTTGGTGGGACATAAACCATGGTTAACTGAGAGGGTGAAATTTGTAGAAGTTTGTAATAATTAGCTATAATTCACTTATTTAAACATCTACATTAGTCCCATTTCTCATATGCATTTTTTTTCCTTTCTCATAAACAACAGGAAACTCAACAGAAACAGCAGATGAAAATCTGGATTCCTTCAGATTTCTTCCTCAATATTCTGTGCAAAGATGCAGGACCGTAGGCAATTTAAAAAATCAATTTATGTCACTGACTTCTATATCAGAATGCAATCTCTTCAAGTAGTTTTCACTTAATTTAATCATACTTACTTTGGAATTAACATGTATAGGATTGCACAAGAGGTATGTATACAAAGCAGCTCAGACTCCATGTGGCTGAAGTCTGAGGTATATGAATTTTAGGTTTTATGTGCCCCAGTTTGCTTGGAGCACAAAACAAAATGCAAGTGTTTCAACTGTACCATGCTGTTTCAAGCAAAATCATTGGAAGTTGTCTTGCCTGCAGTGGTTAATTGGAGAGATATCTTTTGAACTGTTTTTCCTGGACCAGGGGTGGTCATTCCACTCTTGCAATTTGCTTAAAATGAGAGGAGTGAGTTGGGAGCAAAGTTTTGCAGGGAAGCAGCAGGCATCCCAAAGAATGAACTTATGAGCACCATGCTTTGTGAATCCACCTATTTTTCCTCTTGTAATACCTCGACTGCCTAGCTACAAAGTAAGCACTTCTTTCTTGTGGGTACTCTGCCATATAGCAGAGTACATTGCTATATGGATGTTGGGAGTCTTGTGCATGTGTGGTCTTAAAAACAAAACAGGAAGAACATACAGGAACATACAAAACAGAAAGAAAATACTAACACTGGACAGCATTGTTTTGATTAGTCTCCTGGGCTGAAGAATGTGGATAGAGTTGTTCATGTTGACCTTTGTTGATTTTGAAATTTAGGATGCCTTTCTTACAATGCAGCGAATCTACATGCTACATTTTCGGCCTTTCAATTGTAGAGATCTTAAAATGTAGGGTTTTAAAATGCAAAGGACTGTTGATTCGGTGCCTCAGCTAATGTGGGGAATGTACTCCATCCATGTCTTATGGATTATTTTGCAAAGGCATGGCTGAGCTTGTTGCTTTGACTCATGTAAGGACTTTTTCTTCTGACCTTTTAGCACTTCAAGGGTAAAAAGAAGAGCTATTTTGTCACCAAGTTTTGTGCATGATTCATGGTTATTCTTTGATTCTCTTTGATTCCTGATTACTGAAGGTGTAAATGTAATTTGAAATTATGAAGTAAAAGCTGGCAGTTGGGCGGGGGGTGGGTGGGTTAAAATATATTTTACAGGATGGGCTACACTCTTGAGCAATAGTCCTTCCTTCCTTCCTTCCTTCCTTCCTTCCTTCCTTCCTTCCTTCCTTCCTTCCTTCCTTCCTTCCTTCCTTCCTTCCTTCCTTCTTTCCTTCCTCCCTCCCTCCCTTCCCTTCCCTTCCCTTCCCTTCCCTTCCCTTCCCTTCCTCCTCCCTCCTCTTCTTCATGAATAGGAATGAATGTTTGCCATTCCTATCAAGTGAGACATGTAAAATAGAATTAGAATTTAAAAAGGCTAATTTTAAAACTTGATTTAAAAAAAGAAACTATGTGAATATGGTTAGATTGTTTTGTTTTGTTTCTTCCTGGATGTCCTTCTGCCCTAGAGATCCTTTAAAGGGAATTGAATATTAATGGGTAAATTAAAAGCAGGTTTCAAGATTAATAAACAAATCTTAATAAAACATATGAAAATATAAGCCCCAAAAGTACTATGAATTAAATGGGTTTTAAATTGAGAAGAAGGTAAAATATTTAGGCATCAGTATGACAAATATGAATTATATGTCATTTCAGATAACTATGTTAAGGAATGGAATTAAGTTTAAAAAGTACGTTAAAATGGAAAAAACTACATCATTGTTCAGGGGAATTTCCTCTCATAAAAATGGAAGTTTTGTCTAGAATGATGTTTTTGTTTCAGGCAATATGTGTTTTGATAACTGATGCACCATTTAAACAGTGGCAAAAGAATGTATCTAAATGTATGTGGCAGGAGAAAAAAAGCATGAGTTAAATATAAGGTGTTACAAGATGCAAAGAAAAGGAGAAGACTGGATTTATCTGATTTAAAGTGGTATTTTGTAGTTTGCTATTTGGTTTGGATGAAACAGTGGGTATAGCTAAGAAATAGAAGACTTTGGAGTTAGAAGGACATGCCCCAATATTTGGTTGGCATGGGCATTTCTGACACAACAAAGTCAAGGTTAATGAGGATTTTAAAAATGATTGTTAGATGTTCCATATTGAGAATATGGAATAGACACAAACCTAGTTTGTGCCTGAAAACACCTCCATAGCTCTCAGCATAAGGAGCATTTTATAGACCAGAAAAAAAATAGGAATATATGCCTAACATTGTGAGAATTTTGTCAAAGGGAATATCAAATAAAATCAAGGAAGAACTGATGGCAGAGGGATATAGTTGCCAATGGTTCTTTTATTTACAATTATTAGAAAGATTTAAAGTAGACAATGAATTCATGGTTTCAACACTGTAAGATTGAGTTTGAGATAAAGTTGTGTATAAATGATGGATGTGTAACTGCTAAAATATATAAACTTTTATAGAAACTGAAATAAAAAACAAGTGAAATATGTATGATAAAGTAGGTTAAAATTTTGATTACAATAAACAGATAGAACAATGGGAAAATATAGGACTGACACTTATATTATGTTATAACTTAAAGAGAATTTTTATAAAATGATGTGCCATTGTTTAAAATATAAAAAAGCATTTCAAATTTAAATTGGAAATGTGAGCAACAAGAAGTAACATTTTATCTTGTTTGGTGGACATGTTAAAAGCGAGAAATTCTGGATGTAAATACATACACTGATTCAGAGGATTTTAAAGATTAACATACAGCTGAAAACAAATGTTTTTCTTTTGGAATTGTTGGATAAACAATTGGAATAAAAACATGGAACTTTGTTTTTGTACATGATAACTGCAGCAAGATTATTGCATGCACAAAGAAGGAAAGATTCAGCACTACCCACAATGAAAGCATGGTTGGTGAAGATGGTGGAACCTGCTAAAATACCTAAATTGACTTCTTTTCAGAAAAAAAGAAAAGAAAATATCTACATTTTTGGGGGATAATAAGAAATATCTTATAGAGTTTTTACATGAAACATTAAAAATGAACATGAGTTATGTTTTTGATGATTAGTTAGGTTATAGAAAGTTATGCTGTAACCATAGAATAAGAGGCAGATTTATAGTTGTACTTATAACTGCTGTAAAAAAAACCCAGAAGCTACTTCTTTGCATCTTTCTTTTCTTTTCTTCTTTTCTTTTCTTTTCTTTTCTATTTTTATTCTTTCTTACACTTTTAGATTTTGCTCGGATTTCTTTACTTTTTCTTTTCTTTTTTTTACTTTTTATTAGAAATAAATATTATGTATCTATCTATCTATCTATCTATCTATCTATCTATCTATCATCTATCTATCTATCTATCTATCTATCTATCTATCTATCTATCTATCTATCATCTATCTATCTATCTATGTGTGAGCGGGGCTATGGAAATTTGAGGCCCCATTTTTTATAGATTATCCAAAGTTGTTTAGACATTGTGAATTGACATTTCTTTCTCTTAACCAAACACTTGCCTATTCATCTCAGAAACCCACAATGCCCTTCAAATGAAAAGTTATGATGGAGAACTTTGAATTCCATACTGTTTAGGAGGTTTATTTTAAAAGATTATCTCTTCAATTGACTTCCAGAAATGTTCTACATGAGGAAGGTAGCATGAGAGACTGGAGTGAGAAAGCTAGTCCCCTTTCTAGATATATTGAAGGCTAGAAGAGGGTTTAAGTTGCACAAACATAAGAAGATACTTAAAGATAAAAAAGCTGTTTTTATTTTTAAGTAATCTCAAATTAAGATTTTGAGTTGCCACAACAGAGAACAACCAAACCTAACTGGCCTCAGTTAGTTTAAATCATTTCAGCTTCAGATTAACTTTGTAATCATGTAAACCAATTAGGGAGCAAAACATGTCCAATTGTTTCTGTAATTGTTGAGCTATTTTCCAAAGTAAATACTATAAGAATGCTTTAAAATGTTGGAATGCAGAATATCCCCAAATAATGCATTGCTAGTTCCAAAAGAAAGTAATTTGAACAATGACTAATAATTTAAATCACTACATAAAGTGCCTGTCTCTAGCCATGTATAAAGAGTAGTGTTTCAAGTGGTTAGCATTCAACAGTTCAAAAATATCCACAAATTCATTTATTGGCTGCTAACACTACCTGGACAGAGGGCAGTGTTATTGCAAACCCTTGATTCTCTTAAAGGGCCGCTGCAGTGTGTCCCGTAAGGTGATACACAAGTTCTGGTTCGCACCTGCGACCCTTGACCACAAGTAACTGAACATGTACTCCACTGGGCCCACTCTTCAGCACCAGATTCACCTGTATTCAAGACAATAAGCAAACATGAATACAATCATGAATACAGAGTCAGAGCTATACTTAAAAAAACAAAAACAAGCAAAGAACAGTTATGAAACAAATTTTTAAAAATGGATAACATATTTTTAAAATAAAAGCTCACCTAAGTTAAGCATTTTTGGAAAAAAAATATACAATGAGTTAGAAAGTAAGTATATTTCCAAGGTAAAAGGAAAACCAGGTAACGAGTGGCATTAAGGAACAAGCAAACCTAATCTTGTGTGTTAATTTATTTTTATAATATTTATAGTGTTTGCCAAATTGTAACGAAACAAAATGAAAGCGGAATCTTAGAGTTCTTCATCTCTTTGTCAAAGAAACTGAGTGAGGCGATTTCTCCCAAAATTTTGTGGGATGGGAAATATGACTTTTATTGCCAATTGTGAGTGACAGCAGGAACAGTTGTTTTACATTTTTGGGATGGGAAAGAATAACTTTGTCTCCCTGTTAGGACTAATGTTAGCAAAATGATGACTGCCCACCATTTTGTATCAACCAATTACCAAAGGCTTAGCATCATTCCGACAGGGTCAGGCACATCTTGGAGAAATTTCCAAGAATAGTCTGCAGAGCAGTTTTCCCCAATGGGGTAGTGAGAAAAAGGGGGAGAAAAAACTATTTTTCCCCAAAAAACTTGCTTACTTACATAGACATCTTATTTATATAGCTTTCCATCTCACAAGCAAGTAACTCTAGGTGGCATTGAATAAGTTTGAGAAATGTTGGCTTAGGCATGAATGACTAAATGTCATGCCATGTTCAAGCGTAAAACTATTAGACACAAAAGAATGACTAAATTATAACTTGTTCCTTCAGTGTGAAGGTGCAGTGTTAACAGAAAGAGACTTTTCTTAAATTTAAAGTATTCAATATGTGCTTTACTTTCAGACATAGTTACTTTTTTTCTATTAAAAAGTTCCTACTTCAAACTTTATAATGCGGGAAGGGCAAAGCTATTGAATGGTAACAGCAAGAGAAGGCCAAGATGTGTGCTGCTGTGCTTCAGATTCAATTCTGAAAAGGTCCTTTAGTTCGCACGAGGATGGAAATGTAGTACCTACCATAGCAGTTACATCATTTCTGGGGTTCATGTGGCAGCTGTGTGATCCCAGAGAAAAATATGACCACATTAACGGGTGGTAGGCAGATAAAGCACTTTTTTTCTGAACTGTTTCTGAAGCCATGCACATCCATTGGTCTTTTCCTCTACTATGCTTTTGAATCCTACCCAGTTTCAGATAAATACAAACCATTCTACTCTTGTGCCCTAAAAAAGACCACGCAACACTTTTTTTTAGACCAAGGGTTAAGCTAAACCAAGGGCTAAGCTCTAAGTTTTTGAATGGCATGTAATGAGTTTTATTCCAAAAAGTGGGCAGGCCAAAGCAAAGGAATAGATATATTCAGAACAAAATTTAATATGATGAAATATAAATCCACCTTAAATTAAATTAAATATGATAATGTTCCATATACTGAACATTGTCTTCTTTTGTCACCTTAAAAATAAAACTCAGTTGATGATATTTGAAGTGGGGCTTTGCTTTCCTGGATAATTACAAAGATACAGATAGTCACTGCTCTTATCAAGTTTCTGACTTTCCACAGAAACAAAAAAAAAATGTAAATAATGTCTTTCTTTTATGCTTTTACAGAAGAAGACATTCAGTTCATCCATATTATCCTAAAATCAACTTAAGGCTAAAATCTAGCAGCCCTATTCATTTCATTTAGAAGTGGAATGAGAATAATGTGAATCATTTGTGTTTATTTATTTTCTGGCATTGGCTTGATATATGATATTTTATATGATTATGCTTAGCCTACTTCTTAACTTTTCACACAGTAAATAGCCTAGTTCTTATTTTTGCAAACAGGAAATAATGTTGAAACCATTGAAGAGTTGCTAGGGTTTTCCCAAGCAAGAAACATATAGTATTTTTCTCTTTCTCTTTGCCTTTTCCCTTCCTTCCTTCCTTCCTGCCTGCCTGCCTGCCTGCCTGCCTGTCTGACTTCCTTTTCCGCAAGAATAGGAATGAATGTTTTCCATTCCTATCAAGTGAGACATGTAAAATAGGATTCTGTAGTTAAAACATTGAGATGGGAACAAAACTTTACACTATCCATGACATGATATACTCTGAAATATATTAACCAACATTCTAGTAAGACATCTCTAGGTTCAACATGTCTATCTGCACAGAAATCCCAGTGTTAAATATGTTAATTTTTTTAAAGTTTCACATCTAGGGAATGAGATGTGGTTTCCAAAATATAACATGACTCAAGGATTTTCACTTACTGTATTGGTTGTGACAAGTGTTGATGAATAGATTGATTGACAAAATGAAATGTATCTAACTAGAAGAAATCAGCCATTATCATAGATATGACTGACATTAGGTTAAAAAGCCTAGTTAAAAAGCATTAGGGAGATGGATAAGGCATCTCAAACATGGAATGTCTACGGATATTCTCAGTAAGCCAAGTCATGGTGGTCCCAAAGGTGCTTTTTCAAGAGGCAACAGGACTTTCTTGTTTTTCTTTGAAGATGTTTTGCTTGAAGATGATCCAAGAAGCTTCTTCAGCTTCAGAAGCGAAACGTCTTCAAGGAAAAACAAGAAAGTCCAGTTGCCTCTTGAAAAAGCACATTGGGATCAAATATGGAATGGGATTTTAAATGTTTGCACAGATTCATTCCTATCTCATTGTCTGCTTCAGACATGTAAGTAAGTGACAACAACCTTCAAGAGGAGCACATATATCTCCCCTGAACAACCTTCAGGAGCACATATATCTCTCTGTGCCCCTCTACATTCAAAACTGGGAGCAGGAAAGGAGGGTACTATGGCTGTGTAATGTGACTATGTAATATGATGTAGTGAGGGAAAGGTAGGAAGCCTGCTCATCTGCTTCACAAAGATTACGAACTGTTAACAAAACAGTGAAAAAACAGTGCTCTGTTGTGGGTAAAAAAAAACATTTAAGGTGTGGGAAATGCTGAGATTGTTAGGCTGTAAACAGCATGTAACTTTACAAGGGATTCAAATTTTGATACATGCAACTGACTTATGAACTACTCTGCTGCCTGTGGAAGTTTTTCTAGTTCTGCCTTCAAATACTTCACTGATGGCTGTGAGACCATATTGAACAATATAAGCTGAGATGCAGAAGCCTGATTGGAAAGGAAAATTTGGATAATTGAGGGCATCACTTCATTTTGGAGTTTTCCCCATTCTTCTCTGACCTTGGTCCAGGGGTGGGCTTCAAACATTTTAGCAAGGGGTTCTCTGCCTGGTTGCTGGGTGGGTATGGCCATGATGGGTCATGGCCATACCCACCCCTCCTGCACCATGGTGGGAGGTGGGGTTGCCATCCCCAGCTCCGGAGGCTTTCCTTGAGCTTCCAGGAGGGAGAAAACGGCCTCCCCAGGCTCTGGAAGCCAGAAATGGGGCCGTTTTCAGCCTTCCCAAATTTCTGTTAGGCCCATTTTTCACCCTCCCCAAGCCTCCGTGTGTGCCCTGCACTTACCTGCATCCAAAATGGGCTGTGTGGGGACTCCTGGGAGGGGCGGGGTGGGGTGAGCGGGGCCAGCAAGGAGTGGGATTTTGGGGTTCTCCATACTGCACAGAATCTTAGCTAGAGATTCGGGTTCTTAGCTAAAGGTTCTGCAAACCCCCAGCAGCCCACTCCTGCCTTGGTCCCATAGCTTAACGATGGAGTCCCTATGGCTTTGTGTACTGGGATAAAATCTGCTAGAAAAGGATAGCACGGGAAGTTCACATCTACCAGTTACATTTGTACCTTAAATCAGGAAGCAATCTGTTGGTTTGTTATTGAACAATTCTAGGATTCATTAGATTGTGGAATAGGTTTTTGTCTGTGGCAAGTCAGAGAGGAACAAGCATATGACTGCACTATTCATGTCTTGGGAGACAGCTTTCCACATTGCATATACCCCAGTACTGAGCTTCGTGCACTCCATTGAATTAATTGATCCTTACTGTCAACTGGGATTTAGCTTTCACTCATGACTTGCTCATGGTAATGGGACTGAAGACTAAGAAAGGGCCCTCTTCTCTGTATCTAATTAAAAGTTATAATTTTAGACCCTATTATTTCAGCAAGCCGGTCTGATGGGACAATGACTTTAATTGGGTTTTAAATGGTTTTAAAATGTTTTTTAGCTGGGAGTTTTAAATTCGGCCAAAAATGATTGAATTATTTTAAATGATTTTTAAATTTTGTCTTGTTATTGTTTTAACATGTCTGTACACCACCCTGAGTCCTTCGGAAGAAGGGTGGTATAAAAATATAATAAAATAAATAAAATAATAAATAAGTATTTTCTTGACTGCACCAAGCCTATATAACTAAGACATGAAGAGATGGCAGCTATGTAATACATACATATTATTTTTATAATACACACCAGAATTCTAAAAGCATATGCTGCCATCAGTCGTGCCTGAGCAAGTCCCACACATTTTATTGAATGTACTCAACCCTTTTTAAAAAGAGGTACATGTAGCACATAACCCACTGAGTTAATTATATCTTTCCCCCAAAGGATTGAATAGATGCTGGACATTTAGGAAGGCCCTGTGGAATCTGATCGTCATACAATGATTTGCATTAAAACATCAGAATTAAAACATCAGATTTAATTTTTGCTTACATTCAGTATGTAAGCAAAAATTCAGCATGAATTTATTTTATCTGGACTAGATTCCTAAGGTCTTGCTACCATCCTAAACACTAAGAATGATTTGAACTATAAACAAATGCAAAAGTACATTTAAAAAATAGCCAAAGTAAAATGTATTGAGTAAAATGGCCCACAAATCTATATCACACTTACCTGGATGGTAATTTTAAATTCTTAATACCTAAAGAGAGGATAATATGGAGGAAAGCATAACTCATGGTTGGAGAATATATACAGTCATGCTGCAGACATGTGCTGTTAGGCCAATGAACACTTGTGGACTTTTTTTTTTTTTTTTTGGAAACATGGTGATGATCAAATTCTTCCAATGAACATCTAGCACCTTCATTTAATATAATCCGCACCCACCCTCCCTTCTCTTCATTGAAACTAAAATAAAAAAAGATACATGATAGGGATACTTCATTATGAATCCACATCAGTCCATGTCAGTGCAGGAAAAGGGTCTTTTCTTGTTTTGAAGGGCATACATTTATTTGAGAATAAAAATCCTACAGCTTCTTCATCTACAAAGGCTTCTCAGTTCCCTTCAATGGAAAAGGCAGGACACATATGGGAAAAACTGGTCTTCCATTTTCCACTGAAGTGAAAGTGTAGCTGCCTGAAAGCAGAAAAACTGTGCATTCACTAGAGAAAAGCACAAAATGTATTCTGGATGAAGGTGTTTCAATGTCAGCAGTGTAGAGTTATCATAACCAGACACATGAATGCAGCATAAAAATAAGGGGTTTTTTTCCCTTTACAATATCTCTTACATCAAAATTTGACTTTTTCTCCATTTTTAATTATTTTTTGTTTAAAACAGAGAAATGAATTTATAGATATCACAGCAAATCCATTCTGAACAATTTTAACTGCTACTCATAAATAAATATATGATATGACAAATAACCAGAGTTTATCACCTAGGCTTTTTTAAAAAAATACATAAAGGAAAATAAACAAGGAATAACTTCAAGTCACAGAAACAAATGAATGCCATTTCTAATTCCGCTTATCAATCTTATTAATTTCCGAGCAAGTACAGATAAATGTAGATGCATGTTAGAAGAGTCTAATAATGCTACTGAAGGCAATACAACATTAATTTTATCACAAGAAAAGAAAAGGTTCACAGTGAATCACATATGCAATGATCAGTACTAAAAGAAAATCAGAATGGAAAAAGGAAGAGATGGACTAGATATTAGTAACTGTGTTGAAAAACAGAGCATAATATTTTGCAAAATGAATTAACCTACAATATGCAAGCTACAAGTGGTTTTGCTCTATGTTAGACAAGTGGTTTTTGTTTGAAAAGGCTGATATAAGATCCTTGATTATCAAATCAGGATTTTGGAAAATGCTTTGGGGAGTGGATTTAAATATTCATTTTCTTTGAATCATAAGAACATTTACTCAGAAGGGCAGATGTATTTTTAGTATTGTTCTCTATGGATCACTGTAAATGTGTTGAAGTACATGCTTGAGCATTATTTCATCTACAGGCTACTATAGCAGACAATCGCACCAGTCATGGGTTTCAAATTTTTTTACTACTGGTTCTGTGAGCGTGGTGTAGCTTTGTGAGCATGGCTTTGTGGGTGTGACAGAGGAAGGATACTGTAAAATCTCCATTCCCACCCCACTCCAGGGGTAGGCTACTGTAAAATCCCCATTCCCTCCCCACTCCAGGGGAAGGTTACTACAAAATCCCCATTTCCTTCCGATCAGCTGGGACTCAGGAGGCAGAGACACCGATCAGCTGGGACTCAGGAGGCAGAAAATAGATGGGGGAGGGTCAGTCAGAGGTGGTATTTACTGGTTCTCCGAACTACTCAAAATTTCTGCTACTGGTTCTCCAGAACTGGTCAGAACCTGCTGAAACCCACCTCTGAATCACACCATTTTATGGTAATTCTGTGAAAATACAAATCAGACTGAGAAACCTTGGGTCATAAGAAGCTGGCGTTATATGGCTGCTTGCATGTCCAGAAAGGCCAAGTCCTGTTGTGATTGCAAAAGAGAGATGTGATTAATGTTCTTTTTTTAAAAAATCAAGATAGTAAATTTTCAGCGATGAATGGAGCCTCAATTGGATCAAAACTAAACACTTTAAAAATAATCATATAAGGTTTTTAACTATAATAACAGCAATGGGAGTTAAATTGAATTGGACTGGATCATATCAATATCTTCCAACTCAGATTATCAGCTTTTCAGGTCTTAAATTATAGTTCAAAGAACCCTGTTTTCTATCTGATGAGATTAAGAGATTATCAAAATTATTTATATCAGAAGTTTATTTGATAGAATCATGACTGTCTACACACAGAGCCTCTACAGCAAAGAAAGCATTTCACATTGAAATGTACTGTAGGACACATGGAAGAACATTACACAAATGTGTGTAGAGGGCAGATCACATGATTCCCTCCTCCAATATCAGAACATCAATATGGAGAAAATTTATCTCAACAGCCTTTTGTTTGCTGTTGCTTTATTTGTGTCCATGGACTCACTGCACAAAACTCAACCATACTGAAGAAGTAACTGTGTGCAGAAGAAGCTCTATATTGGCCAGATTATGGTATTATTTTGTGCTCGATGTTTGAGTGACCTGATGATATGTATTGGGCCATAAAATATGTCTGCATTTAGGAAAATCAAATGGCTAGATGAAATGAAAACTGCCTTGTATTAGGTTTCATCATTGTCCACCTAATTTAATGACTAGTAGTCATTAGTAGGGAGTAGCTTCTCAAGATTTGAAGATAAAAAAAAATTTCAGCACTGTTTGGAAATGCTGAGGGTTAAACTGGATATACTGCTGCTTGTGAAGGAGGTGCTCTGTCACTTAAGCATAGCTTGTAATTTTTAATCATACCTCATTTCCTAATATGAATTTATAGTCACTGTGCTTAAGAAATGTGATATTCATTCTTGTTGAATTGTTAATCATAGGGAAATGCAGGCTAAAATCTTTTGCACATTTTTCTCTATGTCCCATTAGTAAAAATGGAGTTGATTTCTAAATAGACATGGGTACACCATAATACAAAATCTAAGTAGAGTATTGAGACACTTACTTGTGCTATTTATTGAACGTAATTTGTCACCCAGTAATCTGAACCTGAAGCTGTGAAACCTCTGCCATTCACTGTACATATTTAGATCTTCTTTTTTAAACACACGCATACACACACTAAATTATATAGTTTTTTCTGAATGTGTGATTAACTATGGTTTTTAAACTTAATACAACTTTCATATTAAAATAAATATGTTTTAAAAGCTTCATATTGATTGCATGTGTGTTGGACACTTGTCTAAGTCTTAGATCTTTTATTTTATGAGTTTTAACTGGTGGTTAAAAAAAATAAGAATAAATGGCTTTTTAAAAGTATCAGCTTAGAAAACTGACAAATATGCAGCAAAAGATTATGGAGACATGCAGTGGCATTGCTAAAATTAAACACAGTAAGGAGATAAAAGGTAATTAATGTATTACCAGTTTGTGCCATAAATTTAGCAGCATCAGCTTGTTCCTGAGGGACCCTTTTTTCATGAACAGATCGAGGTCGCTGACTTTTAATTGTATGATCTCCCATCATTCCAAATTCTAAAGACAGAATAAAGGTTTATGAAAGCTTGTGCGTAGACATTTCTCAAAAGGTCACATACTATCTCATGCAGTTGTTTGACAAAAACACCTGAAGAGGGCATTAGTAGAACATCAGTTTACAAGGCCTGTTTTTGCTTTGTTTTATATTGTTTTAAATGCCTCAACCTGCGTTTGGAAAGAGGTTTTAATCTAAAACGTGTTTAAAGTTATTTATATATATATATATAAATAAATTTCAGAATTGTGATACATTAAAAAAAACAGCCGTTGTACAAAATCAGTTATTTAGGCTACATACATTATATTAAGAAATAATATTTAAATCAGTGCAAACCACACCAGAAAACTACCACCAACGCATTAAGTGGTTTCATTCTGCAATAAAGCTTGGTGCTTCTTGCTAAGATCAATGGTTTTCCTGCTTAAGCCACCCAACCAGTGGAATGGCAAGGAAACTTTCACGAAAGCAGTACAAATGTATTGTAATGACGGGGCCAAAAGGCCTTGTGTAATCTGGATGCAAAAGCAGCTGTGTTTTACTTTCATTGCTTCAGAAAACACTCTTCTACAAAAGACATGGAAGTCCCTGGGCTTTTTCCTCCCTGCTGTTCATTCTAAAACAGAATCACTCTTTGATTTTAATAGGGGGGAAAAGCCTATCTTAAAAACTCCTGCATGGAAATCATGAAATGCTATTTAAAACACAAGACAGCACTGCTAATTTTTCTCAGTGCCTTTGGCAAATCACTTAATCTCCAGCAGTTTAAACCTATTTTTTTTATTGCTCATAACTATGTGCCCCAACACCTTTAAAGTGCAGCATCACAACATATGGCATTATTTTAGAAATAGAAACAACTGTTCTGGCAGAATTAGCATCAGTGTGACAGGCTCTATTGTTCATTGCCACAAGTAGCATGCACAGATTTCATAACCCAGAAACAGGCAGGCTTACAGCAGTAATTGAGCTAATCAAATTTCCTCATTCTTTTTCTTAATCTTCTTTTATGAACCAGGTAACCAGGAGCCTTGATGGTGCAGTGGTTAGAATGCAGAATTGCAGGCAGACTCTGCCCACTCCCAGCAGTTTGATTCTGACCAGCTTAAGATTGACTCAGCCTTCCATCCTTCCGAGGTTGGTAAAATGAGGACACAGATTGCTGAGGGCAATATGCTGGCTCTGAAAACCACTTAGAGAGGGCTTTAAAGCACTATGGAGCAGTATATAAGTGCTATTGCTATTTATATCAAGTGAGCAAGTTTGGTTAAGGCATCAGGCTAGAAATCAAAAGACTATGGGTTCTCGTTTAGCTTTAGGAATGAATGACCAGATGAGTGACCTTAGGCCAGTCTCTCTCTCTTAGTCCTAGGCAAACCACTTCCAAAATCTTTCCAAGAAAACTGCAGGGATTTGCCAAGACAATAACTAAGTCAAACATTGACTAGAAGGCACAATCCTGCCTCTCCCCCACCTCCATATATTTATAATTGCTTTCATGCTAAAGTCTAGGAGTATGAAAGGATACACATCTAGACACATCTATACATACACAGGAAGTTCCATTTGAATGTATATTACTTTTCAAAATTTAGTAAGAATAAACTGTGATGATAGCAGCATTGCAGCTACTGCACATGGAAATCTCATTTTAAGATACCTGTTCTTGTGAAAACTATAATGCCTCCTGTTAGTAGAGGACAGTTATGAAATTCATGTTGCCTGGGAATTTTCTTCTCTTCTTATATAGGCAGTCTTCAACTTACGATCCCGATTGGAACTGGAACTTCCATCGCTAAGCAAAGTGGTCATTAAATGTATTGCACCCAAGCTATATGAGCCATAGTTATTTAAGCCAATCATGCAGTTGTTAAGGAAATCCAGGTTCCCCCATTGACTTTGCTTGTCGGAAGACTCCTGGGAATGTTGTAATTGGCAATCACATGGCACTGGGAAGATGCAGTCAGTGTAAATGCATGGTAGTTCCCAAGCTTCCAAATTTTGATTACGCAACCTTGGAGATGCTGGAATGGCTGTATGTGCAAGGACCAGTTATAACTCACTCTTTTCTGCTCTGTTGTCATTTTGAATGGTTGTAAGACAAACACAACCTGCCTTGACGTAATTTTCTTGCCAAATATTCGGATAATTTCTTAAAATTGTTTAACTGTTCAATTTCATTCTTTAAAATAGAACGATAATAAAGAGAGCATTGCAAAGAGAGCACATTTGAAGAAATATACATTTAGTCAGGGCATGATTTATTTTAGAAACAAGTGATTATGTAAAAATGTATTATTTTAAAGATGTTTGATATTTTAATAACTTGTGAAATTAGAATTAGAAATCAAAAATGACTCAAATAACAAATAACAATAACAGAGTTGGAAGGGACTTTGGAGGCCTTCTAGTCCAACCCTCTACTTAGGCAGGAAACCCTGCGCCACTTCAGACAAATGGTTATCCAATCTCTTCCTAAAAACTTCCAGTGCTGGAGCATTCACAACTTCTGGAGGCAAGTTGTTCCATTGATTAATTGTTCTAACTGTCAGGAAATTTTTCCATGGTTCTAGGTTGCTTCTCTCCTTGATTAGTTTCCACACATTGCTTCTTGTCCTACTTTCAGGTGCTTTGGAGAATAACTTGACTCCCTCTTCTTTGTGGCAGCCCCTGAGATATTGGAACACTGCTATCATGTCTATACAGTTCCTACCACCGTTCTTCATATGTTTTAACCTCCAGTCCACTAATCACCTTTGTTGCTCTTCTCTGCACTCTTTCTAGAGTCTCCACATCTTTATTACACGGTGGCGACCAAAACTGAATGCAGTATTCCAAGTGTGGCCTTACCAAGGCATTATAAAGTGGTATTAACACTTCACATGATCTTGATTCTATCACTCTGTTTATGCAGCTTAGAACTATGTTGGCTTTTTTGGCAGCTGCAGCAGACTGCTGGGTCATATTTAAATGGTTGTCCAATAGAACTCCAAGATCTCTCTCACAATTACTACTATTGAACGAGTGTCAGCCTCCGCCTTTTGCTACTTTGGCTGCCATGGTAACAGGGGAGGGGGGAGCTAGCTTTGAGTTATAAGTGTACTGGAGAGAGAATCCAAAGTGATACCTAAGATATAGTGCTGCATCTTTGAAGCTGCTATTGGGTCAACGGCCACAGCATTCCTGATTGATGACACAGCCAGACATTTGCTTCCACCTGATCCCTGGGAGATCTTTGGATTGGATGATTTATGTTGGACAGTGGGAGGGGATGCTTTCTATCTGTAATCTTTGCGCTTTTGCTTCAGATTCTTCTTTTCCTTGGTTGCGATCACTTCATTTTCTAGTAAAAGTACCTTTCTCTATATAAAATGGAGTTTGGGTCATTCTTTCCTGGACTTTGAAGGAAGCAGTGTGGTAAGAAGAACTTCATGGCAGATACACTTTCCAGATTGCCTCAATACAACAGTACCAAGGAGGAAGTGGTTTGCCCAATCGTCCCTTCGACCCAACTGGCAGCACCAGTGACTACCAGAGCAAAGGTGAGGGGCGATCCAGCCCTATTGAGTGATTTGTTTCAGAAACTACAAGAAGCTCTGAAAACTGACGAGTGGTTTCAAACCCACTCAAACGAATGTACACTTTGTGATGGACTAGCTTGGGTTGGATCCAAATTGTATGTTCCTGCCAGTTTGAGAGTAACAGTGTTGCAGCACGCTCATGACACCAAGGTGGTGAGACACTTTGGATTTGTCGAAACTCTACATCTTGTTAAAAGACAATTCTGGTGGCCCGCACTCAAAAAGGACATAGAGGCATATGTAGCTAGCTGCCCAGCTAGGAGACCTCCGGGGAAGCCACTTGGTCTACTTCAGAATGTAGCAAAGCCAAATGCCCCTTGGAAAGAGATATCCATGGATTTTAATTGTAGACCTGCCGGATAGTGGGGGGGTGCACAGTCATATGGGCAGTAACTGATCTGTTTTCCAAACAAGTGCATTTCATCCCATGTCCTAAGATCCCATCAGCTAAAACCCTTGCAAAAATGTTTATTCAACAGGTGTATAGGTTACATGGTGCTCCGAAACGTATAATCTCGGACAGGGGTGTACAATTTACCTCCAACTTTTGGAAGGAGTTCCTGATGTTGATAGGCTCTGCCCAGGGGTTAAGCTCTGCCCACCACCCCCAGACAAATGGGGCTTGTGAAAGAACCAATTCCGTGTTAGAACAGTATCTGAGATGTTATATAAATTATCAGCAAGATAACTGGGTGGACTTATTGCCATTTGCAGAGGTGGCGTATAATAACTCCATACATAGCAGCACAGGTTTCACTCCATTCAAGGTGGCTTCTGGCCAAGAGTTTGTGCCAATCCCAGACCTACCTCAAGATAACCCACAGAACCCCTCTTCGATTGATTGGATCAAACAGTTACGAGGGACTTGGGCAGTAACCCGAAAAGCTCTAGATGAAGCACATCAAGCACATCAAGCCCTAGCCGATAAAAAGAGGTGCCCAGTACATGCTTATAAAGTGGGGGACATGGTTTACCTTTCTACCAAATATTTACAACCCCCCCCCCCAAATCAAAGATGCTTGGACCCAAGTATGTGGGCCCTTTCCCAATTACTCGAGTCATTAATCCAATCACGGTTAAATTGGAATTGCCAAAAAATTTGCAATGAATTCACCACGTGTTTCATGTCAGCTTGCTGAAACCGGAACATTCATCCCCTTTACGTCCGGACCAAGAACCTCCTCCTGTCCCCATACTGATTGAAGAACAACATTTTGAGGTTAAGGAGATCTTGGATTCCAGGAAGCATCATGGTAAAGTGCAGTATCTGGTGGCCTGGAAACATTTCCCATTATCTAAAGCTGAATGGGTGAACAAATGTGATGTCAGGGCGCCTAAGAAAATACAGTTGTTTCACAACAAATATTCTGATAAACCCTAATTTCTATATATTTACATTGTATTGTGTTGTTACCACCTTTCTCCTCTCTTTCAGGAATAGGGGTTTCTTCTCTTCTAGAGGGGGGCCGAATGTCAGCCTCCGCCTTTTGCTGCTTTGGCTGCCATGGTAACAGGTAAGGGGGGAGCTAGCTTTGAGTTATAAGCATACTGGAGAGAGAATTGAAAGTGATACCTAAGATATAGTGCTGCATTTTTGAAGCTGCTATCGGGTTAACGGCCACAGCATTCCTGATTGATGACACAGCCAGACATGTGCTTCCACCTTACCCCTGGGAGACCTTTGGATTGGATGATTTATGTTGGACAGTGGGAGGGGATGCTTTCTATCTATAATTTTCATGCTTTTGCCTCAGATTCTTCTTTTCCTTGGTTACAATCACTTCATTTTCTAGTAAAAGTATCTTTCTCTATATACAATGGAGTTTGGGTCATTCTTTCCTGGACTTTGAAGGAAGTATATCACTTATACTGTACCTGTGCATTTTGTTTTTCTTGCCTAAATGTAGAACCTTACTTTTTTCACCATTGAATTTTATTTTTGCCCAATGTTCAAGTCTGTCAAGATCCTTCTGTATCTTAAGTCTAGCTTCCGGAGTGTTTGCTATTCCTGCTAGCTTGGTGTTGCCTGCAAATTTCATGAGTTCCCCATCTATCCCCTCGTCCAAATCATTGATGAAGATGTTGACGAGTACTAGGCCTAAAACAGAGCCTTGGGGTACCCCACTGCATACTTCCCTCCAGTAGTGGGTTTCAATTTCAGTCACTACCAATTCTCTCGTGGGTGCATGTACACTCACATGATGCTTCTGTGCATGCAGGTGGGTGGGACCTCCTGCTGCCACCACTACCAGTTCTCCCACCACTGCTTCCTTCCATGTAGATGCAGTTCCATTGAGGACTACATTCCATTCCAACTCACCCCAATTATCTGTCTAAACCCATAAATAATAATCTGCCAAGGGTTAGTACTACTCAGCAATTGGTTTCAAATTCTGGTAGTCAAACAATCCAATCTCCAGCTGCAAAATATGGTGACCTCACCATATTAAAATAGTCTATTAGACTAGTCTCCATTTTTGTCACTGTCGTTTCTTGCTTTCTGACAGTTCCTCTGCACACAGAGAATGAGCAGTCAGAAGTTACTTTTCCATCAAGTGGAAAAAGCAGCAAAAAAGGAACAGGCCATACTTCTCACCCTATTGGTTCTATCTGAAGTAACCACCACAACCACCAAAAATGAAGTAACCACCACCACCACCAAAAACCAGGCAGTTGATAAGAGCCTATGATAATAACTTTATTATCAACAACAACAACAACAACAACCAGGCAGTTGATAAGAGCCTATGATAATAACTTTATTATCAACAACAACAACAACAACCAGGCAATTGATAAGAGCCTATGTTAATAACTTTATTGTTGTCGACACTGAATCTTTCCTAAACTGGACCCTTAGAGGAAAGGAAGCAGAAATCCCAATCCCATCTTCAAGACTCTTAAAATCCTGAGATAGGAGTAAGGGTCTTTTCTGATTGCCTGAACTCCCAGCTAGTTCTTGAATTGTCCTTCCTGTTTCTCTTGGTAGAAGTAAAAATAGCAAGCCAGTGCTTTGCTAGCTTATCTAAGACCATTTGAGAGGCACAAGCAAGTCAATGTTGTTCCAGGAAAGACAGAGTTTCTAATTACTGTTTGAATTTCTAGTTCTGAATAGGGAACTATAGCTTTCTTGAGGTTCCATGTGCCAACGAACCAGCTTTCACAACTCTAAGCCTTTCAAAAACTGGACAATTTACAGCAATATATGCAAGCTTCATGCAAAAGAGTGCAGGCTTAATGGAAAGAAAGCAAATGTTCAGTTGATCAGAGAGCAACTAGAATGATCGGGTGGGAGTAAAAAATTTTTTGAATTTCACCTGTTTTCACTGGGCAACAGCAATATTTTCAGAGCCAATGTTTGCAACGATAGGCTTTTCTGCAGGAAGAGCTTCCAGAGGCCTTGAGGAAAACACCATGTGGAATCATTCCTGATGAGAATAGGCCTTTATATAACAGCACAATCTTTTGTTAGGATGCCACAAGACTATGCTTGTAGATACCAAATCTATCTGCAAATCATCTGATATGTTGCTGTTGGCATGTTACTGTCCTTTTATTGTTAAGTTTCATTTCACCTTAATGGAATCTGACACTTTTTTTGAACCCATATCCTTTCTTCTGTAGTTTTCTAATTCATTTCTGTCATACAACATGAAAATGCATAAAATGGCTAGAATCATTTGCAGCTTCTTCTCATTTCCCAACGTTTCATCTCAAGTATTCTCTCATTTCTGTATTTTGCTGGTAGAATTTTGTTTTCATCACTAGATGGCAGGAGATGACTTAACTTGAACTGCAAATGAGCTGCAGTAAAATCAGAATCTAGCTACTCCCCCTCCCCACCCGCCTTTCTCTACCTCTCCTTCTCTCCCTGTTCCAGAAAATCAAATCCAAAAAATTAGCAGCAGAATATTCTCTTGAGGAGAACTTGAGTAAAAACAGAATCCTAAGATTAAAGACCTAATAAAGGATGAGAAAACTAAGGCAATTCTGAGAGTTTTCTGCCATTCAGAAAATGCCTTGCTAAATTAACTGGATTGACATGACTGAAGTGTCGGAACAGATCACAACTGTACTCATTCCTAGTTATGATGTGCAACATTTAGAA
The DNA here is from genome assembly GCA_030761175.1 of Masticophis lateralis. Classification (NCBI taxonomy): domain Eukaryota; kingdom Metazoa; phylum Chordata; class Lepidosauria; order Squamata; family Colubridae; genus Masticophis; species Masticophis lateralis. The sequence goes on from JAUDYJ010000001.1 coordinate 121,195,653, forward strand.
GCATAATATTGAAGTCTTGGTTTACATATCCCCACATGCAGTTGTCTCTAATAAAGTCTATCTGGAAGAAAAAAATGTGAAATGATCTATAGCATGAAGGCAAAGATCTAAATAAAATGCAACAATCAGACTTTGTCAATAATTATTTCATGCCAACCTGGACATTGGAGAATGATTTGGGGGCATAAGAATGATAATTAGAGTAAAATAATAATAAAATACTACGTTGCTAAGATCATTCACTGGAAATTGTGCCAGAAGTTTGGATTTGGTACAGCAAAAACCTGTACTGTTTTGCTGTTCCCAGTGGTACAGCAAAAACCACTGGGAACATCAGGTTGAGAAAGTTTTAGAGAATGAGAAACTCAAGATCTTGTGGGACTTTAGGATTCAGACTGACAGGCACTTGGTCCACAACACACTTGACGTAACAGTAGTTGAAAAGAAAAAAAGTATGATTCATTGACATTGCAATACCTGGTGATGCACAGATTGAAGACAAGCAGCAAGAAAATATCACAAAGTACCGGGACTTGCAAATTGAAGTTGAGCGACTGTGGGAAAAGAAATCATGTGTTGTCCCAATTGTAATTGGAGCCCTTGGAGCAAAACCCAAAGGGTTTTACTCCGCTATTTAGAAATTCTAAATTTACTGGACTTGAACATTTTGACTCTACAAAAAATCACCTTACTCAGAACAGCTTATATCCTCCGACGATACCTTAACAGTTCCTAGGTCTTTGGTTAGGACTCGAGCTGCTGAGCTATTAACCAACCTCAAAGGCTGTGAATCTCAGTACAGATTAAATAATAATCATCATCATCATCATCATCATCATCATCATCATCATCATCACCACCACAAAGTACCGGGACTTGCAAATTGAAGTTGAGCGACTGTGGAAAAAGAAATCGTGTGTTGTCCAGATTGTAATTGGAGCCCTTGGAGCAATAACCAAAGGGCTACCCCGCTATTTAGAAATTCTAAATTTACTGGACTTGAACATTTTGACTCTACAAAAAACCATCTTACTCAGAACAGCTTACATCCTCTGACAATACCTTAATAGTTCCTAGGTCCTTGGTTAGGACTCGAGCTGTTGAGCTATTAACCAGCCTCAAAGGCTGTGAATCTCACTAAAGATTAAATGATGATGATGATGATAATGATGATGATGATGGTGGTGGTGTATGTCAGTGACAAAAAGTATGATTGAAGAGCCAGGAGCCGCTGGTTCAAATCTCATAACAGTCACAATTTCAGGAAAATGGCTAAGATGAATCTGTTTCTTGTGTTCCCCTCTCTTCTTTCTACTATCAGGTTAGTAGAAATAATACTGACTTGGCAAAGTTGTTGTCATTATTGTTGAACTGATACATAGCTATGATTTAAATACTAGACAGCCATACATAAATAAATGTGCCAAGTGTGACTACAAATATGGCTACAGTCCCTCTGCTTCACAGTATAATAAATTCAGCTGGAAGTATGAAAAATTTCCTCTTAATTTACAGGACAGCTAAATTGTGCATCTTATTCCTATACATGCAAACCTAAGGCAAGTGCTGGCTGTTTATTTTATGGGAAGATGGAATCAATTTCTTTGAATTATTCAGAATGTGCTGTTAATTTTGGCTGGCTGCCTCAACACACGGACATTAATGCAAAGGGTTTCCCACTCCTCTTCCTAGTTGGGAGGGATTTTCACAATAGCATGTGGAAGAAGACTTAAATTTCCCTCCCCCTTCAGTTTAGGGCAATTTCAGTGTAAATTCCTTCCTGTCCCATCTTTCCATGATTAAAGAAACACATTAAAACTAAGCTGATGTGGCTAAATAGTAACATAGTTTAAGCCTCTTAAACTTAGGTTAATAGGTTAAACCTCTCTCACTTTCCAGTCTGTTGCCTATTGGGGTCTTTCTCTCTTTGTGTGTGTGTGTGTGTGTGTGTGTATATGTGTGCATGTGTGTGTGTGTGTGTGTGTGAAGAGAGAGAGAGAGAAAGAGGGAGGGAGGGAGGGAGGGGACAAGAAGATGTACTATTCCTGAAAATAGGCAGCTAAGACCCAAAACAAAATTCCTAAAACTGTTTTAATATAATTTGAAAACCAAGAAAGGGCAGAAATTGCATAAAATAGCTAAATCTCACATGATTACATGATAGGTTATGGTCATTTTCTTAACAGCAGGGTTTTTTTTTAAAAAAATTAAAAAACATTTTTTTTTGCACAACCTAATTGTCTTAGTCACCACAAAGGTTCTCCAGTAAAATCACATGGTAGTGCTCACTGTCATAAAAGATTGCCGGCACAAGGACTAAAGCCATTTAATTAATTCAAGACCTTTAATTTCAATAATCATCACAATTGCTAGATGAGAAAATATAACAGCTTGCAAATGTGATCATTTGAACTAATCACAGTGGTTTCTAACTTTAAAAGAAATAAATTGTTTCTTGGGTAGATTTAGGTCTCTTATTCTAGCTTTGTTAGTGGTATTGTCTTATGATGTAGACCAGGAGTGTCAAACTCTCGTTGTCATGGCGGCGTCACGTGACGTATTGTGACTTTTTTTCCCTTTGCCAAACCAGGAATGGGCGTGGCCAGCATGTGATGCATCCGGTCTGCAGGCCCTGAGTTTGACAGCCCTGGTGTAGACTATCAATGTAGTATAGACACAAGGAAAAAGCCCTTATATCTGATGACAACCTTAGCAACAGTCATGCATGTTCTGCTCATAATCTTATACGTTGACCTTATTCTCCAATTTTGTTAAATACTCCCAGAGTATTAAAATTTCAACTCCCTGATATTATATACAGCATGCTGGCTGTTTCATTTTGGAATTGCAGCCTTAACAAATTTAGAGAGGATCAAGTTGGGAGCTGCAGTTCTACATTAGTGTTTCTCATCAAAGGCTGGAGTTCTGGGATTTATAATTCAGAAATATTTGTAGGCTTCCTCATCCTTTATTGAGAATTAAAGGACATAATGAATTTAATGGGGCTTACTTTTGAGCAAACAGAATGAGAATTGCATTTAAAATATCCTTAATTCTTGCCTGAAAACAAATGTTTTATGTTCTAAATTATGTCATTTCATCTCTTCTTTTTTTAATCTGAAGTAACCTGGAGCAACTGTTTACATATAACATGTAAATTGCATTCTATATTTTCCATTTTTGAGGATAATATATTACATATTCAATCTTCTACTGAAAATGAGTGTGTGTGTGTGTGTGTGTGTGTGTGTGTCATCCTGTTAATACCTTTGGATGTTTCAATTACTATTTATCTTCCTAGTTTATAATGCTAGGAAATGTGAAACAAGAAGACATTCAGCAATAAGCTAGGCTAACTCAATTACAATAGAAACTGATACACCAATGGAAGATTTGAAGAACAAGGTTTGGAGATCCACCTACATGGTCACTAGGATTGAACACTGACTTGATCTCACATAATCAACAACAATCAACCTACCACAGAAATGTCTGACCTCCAGACTGTCAAGGAAAATGAAATTAAACCAAAAAATGTGTGATGTTCACAGCATTAGAATACTGTATTAATATTTATGATAAATAATATGCTAACCATTGCAGATACAACTAGATTGTATCTGGTGTGTTGTTAGCTAAATGGAACAGAAACAATTGTTTCAAGGGATTTCTACTTCATTTTACTTCTAGTATTTGGTTAAGAAATAATTTAGAAAACATGGACATTAGGGAAATAATCAAGTCTAAAAAGTACATAAAATGAACTTAGTGTATTCTGTGCCAGTAACTATAGAACAAGATGAAACACTCTAATTATAGTAGCAACTTAAATCTAAAGCACCTTAAAATAAAGTGGTGTTTAGAGCTTCCTGACTCTTTAAAGGAAGTATTTCCTTATCGACCTTGCATTGTAATCCTAATTTATTCTTCTCCATTTTTTTTTGTTAAATAGAGTACATCTATATATATAAAGAAGATGACATAAATTATGTATTACTTTCATTAACCATAATAAAAAATATTGTTCCCCCCCTCAATATATTAAATTTTGCTGTAGTTGTCTTCGAAACTCCTTATCACCTTACTATCCAAGGACTACAATTCTTGCTCAGTTGATTTGAAAAATGGCCATGCCTCACTTCCCAGATTTATTTACTGCAATATAAATTCAATCCAGTTCATTTGCTGATCATCAGTAAGCCTGCTAGCCAAGACTGTCATTATTGCTTTATATATTATTAATGCAAAATACATGCTTCATAGCAACAGCAACTCCATAGCACAAAAATTAGTTGGCCAGTATCTTGCCTATATAGGCCAGGAAGGATGGTCCATGGTCAGCCATGTGCAAGGGCAACTTAGCTTAGGGTCTACAGACCACTCTCCATTCTGACCTGAATGAAAAACTGAATGCTAGAAAGCAAAGATTCCAGCCTCATTTTCAATTATACAAATGTCTTTGAAATATATATGGAATTTTATATGTAGACAATCTTTAAAAATAAAGCTTAGTAAATGGCTGCAGTCCAGTACTTTATCAAGAAATGAATTTGCCTGTTCGAAAAAGATAAAAGTCAAAATAAACTGGATTGAAAGACAGTGTATTAAACTGATCCGCAACTATACTTCATGACATATTTCCCCGAGAGTATGTTTTATCTCTTTGAATTCATCCAGAGTTACTGTACTTCTGAAAAGAACTGGGCATAGAACTATACAATCAGAATCAAGTGTATTGTGTTGAAATGGGATTTACTCTTAGGTTAAATGTACTTAGGACTTCAGGGCACAACTGTCAACCTAAATATATTCAAAATACATTGCAAATGTATTTCACGAAGTTGGATTCTTACATAACTCTACTTAGAACAGACATACAAGAGCCAACAGAATTTGTCATTACTAATTTAAACTTCATTCCTTTTGGTGATCCTACTCTAAGTAAGAGCATCTAAAATTCATCTGGTTTTATCAGTAAGATAGAGAAATTATCTAGACTATTCTCTAGATCAGTCTTTCTTAATTTTTTGGCTTTGATGACCCTTCCTTTTGTAAAAATTATGGCACATGAAAAAACCTCATTTTTTTAATTATATTTCTCAATATTATCATATTAAATAGCAATAGAAAAGATATTTCATATTAATATTAATAAAATGTTTTCTTGAAAGAATCCTGTACTTTTTAATAATAAAAATTGTTAAACAATTTAACAATTGTTAAACAAAGAATAATGAGAACAGTGTCATCATTTTAAATCTTTGCCGATATCTTTAATATTTGGCAAATAATTTTGATTTTATGAACCCTTGAGAAGAGAATTGAAATTTAGCACATTTTTTCTCTCAATGTTCCTTTTAAAATTAAAATGCTTACAGAGTATTAAAATATTTGAATCCCCTTGTATAAGTTCCCTATATTTTACATTTGTACCAAATAATTTATTTTCAGTTTGGCTAGAAGATCAAAATTATTTGTTTATGTTGTTCTACTTTACTTAAAATGGAACGCTGAGCTTGTTGATCAAAAGGTCAGCAGTTCGGCAGTTCGAATCCCTAGTGCTGCGTAATGAGGTGAGCTCCTGTTACTTGTCCCAGCTTCTGCCAACCTGGCAGTTTGAAAGCACGTAAAAATTGCAAGTAGAAAAATAGGGAGCACCTTTGGTGGGAAGGTAACAGCATTCCGTGTGCCTTTGGCATTTAATCATACCGGCCACATGACCACGGAGATGTCTTCAGACAGCCCTGGCTCTTCAACTTTGAAATGGAGATGAGCACTGCCCAATAGAGTTGGCAATGATCAGCACATACTGTATGTGCAAGAGGAATCTTTACTTTACTTAAATACATCCAGTCCTAGCTCTTGGCTATAGAAAATGTCCTTAACCTGCATTTCACAGACATTAACCAGGAAGATGAAAATCAAAATACTATATTTAAAAACGACAAGTTGGTCTGGTAATCAGATGTTTACTATTGTTTAAGTATCATTTGGAATTTTGAATTTAAATGTCCATCTTCCTTGGCACCCTGACAAAATTGGCTGAGGGATACCCAGGTCATATAATGGCCAGTGACTCACTCATTCACATACTAGGTGGCTCAGCAGCTAAGACACTGAGCTTGTCAATCAGGAAGGTCGGGAGTTTGGCAGTTCGAATCCCTGGTATAGGTCTCCTGCGTGAGCTGAGGTTGGACTAGATGACCTCCAAGGTCCCTTCCAACTCTGTTACTGTTGTTGTTGTTGTTGTTGTTATAAGAATAAAATAAAGAGAGACCTGTGTCTAAGGCATCTTAGAATTGGAGAGTAAAGACAGGATATAACAACATTTATTACAACTAGCTAAATAAATAATGCAACTGTCTAAATAAATAAGTGCTTGGTAATCCTTGGTAAGGATTTTTTTGGCAAGTGCTAGAATATATTGCATGTTTGCGGAAGTTGACCCTTTATTACATCCAGTGACCAGAATTCCACCTCAAGAGGATTAAAATCAAAGCATGCAAAATAAAAAGTTAAAAATAAAGGAAGTTTCCAAAACTATTCAAAGACATGTATGTAACTAATTTAACTAATGTCTCTTGTATATTTCTTGAGAAGGAAAAGCATTGAATATTTTGATAGAGCTAATTCAAGCCTTGGAAAGAAAAAGATCACTCAAGTATGGAGGTATGAGAAGACCTGGGAGCAGTGAGTTTTCTAGGTATGAATAGAATTACTTTGGAGTTAATCAGTAGGAAGAAGTTACTATGTGAACATAAGAATTTAAAGAAGAAGTTGTAGTGGCATTTACTTGAAAGCAAGTCCCCAGAAACTCAATTGTCTTTATTAATGATTAGATGTGCTTAGGATTGTAGGGTGTGTTAATTAAAAAGTTCCAAAGAGTTTTCTGAATTTATAGGGTAGAGCAAGAACATTATATCCTGAGTAAGCATTTGTGAGATGTGACTGCAAGGCTAACTTCTAATTAGCATTAAATTCTTTCTTAAATGGAAGTTCATTTAATATTCATATAAAGATGAAAAAGAAGATAGAAGACAAAACTGATTCACAGTTTGGCAAAAGGAAGGCATTGTTCATTCGCAGGCAGGATTTTTGTCCTACCCCAAATTAAAATCAGTATATATATTTTGGAAATTGAAGTTGGCAAGAGTGGGAAAAAAAATAACAGATCCAGAGTTAGCACTTGATAGCATTTAATAGCAATAACACTTAGATTTATATACCGCTTCATAGTGCTTTTACAGCCCTCTCTAAGCGGTTTACAGAGTCAGCCTGTTGCCCCCAACAATCTAGGTCCTCATTTTATCCACCTCGGAAGGATGGAAGGCTGAGTCAACCTTGAGCCGGTGAGATTCGATCTGCTGAACTGCAGCTAGCAGTCAGCTGAAGTAGCCTGGAGTACTGCATTCTAACCACTGCGCCACCTCAGCTCTTTAAAGTATAAGAAATAATGCCACACTGGATAATTAAATTTCCCTGTTAATAAAACTGTTTCCTGTTAAAAGATGTCAAATGACTGCATTGTTTCCAAAATTATTGGATCCTTATGGTCCAGTATATTGATCTCAGCCACTTCTTACTGTTTTTTTTTAATGTATTGTCACTATCTTTGGACTAATTTATCAGCATGCAGTACAAAGAAGTATATCCAACTTTTTAAGATAAAATCTTATTGTAATATAGATAGTTTAAATAAAGAAGGTTAATGTATCTGAAACATCTTGCCTCATGTTTTTATTTATTGTGGGAACTTTTGCTAATATCTGATGCTTACACTATATTCATAAATGGAGGGAGCATCACATCTACATGTATTGTTGACTTGCTGAACAAAAAACCTTGGTTTCATGGAGATGTGAGGCTCTTTCTGTTTTGTGCCTAAAAAATTCTGATTACCTCTTGATACTTGCTGTTTCTCAACAGCCTTTCTCCATCAGAACAAAGAATCAGCAGCTGACACTGGTACCTTCACAAAATGCTAACGGATCTATCTACTGCTGTTTCAATCTGCTAGACTGAATAAATGATTTTTGAATGCTGCTCTAATACCCATCTCTCTGGGATTTCCTAATTGGAAAAAAAGCAAATATGCTTTATAACATGATCAAAATAATTACCTTGTAAATACTGTAAATCAGTGGAATGAAAGATCAAAATACTTTCTAACTGCAGCATATGCTGTTCTTTGTCAGATGCATAAGCCAAAAATGCTTATTCCATCCCCATCCCCACTCCCCCATGAAAGTGTATAAAATTGCTTTTGATTTGCCTAGCTAGAAGAGTGGTCTAGGAGCACAATTCTTCTTCATCTAAATAGACGAAATATATAATAAAATATATGAAGAAATGTGATGGATATATATGTGTGTGTGTGTGTGTGTGTGTGTGTGTTTTCTGAGGTTTTCGCGGGTGTTTGTATGTAGGTCTTTGGTTATTTGGGTCTTCTCCCGTGTAGAATTGGAAGTATCTTGGCGACGTTTCGACGAAGTCTCATTCATCATCTTCAGGCTGGTGTTCTCGGCTTCGTGCTTCCAGGAGCTCCTGGAAGCACGAAGCCGAGAACACCAGCCTGAAGATGACAAATGAGACTTCGTCGAAACGTCGCCAAGATACTTCCAATTCTACACGGGAGAAGACCCGAATAACCAAAGACCTACACACACACACACAAACAAAGAGAGGGGGGGGAGGGAGAGAGAGAGAGAAAGAGAATATTGAAAAAAAGATTGAAGGCATATTATTTGTGTCAAATAATATTGCCATCACACTGTTGAAATGCATGTCAGGTTTTTTTTTAATACCCTTTTTTTTTCAAAAGCATATGATAATTGATACATTCATGCATTCAAAATTCATGTACTCTCTCTTTACAAGTGATGGAAAATGGGAGAATAAGCATGCTGGCTTTGTCTCTTCTACTTCATATTGCCCTCCAGTATAGTGAATTAATGTCTATAGGGACAAGTGCTTCTGTCTGTGAAGATTCTGCAGGATTTAGAATTGTATTTTTTTTTCAGGATTCTAAATTGTACAGTGTATCTCTATGGAGAGAAAAGATTCTCTGATCTATCCTGACATTTGCTACCTTCAGAAGCTAATCAAGACTCTGAAAGAGGAAGAGTGGCAGACTAGTGTCATGGAATTGGGTCCCTATAAATTTAAATAAGCAAATAAATAAATGCTTGTCTTTGTGCCCATTTTTCATGTATAACTTTAAGACACTTTGAAGTTATGAGAAGGACTTCTTTTCTAGAGTTTTCTGCCATCTTTTGAATACGCCAAGATTCATTCTGGCATCATATGTTCATGCGCATGATATTGATTTGGGGACAACACAATAGTTATATGGAAGCTGTGAATACTCAATTGTCCAAACTTAGAGATCCAAAGCAAATCTTACCTCTATACCATTATACTATATACAGTATTGTGTGTGTGTGTGTTTATGCATTTCATATTTATAGGCTGAATTAATGCATTTGCATGCTTTATTGGTGCAGTCCTTTTCTCATGCTAGTATCATTAAAATATTTGACTGTGTGGGCTGTTCCCAGAAAAATCAGAGCTCATAAAATCAGTGATGTAATGCTGGCTTGTGACATGTTTCTCCTTTTAAAATCACATTTAATAAATATGAATTTGGGGAGAAGGTTGTGCAGATAGTCTCATATCTAGCAGAGGAGCAGTAAGCATTAGAACTCTGTTCACAAGGGGATCTCAGGAGTTTTTCTTTCTCATTTGTGTCCCATTGGGAATACTATGATAAACACTGCAATAGAAGTATTGAATTATTCTTGCCTCAGTTTGTACAGTTCTGTAGATGCATAGATCTAGGCTTGCTCTCCTTCATAATATTATAAATGTAAGCACCTATTCTCCAAAGCACCTGAAGGCAGGACAAGAAGCAATGGGTGGAAACTAATTAAGGAGAGAAGCAACCTATATCTAAGGAAAAATTTCCTGGCAGAACAATTAATCAGTGAAACAGCTTGCCTCCAGAAGTTGTGGGTGCTCCAACACTGGAAGTTTTAAAGAAGAGATTGGACAACCATTTGTCTGAAATGGTATAGGGCTTCCTGCCTGAGCTGGGGGTTAGACTAGAAGACCTCCAATGTCCCTTCCAACTCTGTTCTTCTGTACTATTTGTCTATCTGCCAACATTTACCAGTATTGTAAATCTTTGTAGGGCATTCATTTCTGAGTATTGAACAAAAAACAAGTATATTATTGTATTCATAGCTTAAAATTTCTTAACTCACAGATTCTACAAAATCACCTGACAACAGAAACAAATAGGCTCAAACAAAAGCTTGATTTGATCATTTCTGTAGACAGTTGCAAATAATATCCACTTAATTTCTTAAAGATACAAAAGCTGTGTTCAATACTCAACACTCAGCAGACTAATAATTATGCCAAAGGCATAAGAAGCAGAGGCAAAACAAACAGGTTTATTTAAGTCAAAATACAGAGTGGCTAAAGAAAAATGTTAGTCTCAGTAGAGATGTTCCAAGCACTGCCTTCTAATAATCCTGGTATCTATGACATGTCTTCAGTTACTATAAGCAGTACAGACCTAATATTGTTTTAAGAGGAGCTGGGATGATGGCATGAAATTAAAATAGCATTTTATAATATAAAACACTGGGTGCTGCATCATTCCAGTGATGGTGGTTTTGGACAAATGCTATTTTTAAATATGAGGAAATGTTCTGTAATTTTGCCTAATCTACCTTCTGGAAAATGTTCGTATTTATTTTTGAAAGTTTTTCCACCACAAATTTTTGTCAGATCTAGGGAGACAGGAAGATACTGATGGGTTTTAAACATGTTGATAATGAGGATATGAGCATTACCACCGTCTACTCAGTCTGACAGATCCTTCATAATTGTACACCTATTGTGTACTGGCATTATAAAATGGTGGTCATAATTTCAACTTGGGGCAATTTGTTAAGGTAAGGGCTGTATTTTCCAGCTACCCCTAATATAATAACTGCAAGGACTAGTCTAGGCAGTTGCCTGGAATCAACAATAACTCAAAGGCACACACATGCACACTAATATACAATATGCCTTTCTGCAAATAAGATAAGAGTTGCTAGACTTTTTTTGAAGCATTGATGCAATCAGGAGACGATATATGAAATTTATCCCATTGTAATATTATATTCCTTAATGAGCTCTTCAATTCTTATTAAGGTTTGTGGCCTACTGTGTTGGCAGTAGAAAACAATCTTTCTTGTTTTGCACCATCATACCTACTCTATTCACACATGAAGAATGAGTAAACCAAGACACCCATGAGTAACAAGGGTTTTTCCTGGAATGAATAACTCTGATCAGTGCTGAAACAATAAAGCCGAATGAAAAATAGCATGCAGAAGACCCAGAGTGACCTTTTCTAAATCGACTGCAGTAATTTAGATAAATGCAGGTTAGTGGCCATTACCAGTTACTGACAACAGTCTCAGCTGGCTAGGGAAAAAATCATACACAAACATGCATACATAAATACACTTCTTCTTTCAACATCATAAAATCTATGAATTGGGTTTTTAATTTATTTTAGAATATATCTTATTATGACTGAAGAAAACTATTCAAGGTTTTAAATACTTACTTCCCAGAAAGTATTTAATATAATATCAAAAATCAAAATTACTTTTACTAATTAAAAGTAGTATAACTCTTTTTTAAAAAAAAAATCATAAAACTATTCCCCATAAGTAACTGTATGTCTGTGTAATTTCAGAGGATATTTTACTCTTTTAAAATATATCATTCAGGATATATAGATAAAATTTATGGAAGAATTTAGCAACAATTTTCTGCAGGTATAGTGTATGTAACTAATATCCTATCCTATATATGTAACTAATATCCTGTCACAAAAGTATTTAGTATTTAGGATGTGTATTATGCATTATCTCGATTTGCATGTGCTTATGTATGTATGAATGTGTGTATCTACCTATAGACAGACACAGTCTTCCTATGCAAATAGATTTACACATATTCATGGAGAAAGAAAATCACTCAACCCTTCATTGAGTATGAAGATGTTGAGATACATCCTCATTAAAGGCTGAAATTAAATGCATGTACATTTTACAATATCTTAAATCATCTATTTCAAGGCTAATGTATCCAAGTCCTAAAGCATGAGAGTGATTTTTCTGTCCTCTGTTTCAGTGTAGTATCAAAACAGTGATAAATTAAATGTAAATTTGCAAGAGTGGCAAATAAATGTAAATTATAACTCACAAGCCAATGCATTATAAAATGATCCACCAACTCACTGTACAAAAGTAGAGATGATTGATAGGACTGCATGAAAACAAGACATTGTATGTGTGTGTGCATGTGTGTATTTGTTCAAGTGTATAATACACAATGATGTAAATTGTTCAGTTCTCTGTGATCTAAGAAATTTGGTTCACACATATATTCAGAAACAAAATTATTATTAGAAGACATTATTACAACCCTGAGTACCGAAAGTTGGGCAGCTAATAAATTCAAATGAGAAATAACTGACTAAATAAATAGTTCTCTTATTTCCCAGGGCATCTATTTGAAGAACAACAGGAGAAAATTGGACTCTCAAAAGTGAAATGGTTATATTCATAAATCAGAGGACGCCAAGTAGTATCTTTTCAGACTAAAATTTCATTAAAAGATACAGACTTTTACTCTATCTCACATGTAACTTGCTTCATCAGATGCATGGAATGTCTAAACTGATGTAGGATTTAAGTCGGAATGAGCTGGAGTTTGGAGAGGGAAGGGAAGTCAGGATGGTTGGGTAAAAGCAAGTTACATGTGAAATAGTAATAAGTATCTTATCAATTAACAATTGCAATGTGTGCAGCAATCTCTCACTCAATTCTGCTGGTAAAGTACCTTCTTTTCCAAAACAGCTATTCTAAGGTCTGTGGTGGATTGCCCTTGGAGTTTGAAATGGTCTGTTGTTACTTTGTCCTTGTTTTGAAACTTGATGATAGGTAAGTAGGTAGGTAGGTAGGTAGGTAGGTAGATAGATAGATAGATAGATAGATAGATAGATAGATAGATAGATAGATAGATAGATAGATAGATAGATAGATAGATATAGATATAGATATAGATATAGATATAGATATAGATATAGATATAGATGTCTCTATATATATATGACTATTAATCCTTTTGTGCGTAACTTGATGTGCAGGTCCATCAATACTCTTCTTTCAAGTCTAACTTTCGCTTCCATATAATGTCATAGGGAATCCCATGATCTGCAGTATTCTGATCTTCATAGATATAGACAGATCACAGCATTTGAGCATCTGCTGTATTAAATGCCAGAACGCTTCATAGCGGACCTCAGCTTTAAAAAAGCAGGCCTTTAACTTCACCATGTTCACAATTAAAGGAAAAAATGTTGAACTCACATACATGAAAAGGTTTTAGGATATTTCAGATGGTCTCGACAAACACAATAGTTTTTTTAGCATATGGGTAGTTCTTGGCTTATCTCCATTCATTCAATGATGTTCAAAGTGCTGAAAACAATGAACGTACAACTGACCCTCAAAGTTCTGGACATCACAGTATCTCTGAAGTCACTTGATTGAGCTTTGTGAACTCAGGTGTTCAACTTGTAATTAAAACATTGCAAGGAGTCGTGTTCAGGCGATCTCCATGTGTGACCTTCCCTGCCAACTGGAAGGGAAAGTTGCAAGTTGTTCCAGCAAGTCCCACCAGCTTTTCTGCATTCACCCGGCTATATGCCTGCACCACACAGCATACCTTTGCTGTGCTTGTGTGATGCTTCAGCACTCCCATCCCTGGCCTTCCCTGACTAATGCACACTTACCAGGCCTTCCCAATCTCTCCCACCCATCTTGCAGTATCACTGCACACCTTATCTGCAGCTTCTGGCACTTCCCACTTAACAATCCATGGGTCTGGAATTACAATGGAAACTGGGACTGCTGGGAAAGCTGTTGCTAATAAATGTGGTCCATTTTAGACACATTAATTGCTTAGTGCTGTCAATTCCAGTCCCACTAACCATTTTAACCTGGGAAATATCTTTATTATAATTTTTAAATTGATAAAGAACTTGTCTCACATGTAACTTGCATCTGCCTAACCATCCTGATTTTCCCATCTCCATCTCATCCTAATTTAAAGCCTACATCAGTTTAGTCACTTGATGGATCTAATGAAGTGAGTTTAGCTCATGAAAGCTTATCCATTTTAATTGAATTTATTATTCTTAAAAAATGCTACCCAACTCCAGATTTTTTGGTATCACAGACTCTCTTTATATAATATCTGAATTCATAAATCACAGTGATAATCCCTTATCCTCTGTTGGATGCCTGGTGCATTGGGGATGTTTAATAACATGCCTTTACTTAAAATGCTCAGCTAAATGATAAGAAGTAAGTAACTTGGCTCATTAAAAAGAACAACAACTAAGTAAAATACTTGTTGTGGTCCACCAGCAGCTTGCGGAGCTGGTAGTGGAGTCAGACAGCGATGAGGCTGAGGAAGAACATGGGCCAGTCCTGAAGGCTAGGGAAGGCCTGGATGAGGGCTCTGCGTCAGAGACAGAGATGAGGCCAGGGCCATCGGGGAGTGAAGTGCGGACTGCAGAACCTCCAGAAATGATAGGAGTGAGGCAGAGGAACAGGAGGAGCCTGTTCCTAATGCACACATGAGAAGAGCTGCCAGAAGGCAAGAGCAGCTCAAGCAAAGAGGACAACTTGGGAGTAGGGCCAAGAGTTGATCGGCCCCTCCCATAAGGTTTAAAACAGCAACGACGTTTGGGCTTTGCCGAAAAACAATGTTGATAGCTTCGATGTCTTCTTCGTCTTCGTCTTCGTCTTCGTCTACGTCTTGTATTTATTTTTGTATCTGTGACTTCTGAACATTTGCCAAGAAAGGCCTTTGGCAGTTTGCCTAATTGGACTAAGGTTTGCGATAGGACTGAGGAATTTATGTTGGGAGGAATTTGCTTTAATTTATTGAATGACGCTGGGAATGAAATAATTCTCAGTTGTTCGAATACAGTTTGTTTGTTTTTTCACTGACTGATTTTCCTACTACTTAGTTGGGCCTGGATCACAACAATACTAAGTAAACTTAGTATTTTATACTAAGGTTGAAGGCCCCCAGGTCATAGCAATACCTAGACCAGGAAATATAAAAAAGAAATTCTTGAGAAAAAAGCAATGAGAAACCACTTCTGTATCCACTGCTACCAGCTCACCTCCACAACACAGAGACAGAGACAGAGAGACAGAGAGGGAGGGAGGGAGAGAGAGCAATGCAATCAACAAGAAGGATTTTTTTTCTTTCAAATAAATAGAAATAGCATCTGTAGAAATACTGAAGTCATCTATCATCCACTCTCCGGGGCTACACAAGTTTAATTTTAGGAAGCTTAATGCATCATACACTTCTAATCCATGATATATTCTGTTAGATCAGGCGATGGAAGAGACAGGACACAGTTCCAACAGTAACAACAGCTCTTTAATAGTGGATCGGTGTAACCCAGCAGCCGGCTCGTCCAACAGCTTGCCCATTTATAGGGAGCTGTCAGATGGGTCAGCCAATGAGGTTTGAGTATTTTCCCGCCGGTTTGGCAGACCTGAGTGAAGCCTATGCTCACTCCTATTCAATATGTAACACCTCTCCCCTCCTGGACAAAACATAGTCCAATCAGAGTCCAATCACGTTTACAAAAGTAGTCACGTAGGTAGGTGGGGCTTTGTCGAGCCCTAGATGACCTGTGCAACTCAGTTGGTTCCTGGGCATCGGCCTGAGCAGTTGGATTTGTTGTTGGTTCAGTACTTGCCAATAGAATCTTCAGGATTTTGTCGTGAGGCGTGGTCAGAGTCTCTAGGCCCAACCCCTCTGGAAATCTGCACTGGAGTCTCGGTTCCTCAGGTGGGTGTTCCCACTGTACAATTGGGTTTGAGTCATTGTTAGACATTTATTTATTTTGTTGGCTAGTGCCTGCAGGGTTCAGCCTCTTATTGGATTGAACTGTTTCTGGTGGTCGCAGCGGTGAGCTTTCACGACAGAGTTGGTCCAAGTGCCATTACCACAATCTACCATCCTCCAGCTCTACCTTGTACGAGCGAGGACCATATATTTCTACTACAGTGGCTGGAATCCAGAGGGCACCTCTGGCATAGTTTCAGGCGTATACTCAGGTCCCAATGTTAAATGACCGGATTTTCCCCATAGTCAGGAGGTGTCTCAGCTATATAATTTGGGTGTAATTGGTCTAGTTGTGAAAAGATTCTCCTTCCCATGAGGAGTTCCAAAGGGCTTCTGTTAGTTGTTGCACTTGGGACAATATATTGCACTAGGAGAAATTTATCAATTCATGCTTGTCAATTTCCTGGGCCCATTCTGGACAGTGCCTCTTTTGCGAATTGCACCACCCATTGCAATCCACAAAGGGGGCAACAAGGGCATGTCTGATCCCATACTCTGCCAGGAATAGTTCAAATGGGGGCCCGTTACCCGATACCAAAACATGGGGGGGGGGCATGCGTGGCGAATAGTTACTGGAGCATACAGATGACTGCTTCGGCTGTAGTTGTAGACATCAGGAATATCTCCAGCCATTTAAAAAATTGACCACAATTAGAAAGGTTAGGCCCTTCACAGGTCCTGCCCTGCAAAGTCAATATGCACCCAGGACCATGGTGCATTAGGGGTTTCCCATTCCCTGGCTGGAGTAGAGGGGGTGCCATTCTGGATTCCTGAAACAGTGAGCAGGTGGCGACCCATTCCGCTATTTCATGATCCATATTTGGCTACCAGACATAGTTTCGAGCCAGGGCTTTCATCCTGACTAATCCAGGATGTCTCACATGTAAGACTTCCAGCACAGCATGTCTTAATCGGGGGGTGGGGGTGGGGGTATGACAACCCTCTCCCCTTACAACAGACATCCCTTCAACACAGATAATTCATTTCAGCGCATATAATATGGTTCTACAGTACCCTGAAGTGAGCTATCTGGCTACCACCGCCATACACAATTCATGATTTGCATTAAGTCTTTATCTTTAGCTGAGTATCTTGCAATTTTGGTTGCAGTAATTGCCCTGGTATCAATGTCCTTGATAAGGAGAGCCAGGCAAATGGAGGCAGGCCTTCAACCAGAGTAGGCAGCGGGCAGCGGCTGAGAGCGTCTGCATGGCCCAGGGACTTCCCCGGCCAGTGAATCAGCCAGTAGCTGTAAGCCGCCAGAAAAATAGTCCACCTGGTTATTCTGGGGGACAAGATTGTTGGTGTGGGGCGGTCTCCAACCAATAAACCCAGAAGGGTTTTATGATCGGTGACAAGCACAAAGTCTCTTCTGTTCAGGTAGTCGTGGAACCTCTGGACCCCAGCGACTGCAGCCAGAGCTTTCCTGTCTAGCTGGCTGTAGTTCTGCTTGGTGAAGGACAGGGTCCTAGAGTAATAGGCAATGGACACCTCACTGCCATTAGGAAGACAGTGGCTAAGGACAGCCCCGACCCCAAATGGGGAGGAATCACACATTAGCACCAATAGTAGAGTCTCGCTATAGTAGACTAGCACACTGATGATAAAAGTCTTTTTACCACTTCAAATGCGGTGGATTTAGCATGACCCCCAGATCCAGGAAGATCCAAGATTTTTGACAGGGCCAAGGCACTCGTCGCACTGGCAGCTGTGCAAATGGTGCCCAGGGCAAATCTCCAGAACGCACTGCAAGCACACTGCACTCCGGTTCAATCCAAGTTCATTCAATGGCACAAATTCCATAGCAGAGTGCAGGAGAAAGGTGAATCTGTCAACCATTACGTGGCTGCACTGAGAAAGGTCGCGGCCTACTGCGAGTTTAGAGAATTGGAGGACATATTGCTGGAGCAGCTCATCAGTGGAGTGAGGGATATTATCTTACAGAGGCGGCTGTCAGCAAAGCCTAACCTCACTCTATAGAGATAATCAGGGGTGGGCTGCTGGGAATTCACAGGGATTCGGGAGAACCTCTATGTTTCTGTGCAGTTCAGAGAACCCTCAAATCGCATTCCTGGCTGGCCTTCTGTCCCTCCCAGGAGTCCCCACATGGCCCATTTTGGATGCAGGTAAGTGCAGGGGGTGCAAGAAGGCTTGGAGAGGGTGAAAAATGGGCCTACTGGAAGTTCAGGAAGGGTGGAAATGTGCCTGTTTCTAGACTCCAGAGGGCCTCTGGAGCTGGAGAGGGCATTTTTGCCCTCCCAGAGGCTCAAGGAAAACCTCCGGAGCCCAGGGAGGGCAAAAATGCCCCCCACTATGATACACGAGGCCGACTAGGCCACACCCATCATGGCCAAGCTCACCCGGCAGAAACCCCCTTGCTAAAAATTTTGAAGCCCACCCCTGGATATAATCCAGAAGAACTTCCTCTGAATGATGAAGCATGGCACTCTGAAGTAGAAAGAAGGCGAGGCAGCAAATAGATCTGCTGAAAATGTAGTTTGATATACTTTCAAATACTTGCGGAAGATTTATTGATGCAAATAACAATTACTGGGAATAATAAATTACTGGGAACTGATACACTTAACAAAATGACCTACATGCAACTCTTTCCTATGGATTTTTGAATAGAAAGCAAGACATTTCTCAGGCAACATGCATAAGCAGATAATATCTATATGTGCTACCTTATCTACATCTTTCATTTTTTTAAGCACTGTATATACTTTGGATTGCTTAAAACAGTATAACTATAAATAATAAATTAAGCCAAGTTTTAATGCAATTCTGTGAACTTCAATGGATGTAGCGCTGAGGGCTAAATCAGGCCAAATCTATATTTATGCTCCAAGCTAGAATTTATATATTCCGTACACACGGGATACATAATTTAAGCAAATAAGTGTCATCACTGTTATTTTCAATACTGAAAAACACAGAAAGATCTCAAAATTTTATGAGTGAGACAGTCATATATATTTAATGGTAAATCTGTTTTCGCAACAGGAAAGCAAAGAAAGATGTTTTTATATTGTTCTAAGAAGTGTGAAATTGGGGGGAGGGCTGACAAAGTTACACGTACATTCCCTTGCATTTAGTTACGGAACCATTGCAAATATGTCTGGTTTTGTTTTTAAAAAGTAATATTACGCCTGCAAAGTTTAATTTTTTTCTTGAATCTTTAAATGTGAATCTATTGTGTAAATGTTTGTTGAGTTGGGTTCCTATAGTCTTGCCATTTTCAGTATTTTTTTTTCAGATGGAAGCTATACTCGTATTAGAGTATACCCTAAGTATTACGGTATACCCTAAGTATTCCCAAACATTGATTCCTGTAGTTAAAAGGAATACTGCAAGAAAATTAACATGGAAAGCCGAAACTTTCACTGAGTATGAGATGATAACTTTGCAACAAGTTTTTGTGGAATCCGGTAACGTAGAAGAGCAATAAATGATTTTGGTTACTTCTAATATTTCGTACAAATAAAATTTCCTTCAAATCTAGCTTAAATCCTGCCTTCATGGATATGTCTATGCTGTCCATGGATGTCTTCATGGATATGTCTATGTACCGGCCTTGTCAATCATAGAATTGTTATTGCTTTCTTTTAGAATGTTTTCTCAACTTCCTAGTCTAACTTAACCTGGCCTTTTAATTTCCTAGAACTGTCTCATTCAAGTATCGATCAAGTTTGCCTTAGCAGGTGCTATGTCTGCTAAACCATCCAATAAGTACCTAAACAATTATTCCAAGTATATTTTCCAAGTATGTGTTTCAAGATAAATAAAATCCATATTGCAATAAATCCTAACCAACAAGCACCAGTTTCTTCTATGGATACATGACAGAGATAGCATAAAATATTGTACCATGTACTTTGACAATATTCTCTGCACTTTGGAAATGCAATACTTCTTTGGGATAGACTATGTACCATATAAAAGCTGAAGATTGACCTCTTTACAGTAAATAAAGGAAAAGGTCTTTCTATCCAACAAATTATGGAAAAGACATTTCTAACCAATAAGTGACAGAAAAGTCTGAAGACATATTATTATTATACAGGGACCAACATACTAACTTGGCAAGAAACAGTCATTATATGTTTTCTGCATTTTCTGGCAATAAACAGCATGAAATATGTGATCGCCAATAAAATGAAAGCTTTTTTATGCTTGATCATATTACCGTATTTATTTTATTTTACTCAATTTTTGTAGGAGCTCAAGCAGCTTTCATGGAAGGCTCCCTCATTATTATTCCCACAAAATTTATCTCATGAGGTTGATTGGACACCAATTGATTGAGTGACCAAAAGTTAGCCAAGTAGGTTTCATATTTGAAGGAGGACTTGGACCTGGATATCTCCAATCCTAGATCAACAACTTAACTGCTATATTATGACAATAGTGAATTGTCTCTCATACACCCAACACCTGAATGCACATAGCAGCAACGTCTGTGTATCTTAATGTCTTTTAAGAAATCTTTTGCCATCATGCACTCTGTATATGTAGGCTTCAACATTGTACAGAATTCTTGCAAATAAGTCCTCAGCTAACAGAACAAAATAAGAATATGTAGTGGGTTTTTTGAAAAGAAAAATATGCTTGAAATCAAATTATAATTTTCTGTCCCATTAACTAATAAAACTGTAGTGCCTGGATGCTTGTATGCATTGTATGGTATCATTACATGAATAAATATTAACATATAATAGCATATTGCTATTTTCTTACCAACCATAGTATTCTACCACCACCACAAAAAAACAAAACAAAAAACAAAACAGTGGTGACGCAAGTGGTTAGAATGCAGTATTGCAGGCTAATTCTGTCCACTGACAGGAGTTCAACACTGACAGGTCTTGAGGTTGACTCAGCCTTTCATCCTTCTGAAGTCAGTAAAATGAGGACTCAGATTATTGGGGGCAATATGCTGATATTTGTAAACCACTCAGAACCTGCTGTATAGCACTATAGAGCAGTATATAAATATAAGTGCTATTGCTACAACAACAAAAAATGTGGATGGAACATAATATTATTCTACCTATCAAATTTACGTTAGTATATTTAATACTTTTTTTAATTTTCTCTCACCATGAAGCTTTTAAGGTTGCTCACATCGGGATAATTCAAAGCAATCAATAACACTATAAAAATATGGAATGCAAGGGGAAAAACAAGCAAAATGTAGGGTTGAAGCTTATTTCTAGATAGGCTTCAAAATAGCAATAGACTGACAGTAAATGAGTAAATTATCCGCTTGTTAGGCAAATCTGGTTTCCCCCATTGATTTGGCTTGTCAGAAACAACAAGGGAAGTGGCAAATGGCAATTACATGACCCTGGTATGCTGAAACCATCATAAATACACACCAGCTGCTAAGCACTTGAATTTCGATCATATGACAATGGGGATGTCACAATAGTCATTTGATTAGAAGACCTTCAAGGTCTTCTAATCAAATGGTCCCTCCAACTCTTTTATTCTAAGTTCCCTCCAACAAGGTCCCTCCAACTCTTTTATTCTAAGTTCTATGTTCATATCATAAGTCAGTTTTCTCAGTGCCTAGATTTCCTATAGTGTATAAGATTCCCTATAGAGGATACCATAATCTTGGACATTTATAATTGTGACTTTTTATCATCAACATTTCCTTGTTGATAAATGATAGATCTATTATCCCAACATGAATCTCACCTCTTTGTAAATAATTCATAATTTCTGAAAACATGGATTTTCTACCACTATTTATTTTATGCCATACTTTCTTTTATGCTTTCTTATCACGTCTAAGATTTTTTTTTAAAAAAAACCATAGAAAATGTGTGCAAAAGCAGAGTAAATTGCTTTTCAAGTGTAGCTGAAAGTTTTTATTCACGTGGCATGCCATATTTACTCAGCCCTTTCCCCATTAAGGAGATTAAAACTGCTTAACTCAAAAATTGTAACTTGCAGTCGGTTAATTGAAATGGAAATATTTTAATAGGCTGAAAGGCATCTTTCAGTGCATCAAGAAATAAACATGACTTCCCGGGCCAAATCTAGCAATCATTAATTTATTTAGTCCTGTTTCAATCTGATAATACTTTTAGAAAACCTTACCACAAACACATTAGCATACACTTCCAGCTCAGGAAAAAGAAAAGGAAACCATCCTCAAGCAATGCACTGGTTACCAAATTTAAGGGAAGCAAACCTGTTCAGAACAATGAACATTGATGCACATAAATAGTGTCTGCTGTCTAACTACATATTCGTCTCATCACAAGGGCTGGCACTAGTTCATTACAGCTTTGCCCTGGGGTGCCCGTTATAAAGCAATGAAAAGTGACTGCTCAGAGGATACCAAATGATGAGGTCAGATAGGGAAACATGTCAGATAAAGCATAGATAAAGAGACAGAGCAGAGAATTGCCTGGGAGAAAACTATTATTACTAATGATTGGATTGCTAGTTGATATATAAAGCAGCTCCCTATGATTAAAACTTTAACTACCTAAAGCCTCAACTAGCAAAATGTGCAACTTCTCTGACTGGCACATTTTATTCAAGGCATAAACTCTTATGAGCTGCAGCCTAGTTCATCAGACGTATTTGATCAGTGACCTACAGCTCGCAGAAGCTAACACCTTTTAATAAAACATGTTAGTCAGAAAAAGTGCTCCCAGACTCCTCCTGATTTTTTTTTTTTAACCACCGTAGACTAACACTCTCTGCCCACAAAATATGTTTCCAGGTTTTCATGAAGACCCAGAGCAGAGTATTAGGATGTTGGCAATCTTCTGTATGAAAATGTTTCCATGCTCCTCAACCAAATTTTTGTGTGAAAATTTGATTTGTGCATTTAATATCTGCAAAATATTTTATGCATCAACAATTTATTTTAAAATATTTGATGTCCTATTTAACTATACATAAAATATTTTAAAATCTTGTTTTAAAGTTTTCTGGACAGGCTTCACTCAGTACCTCACTAATATCAGAGGCATGGAGAATGAGTGTGGTGAGAAAGGCATGGGATCAGGTTACCTGAAGAACTAGCTCATCCCAATTACATTATCCCATTCGACTCAATGAGCCAGGGAAGATATGTTGCGGATCCCATCAGTTAAAGAAGAATCC
The DNA here is from genome assembly GCA_030761175.1 of Masticophis lateralis. Classification (NCBI taxonomy): domain Eukaryota; kingdom Metazoa; phylum Chordata; class Lepidosauria; order Squamata; family Colubridae; genus Masticophis; species Masticophis lateralis. Next base: position 121,218,792 of record JAUDYJ010000001.1, read on the forward strand.
AAGAAGGGAGCCTTCACTGTCATTGTCCCCACCTTTGGAACATCTTATCCTCAGAGTTGAAATGACCATCACTCTTCTGGCCTGCTGAGAGAGTGTTAAGACATGGCTCTGCCAATTGGGGTCAAAGAGGGATATGAGTCCTTCAGGGATGGGTGATCATGTGTGGGTCACTCTCCCTCCTTTTTTATTTTTTTTAATATTTCAATTTTAATTGCAACTTTGTTCTTCATTCTGTTTTATCTCTGATTTTTATTGATGTTTTGAACTACTTTTCATGTTTTATTGTAAACCTAGAGTCACATTTATTGTAAGCATAGAGTCACTTAAATGAGATGAGTGATGTAGAAATAAGAGATCTTGGGTATTTTTACAATAAAAAACACCAACCGTATAGCTACAGGTAAATACTAATTTCAGACCAGCTATAATATGTTATAATGTTTTCATTTCCAGAGCTGCAAAATAAAAACGGAGCTACCATAACCATCTCCTAGCCTTCACGGGCTACATCCAAATTCCTTTAAAATATACACAACACAGATACATACTCTGGAACACTGGAAACAGTCCTGAACTGTTTGTTGTGTTGTACATCACTCCACCTTTGCAGAACTAGTATAACGTAGTATTTCAGCTTTCACCTCATTTATTGCAATGCACATATAATAATGATGTTTTTCAGCATTACCTGTCCACCTGCCTTGCTTCAAAAATCACCACTCTGGTAAGAAGTTTGAATATTAGAAATTCCTACCCTGAAATACATACACTACATGTAAATCTAAAAAGCCTGAACGATGATGATGATGAGTTTGCTTTCCTTATCCGCAGCTTCTTTTGCCAATCAGCGTATATATGATGTATTCCTGTGATGGTTTATTCATTATTTTAGAAAATAATGAACGGCGCAACACAAGTGGCATTTCCTACAAAACAAATGGGCAGAATGGTTTTTCCTTTTATCTTGGTTTAATAAAAGAAGTCTGGGATTGTGTCTCAGCAGAACAAGGCATCTATAGCCTCAGTTCACTTTTCCTAGGGTTCAAGCCAATGAGTGAACATTATGTCTTCTATTTATCAGCTTTAGAAACAGCATTTTTTCTTTGCATCTGTTATTTGTAGATTATTATTCTTATCACTAATAGATCTTTGCCTTATCAGGAAAATCTCCCGCTATCTAATTCATTTCATCGGGGTTTTTGTTCATCTCCCTTTTTCTTGCTCTCAATAAAGCTTTTGGGGAGACTTCAACAACTCAGCAGTATACAATAGAGCATGGCATCTAGAGCTGCAAAAGGAAGGAAAAAATCTGAGGAACCATTTTGTGAATGTGCTTTCTTCTAAGCCAGAGGTATACAGTTGCAGCTCTCCCAAATGTGAGGGATCATCTTCAAAGCCCTGCAAAGTTGTCATTTCAATTTTATTTGATACAAAGGTGGATCTTAACCACATAAAGAGTAATCATGTTAATTGCATTTAATTAATTCATTTTGCAATGAAATAATATTTAGATTATGATTTGCTTCTGCTCACTTGTATTTTGCGGGCGGGAAAAAGAGATTGGGCCCCAGGATAACATTTAAATCCTAAATTTAGCTACAGCTTTAAAATATTGTACATCCTATATTAAGGTATTGTTGCCTCTGTTTATAACTTTTTGGCCCTCACAATACCTGATAAAATAGGGGAGTTTATGGATCAAAGGAATTCCATGGCAGAGGTAAATTTAACCTCAGAGACTTAATTAAACTAACCTCCACTAAGTCAATTGTATTGTGAGAATACCTAACTCATTGAGCAGACCTATTACTGGAGAAGAGAAACAGCATTACATTACTGATCTATAGGTGCTTTTTTTCAAGAGGCAACTGATCTTTCTGGTTTTCCTTTGAAGACGTTTCGCTTCTCATCTAAGAAGCTTCTTCAGCTCTGATTGATAGTGGCGAATGGAAGAAGTTTCTTGGATGAGAAGCGAAACATCTTCAAAGGAAAACCAGAAAGTCCAACTGCCTCTTGAAAAAAGCATCTTTGGGACAACCATGACCTGGATGACTGAGGATCTCCATAGACATTCCATTACTGAATACATCTCCTAAGCATTGATTGAAGCATTTAAGAGTTACAGATTCCCAAAATATCCCTGTTCAGTGTGATGCAGTCTTATAGGCATATGGATGGTTGAATAATGGATTAGTTGCAAGGAACTGGGAATGTCTTTGAGGACTCTACAAAGGTGCAGCTAGTCCAGAAAATTCTGGTAGAAAGAATTTATAGATAAACATTCAATTTAAAACCATGCCTCTTTTTTGTTGGGATTAATTGACAGTCAATTACAAGAGAGTCATGTGGGATTATTTTTAAGTGTGATTAATGTGGCAAGAGTAATATATGCACAAAAATGGAAATGAATATCCACAACGGAAGAATGGTTGGAGAAAACGACAGAGCTAGCAGAGATGGCCAAATTGTTTGATTAGAAAAAGATCAACAGCAACATTTATCAGTGATTGGAAGTCCCTTATAGACTTTTTGCTGAAGAAGCCAAAAATGAGCCTTTGATTTATGAGCTTGAAGATTTGAAAGGGTAGCTTATGGAAAAAGGAAAATTATGATGTAATGAAAGTGAGAGAGAGGAGGGGGGAGGGGAAGAAAGAAAAGAATAAAATATAAACGTATTTATAACTGTAATCAAAAGGACTGGAAACCACTTTTTAAATAATATTTTCTTTTCTATTTGTATTTCTCTTAGATTCTGTTACTTATTCACTATTCGTCATTTTTTGCTTTCTAATATTTGTATTGTTTTTATGTTGTTAAAAATTTCTTCAATTAAATTAATTAATCAAATTAACAAAAAGAAAGCTGCAACTGGTCCAGAATGCAGCAAGGTGAGCAATTACAGTGTGTACCGGTAGTCCTCGACTTACAACCGTTCATTTAATGGCCATTCAAAATTACAATGGCACTGAAAAAGTGTGACGATTTTTCACACTTACAACAGTTGTAGCATCCCCATAATCATATGATCCAAATTCAGATGCTTGGCAACTGGTTCATCCTTATGACTATTGCTGTGTCCCAAGGTCATGTAAAACCCTTTTGTGACCTTCTGACAAGTAAAGTCAATGGGGAAGCCAGATTCACTTAACAACCGGATGTACTCACTTATCACCTGCAGTGATTCACTTAACAACTGTGGCAACAAAGGTCGTAAAATGGGGCAAAATTCACTTAAGAAATGTCTCATTTAACAACAGAAATTTTGGGCTCAATTGTGGTAGTAAGTCAAGGACTACCTGTAGTACTCCATGAATTGAATTATCTAATCTCAGTGTGCTTCTGGATATCACCTGTCACATACTACAGTAGAGTATGTGACTCTACTCCCCGACCCCAAAATAGTTAGTCCCCCAGTCAATGCAATGATATGTTGCCATAATCATTGATGTGCAGATTTGACTGGATGAACAGCTGCCTGGGATAAGAACATTATAAGAATTTCTTTTATGGATTTCCCCCTCCCCCCATATCACCAAATAATAAATTTGCAACTAATTAAATTTTTCAAAATTGTGTTCTTTTCTTTTTTATACTTACAGTTACCTATTTTATTTCTTTTCTTTTCTTTTCTCTCTTAGTTTTTATAGTATTGTTTTATTCAAACCCTTAATAAAATTATTTGAAAAAGGAAATGGTGACAGTAGCTTTCTTAAAGACTTAGGGAAATGGTATGTCCATGAATGCATTATGTCTTTTGGGAAACAGATCTTGCAAAACAACACTTTATATATCAAGAAGAAATGTTGCATTTATAAAAGTTCCAAGGCTTCCAAAAACCTAAAAGCAGAAGCAAAACTAGACCTAGTAATCTGGTTAAATTAACATTAGCATGAAATTCAGAGACATCGAAGGAAGCCATGATTTTGTCTGTGGAAGTGCTCTCTTGTTATATTTGCAGACAGTTGGGGACAATCTTTGTAACAGCTACACTGATCCTGTTCTCTATTCTGATCACTATTTTGAGGGAGGGTGCATTTGCACAGCCCAAAAGGGATTGTGCATGCATGTGTGTATTTTGTTAGTATATTTATTATAAAAGAGAGAGAAAACAATAATGTTGCATATTTTCTATTTTATTATGTGACAAGAGGGGTTTTTTTGTGATGAAGGTTGGAAGTTGTTTCTTTACATACTTTTCTCTTTATTATAGTCTTACTTTTCTCCTTTCTCTTGCATTTTCTACTCCTTTAATTTGTATTAAACATTATTACTATCATGAAAATTCTTAACAAAAAATTATATACAAAAAGATTATAAAGTGTTTAGAGTGATGATGAGTGCTCAATGGAACAAAATCAAAGTTGAATACAGAAAAAGAAACTAGACTCCTTTATTTTGCTTTTGCTGCAAGCCAAAAGCACCACCTCATTTGCAGTACTTATGAATTAAATTCTCCATTAGCTTTTGCTATGCAAATGTCAATTATTATTTTTCTTCACTGCTGTACAGTTCTCTGTTCATCATACATTAAACTTTTAAATCTAGCTTTTGAAGTTTCTGAACCAATGTTTAATACATTTTCATGGCAGAAACCCTATCAGTTTTCACTGTTCGTTTCAGTTGTTTAGTTATGGATGTTTTGAACTACAGTTGAAAGTCCCTTCTGCAAATCAAACAGAAACAAGCAGCACCTTTGTAATGTATACAATAGTTTTGCATATTTGATCAAATACTCAAAAGCAAATTCAATTTAGTATTCATTTGTAGAACAGCAAACCCTTTATTGTCAGCATTTAGGGTCATTCTTTTGTGGAAAATCAGAGAGAAGATTTTAAGGAGCCTTCCTCTTTGAAATACAATCCCTCTTTGAAATACAATCTACTCAGTAATAGTCTTCAGGAAAGTAAGCAGAAAAGGAACTTTGGTTATGTGCCATCAAGTTGATGCCAACTCTTACAATAATCTGCCCTTATCTTGGTCCTTCACATCTTCCAATGGTGCACCCATTATAGCAGTAACTCAGTCTATCCACATTACCGCTGATCTTTCCCTTCTTCTCTTTCCCAACTAAAGAGTCGGGAAATTAACTCCAGAGAGTTAAACCTTCATGTAATATTTCCAAAGTATGATCATTTGAGCCTGGTCATTTGTGCCTTGGGTGAGAACTCTTGATCATTCTGTTTGTTTTCTTGACTGTCATGATATATTCAGGAGTTTCCTCTAAACCAAAGTTCAAAAGCATCAATTCTCTTCCTATCCAGTTTCTTCGAAGTCCAAATTTTGTTTCAATAAAGTGTCAAAAGAAAAAACATTGCCTGAATGATTTTGACCTTTGTAGCTATAGATATATCTGAATATCTTTCCCAAGGCCTTGTCTTTCTCAGACATTTCTGGCACCTCCTTTTCCACATAAAGGTCTAATCTGTGTTGGGGGGTCCTAGCCACAGCAACTTTAATCTTTAAAAAAAATAGTAAGGTTATCACTATATAAAACTATATAAAACAACTAGAGAAATAAAACTTTTTTTTTCAGATTTACTTTCTATGAAGACCCCTGGGGAGTATAACTTTGTGATTTGATGTATTCAACCTTTTCAGCTCAGAAAATAGGATTTGTTAAACTTTGCGCATGAACAACTATATATATTAACTTGTCCCAAAGGCTCTAGTACAAGCATTCAGTCTCAAATCCAGGATTCTATATACTTTATCTGTCACACAAGGCAAAGAAGGATAACTGGTTATAGATTCTACATGCTCCAGTCAATGTAATTCAGAACCAGCAGTACTCATAATATCCCCCCCCCCCCAAAAAAAGCTGTTGCAGTGATATGTATAATGCTGTCCATATCTAGAATTGCTATTCATATGACTGTCTTTATTTACCAGGTCATAGCTTCCTTCATCATTCCCTTGGAAAAATTGCAGGGAGATGTGTGTGTGTGTGTGTGTGTGCGTGCGTGTGTGTGTGTGTGTACATATACATATACATATACATATACATATACATATACATATACATGTACATGTACATGTACATACACACACATACATATGCATAGGCATAGGCATAGGCATAGGCATAGGCATAGGCATAGGCATAGGCATAGGCAAAAGAACATCTGAACATTTGTCACTAGACTATGCCCAATTTAAATTACGTTTAAGATTGTAGATCTTGAAGATGTACCGTATCTTTCCTTCCTTTTGCTTCAAAAAGTGGGGTTGCACTGAGGTCTTCAATCACAGTATTAAGTTACATCATTAAAAGGAATCTCACAAAAGATAAAAGCTGATAATACCCTACCAAACAGCCAGAGATTTGCAGAGTTGTGCTGCATCTGGTGTTCTGAGCTGTTAATGTTTGCAACCTCCCTTACAAAAAAGAGAAAATCAGGATTTCCTCTGCATTTTTATCTAAAAGAGTTACACCTATTATACATTATAGGTGAAGTTGGGATTAAACTAAATGTAGCAACAAAAAGGCAAACATTATTCTACCAACAGAAGAGAATATTTTTAGCTCAGGGTTTGTCCGTGGATCCTTTGATGCTCTCTGAGCTGGATTATTTCCTTGTAGATGTTTCAGTACCCTATGTTACCTAGTTGGAAAATGAAATGTCCACAGGAAATCTAGATGAGATGGCACATAAATCTAATAAATAAATAAATAAATTAAATAAATAAAAGCAACCAAACTGAGAGAGTACAAAGGACCCCAAAGGTAATGTTTCTTGGTACATGGTTAATACAAAATAGAATTTCTTTGTGTTGGCCTCTAAACAATATATGTTGTCAATTACACTTTAATTCAATAAAGAATCGCATTGATGGACAAATTGTAAAGGCAATAAGAAATAAAAATTCAGATTAAAAATCCCAAATTGCAGTTAAATGCTTTTAATGATGAATCTGCATATAGATGGGAGGTTAAACAACTAGCCTCGTGGTGAGAACAGAACAATCTGGAACTGAACACACTCAAAACCGTAGAAATGGTGGTGGACTTTAGGAGAAACCCTCCTATACTACCAAATCTTAAAATAATAGACAACACAATATCAACAGTAGAGACCTTCAAATTTCTCAATTCTACCATATCTCAAGACCTAAAATGGACACCCATCATCAAAAACGTCATCAAAGAAGCACAACAAAGAATGTTCTTTCTGCGCCAACTCAGAAAGCTCAAATGGCCCAAGGAGTTGCTGATACATTTCTACAGAGGAATTATTGAATCTGTCATTTGTACCTCTATAACTGTCTGGTTTGGTTCTGCAACCCAACAAGACAGACACAGACTTCAGAGGATAATTAGAACTGCAGAAAAAACAATTACTACCAACCTGTCTTCCATTGAGGACCTGTATACTGCACGAGTCAAAAAGAGAGCTGTGAAAATATTTACAGACCCCTCGCATCCTGGACATAAACTGTTTCAACTCTTACCCTCAAAATGACACTATAGAGCACTGCACACCAGAACAACTAAGCACAAGAACAGTTTTTCCCTGAATGCCATCACTCTGCTAAACAAATAATTCCATCAACACTGTCAACCTAGTTATTAAGTCTGCATTACTATTAATTTTCTCATCGTTCCTATCACCCATCTCCTCCCGTTTATGATTGTATGACTGTAACCTCGTTGCTGGTATCCTTACGATTTATATTGACTGTTTCCTAATGTGATTTGATTGCTTATTTGTTTCCTATGACTATCATTAAGTGTTGTACCTTATGATTCTTGACAAATGTATCTTTTCTTTTATGTACACTGAGAGTTTATTCACCAAGACAAATTCCTTGTGTGTCCAATCACACTTGGCCAATAAAGAATTCTATTCTATTCTATTCTATTCTATTCTATTCTATTCTATTCTATTCTATTCTATTCTATTCTATTCTATTCTATTCTCCTCTTTTGGTTATAGGATTCATTCTGCCATTACTTTGGATGTTCTGCATATTTCTTTCTAAAGACAATGTGTAGACTTAAAGGCATACAAAGCTACAGAATTTTACTAGCTATAAGTTTTATCTGAAGGTAGTAAAATCACCTTACTATTGTAGGGGATAATTTTATAATTAACAAGAGGGGTTTTGATCTTGTGCTTATTCAAATTTAGTAGTTTGTTGTTTCTTTATCAAAAAAATGTATATACCATCTTAATCAATAATGCTTAGCATTAGCAATAAGTTATTTTCTGCCAGGTGACATAAAAATTAACAAAGACTAAAAGAAAGTAAATTCACAGAAATTCACTATTATTATAGTCTAATAACAAAATTATTATCATCATCATCATCATCATTATCATCGTCATCATGTGATAACATAAAATCATTGCAAATAAAGCATTTGAAAATCTTCTCATTCTTAAAAAAACCCTGATATCTTGGCAGCACCTACAGTAAAGCTAAGAAAAATTCCAGTGATTTATAAAGAGGTCAAAAAGGCTGGGTGCGATCTTAGGTCGTCTCAAGAGATGGAGTTCAAAACCTCAAAACATCCAGTTTTGGATAGCATTTGTTTTCTGGCAAACAATCCAAAAAGAATTAAACTGTCTATGTTGTTTCTTTTTCTTAAAGAAGAAAAAAATGGTTGCTTGTATTCCAAATACAAATTGCAAATAACCTGAAATAGCTTGTGATATTTATAATTCCTCTGACCTTGAATTTCTTTTACATATATGCTTTCCAGAAACATTTGCAATCAAATACACCAGAAGAAACAAACTGTCTTTTTAAAATGCATGGCCTGGATCTTCAGAGCTTCCCCCAGTCATTGACTTTCATGTATTCATTATAGTTAAAAATGAATACCTGTGGCAGGGCTACAGTCTTTTCAAACAATCCCTTTAGTGCTTAGGATACCAACTATCCAGAGGACTTCTAAGAGCTGGAAGGATTGAAAGGCAATCATAGCATTGCAACAAAATTGAGTATTTTTTGCAGCAAAACTCAGTACAATGTTCATATTTATAAAATAAAAACAGCAGTATTTTGCTAAGTAAATACACAAATAAAGCAATATGAATTAAACTAAACTGTTCTGTGTACTATACAGTAGAGCTGTGCCAAGCTTCCAAAGAGATGTTTTGATTTGGCAAACATTAGATCAAATCACACCATCAGCATAGGTGTGAAACTAATGGGGATCTTGTTTTATGCAGCAGAGTAAATTAGGTTCCTAAAGTGCTAAACCAATGTGATGGTTTTTCTGCTGCTTCTGGGATTATTGCAGGAATTATTGTTGTAACTGTGCTAAAGCAAATGGGGAATGTTGGGGATTGAGTGGTGATGGGTTTTATCATGAGTAGCTGGCTTATAAATGTAATCTATTTGTTCCCTCAAATAGTAATAATAATAATAATTTTGAAAGACTTATATGACCATCCATTTTATATGTCACAACTCTCACACTTTCCTACCAGTGCTATACTGTGGTACTCAAATTAAATGGCACTTCTTTCATTTGTCAGCATCTTGGATATGGTGAACCATAACTTTTTCTCTCCTTTGAGCTAAAGGAAGTGTTTTGCTTCTCTGCTGGTCTTGCTAATGCAGCCCAGAGTTCAACTTGGCTCTCAGGATTCAAGGCTGATCCATACAATGTGTCCTGTGGGACAAGTTGTACTTTTAATTCTGCAAGATTGGGGCAAGTTTACATCTGATGACAATGAGTGAATGGGTGCCAAATTAACAGAAGCACTGACCCAAACGATATATGTAGCAAGGCTACAGATGTTGCTTTCAATGTTGTTTCACACTATACCAGTTTCTTTCTACTGTCTGGATTAATAACTGAGTTCTAGTCAAAGGAGGCTAAACTTTGCTGTGTGCCTCTCCTGGCTGACATCCCAATAAAGCCACAGATCAGGAGGGAGAAGGAGAGCTTGCCAACCAACTTCAGTAATTTTTTGGGTAACCCACAACCCTCACTAATCTGAGGCAGGAAAGCTCTGACAGATATTTGACTACATACAAAAAAGTAAAGGCACCTCTGTAACCTTGATACCCCAAATATATGAAATTAGGCAGGGGAATAAGACAGTTCATTTCTGGTATGTGTAGATAAGATTAAATATAATTTCCAAGATATGCAAGCTTGTATGAAATCATTTACATATTTAATATAAAATGAAATACATTTAATAAGGTGTCAAAGCATGGCCACTTTGTCATAAGGATTGATGCTGGCTTTCAAGATTAGAATCCAAGTAGTTAACTTAATACAGGACACCCAGAATGATAATTTGACATGATGAAAATAGGATAAAAAGGTTCAAATTAAATATTCTTTTCATTTATGCTGCTTTTCTTAAGCCTGTTATTCCCCTTCAACAAGCCTCAATGTTTTGTTCTTTATTTAAATGGGATTTGTCTCTCACGATGCTTTCTTTAAAAGATTTATTTTACTTACTTTTCTAACTTTATTACAAAATAGTAGTTCCCTCCCAAATCTTCTAAAGACTGCATATGATGGTAATACAGAGGCATGATTCTCAATGAGGTAGTACAGTTTCATTATGATTCCTAACAGATGTAGTTTGATGCCAATTACCTCTATTGTGGATTTTTATTTACCTCAGTGGAATTTATACTGTGGAGAATGCTCATGGGGAACTTTATTTAGTTTTAAGCCAATAAGTATATACTGTATAAATGCACTATAGCAGTCTACCGAACTAAAAACAGTTGGTCTCACATCACATGGGAAAGAAAATCAGAAAGGCTGAGGCAGGCATCTTCATGCAAACATAGTAGTACATCTTAGATGTGTATCATGACTGTTGATCTGAGCATGCTCCTTGTAAGATAAAATATGGCACAGCCAGTATTTATAGTATTTTTTCCCACAGAAACAGAGAAGAATCACCAATTAATTACACGGTGTATGGGAGGGGCTTACCAGAATGCCTTTAATAAATGCAGTGTTCTCTGTATTTTGTTTTGTTTTGTTTTATTGTTGTGACTGAACTCACCTGTTGTGACATGGCTTCACCTAATTCTTTTTTTAAAGCTATTTTCCAGATTTATTCATCCAAAATGTTTTTCAACACTGTATGCTTGGAGCATTGAATTTGCAAGCATATTCAAACAGAATCTCTCTACAAACAAGATTGCATTATTTTAAAAAAAAATTAAAGGGAGTAAACTCTGTGGATAATAAGCAAAACCCCACATTTCAAATAAGGCAATGGACACATAGAAAAAAACCCAGGAGTGTGATGGCTTTCAATACAATGTTTCAAAAGAGAAATAATACTACGTGTAAACTTATTTTGAATAAAGGTCTACTAAACTGTATGAAAAGGGAAGTTACTTGCAGGTGACTAAATGAAATAGAAGCAACAATGAGAAAAATATTAATAGTCGTGCAGTGTTTCAGATCTAATCGCCAAAGGAATGCTTTACAATGCGTGAGAAAGCAAACATGGTATCTGTCTGCAACACTATAAAGCAGATGCATTGTTTAGTTTGAATGAAGACAAATATACTTGTTCCAGGATAATGTTGTAGGATCCAATCTGGGTCGGTCACCAGGACCAGAGGTTTTGTCTTCTGAGCTTTCAGACTCGTGCTGGAGCCTGAGGATGACCTCCAGCATGAGTTTGAAATCTCAGAAGACTAAACCTCTGGTCGTAGTGACCGACCCAGATTGGATCCTGCATTGTTTAGTTTATTTGCACGGCCATCCTCTGCAACATCTGTGCAATCATGCCAAAAACATGGTTGTTTTAAGATGCTACAGACCTCTCTACCCTTGTGTTTCCCTACGTACTATACTGGGGGCTGAAACTGAAGCCAGGCTATCTTATAATAATAACCAGAAAGTCATATTTCCATCTTAAGGAATAAAAAATATGAGAGACTGAATGTAGCAACAATGCCTTCAGGATGCTAATAACTTCAATATTAGATGTTACATATTTCAGGTATTTTTAAAGAGACAATTTTAACAGTGAAAGCAAGATTTAATATTGCTTCAATTCAGACATTTTCTAATTACTAAAATGAGAAATGAAGATGAAGGTAGGGGAAAAAAGCATAGGCACAAACTTTGTTGAGGATGATATTCTCCTAAACCTTGCTATTTTCTTTATGCAACCATCTGTTTCCTGTTCTTAAAATGTTCTTATAATACTAGCTATCAAAATTCTGTATCAGATTGTTTGAAGTCACCGCCCCACTTTTAAGAATGCTCCAGACCTTCACACCTCCGTCTTATAGCTTTGGGCCCTCAAAACATCTGCATTGAGATTTTGGAAGCATGCAATGTCTACACAGCCTTAACAGATACTGTATATTCAAAAAAGAAAAGAAGAAAAAAATGTCATTACACTTCTGGCTAAATATAATATCTTTTCATTTCACGAAAACTGAAGTGGAAATTTTTTATTCAACATCTTCATGAGGCCGAGGCCATTTGTTGGCCTGGAGTATGGATATGGAGTTGGCCATATAAGAAATATTACCTTATGCCCAAATCTTATTGGGTTTCTGCAACATATAAAGACCTGGTTCTTTCAACATTTGGGGTAGGGTGAAGTGATCTACTTTCTGATGGTTGCTTCTGGGTAATATGCTTGTGCTATCTATCCTCCCTATGTGCATCATGTATTATTTACAACTTTCTGTTTTGTTAGCTTTAATTATTTTTACTTGATGTAACTGAGGCGGCATATGAATTGAGAACTAAATAATTTAAAAAAAAACAATACGGCAAAAGCCGCATTCTCAGCTTGTATTCTTAGTATATTTTCCTCTTTTCTTCTTAGGAACACCAGTTAACAAGCAATTTACAAATATGAAAAGGAAATATGCCAGCTCAGTGTCCTTTTAAAGATTTTGAGCACAGTTCAATCAAGATGATATTCCATTGTCTCCCGGTGTTCAAAACATACTGGAGACCACATTCTTATGGTTCCTTCATGAGGAGCAACTGTGTGGAGCGCTTTTTGGTGATTTCAAATCCTTTCCTTGTCTGAAGAAGTATGAAGGCCCAGTTACTTTCTGGCTCTTTTTTCTGACACAGCCAGCTTTGCTTTTTGTAGAGCCATCTTCAGATCACCATCTCTTCCCTGGAAGTCATGCAAGTGTGCTTTGATGTCCAGAATACAACACCAAGCCCGCCATACATCAAAAATATTTTTGTTTCACAAGCTGTAGAACGCATTGGATTTTTAAAATAAATACGGTATAGAATTCAGTCATTCTTAAACTTTAAGTTAATGTATGAATTTATGCTACATCCAAAATTTAGATTTTTCTCTATATATAGACAGTATTTTAACTTCATGAGCTATTTAAATTTGTTTGCTTGTTTTCAGATTAATTTTTTTGTCTCCACTATAAATTCTCTTTTTATGAGCTATTTAAATTTCAGTGGTAATGATTTCGTTTATTATAACTTCTCATTTCAGTAAATAATGTATTCTTAGCTTAAAGCTTAATGATTACTTTATTTTATGATTCATAAGTAATTATGATATACTAGAAAGTTATAATCATAGCATCCTAGAATACTGGTTGGCTTATTTCAGTTTTACTATTTGTGTGTTATTCTGTTATTCATTTGTATCGTTTATCACTTTCTATTCATATTCCTCTAAAAAGAATAACAACAACAACAACACATCAAGAAATTGCGGCTTCCTACAATAAAACCAGCGTAACTCCTAGTAACAAAAATATGACCCCCCACCACCACAGAAAGTGAGTGGCTTATCTAAAGGATGGTGTTGTAAGTTTCCACAGACCAAGAAAAAGCTTACTTCAAAGTACCGTACAGGAAAGAACAGTTTCAAGATCCCGCTTCTTCACACCAGCAAAAACTGCTTCTCCATCATGAGATGAACCTGGGACTCTATACTTAGGAAGACGACTTTATATATACTGTAGCACAAAGCTTCTGAGGTCAGTGGTAGCCCAAAAGCACTCCTACCAAAGACCTAGTAATTTTTCTTTTGCTCTAAATGTATTTCTCAGAACTGTGCTGTTCAGCTAGGACTCTGTGATTCCTTGCTACCTTTGATGCCGTAATAAAATATGCCAGTGGAACTGCAAAAATCTGCACTACACGAAACATCATATATTTTAAAAAGATACTTGGTTGATACCTAGGATGCTGCAGCAACCTGTTTCCACCATTAGCACCAGTCAATCGTATTTGCGACACATTTTTAAATGTTCAGTTTAATGAATAAAAGAGATGATAAACCTCATTTGATATTATAAAGGACTGAAATAACTCCTGTAGCTTAATTTTAACAATTTAATTCCTAGAAAGATTGCTAACATTTTTGCCTTACTTAGGGTCCTTGAAGTATAAGACAATTCTAAGCTCTAGCTATTAACCACAAATGCGGTTAAGACCTACATGAAACGAGTATTTCATGTATGTAAATTATGTGCTGTGTAGTAGGAGTGGGTTCCACTTACCTTTACTACGGGTTCGCAGCGGGAGCGCACGTGTGCTTCTGTGCATGCGCAGATCACCCATGATAACGTTGTGGTGGGTGGACGGAGCCTCCCGCCAATTTTATTACCTATTCTATAGAACTGGACCAAATCGGGAGCAACCCACCACTGCTGTGTAGGTATTTATCTGATGCAATGCAATGTAGGGAGATGGATTTCCTGGAGGGAGTGGCTACATTCCAGAAGAGTAAAAGGCAACTCAATCCAGATCTTACAGTATGTGTGAATGAAAGAGGATAAAGACAGGCCCTCCCTTAGAGTTCACAGAGGATATTATAAATGCAAATAGTAGAGCGCTCAGATTTGGATATAGGTGTGAAATAATAAAGAACCCTGCTTGGAAGAATCACATAAAACATAAAAACTTGGGGGAGGAAATAAAAAGTTAAGGATTCCTATCCAGGATTTGTCATTCCAATTTGACCTAAAAAGATTTTCCATAAATATTCTAAGATACCATTCAACAATTCATTTTAGGCAGAAACAATAGCCAAATATTCTGCATGTACTAATATTTTAACCCCTTTAAACATCCTTAAGAAAGCAAAATTAAAAGTCCATTATGTCTAATGTTAAAAATTACTTTATTACATTTTTGTCCGTAAAGAAGAAGTCAGTAATGCTAGGAATGGTTAGTGGAGTCAGAAGAAGTGGAAAGCTGTCTTGATACCATCAAAGCTGGTACAAAGATGAACATCCAGCAACTAAAGAAGCTGTGCTTGACCGGTAGCATGGACAGCACTTGCCTAAAAAATTGCCAAGGGTCGGACATGACAGAGCAGTTAAAACTAAAATTAAATATTTATATATACAGTTTTTAATGATTACAGCTAAGGAAGGACAAATTAAACTATCCCTCCCTATATGTAAATGAAAATTATTTTGTCTACTATTAAAAAGAAAAACAATAAGATTTTGGATTTAGAGTCTAATAATGTATTTGCATCTAGCTTAGCTCATATTCTTAAAAAAAAAAGTTGCATTTATTTTTATGAACAAGTAACACTCACTTTTGGAGTTTAGTTCCCCATTTAGTTAATTGGAATTTAATAAGTCCGATTACAAAATATAACAGGAAATTTATGAATGACAAGCTTTGACTACATATACACCCTTGAAAATAACCTATATTAGGGAATATCTGCAATACATCCATATGTTTTCCCTATCCTATGCTCATGCCAGCTTAATTCTAAATCATTTTAAGAAAATCTCTTTAGGACTCAGGTGTTTCAGCAACAGTTTACAAGGTTATGTAATCTGCACAGCAGACTGCTACATTCTCCCATTGGGCCCTTCTCTTCTTGCTGTCCCTCCCACCTTTCTCTCCCAGGAAAGCAATGACCAATAATTTTCCTTCCTGTGAGCATGTCTCTTATTGACATTTATGGATTTATTTATTTTTTTGCTTGCATGTGCATGTACAAATACATACACAAATGCACGCACGTACACAATATAAATTTAATGTATATATTCCAAGTTAAAATATCAAATTAATATACATACAAGCAGCATCTAGCTTTAAAATAAAATTTCTTTTTTTAATGTTTCATTGTCTGCAGTGACTCCTAGAGTAAGGCTCTTATAGCATAACTATGGTTAATACTTGCCTTGTAAATAGAAGCTTGCTGGTTTGCAACCGGATAGGAGTTTTTCTTCTTTTTAATAGCTACTTTATTTTTCTTTTCATGAGCTTGTCTCTTTCCTCTGGCTTTTTTTCTTTTTTTTTTTTTTTTTTTTTTGGTAGTAAGTCCAATGTGTAAATTAAAGACAGGGGAAAAACATTGACTCAATTGAAGGGGTGTTTCTATCTCTGCAAATTAGTCAGTGGCATGCTATAGTTAGCCTATAATGAAGTAAAGCATACCAAGCCAAAATGGACAGAAGTACTCGACATAATATAAGGACAGGGAAAAGTTCTTTAAAACTGCAGCAGGAAAATATGCCCGAAGGTTACATCTGTGACAAGAGCGCAAGGTAAACACGGAGTCGTCCATTCCTACCCTCCAAAAATAGCTGTTGGCAGCTAGGCAGTGTAGATAAGATTTTAGTTGGTGGTCTGGTAACAGTAGCTTAGCAGCAGGAGCAATCAATTCTGTTTTATTTTTATACAAACAATAGTGTCCATGAGAAAAGAAAATCCTGCTAAACTTTACACATTTATTCAAATTCAGATGGCACTGCCAAACTGAGAGCATGTTAGTAGAACTGTCACAGACTTCCTACTACATTCTTTTAAAAAAATAAAATACCACTTTTCCACAGAACAATGTAGTGGGTATAATCAGTAAGGATGCCAAAGCATTCTGGTTGCAAGTTAAGTATTCTCATTTAAGCAACCACGTCTTCTGGGAAATTTGTTTAGATGTTTCAGAATCTTTCTCATATGTCTGTGCATTTACATGCCTGTACAACTGTTTAATTTCATGACACTCCAAGGAGTAATGCTATTTAATGTTACTGATACACATACTGACGCAACCAGCCAGAAAAGCCTACAAAGCAGCCATGCTGATTCTTCTAGAAGACATGAGGTTGTACGCTATCCCATTTAAATGCACTGCACACCTCTGTAGCAGGGGTGAAATCCAGCAGGTTCTGACAAGTTCTGCAGAACCGGTAGCGGAAATTTTGAGTAGTTTGGAGAACCGGCAAATACCACCTCTGACTGGCCCCAGAGTGGGATGGGAATGGAGATTTTGCAATATCCTACCCCTGCCATGCCCACCAAGCCACACCATGCCCACCAAGCCATGCCCACAGAATTGGCAGGAAAAAAAAATGGATTTCACCACTGCTCTGTAGTCCATCATATATGTAACTTGAAATCCCAGTTGCATTGCTGATCTTGAATTTATCAAGTGGTAGCTTTAACCCAGTAAAAAGTGAAGTCTTCCAACGTTTTTTTTTTCCAGTCATCCAAACATAACATCTCATTTTAACAAATTCCAGAGAATACTGGAATCTTCCAAAATATAATGGGCCATGGTTGGAAGCCCAAAGTAAATAATGGGAGGCAGTTAGAAGGTCTGTGTGTGCCTGAAGGATTATGCTGTAAGAGAAGTGTAGAATTGATTTTTGAAATGCAGTTCTTAGCTTTCTTTAACATTAGCTGTTGGAATTTCTGCAACATCCCATTCATATTCTATACACTGAAAGCTAATATAATTTACTCCAGACAAAATTCTAATAGAATTTATGTCAGAATGAGAAGGTATTAATTATTTTCACTTGCATATTGATTATCTAGTTCTTGATAGTTCACATTGTTCTATGGTATAGTCTTCAACAGAATGACATTTTAGGATGGAGAGAATGGAATTGTTTTCATAATAAACATAAACAGGAGGTCAACACAAGAGGTAATTTTTAACAGAATGGCAACACTGACTTTTTAAAAAAATGCTAAAATAAGAGTTTTATTGAGCCTTTTTTTTAAAAAAAATCAATACTATTCGGTTTCATTGCATTTGTATGATACCAATTACATAAAATTATTAATAGAATTGTGGAAATATTCTGATGTGTTTCATGCTTTAGCTTTATCCAGAATAAATAAATTCGGTTTACTAAAATGTGTACAAGTGATTTTAATGTTCTTTTCCCAAATATACCTTGATAAACATTTTGAATCTGTCCCTTCAAATGTGATTAACTATACCCACTTTTCACATGTTGAAAATTTATAGATGTTTTTATTAAATAATTTTAGTCACACACATACACACACATGTATATGTGCATGTGTAACTATGTATATGTGTATGTGGATATATATGTGTGTATATGCATTTGGGTGTATGTGTAGTTCTTATTAGCTTCATCACTAAAAAAAATTCCACAGCATTGAGAATTGCATTATCAAACTGGATGTTAATATGATAAGGTCTGGTTCAGGCAATACTAAGTACTTCCTAAAGAAAACATTGACATGTTTTAACAAAAAAATGGTAAATAAATAAAAATAATTTACTAAAAGTAAAGTACTACAGCAGATTAAAAGTCCTGAAAAATTTTGAAAACACCAAAGTATTAAGGAACATAATCTTTATTCAGGTATTATTCAGGTAATTTTACAAGGATGCTTGTAAAATTCAAGTTTTATTGAGGTTTTTTTTAAGTGTTAGGAACTTGGTGCAGCTCGGGAATAAGGTATCTGATTTATGATGACTAAACGTCATCAAAAAAGCACAACAAAGAATGTTCTTTCTGCGCCAATTCAAGAAGTTCAAACTGCCCAAGGAGCTGCTAATACAGTTCTACAGAGGAATTACTGAATCTGTCATTTGTACCTCTATAACTGTCTGGTTTGGTTCTGCAACCCAACAAGACAGACACAGACTTCAGAGGATAATTAGAACTGCAGAAAAAACAATTACTACCAACCTGTCTTCCATTGAGGACCTGTATACTGCACGAGTCAAAAAGAGAGCTGTCAAAATATTTACAGACCCCTCGCATCCTGGACATAAACTGTTTCAACTCCTACCCTCAAAACGACGCTATAGAGCACTGCACATCAGAACAACTAGACACAAGAACAGTTTTTCCCGAATGCTATCACTCTGCTAAACAAATAATTCCCTCAACACTGTCAAACTATCTACTAAGTCTGCATTACTATTACTATTAGTCTTCTCATCGTTCCCACCACCCATCTCCTCCCACTTATAACTGTATGACTATAACTTTGTTGCTTGTATCCTTACAATTTATATTGATATTGTTTCCTGATTGCTTATGACTATCATTTAGTGTTGTACCTTATGATTCTTAATGAACGTATCTTTTCTTTTTATATACATAAGTGGGAGACATATGCACCATAGACAAATTCCTGTGTGTCCAATCACACTTGGCCAATAAAGAATTCTATTCTATAAAGAATTCTAAAATTCAAGCTTTATTGAGTTTTTTAAAAAATCTTAGGAACTTGATGCAGCTCAGGAATAAAATATCTGATTTATGGAATTACATATTATCTCAAAATATTTCAGCAGCAGTTCTCTGCATACTTATTAGAATCAATAAGAACAAAAATGGTCAAGCTAATGAAGCAAAACATGGACACTAACCTCACAATCAATACAAAACCTACAAGTGGCGCAAAGAACCATAGAAAGATACATGCTCAGCATCACAAGACAAGATAGAAAAACCTGCACATGGATTAGAGAACAAATGAAAATATATGACACCATCGAGAGAATAAAAGAATTGAAATAGAAATGGCCACATAGCAAGAAGAACTGATGGCAGGTGGATCAAAGCAGTCATAGAATGGATCCCTCTTGATAAAAAGAGTCAATAAAAGAGACCTAAAAGAAGATGGAGCAACAACATCAGCAAATATTGTGGGCCTAATTGGCAAAAGAAAACTCAGGACCATATTGGTTGGAAACATGCAGAAGAGGTCTTCATCCTAAAGTGGATAACATATGTGCTAGTCGTTCCTGATTCTAGGGGGCGGTGCTCATCTCCGTTTCAAAGCCATTAAAGAGGAATAATTTATATCAGATAAAATGGGACTTTTACTCTTCTCAGTGTTACATATTTAAAATGTTAATGGTTAGATGAGTTGCATAACTGAATGTTACACTGAATTTCTTAGAAACATAAGTAAAGAGAAGAGAACAAGAGAAGAATGAATGGTGTTAAGGACAGAGGGAAAAGTCAGTACTTATTAATATTAAATCACCAAACTATATTACAGCTATATGGTTATTTATGTTTAATCATAGGGTCATTGTTGACAAATCTGATTTCTTCAAGGAAATGAAGGTAGAGATATATAAACATCTCAAGATTGACAGTGTTGTGGTAAACCTGCAGAATATATTTGTCCAAGAAACTGTCCTATAGCGGTTATAGGATTATATAGGTTAATGATGCAAAATGTAAAAGAAACCACTTTTCAATTGTAACAATAAAATGTCTAGCTTTTGTAATTTCAGAAATAAATGTAGAAATCTGGTAGGATAACATATTTTAAGCTAGTGGCACATGTGAAAGATATGAATACCATATGAACTTATTGAGGGATACTATTAAAACAGTATCTTTACAATTATTTAGCTAAGCGAAATTAAATGTATTCACTGTCATCCTCCACAGATCCATTTCAATACTAAGGCCAATTAAATTTATGGAATACACACCCAGTTAGGTATGTGCTGTTAACCAAGCAGTTTGGGGTGTTATTTCTCTCTAATGCAAACTCAGAAATCTATCCAATTCTCCAGGATAGGAAGAAATGCTTGTGAACGTTTTCTATAACTCTAGTTCTGGAACACCGTAATATCATTTTATTAGTTTTTATTTTTCAGTAAGGAGAGAGGTTCCACATGCTTTATATTAACATCACTGAGCAATTCTTATCCAGTTTCCAAGTTTCCCTTTCTGGGTAAGGTTGTAGAGAAGGTGGCCATGCTAGCGGCTCCAGAGAATCCTTGAAGAAATGCATTATCTGGAATTTTTTGGGTCAGGATTCAGATCCGGTTATGGGATTCAAATGGCACTGATTATACTTGTGGATGACTTCTGATGGAGTGGGACAGGGATGGTGAATTTATCCTTGATCTTCTTGACTTTGTGGTGGCTTTCAATACTATAGATTATGACATCTTTTTCTAAATTGGCTCCAGAAAGTGGATAGTACTGTATTGTGGGTAGTACTGTATTGTATTGTACTGGCTGTTTCCTTTCTCT
This sequence comes from Masticophis lateralis, assembly GCA_030761175.1. Taxonomy (NCBI): domain Eukaryota; kingdom Metazoa; phylum Chordata; class Lepidosauria; order Squamata; family Colubridae; genus Masticophis; species Masticophis lateralis. The sequence goes on from JAUDYJ010000001.1 coordinate 121,239,990, forward strand.
GCAGCCAGTTCCAGTTGGCGCTGATAGGAGAGCAGAGGCCCCGTCCATAGACACTGCTCCATAGGGTCCTACAAGGTTAGGTTCTTTTCCATTTAACTTCTATATGAAACTACTAAGTAAGGTTATCTAATGGGATGGGGTGAGGTCTGATCCATACACTGATGGTACCCAGATTTAAATTGCCAGCCAACTGATGCCATGGAGGTTTTTGTCAGTATATGGAGGCTGTTGAGATCTAGATAGAACAAGAGGCTTCAGTTCAAGTTTATCAAGATTTAGTGGCTTGGAGTATTAGGGTCCCCTCGTTCCAGGGATTTTTAATCTTTATTTCTGGATAGGAGTTGCATTTCTAAAACAGAGCCAGCTCTAATTTGTGGTTTTCCTACACTTATGCCTCTTTTTCAAGGAACAGGTGGCAACCACAGTTAGGAGGGTGTTTGCACAGCTTTGTGTTGTGCTTGTTTGCATAGCTTTGTGTTGTGTTTGTGCTTTAGTTGTGCCCTTTCCTGGACCAAAGGCCTTGCTTATGATCACTCATATTTTAGGCACCTCCTGAATGGACTGCTACAATGTAGTACATACTAGACCTCTTCTCTGCCAAACTGCATTGTTTGGCAGTTTGTTCCTGGGTGTACCATTCATGGTGCTGATTCTGATCTATAAAGCTCTTCAAGCCAGGGGAGCAGGTTATTTGGGGACTGCCCCTCCCTGTTTTTGTGTACCTGTCCTACTAGATTCAGCAGAAGAGGCATGCTCTGTTTGTTAAGGAGTGCCATCTGTCAGGGCTCAGGAAGAGAGCCTTTTCTATCACAGCACCCACTTTTTTGAATATCATCCCCCTAGAATTCATCTCAATTGGCCTTTCATAAGGCCTTAAGATCTCGGTTCTGTCACTGGCCTGGAGGTCAGAAGATAGGGTGGAGCCTGTGTTTTCTAAAATCCTTTTATTGTTGAGTAATTTAGAATTTGTAGGGCAGAAGCAGGAGGACATTTCAAGAGGTGCTCGGACTGTTAAATAAACAGTATTGTGTTTATTTAAATTGTCCCCATAAATTACAGCCCCAGGGGCCCCTTCTTCATCTGCCATGATGAGCCTAAGTGGCAAAGTTGGTCTCTGGAATTTGACTCAGAAAAGGGTTGCTATTGTTGGACAATTTTAATAGCCTCTGCAATCTCTGTTTCCCCTTCAACCCCTAGATTAGATATTAATGAGGATATATGATTGGGGTAGTGCTGGAAGTTTGATATGTCACAGCTTACAAAAGTAAATAGGAAGAGCTAGCTTGTCTAAGCAGTCTTTGTTCCAGGAGTTAATTGAAAAAAATCACGTCAGTCATGGGACAGCCTGTACACTGTTTTAATTTAAGGTGATGTGTGTGTGTGTGTTGTTGTTGTTGTTGTTGTTGTTGTTGTTGTTTTACTCTGGCTGCTGTTTTAGATGTCTTGATTTTGTTTGTTTGGTTTTTTTTATGCTTTTATATCTTTAACAGCATTAGCTGCTTACAGTCATGAACTTGATATGGCCAGCTATATAAACTGAATAAAGAAAGAAATATGATGGTGGCTGAGATGATATTTTTACCTATTAAACTTGAACTTTTGGCTTAGCTGTGCTCTTGAATGCCTGGTGTATTTCTGAGTCTCTATAATTAAAAACAACAACAAAGAATTTCAGAGGAAAGAAGAATCTGCTGTGATCTCCATGGATAAGTATATTTGAGATTGAGAGAGTATTTATTATTAATAGGGCCACACATAGGGCTGAATCAATATTGGCTCTGCATTTGCTTCTAAAAAAAGATTTTCGATACCAATCTAGATCTGTCACAGAAGCAAAACAGAGAGACAGCAGGGTAAAGCACAAAGCTGTTTAGAAGAGGGAGAAAGAGACGTGTTTTTGAACATTCTACAGATGCAAGAAAAAACATGTTCAAAGCCAAAATAATTAATTCCAAATATGTCAACAGTTGTCAACGAATAAGATAAACAACCATCATCAGCATCTAGTAAAATAATAACACAATTGGTTTACACCTTAAAATATATCTTTCCACGTGATATGTGAAAGAGATCTTTCTGTATAAAGACTTTAATTTCATATGTGCGACTATTATACTTTGTAAGAAAAACTGTATAAATGAAGATTCATATTAGGACCCTGATTGCAAAGTTACTCTTATGGGAACAATTTTCACCATACTCCATTTTAAATAATTAATAAATTCTTGTAGAACCTATATAAACAGAAGTATTAAAATAAGATTATATTGGGGAACACTATGCCTTTAAAGTTCCCCCCACACAGCTTTATAGAAACACTGCAGATGGATTCTTAGCCTTCCATAAAGCTCTGAAGATCTGGCTTTTCGCCAAGAGCTGGGATAAGTTTGGAAAACTACATATTAGAAGATGGACTTGGTGCCAGATCTTTATTGTTTTCCATGTTTTAATCTGTTTTGTTTTATAGTTTTAATATGATTAATATGTTGTTTTAACTTTTGATTGGGAGTCGCCCAGTGTTGGTTAGAAGGTTGGGCAGTTATATAATTTTAAATAAAAATAAATAAATTCTAGCAACATGTACTATGTACTAAAAACATCAGAACCTGAGCTAAAATCAAAGCTTTTACCTAGAAGAAACATATTGGATGCAAAACCAGCACACAAGAAAATCCATTTTAGAGAATGACCCCATCATGACTAACATGGAGCTGTGTTAGCTTATTTGTAGACCAGCCCATCAAAAATAGTTGGCAAACATCCAAAACAGGCAATCCAAAACAAGAGATAGAGATGGAACAAGCAGCCATAGCCTCTTTGCTTTCATATTGTCAATTTGTAAATACATTGTCCTCACTTTTCTGCCCTGTCATGAGGCATGAGTATCTGGACCCTTGCCAAGTTGAAATGAATCCCAGGTGATGGAATAGGAGCTCTTTCCTATTAGTTTTAAATACATTCTGTCAAAGAGCATTTGTCCCTTGGAGAACCAGCCTTGTCATGCAGGCAAAAAAGTCTTGAAAGACAGGGAGCCCTGGCTAAATGTTGGGCAGATCTGTGCGTTACACACAACTTGTAGCTTAAACTAATCAGAGAACTGCTTATTTATATTTATTTATATTATTTATTTGTATCCCACCTTTGTTATTTTTACAGACAACTCGACGCAACATACATATTCGACACACTTTTCTCCTCCTATTTTCCTTACAATATGAGCCGTGGTGGCGAAGTGGTTAGACTGTAGTACTGCAGGCTACTTTTGTTGACTGTCAGCTGCAGCTCAGTAGTTCAATTCTCACTGGTTCATGGTTGACTCAGCCTTCCATTCTTCCGAGGTCAGTAAAATGACAACCGAGATTGTTGGGGGCAATATGCTGACTCTGTAAACCACTTAGAGAGGGCTGTAAAAGCACTATGAAGTGGTATATAAGTCTAGTGCTAATGCTATTCCTACAACAACCCTATGAGGTGATTTGAGTTGAGAGCTTGGGCTGACTGGTCCAAAGTCACCCAGCTGGCTTTTATGGTTAAGGTGGGACTTAAACTGACAGTCTGCCACTTTCTAGCCTGGTGCCTTAACCACTAGACCAAACTGGCTCTTCAATCATTTTCTAACATCTTAAACATTCAACTGCAGTCTGGATCAGATTGTACCATTTGTTCTTTGTTCCTGGTGCCAAAGTCTTGGCTCAGCCCTGGGAAGCATGTAATGTGGTCAACCCACTTTAGGCTAGAGATTTTCGTATGAAATACATGCAGGTAAGAGTCAAATGAAACACTTTATGAATCAAATTCCATACTTTTCTACAGCACTTTTTTTTTTCAAAAAGTGTTAAGGAAGATTTATTCCTAAAAAGCATGAAATCTTGGGCGAGAAGGACAAATAATCCTTTTAAGGAACCATGTTCTCAGTAACCATTCCAAGAAGAAATGGAACCTATTGTCTTCTTTTAATGGCCCCATAATCTCTTGTTGGGTGGAGTCTGGGCAACTGAATGAAGCTAGCAGAGTGTTTTAATGGCTGGATGCCCTTTCTGTTGTCAATGGAGAGTTTTGTTTAGCAGATATATTCTCAGTGTGCCCAGAAAATATGTGCCTCCACCTAGGATCGAACTCACAGCCACCAGATTGTGAAGCCAATTCCACTTCTAGGCTACTGCACCACTCCAAAAATAGTAACTACCTATGAATTAAGAAATTCATTCTTAAGATTTCTGCTACTGTTTTCTATTTTATTTGCCATCCAGGATCTGCTGATGACGGTATTCAAAATAAAAATTACAAACTCATGTTTCACATGACTTCCACTTAGACAATCCTGTCACAAATCTTTCTCACCTCCTGTGTTTGATTATGGTGCCCAACAGAAATTTAGCTTCCATCAATCATAGTAGATGATAATCTGAATTTTCTCATTTGATCTCCAACAGGTCTCAATGACAATCTTTTTTCTTTACTGTGGAGAGAAATCAAAGATCTCTCCACTGATGCCTACAATAGTCTCTTATTAAGTGAGCTATAAACGCTGAAGAATGTGCTCGAACTACATCTGCACAGCAGACAACATAACCAGGAAAAAGAAGTTAGCTTATGTCAATAATGTGGAGTGACTGAGGATGGGTAAAATAAATCACGGCAGGCTTCCATCTGTACAGCAATTTAATTTTGACTCACAGCAACTTGACTTTTACAAAATGCTTGTTATATTGTATGTAAGGAACTATACCTAAAGCTGCAATTTACATATGTGTGCTATCAAAATAAAGCTACATAAGGCATATACAGTAATATAATACAATTATATAATTAAATACTGTATCCAAAAATCCAAAATGGTTTTGGTATAGAGCAGGGATGTCAAAATCACTTGACGTATCAGGACTTTTTTCCCCTTCGCTAAACTGGGTGTGGGCCTGGCCAGCACGTGACGCATCCGGCCCGTGGGCGAGTTTGAAGGTCATCTCCAAAGGTCATCTATTCCAGATTGTGGCCTCCACAATGCTCAAATAAGTGAGTTCTACTCAGATAATTGTTCAGCAGAGGACACAGCAATATACCCAATCTTGATAACTGCTTCCACTTTTGATAAATAAGACTTTTAATTCAGTTTGTTTATTTATCCAACTTCTTACCCTCCTTAAAGGGACTCTGAGTAATGTGCAATCCAGACAGCTGATCTGGATATAACAAACAAATCATTCCTTGCTTATTCTTGCATCAACTTTAATTCTGTATACCTGGAGTTTATTAAGAAATCATATTGGAACTGTGAAATGTATTTAGTAGTTCAAATGGTAATCAAATGGAAATGCTACAATAAAATAAACCTAAGATTTAAATAGGTATGTATCTAGACTTCCTTATTTATGTTGGTGTTTTCTCCTTTAATATTGCAAAAATGGCAAGGATTCTCTTCTATTTTGTTTAATCAGTTAAGATCACAAAGTTATTGAAGGAATAAATGCTTCTCTCCCAGAGAAGAATATTTTTTAGCAAATCATGGCATTCATATGAAATTAAGCATGAGCTCAGCTCAGAGAAGGTTAATTTCACAGATCTTATTTAAATCAATACATAATTAAATTTCAACTTGCTCAAGTTCTGTGTACTTAAGAAAAATGATTTGAAGGCAGAGATAATTATAAAAAAAAATAAAACAAGAATTTAAACCTTAGCTTGGTTTACTTAAGCTTTATTTTTAGCTAGAATTAAAAAAATAATAATCAGGGGATAGATAAAAAAAACCCATCTGACTAAAAGAGATTTAGCCTCTTAACCCTTTAATTTGACTTGCAATCATAACGTACCCCAGACGGTGCAGTTTTGCATTGCTTTTTAACCTAGCAGCAACCAAGTTCTCTTTGTCAACAAAAGTGAGCCAAAACATTTCTATGCATCGTTCATCAGGATAATTCCTATATTCTAGCAATTCTAAACTACTGCTAAAAGTTAGAATAGCATAGAATAGAATTCTTTATTGGCCAAGTGTGATTGGACACACAAGGAGTTTGTCTTGGTGCATACTTTCTCGGTGTACATAAAAGAAAAGATACATTCATAGGTAGGTAGGTAGGTAGGTAGGCAGGCAGGCAGACAGACAGACAGACAGACAGACAGACAGTGGGCAAATGCTATGGGTCACTGAGCTGCTAGCATGTAACCTCTGAAATGCTTCCTCATTGCCAATTTGCCCTTCCATCTTTTGTAAGTAGAGTGTCTGTACTTACAGTGGTCCCCAATCAGCAGTCCATGGACTGGCCTTGTTCCACGGCATGCCAGAAACTGGGCCACACAAACAATTGAAGCCCCATCCATGGAATGCAGGCAGCATGCGAAATCACTCGCTTCCAGTCTGCAGAACAACCTCTTTCCACGGTACTCGTCCCTATAAGGTCGGGGGCCACTGTCTTAAGTCATACTTAAGTCCTAGTGAATACATGGTGCTTTCTCAGCGACAATATAAGAAAATGTTGCCAATGTGAACTTTTAGGATGATTAACTTTCAATGTATCTTTGGGACTTCCAGTGCTCTTCTGTGGAAGTATGAATCATGCTTAGCTTTTCCAAGATCAGTCAAGTTTAGCTAGAGGCTGCTACCAGCCATTACTGATATTACCCATAAATTAGATCTAAGCAATGACTGTACATACTTGCACAGAAATTCCTGCTTGAAACAGATGGGAAGAACATTTGATTCACTTGAGATAATAATACCGTTAGTTTTTCAGAGGTATAAATAATTAGCCACAACAAATACATTGAGCTTTTGTATTGCAATTATATTTTTATATATGTTTTCACGGGTATATATGTGTGTACAGGTAATATCTCGGGTTTTTACACGGGAATTACACACGGAATTACAATTACACGGGAAGAAGATATTACCTGTACACACACACACACACACACACACACACACATATATGTTTTCTGAGATTTTCGTGGGTATTTGTATGTAGGTCTTTGGTTATTCGGGTCTTCTCCCACGTAAATTTGGAAGTGTCTTGGCGACGTTTCGACAAAGTCTCATTCGTCATCTTCAGGCTGGTGTTTTCGGCTTCGTGCTGAAAGCCTGAGGATGACCAATGAGATTTCGTCAAAACATCGCCAAGACACTTCCAATTTTACGCGGGAGAAGACCCGAATAACCAAAGACTTACACACACACACACATACACACGTACATATATGTATATGTATATGTATATGTATATGTATATGTATATGTATATGTATATGTATATGTATAAATTATACTATGAATATTACAAAAATCTTTGAAATTGTAAATGATTTTCTTGGTGATATGAAGAAAATATTTTTCTATTTTTTTTTAAATGTATCATGGTGGGGAAAAAATGGAGGCTATAAAAAATGGAGACATAATTAAGAGCCAGGGTTAAGCACCAGGCCGTGCCTAATCACACGACGCCCCAGACTGACTGGTGCAACCTTCAGTCTGCAATCCTATTAGACTAACTAAAAGAATAGAGTAACCACAAAAAGGAAGCATTGCACTCCGTCCCCAGTTAATGATTGCCCTAATGTTTCATTCCTCTTAATAATGAAATTCTCCAGCAATTCTCTGTTGCTGCCTAACAAAAATCACCCGTTTACATCAGTATTGGGTTTCAAATTTTTTTACTACTGGTTCTGCTTGGTGGGTGTGGCATGGCTTGATTGGCATGGCTTGGTGAGCGTTATAGGGGATGGATACTGTAAAATCTCCATTCCCTCCCCGCTCCAGGGGAAGGTTACTGGAAAATCCCCATTTCCTCCCAATCAGCTGGGACTTGGGAGGCAGAGAATAGATGTGGGCAAGTCCAGTCAGAATTTTTACTACCGGTTCTCCTAACTACTCAAAATTTCCATTATGGGTTCTCCAGAACTGGTCAGAACATGCTGAAACCTCTGGTTTACATCTACAGAACCCTGCCCAACTCCTCCAAAATCTGTTAACAAACCCAATCCCCTGAAATTCCCACCTTAAATGTGACTTTTGCTACTCAGTTATGATCAGACAAGTTACTAGTCTTGCTTTTTATTTCTGTGATGTTTATAAGCAACTTTCACAGGTAATACCAACAATTATTTAATTATTTCACTTCAGTGCCATAACTAGATCAGGATTATGTCATATGAGAAAGAAAGCCTACACTGAGGATTACTCATGCATGCACTTGATTGACACCAAAACAGAAAAGCAAATTCAATGGAAATTATGTTTGACCTCCATAACTGTGTTTGGAAGGATAGATTTTTAAACAATAACAGTTCCTGTGAATTATTAGGCCACTCCCTTCCTAATATGGTGATCCTAATTTGTGTCTCATGTACTAGGGGAAAATACAAAGAGAATGTGATACTTCTTTTACATATTGTGTAATTTTGCCCTGGGAATGAAGCACAAAGAACGGATGACCTGATACACTTTATAAAAACTTACTTGCCCCGTAATTCAGGGGATTTCTTATGCAGTACACATATTTTGTTTTACCTAGTGTACTGCTTGCATCACAATTTACTTAATATAAAGAGCAAATTTTAAATGAAAGGCCATGTCACATTTTTGTTTTAATTTTTGGAGTTTTCCTGTGATACATTTGCCCTCAGGCTAATGCAGTATCATGTTCTAGTGATTATTAATGTTCTCACCTCTTTCTATTTCTTTCTGCCTTTTTCTCAGGATCTCACTGAATAAAGTTAATTTATATAGGAGTGAATATTTACAACTTTGTCCTCTGGATTCAAAAGGAAAATCAGTAATGAGATATTACTCTGAACTTAGCATATTTTATCAGAATCATATAGTTTCATATATCAAATATTTAAAGGATGTACATGTATTATATCCTTCAAAAATGTGCTCTTAAATATTGTACTTTTTCTACGTTTTAGAAATGCTGTATTGTACAGAATGCAAGCATAGAGAGATTTGCAGTTCCTGTGATGCACATATTATGGGGCAATCTCCTTTCCTTCCCTTTCCTTTCCTTTCCTTTCCTTTCCTTCCCTTCCCTTCCCTTCTCTTCCCTTCCCTTCATATGAAATGATCATTTGTTAAATGAGTTAACAAGGAACATTTTCTCTATCATTACTTTGTCTTTTCTATGTCAGACTTAGGGAAAAACACAAAGTAACCACAGAGTTAAAACAAGCACATTCTTCAGATTTTCAACAGATATATAACCATCTTTCCAGAGCAAATTTGATAACGGGCAGGAGAAGCTGGCTGTGTTTTGTATTGATTGGATCATGACTTGTGATATCACTAACCCGCCCTAAAGCTGTTTCTAAGCTTTTACAAATGTTTAGTTTGAGTTTGCCAAAACAATCATAAGAAAATGTTAAATTGTCTTTTAAATGTACAGTATATATGCACAAATAAATATATATTAATTGGAAAGGCAGAATGTTCATGTTTTAAATGAAACATTGGTTAAGACAAAACTGAAGAATTAAATCAGAACTCAAAGCATAGATTATGGTGTTTATAGCATAAGAAGGGAAACAATGATATTCCCATGATATTGAAAGAAAAAAAATCTATAAGCTTTGTTCATCAGACATTCCTATAAGAGAATTAAATAGAAGCCTATTCTTGGTGACGCCGCTGGCCACAGAACCACGGAGACTTAAAGACCCTTAACTATAAAATGCCACACATTGTTTAAAATGGAAAAAAAAATCCCTCAATTTCTAGCTTCCAGTATCAGAAAAGAAAGCCAGATCTTTGGGATACATATGAGAATATCAATATACTGCTTAAAAAATAAGTACACCAACTATATTGCATTTATAAAGACTAGAAGAGATAAAAACTTATTTGAGTTGTGTGAGTTTGTACCTATTTTCTCCTTAACATGTTTTAGCAGTTGGCAGAATCTGTCTGACCTTGTCAAGACTTTGAAGCTAAATAGGGTTGGCACTGATGAGTAGATGGAAGGAGACTGCCAGAGAATTTTTAAAGCTGTAAGCTAGAAAATAAAGTTTTTTAAAAGCCACTTCTGCATTTTTTCCCAAGAAAATGATGGTATATCCATATAGTCAATACTTGATTCATTAGATTTAAATCCTTCTTTTCAGAACCCATGGCACTCTGCCATCAATTTCTCCCCTTGTGAGGTAGATTGGGCAGTGGTGATGAGTGACCAAGAATCATCTATTGGGCTTCTATAACTGAGAAGAGGCTCAATACAGTGGTATATTTTTTACCTTTCTTCTTAACTTGTGTTTTCCTATGCAAGTTTCTTAGGGTTAGGGTTAGGGTTAGGGTTAGGGTTAGGGTTAGGGTTAGGGTTAGGGCTCTACACAACCTGTAGAGCAGGGCTGTCAAACTTAATTTCTTTGAGGGCTAGACCAGCATTGTAGTTCTCCTCCGCAGGCTGGCTGGGAAGTGGGAGACGGGACAGATGCCTCCTGCAGCACCCTGCCGGCCAAAATGGACAAAGTGGCCATTTTTTCCAGAGCCGGCCTGGAAACAGCAAAGGACTGTCCCGTGGTGCCTCTGGCAGCCAAAATGGGGTGTGATAGGGCCACGCACACACACCCCGCACCGTTTTGCCTGGCAGAGTGCTGCAGGAGGATGTCCAGGCTGAAAACTGGGCATGGGGAGCCACAAGCAACCCCTTTGTGCCCCATTTTGGCTGCCAGAGGCACCAAGGACCAGTCCTATTGCCAGGCCAGCCCTGTGGACCAGATTTAAGCACCACATGGGCCGAATCTGGCCCACAGGCATTGAGTTTGACACCCCTGCTGTAGAGTCACAGGAGAGAGGGGCTCTTTTAAAGAGAGCAAAACTACAGCTTGGAGTTTGGAATCTTTGTTATACAGGAAAAAGGTGAAGGAGGACCCACCCTAGCAATTCACAGAGTATATCTAATAATTGGTTTAACCTGACAAGATTTCTGTTTATAGCTGAACAATAATAAAGAAACTACTCAGAAGTAACTCCTTATGTCATTCTCGGTTTCTTGGGCCTGACAACAGCCAGGATCAATCCAAGATACATTAAGAAGAGCTTGGATAGCTCAACAGACTAAAAGCCTATTATTAACATTCAGCTGTCTGCAATTATTGCAAGTTCGAATCTCACCAGGCTCAAGATTGACTCAGCCTTCCATCCTTTCTAAGGTAGGTAAATTGAGGACCCAGTTTGTGTGGGCAATAAGCTGACTTTGTATAAAATATACAAAAGTATGAAGGCTATTGCTTAACGCATTGTAAGCTGCCCTGAGTCTCCGGAGAAGGGCGGCATATAAATCTAATTTTTTAAAAAAAATGCCTACAAACAAAGTCCAGTAGATGCCCTCTTTTCATTCCATGTACAAAAGCCAATTGTTCTGCAGTTAAAGCTTATATAGCCCATGTTTAATCAGTGGCTTTCCTTAGTCCAAGAATTGGGTTCCTCCAAAAAAGCAAAAAAATATGCTTTTTTTTTTAAAAAAAAAAACCTTTGCTGCAGTGCACCATCACACAGTTTTATCATTTTAATGAAAACGATTTCCAAAATCTCTTGGGCAATCTAACTAAAAATAGATAGAATGAATAGAATGGAATCTAAGCAAAAATAAACAACATAATGACAACCTCCTGAACAGAATGTATTTACTGTTAATATTATTAATAGGAACAAAATTGTTAAAAAAAGGTTTACGAGAAACTGGAAAACCTGTTACAGTTCCTTCCAAGTTCTTTTATACTGATTAAAAATTCCTGTTCATCTCAAAAGCAACTTTAATGTTGAAAAAGTGTGCAGGCTAGCCACCTCCTTGAACATACACTCTCTGTCCCATGCCCTCATCTTCCTTCCAAATTACTCCCTTTCCAGAGCTGCTTCTGAAACTGGGATTTTATTGAAGGCTTGCTAAAATTGGAGGCCATATTCAATTCTTGAGAGAGACTATTTGTTTTTCACAATGAAAATAGCTTCCCAAACATTGAAGGATAGATTATCAATCTATCTGTTAGCAAATCCTGCTGACAAACTGACATCACCACATAGGCTGACAAGCCCCCTCCACCCTGATTTCTACATATAACACACCCTCTGTGTTACAAACTTTTCTGTGGATAGGATTTCATGGACAAATAAACCTAAACATGATATAATTTAAGAAGAAATCCAGAGTGGCCTAGGCAGGGGTCTTCACCTCCCCATCTCTAAAACAAAGGTGCTTAATGATACCAACCACATTTTAACTTTTTAGATATCACAGTAGAGATTTTGGTTTTGCTGCTTTTAGTTTCCCATCTTTAAATTGATAGTCAGCACCTTTACAGTTTTTAGAATAGGGAAACATCCATATTTTAGTTCAAGTTGCTCATGCACTATACCCAAGATCAATTCTAAGCTGAGTTAAGAACAGTATATCCAGACTAAAGCATTTGCAAGATAGCCTATAGGCTATTTTATCTTCCCAAGAGATAATTATCCTGTTGCTGTGTCCTTCTATTTTACTATTCCAGGAAACCAATGACCAATGCTTTCCTGTGGACATATCTTCCTACTGTATATACTCATAAATAAATCAAGAATTTGGGAAGCCAAAATGCCCCCCAAATTGGGTTCATCTTGTACACAAGGTAATACTTTTGTACAAATACACAGTATAATGTACAATCCCCTACTTAAATAATCCTCAAAAATGTTAACCCAAATTTCATGAAAAACAAATAATTGAAAGATTACCCATGGATAAGCCAACTGTGAAAGTTAAAACACACAAAAATTTTGAAGTTTGGCTTAGCTGCACATTTTTCATGGTATTTGGGTTAAAAATTTGAGGATCAGCTATATAGTCATCTGGTCTTTAAATGCTAAAATATATGATGCATATTTCTGAGACATATTACACATGCACAATGTGTGTGGGTGTGTAACACTATTTAATATACACTATTTAAAGTATCAAAATGTACATATATTCAAGCACACATTGCTACCATTGTTAAACATGCCTTTCTTGTTAACCCTTTTGCACTCTAGTAGCTTTGTGATCTTCCTTTTAACATTAGCATTATTTCATAGAATTTTTAAGACTTTTCCTTTTATCTCAAGTGACTGGAAAAGACACTGGAATCCTGGACTTATTATTTGTTTACAAAGAAAAAAAAAGCAAGTCTTAGAAGCTCATACACTGTATTTGGAAAACCCAGTTAAGCAGGTTCCTTTATCTATGAAGTAACCAACAACATGTTAGCTAGGGTTAATATAAAAGGAAGTAAGGCACTCCAGTTGAAAATGGAAAAGAACTCTGAAAGTGGAATAAGAGAAACACCTTTAAACTGCAATACTCCTGAAGATTTGCAGTAAGATGGAGGTGAGTACAGTAAAGGATGAGATCATCTGATATTTTTTCTCAAAAGTGATTGCCATCCCATTCCAGGCAAAGGAAAACCAAATAGGGCAAATAAGCCTATACCTTTTTTTATGTTAAAATTATTAATCTCACCACCCCTGTTTTTAATTTATGCTGCGAAAAGAAACCTATTAAAATAGACTGATCTCCCCTTCTGTGTGGATCCTCCAAATAAACTCTTTTTCCACTTTATGATCTGCATCTCCTTGATATGACTAGTCACCGAGCCTGTTCTGTCCCATTCTGATTGCTCATCTTGTCTTCTCTGTGCCACTGCGCTAGACAATGCTCTCCCTGGTACACTCTGTTATCTGCCTTCTTCCTTTTTTCTGCCTTCTACCAAATAAAATCCCTGCTTCCTTGTGCTGTCGAGTTCTCCTCTCTGTTGCTGTAGGAAGAAGCCCTGCTCTCCTTGGGATTGCCATACAAAGAAGAATCTCTGCTTCCTTTCTTATTCTTGAATTTTCCTCAAGTTCCCTTTCCCCTTCACACTTTTCCACTAAATATCTTTTTTCCCACCATTTCTTCTTTGCTTGGCTCCTTTTTGCTTGTCTGGTTCTGCCTATCCTGTGTGCTTGCCTCACACTCTGCTATTTTTGTTGTTGTTATTGTTGTTATTCATCTCTACTCTGTTTATCTCTTTCAGGCTTCCCACACTGGATCACCTGTCCTTTTTTCTTTCTTTTGCTCCTCCATCTGTCTCCTTATTGCATCAACATAGTGTTTCTTCCTCTGATCAATTGCCTCCCAGTTACACCGTCCTTCTGTAGGACTCCCAGTCTCCTCTTATTTCTTCAATTAGTTCATCTTCTTGCCACCTCTTAACTAGAGGTGGTAATGAGATAGTACTTTCTACCTACATTTGAAACAGGAGCACCTTCATTCACTCACTGGGAGCCTTTGTAACTTACACAGCTCTTTACCTGAACCAGTGGAAGATTCAGGGAGAAAAGCAGTACATATCCACTATTGCCCACCAGAAACTGCTCCCTGAAGTGGTCGCCACACTCTGTGAATGTTTTGTGTGTTTCTCTGTGTTGTAACTGTTCTCTTAACTTCATTCTGTTGAGATGATGGTGAAGGACAAGGTCTTCGCAGAGCTCTGGAATGCAAAGGCTTGTCATGAAAATGTCAAAAGTAATAACTCAACCTAAGTGAGTTACATATTTGACCCAGCATTCTTCATTGTCAATTCTAAAAACCAGTTTGCTGTGTTTTTTTTTTAAAATAATGCTGGCCTCGATTCATATAAAAATAAAAGATTTCATTGTAATTAAATTTTTATCTGTATCTCTTGTTTTCTAGGACAAAGTTCAGATGCTTTAAACATAGCTGCTATGGATGATATGTAAGCAACTATAGGGTTGCCTTCTTTATTTTTATCCAATTATGTAAAAAATTGATTTTAAAAAATGGCACATATATGAAGCTATTAAGGTAAGCTTTATCTCACAAAGAAAAAAAATCCATTCTTGAATTGTTAATGATTTTTCAGAAAAACGTTGATTTCCTCCTCTGACTCTCGCATGTATAAAAGTACCTTGATTGTTCTCTATTCAAACTAATTTAAAGAATACATGTTATTTGCAGCAAATATGATTCCGCATATTAAACCATGCTTTACAGATCCTCGATTCCTTTCAATGAACACTGATGTGATGAGTCATAACACCAACGCCTAGCAGAAGAACATCTTTCTAAAAATATCCATTACAGATTTTTACACTTCATTGAAATAGGAGTTTAACCCCATATCAGAATAAAGATATTTTATGTTGGTGATCTTCTCCACTCCCACTAGGGAAATAACTTTTTCTGCCTTGCCTTCTTCCACATCATTTCTCTTCTTCAATATTCACCCCTCCATTAAAGATATATTTGACCCAGCTGTTGTCCCATATGTTGCAATTTTCCAGTTCTGGAAAATAACAACTCGGCATGTTTATACCATTAAAATGTTTATATTACCATTTTGTTTTACTCATAAGAGACTTATAACACATTCTAAGACATATTAATACCAGGACAATAAAATATAAAATAAAAAATTTATATAGCTAGGTTAACAGAGATATAATTAGGGGATTCACATAAAAGAGTGTAACTCCAACAGCTTCCATACTTTTCCAAACAGCTATTACCCAATGTATTAGTCAATATTACTAAAAATTTTATATCATAGAACAATAACAAATAACTATTCCTCTATAAAAGAATAAAATGTATGTATCGAAAGTGCCTAAGTATCTCTTGTTCACATAATGCCCAACTGTTGCATTATATCAGCAAAGGGAATAGTCAGACATTTGTGTTCAGTGCAACGTAGCAGTAATTAAGATGGTATAAAATTATACCAGGAACAAAAGTACTACCTTGAAGGCTGAGTGTGCTACCCACCTTTCCATTTCAGTTTGCTTAATTTCTCTTTGAAATGAACAGTTCTTGCCAGCAAATAAAACTGCTACTAGTTCTCATTAAAATGTGGTGGGCAGCACTTGGCAAGGGTAGCTGGGTGCTTTGAACAGCTGGCTTAAGCACTGTCAAGTTGCAGTTATAGATGCAGAATGTTTAATAAATGTGACTAGTCAGCTGGGTTATTTCTAACCATGGGTTTACTGCTTTTTTGAAAAGGTTTTAGATACAAAGAAAAACTCTCTCCCCCTTTATGCCATGGTCTTCTTGTATGCCTGAAACCTATCAACTGAGCAAATTGTCTTTAGCAACCTTAGTTGTAGACCCATTTTCCAACATAGCCAAATAGGCCAACAGGCATGGAAAAAGGATTGTGAAGAACATCAGGAAGACTCTCACTTGCTTTATCCCACTAAAGTATCCTCCTCCATGCTTGTGACTCATCAGTCTAGCTTGCTGGAACAGAGGAGGAGTATCGAATGAAATGCCAGAAAATTATCAATAATGCACAGACTCTGTCTTCGTCTAATGTTGGAAAGGAACAGGAGTATTGACAACAAGATTTCATAGCTAGGAACATCTGGAAGTAGCCAATGCAGTAGAAAAAGGGCATATCTGCCCATAAACAAAGTAATAAAAACAGTAAAAAGCATGGATTTAATAGAGAGCACTAGGCTTGTTTTAAAACAGAAGTCTAGCACTTTTTCAAAAAGAGTAAACTGATGTAAATAAGAACCCCATGTAAAACCTGACAAATCCTTCAGAAATTACCCTTAACCTACTGTGCAGGCCAACTGCCTCTTTGGAAGGCAAATGTCAAGAATCCAATTCAAAATAGACTGGGTCATAGAGAGCAAAGTCCAATGATCAGAGGAAATTAACCATGCCAACAACAGCCTAAAGCAGGGGTCTCCAACCTTGGCAACTTTAAGATTTGTGAACTTCAACTCCCAGAATTCCTCAGCCAGCAAAGCAAAGCTGGCTGAGGAATTCTGGGGGTTGAAGTCCACAAATCTTAAAGTAGCCAAGGTTGGAGACCCCTGGTCTAAAGTGCCCAATAGGAACCTGGGATCTTCAATTCCATTATTCAGGAAATATGATAGGTTGTGTCCATGGTAAGAACTTTGAAGATATTACTTTAAGAAATGGAACTGCTAAAGGCAACTTACCACTGCTTCCGTTATGGACTGGGGATGAACAGAAAGCAAGGTTTAGAGGACATGGCTTATAAAGATGGTTTCAGCACACAGGTGTGCCCAATATTGCTAACTTTGGTGATATCCAAAGTTAGCAACTGGGGGTGATAAAGAATAGTAAAGACCCATGGGCAACTATTTTACACTATCTATTACACCTCCCTATTGTATGAGGGGATAACAAACCAGTGATTATATGCTGCAAAACTTTGCTTCCCCATCACTCCTTGAAAATCTGTGATTTTTTTCTCTCTCTCTCTTTCTCTCCTGTGATTCTACTATAGATAAAACCAACTTTCATGTGATGGTTAGTGGACAGACTGCCTGATATATTTTTCGGGTCTCTCTTGGATGTATTGCTTCACTTTGTAATTTACAAAGATATGTGTGTAAATTTAACTCTGAAGCAGTAACTGCTGATTGGCCACCTTAGGTTGAGCAATTACTGGCTGAAGATGTTTCTCATAAACTTAATATTATGGCAAATATATGTGGCATCTGGGGACAGTGAGGGAAAAATGGGATGCCCTTAAAATTTAAATTACCAGGCACTTCTCTTTCTTCCCGAGCAGCATTTCTGAAGATCATTTCTTTTTATGGTTGCCGCATATGCCTTCTCCAAGCAGAGGAAGTGCATCAGAGAAAAAGGGCAATATAGTATAAATTTGCATAAAATTTGCATAGTATTAATGTTTATTTTGAGAGGCAAATCTTAAAAATAATGAGTAATGTAAGATATGCAACCACTCTTTGGAGCTCTAAAAATCCTGGCACTTCCAACCTTGAGAAGGCAATTTTAGCATACAGAAAATGGTAAATCAAGCTTCTTTTATAATTAGCTTAGTCATAATACATATAACACCTCTATGCTGGTTCCAGTGCCTTTTACCAACTGCCATTACTAATCTCTAATTTTTAAATAACTGGTAGAGGTCTTTTGTAATAAGATTTAGTAACTTGACTGGGAAATATTCCTGCAAGGATGTTAGCTTTTGTCCTTATAAACGTCCATGTCAAATTCACTTTTTAAAATGATAAGCTCTCTTGGATGTTTTCACATATTTGGGGTGAGGGATTAATATTGAGAAAGGCATATTAGGAAATGTTCCAGACTTAATAATAACTGTAGCTTCTACTCTGAACAGTAAAAGGCCTTTCATGATTAGGTTTTTAAAATGAATTGTGTTTTGTGTTTTAGAAAAGCTGTAAGATTTTGCAAGAAAATGAAAAGGGCTAAGTAACTAAATACTGTCATTGACTGATAATGAGGAAGAATTACATGTGTGTGTGTGTATTTTTCCTGAGCAGAAATCATGGAGTTCATCATTGTGTACAATCAGTCCATTCTAGCTCCCCATCTCATTAAACAATTTCCAAGATGTTATGCCACACCAGCTACAAATGATGAGAATTTTACTCCAATGCTAATTTAAAATGTCAGACTATAGAAGACTGGGTGAGGAGAGGACACTATTGTTGTGGTCCGCCGGCGGCCTGTGGAGCTGGCAGCAGAGTTGGACAGTCAAGAGGCTGGGGAGGAACATGGGCCAATCCTGGAGTCTGGAGAAGGCTCGGACGAGGGCTCTGCGTCAGAGGCAGAGATGGGGACAGGGCCATGTGCGAGTTATGTGCGAGCCCTGGAGCCTCCAGAGTCGGACATTACTGAGGCAGAAGAACAGAGGGAACCTGTCCTCAGTGTGCACATGCGCAGAGCTGCCAGAAGGCAAGAACAGTTAAAACAAATGGGTCAACTCAGGAGTAAGGCGTGGAGATGATTGGCCCCTCCCATAAGACATAAAGGAGGAAGCAACTGTTGTTTGTGCTGGCCAGTTTCAAGACTGCAGCTCCGTGTTGACTCTGTGTTCTGTGTGGTCTTGCATGTCAAGGGAGATAAAGGTGGGTGCTTATCAGCCTTATCCTGAAGAACTGTGGCAGACTTCTGTCAGACTCTTTACAACTATTTGGGACTCATCTGTGAATGAAGATTGAGAATGAACAGGCTCTAAATGAGCAGAATTCACAGCCATTGAAATAAAAAGAGGGTTTTTGGGACTCATTGTGTGCTTTTACTGTATCAGGAAGCCCTGGTCAGAATAACTATGACTCTCTAGACACTGATACTACTCGACTAGAAAACTTATCATCAATGATTAGCTGGGATGATAGGCCATAAGTTCTTTATATCTGCATGAAAATACAGGATCAGTTTTAAGGGCTGTCTTGTCCAATGTTTGTTTCCACCTAGATGCTTCAGAAACCTCATAGGTATACAGCCACTCCTATAGCCATCGTTCCCAAGTACAAATGAGATGTTGACTTATTTAATAACACAGGTACATGAAACAAATTGTTCTATTTAATTATTAATGAATTTAAACTCTTATCACAAGCAGCACCTTGCTGGATCAGCTGTTTGTTCTCACATGGACCATGCAACTACGCAAGAAATCCCAATGGTCTCCTAGAGATGGTTTTCACAGACAATCGCACCTTGATATCGGGCCACTGATCTCCACAACTTCCATTCAAGTCTGGTCCAACTCTTTTTTGGTTCAGCTCATTTTTGAAGCTAAACAAACCAATAGTCACATATTTTATCTTGCTGTTTATTTCAGTACTCAAGGTAATTAACAAAAATTAAAAAACAAAGTTATTAAAGATTGTTAATTAACAAAATAATTCAATTAAAATCAAAACATTATAATCTAATCTAATCTAATCTAATCTAATCTAATCTAATCTAATCGACTCTAATCTAATCTAATCTAATCTAATCTAATCTAATCTAATCTAATCTAATCTAATCCTTGAACATTTTGGGAACAAGATTGGTTTTTGGCCCCTTTTCCTAAATCCCAGAAGAACAAATGGAGCCAGGCAGGTGAAAAGTTTTTCCTGTATTATTCAACAATTTGGCTTTGGGTATAAGGGGCATCTTCAAAAAGGCCTTTCCTGATTATCTAAGTAATCAGAATGGTTCAGGTTTTACTTCATAGCACACATCTGTGGGGAAAAAAACACTTTTTGCATTCTGCTTATACACAGGCATATGCTTCCCATAAAGGGGGGAAAAAGGGTAACATTAGAAATAGCAACCATAAGCCAACTTGAACAAAATGTAAAACTATTTATTGCAGAGTAAAACATAACAAAATCAAAATATTCCTGAGACCTTCCTTCATCTTAGATTACCATTTTTACTCCATCAATCGAGTAGTTTCCAGTATTATATGCTATATTCCATTGTAACAGCTAGCCATGTTTATTTAATTAGTTTAATATAATTCTATAGTGTCTCGGGGAGGGAGGGAAGGAAGGAAGGAAGATTTTGATGCTCGCTACCAGCTTCGTACAAGGAAACTCAATGGGAAACCAACAGGAAATTGCTCCTGATGATTTTTTTGACTTCCCATGATCATTCTGTTTCTCTGTTTAGGTAAGGAAGTATATCTGAAACAATAACCCAGTGGGTCCTGGCTTATCTAATGTATTCTAAAGAGGAAATGGAAGTAATAAAAACAAAATTCATTTGTGACAGAATATCTTATTATTTTGATCCAAGGTAGTAATTTGACATCATCTCCTATACAAATATATTACACCTGGTTATTGCATAACACTTACAGATACAATGATTGATGAGAAAAACTCAAATCCACTTAAGAGTTCTGTAAATGTGACATTTCTGAAAAGGTGAAAATGTTATAAATACCAACTAAGTGCCTTGCACCTTTAATTGAAATAGTCTTTTGACTGAAAAATCAATCTTCCAGCAGCCTTTTGAAAACTTGTCTCCCCCACTTCTCATTCAGGCTATAAAACAAGGAAGCTTGTACTTTATGTTATAGATTACCGGTAGAAGATAGCAGTGGATTGTAATTAACTAGACCGTAACAATATTACCTACCATAGAAATATATTGTAATAACCCCCTTCTAACAAAACTTTCCTGGCAGAAAAGAAATAATGGAGTGTCATCTACCAATAGCAATTGCACTTAGACTTATATGCTATTTCACAGTGCTTTTACAGCCCTGTGGACCCTCATTTTACTCATCTCAGAAGGCTGGAAGGCTGAGTCAATTTTCAGCCTTGTGAGAATTGAACTGCCAAATTGCAGGCAGCCAGCAGTCAGCAGAAGTAGCCTGCAGTACTGCATTCTAACCACTGCACATCACAGCTCTTGATTCCTCAACAATAATAAAGTAATGACAGTAACTTAGTGAACTACTTTTGAACTAAAGGGTCTTTCTTTCACATTGTCACATAAATTACTACAATTATGTAAATACAATTTTTCATGACATATCCCTGGGTTTTTTAAAAAAGACTGATTGTATTGTCATATTGTTGTCATATTCACATCTTTAATTATGGAGAGGTCTACGGGATACAGTATACGATGTGTTGTGCCCATGCTGATTCATGGATACGACAGATACGTATGTGTTGGGCCCATGCTGATTCATGCAAGAAGCCTAGGAACTCTCCTTCCACAAACTCGCTGCACATTCCCAAAAGTCCAGGGAAGAGACAACTAAACATGCTCTCATTAGCTACTTTTACACTAGCTACTTAAACCTTCTTTGACACTGTTATACCAAAGAGGAGGCAAATGGCTACACCCTGCTTTCAGGTGCATGACTTTGTGAGAAAGCTTATATTAAAAGCTAGACTTCTTTTTCAGAATTAGCACCACCAGTTCATATAGAATTTATTTTTTTCTTGAATAGAACAAGATCAAATGCTTAAAAGAAAGTGGTTGGTTGGTTGGTTGGAAGGAAGTAATGAAGGAAGGAATTAGAATTAGAATTAATTAGAATTAGAATTAATTAGAATTAGAATTAGAATTAGAATTAGAATTACAGAGTTGGAAGGGACCTTGGAGGTCTTCTAGTCCAATCCCCTGCCCAGACAGGAAATCCTTCACCACTTCAGACAAATGTTTATCCAATCTCTTCTTAAAAACTTTCAATGTTGGAGCATTCACAACTTCTGGAGGCAAGTTGTTCCACTGATTAATTGTTCTAACCATCAGGAAATTTCTCCTTAGTTCTAAGTTGCTTCTCTCCTTGATTAGTTTCCATCCACTGTTTCTTGTCCTGCCCTCAGGTGCTTTAGAGAATAGCTTGACTCCCTCTTCTTTGGGGCAGCCTCTGAGATATCGGAACACTGCTATCATGTCACCCTAGTCCTTCTTTTCATAAGACTAGACATATCCAGTTCCAGCAACCGTTCTTTATATGTTTTAGGTTCCAGTCCCCTAATCATCTTTGTTGCTCTTCTCTACACTCTTTCCAGAGTCTCGACATCTTTTTTACATCGTGGCGACAAAGGATCTGGCAGCAGTGGGATGGGAAGGAAAGAAGAAGAGAAGGCAGGCAGGCAGGAAGGAAGGAAGGGAAGAAGGGATTTCTGAAGAGATTGAGCTCAGGTATGTCAGCTCAAGGACTGACTCTTCCCTCATATATAAACATGCATAGATATCAATTCAAGCCTCACTCTAAAATAAACCAAAATTTATATTTTGGTTTATTTTAGAGTGATTTTTATATAGTTTTGTATATAAAATTTATATACTTTTCTTCATTCATCTGAGCTTGCTGCCTGTATTTTCTAAGGAAAAAAGCTAACAAATCCTCAAAAATAAAAAAAAAATGGAATCTGTATCCTTTAAAAAAAAAAGCACCTGAGAGAACAAACCAACTGATTTCCTCAGAATTCAATTTTTCTGTGCTCTGTTGTCTACACCAATTACTTGGATAAATGATCAGCTAAATTTCCTTCAGTCCTTTCAGGAACTGGATTTCTTAAAATAGAATTTCTCCACATCATCACAATATCTCAAAAAGCTTATGTGGTTTCATATTTAATCCTCAAACTCCATGGAATAGGCCAAGAAGAAGGGTTTTCAAAGCTGAACAGAAACATAATCCCTCTCTACTTTAAATCAACATATATTCATTTTACTACATTGTCTCTTTCTTGGGACAAAATAATTTTTTATGTAATTAGTTCTTCTCTTAAGCCAATATAACTTGTAGAGTATGGATTTCTTCACTATACACAAGTCAACAATCAATTGTCCTAGTTTCTTATTCATTCTTGAACTTTCTTCCTGATTTATTTCACCTTGTCTGACAAAAGTGAAATTACAATGCCCTCTGTTATCACATCCACATTTTACAAATATGTGAAATTAATAACCTGTCAATTATGTGCACCAACTGGTATAGTCTGTTAATTCACTTTTGTCTTATGCCTGATGAGCAATAATAGGAATTTACTTGTCACAGTTGTCAAAACTGTACTTTGGAGATGTGCTCCAAACTGTACTTTGGAGATGTGTTCGATGTAAGGGAACAAATTATTATGGGCATTGCTTAGCTTTCTTTAAACAAGGATTTATTTTCAATTATTGGATGTACATTATCATTGCTAAAAATGTAGGACCTCTTTAGACAATTATAATAATGAATAGAAGGTTCAATATGATACTTTAAAATGACTATGATATAATAAAGTATATTTTATATTGATCAAGTTGTCTAACAAATTTGGCTGTGATTAGTTACTGTAGATAGAGATTGCAAATCTTAGAACTTGACAAGTAAGTTAGTCTGAAATAACCCAACTGAAAAATGGTTAATGTTCACAGCTATGATATTGGGAAGCAATAAAAATAGCTTAATTTAACGTAAGGTTCAGGAAGAGTCCTGATTAAATGGACTAAAAGAAGTGAAATACATCTATTATACTTATATAATACCACAGAGGATTTCATACCTAGAGAAGAACATCTTAAATAATAATGAAAATAAACAAATAATTATCAACAAATATTATTGGGTTTGTCTTTGTTTTTACATAAGTATAAAGAAAATAGAAGGTGTTTATAATAGGAAAGGGATGGAATGACCTTTTAAAAAATTTGTAATTTTGCAACTAATTCAGTAAGCATTATTCCTGCAGTCCTAAAGCTTTCATTACAAACTCATTTAATTAGATGTTAACATCTGCATTTCCTAATGATACTTAACAGTGTTGTTAACAGATTCGATACACTGAGAATCACACAGTGCCAGTCCTTTGTTTTGAACAGCCATAAGAATCTTGATTTAAGTATAATACAGTGTTAGTAAGGGAGAATTAATTGGACTTTATTATTAAAATTAAACTATCCCCAAAGTATTTCTGAGTATAATGAAGGTGATAGTTTTAGAGTATTACAGAGGGTTAAATTATTCAGAAGAGTATCATTAGAAAATTTACAGTTGTATTATTTGAATATGGACCTATTTATATTTTATGATAAAGGCAATTAATTATAATTGGTTGTTATTAATATTAATGCAACTTCATAGTACTAAAAATTAGTATGAAATAAAACAGCTCTCCTTTGCTATCTATTAAATCTAGTGAAAGAAAGAATCTCACATGAAATCACGAGTGCCAAACCTTTAGAATGTTGAGGCACAATTTACATTGCGGCTGAAGTGTCAGTAGTGTTTGTTGTCAAGAAGTGGCTAATCATAAAAAGTTGGGATTAGTATTTAGAGTATTATCTCTAGAATGCATACAGAGAGAAAAAGAAGACTTTGCACAAACGATCAGAAATAATCTGGGAGAAACACTTTGTTCTATCTGCTTTCTGCAGACAAAAGTAAATTGCTAGTTATTGGTGGTCTAGAAAATAATTTTATTTATCAGTTTTT
Organism: Masticophis lateralis; assembly: GCA_030761175.1. NCBI lineage: Eukaryota > Metazoa > Chordata > Lepidosauria > Squamata > Colubridae > Masticophis > Masticophis lateralis. The sequence goes on from JAUDYJ010000001.1 coordinate 121,264,680, forward strand.
CCCTCAAGTGCCTATGGGGTAGATCAGTGTTGGTGAAACTTTTAGGCACCAAGTGCCGAAATGGGAGCGCGCATGGGTGGGGGAACACCAGAAACCGGAAGAGCAACTCCCTGGTGCGCACACACAGAAGCACCAGGAATCAGAAGACCAGCTTCCTGGCCTGCATGTGCACACCAGTAAGCTGAACTTCCAGTTTCTGGCATGCACATGCGCACTGGTCACCTGTTCTTCCGGTTTCTGACATACATGCACACGAAGACCAGCTGGCTGGCGTGCCCAGAGAGATGGCTCTGTGTGCCATTTCTGGCACACGTGCCATACGTTTGCCATAACGGGGGTAGACCTTCAAAGCACTGTGCCAAATACTCATCAATTTTATTAAGTATGCATGATAATATCACATTCTAACAATTGACTCACAGACATATCACATTTGAAATCTGTGCCCTGTTATGATTAGCTATATAAACTGTGGATTTAAAAAAATGATTTGGTTTACTCTTGCTATAAGATTTTAGCAATAAAATGTTGGATTATGTTCCTACAGCCCTAAAATGTACTTTGTCAGTCTTCTTTGACATCTGAATGACACCTCATTTCCTCTTTCATAATTATGTAATATAAAAATTACTCATCTCTTGTATAAATTGTATAAAACACCAGCAAGACAAAGAAGATTGTGTTGGACTTTTGGAAGCAGAGAGTGGGGAACTCTCTGCTTGATGTAGAGTGGGGAACCTGCCCCACTCTACATCAAGGGGGGGCTATGTAGAGAAGGTCTCCTCCTTCAAATTCCTGGAGTGCACCTTAGCTAAGATCTTATCTGGAAAAAATAACACATCCCATGTGGTTAGAAAGGCTCAACAGAGGCTCAGATTCTTGCAGAAAAATCAGGTGGAACAATGGCTGTTGACTTCCTTCCATGATAGAAAGAGCCCTCACATATTGTGTCACGGTATGGTACAATGGTTTAACAGCCGCAGACAGGAAGGCATTACAGAGGGTGATGAGCACAGCACAAAAAAATCTTGGGCTGCCCCTAATCCTACTGGATGAAATCACCAGTTACCGCTGTCTCAGCAGAGTAAGAAAAATCCTCAGGGATGATTCACACCCTGGACAGTATTTCTTTATTCTCCTACCATCGGGCAGGAGATCTAGAAGCATAGCCAGTCGAACAAATAGGCTGAAAAATAACTTTTATCCATGGGCTGTCAGACTTTTAAATGCAACATACATAACACCACAATCAGGCTAATGTGATAGACTTGCAGTGCCAGAGTAATGTGCAACATCTATATACCGGTTTAATATAATAGTATATATTTATGTATGAGGATATGTGTATTAGTATATTACTTATTGGGTTTAGGGATTTCTTTTTACTTACTGATTTATTGAGATGTATTCTGTGTTCTTGGGTGAGTTGCACCAAGGGAGGCCCATTCAATTTCATTGTATACATGTTGTGCATTGACAATAAAGGTTTGATTTGAAATTAGTAATCACAATTTTTGCCATCTTCCTTATTACATGAAAAATTCTTTATGATTCAGGTGACATTTTAAAAGGTGGGATTCTAAAGTTAGATACTTTAATCTATATTTAAATACTGAGCTAAGCCAGAGGTTTTTAAATAGTTCCTCTTGACTTGCAGTGCCATGCGAGATTAATGCATTTTTAGATTCTGACAAAATTTGAATTTCCAGTAGTATTTCTTCCAGATGAGTTCCTGAAATAAACAGGAACTTTGGGATGTAGAGTCTGAAATATGTAGTTGTTTGTACCATTTATCATTTCAAAGAATTAATACTTTTGGCAGATCACAAACCAAGTTGTATATTGCAACAAAAACATTAGCATTGTCATTTTGCCATTGCTCAAAGAGGTGACTGATTCAAAAGGTAGAAAGCAGATGATTTACAAGATGTAAAACAGAAAAATTACAGATGTATTTCCATGCTTCGATTTAAAGAGGGGCATTGCATCAGATGCTATTTAAGAGATTAGTAACACAGGAGGCATTTTGGAAGAAGAAGGAGGAGGAGGAGGAGGAGGAGGAGGAGGAGGAGGAGGAGGAGGAGGAGGAGGAGGAGGAGGAGGAGGAGGAGAAGAAGAAGAAGAAGAAGAAGAAGAAGAAGAAGAAGAAGAAGAAGAAGAAGAAGAAGAAGAAGAAGAAGAAGAAGAAGAAGAAGAAGCCTACAAAAGTTATTGTGTAGTTACTTCGAATTTAAAATGAAAATAGAACAAATACTGCAGTAGATGATGGATGAAAAACAACATCTAGCTTGGTTGTCAGAGAATAACATTGTCATTTTGAAAGACAATATTAATTGGGAGTGAAGCAGTGCTTGCCACTGCAGGAACGGTTTTCCTAAGCACAAAACAAAAAACAAAACCTACTATCATCAATTATTGAATGAAACTGACTGAAGCAGACCTTGTCACTGCCCATTGCCCTTAAACTCTCCTGATGTCAGGCACAAGAAACCAGAGCAACGCCATGAACCGGTCAGAGTTGTTTCTTTATTGTTGCTTGCCTATTTATAAGAATCTTGTCAGCATTCTCTTAACGAGATCCAGATAAGGATTACAGGGATTCATAGGGTGTGTATGTGTGTATCGCTTCCCACTAAACAAAGACTCTAAGCTAGCCAGTCTCTTAGCAATAGCAATAGCACTTAGACTTATATACTGCTTCACAGTGCTTTACAGCCCTCTCTAAGCGGTTTACAGAGTCAGCATATTGCCCCCAACAATCTGGGTCCTCATTTTACCCACCTCAGAAGGATGGAAGGCTGAGTCAACCTTGAGCCTGGTGAGATTTGAACTGCCAAACTGCAGGCAGCCACAATCAGCAGAAGTAGCCTGCACTACAGCATTCTAACCACTGCGCCACCACAGCTCTTCATACCTCTCCCCACTGTAACTGGAGATTTCACTACAAAGCAGCATCTTCCTTTCTACAGAAGAGTCTGTAAATAACATAAAATATCTTGCTTTATGAATCAATCAGTTCAGTTCTAATACACTGAAGTGGCCTGGTAAAGCTTGGATGCAAGCCAAGGTTCCTCAGCACATCTCTGCTAGACTGTGTGATGGTATGAGGGATTGACCTTGGGAGACCTGAGGAAGACCTGCAGCCTAGACAATGGTCTGATAAGAAGTAGCTCAGTCCACAAGTGGGAGAAAACCACGGGAAGCATTTCAGATGTGAAACTCCCTACTTTTCCTAAGACTAAAAAGAGAGGAGGGGAGAAATGATTTCAGTGTTTCAAGATTTTGTTCAATATAGACAGTGTTCGTGCTTTCTGGTCATGCTTCTTGTCTGGACTACCTCGAAGGGCTAACACCTCCCAGGTCCTAGCACAAGCTGTTCCTTATCAACATTGGGGCAAGAGTTGCCCCGTTGCAGTAGATACAACCTTAGGTCCAGGTTCTCTTGGTTGTACCACATGTCCAACAAAATCCAAAAGAATTGCAGAACACTTGTTTTAAATCTGTTCCAGGAAGCCACCAAGGACAATTACCCAGAATATTCTGTTAAAAGAATATAATATTTTCTCAGTAATTGTATCCTTGGTGGCTTCCTGGAACAGATTTAAAACAAATGCTCTACCACAAAACTTTCCAGTGCTCAAATGATCCTTCCAAAGTTTTCTATGATTTTTTATAATAGAACCCGTCATACTCAACACAAAAATTTTGCATGCTATAAATGCCCTTACTTCTAAAATAATTAGATATGCACTACTGAACCTGTATATTACTTTCGATTGAAAGACAACAGATTTTTGGAATGCGTAACTATAACCTGTCTGCAATTCCTTAAAGCAACTGCATCATTTGCTACAGTTTTATGACTGCCCTCTTCAGCTGTTTCATGATCCTAATCAACAATCAAAAAAGCTTTTTAAGACAACTATCTCTTCACCTGTTTCTAAAAATCCAACAGTATCAGAGTGTGTCTACCTTCTAGGGCAGGGTTGTCAAACTAGTGGCGTCACATTGTCATCACGTGACGTATCACTACTTTTTTCCCCTTCACTAAAGTGGAGGTGGGCGTGGCCAGCATGTGACGCATCCAGTCCACGGGCTGCAAGTTTGACACCCCTGTTCTAGGGGAATGTTAACCATACCCTAATTCTAACCCTCTATCCTTTGTATGTTTTACTTTGAATTCAGGTAGGCAATGAAGATACAATTATTTATGAGATGGGGTGGTTTTAGATGTTTGTTATTTTCTATTTTTTAGTTATTTCTGTTGTTTTCAATAACTGAATTTATCATATTGTTTTATGTAAATACCATCACACTAGTCACACTCAGGGTAGATAATTCATGAAAAGCACAGAAAAGCACAGAAAAGAATAGTAAATAGTAATTAAATTACAGTGAGATATAAAAAGGAAATTTAGCTAAAGGTAATTTATTTATTAAATTAAAGGTAATTAAATTTATTTATAGAAAATAAAAAGGAAATTTAGCTAAAGGTAATTTATAGCAACACTTTTCCATAATTCTCCATGCATTTCTATCCTTGTAAACCATTCTTGTTTATACCATATCTATTCAAATATACACAGGCTGTTACTCTTTAAACTTTTAACCTCTTTTTCAGAACCTCAAAAAGTTCAACTATGATTTTCTCATTCCTCCCCCTTTTCATAGCCCATTTGTTCATTGTTTGTATGCTTATTTTATCATTTGATTCTGATTCCTTCTCTCTTCATAACCAAATCACCTTGATACATTTATTTTATTTTGGTTGCACATATTGATTGCAAAATAAAGGAGAAAATGCTTATATACTTTATTTCAACAAACATGTTTCTTCAAATATTATTAACAATCTTGATAGATACAATCTCTATATTTTAATTGAAATTTACTCATATATGTCCATATAATCAACAGCCGCATACCACAGCAATCTGGTCTAGTGGTTAAGGCACAGCTAGAAAGCAGGAAATCATGAGTCCTGCCTTACCTATGAAAGCCAGCAGGGTGACCTTGGGCCAGTCACTCTCTCTCAGCTCAAGTTATCTCATAGGGTTGTTGTTGTTGTTGTTGTAGGGAAAATTGGAGGAGGAAGATGAATATATTCATCTCCTAGAGTTATTTATAAAAGTAATAAGAGTGAAATATAATAGCAATAGCATTTAGACTTATATACATAAGTGATTTACAGAGTCAGCATATTGCCCCCAAATTAGGACCCAATCTGGGTCCTCATTTTACCGATCTCAGAAGGATGAGTCAACCCTGAGCCAGTGAGATTCGAACTGCTGAATTGCTGGTAGCCAACAGTCAGCAGAAGTAGCCTGCAGTACTGCCTTCTAATCACTGGGCCACCACGGCTCTTAAATAAATAAAACATCTAATATAGAATCCTGTATGTTTCCATTCACTGGACTCATTAAATGTATATTTATGGTTAACATGTATATGATCAAGGAATGGGATAAAAAAGAGAGCAAGCCATGCATTTTTTTTTCCTTTTCCAAACTCCTAATGGAATTTTTAAATATGAATTTGAAATAAGAGCCAGGTCAAAATGTGCTTGCTATAACTGAATTGGAGCTTACTTTTAATCCAGTGTAAATACTTCAGTTTACTTTTTTAAAAAAAATCAAAATCATATTTAAAATTTGGCATACATACACCATCATGTTTTTGTTTACACAATATAGTTTGTCTTATCATAGTTAATAAATAATAGTTAATAATTATATATAAATAAAGCAAATATTCTTTGCCTCCGGTACTTCCTTTGATATTTGCATTCTTTTTCCTATTTCTTTTTAATGGAAAAGTCAAGCAGACTTAAATTGATTGATTGATTGATTGAATGAATGAATGAATGAATAGGAAATCAAATAGAACATAATACAGTTGAAAATATTTGGGCAGAAAAACTTAGGGAAATTAATCCTTTTAATTGCTGTTATCTTACCAAATATTAATAATGAAATATATTGCCCATATCTAAATTCAGTTTTAGTGTGCAAAAAGGATGGCAATTCTAGTGTGTGTGTTTTTTTTTAATTTAAAGTGCTGCTATGTTTTCTGTAATATTTACTTGTGATTATCTAAAACAACATTAGTTAATATTAAGTCCAAAACATTTTTGAAGCTGTTTTTGTGATTCATTATCAATGTTAATTAGCCTAGCAAATAACTTTTTATATTGTCACTTTTAGAAAGTTACATGTTTCCAACTGCAATTGAGGCATATATTAATTACATGAGATTCTTTTTTAAATGAAGATACTGAATATATTTGCTCTTCTTAATATTATTTATTATAGCTTTAATCATGACACTAAACAAAACAAATCAGTCCGGGCAGAGTCTTGTTAAGTACTCATATTTATTAGAAAACATTCTGTATTTGTTCAATCAATGTCAATTAATTTAGTTTTAGTTGAAGTAGAATTAATTATGGAAATGAAGTTCCTCTAAATCCCCTTTCAAAGAAAATATTTTTTGGGAAATTTACTTTTCTGTCAAATGTTTTAAAACATGTATTGATAGCAATGTTAATAGAATTTTAATGTATTAAAATAAATTACATCTGATACTCTATTAGTAGAGTCTGATATATTTATTTTAGGAACAAGCCAAGATTGATGTGGAAAGCTATAACTACTTAAAATGTTTATTTTTTAAAAAATCAATACTGCAGGATATTTATATCTGTATATGAATGCAACATCTCTTGAAAGATTTTATCTGATTATCCAGCTTGTGTAGGTTTAAAATTATTACTGACATAGACATAATATTCTTCTAAAACAATTTTCTGGTGTTTTGTCCACATCAAAATCTGAAGCTCCAACATTTAAAAACATTTGTTATAAAACTACTTATTTCATTCTTTGTAATGGTTTAAGATAATTTTTATGTTCCTTAATCAATTTTGTAATAATATAATATATATGCCCTCAAATGTGGGATGTATAAATTAAGAAATAATGAAAAGTATGTGGATTTTGACCATTGTACTGCTAATTGTATTCCTATTTTTTTCCCAGCAACACTGACCTTCATACCGAGCATGATATTTTGTCTTGGTCCGTTTTCTTGCACCAACACATGCTTGCATTACAGCTGTCATTTTTGCTGTCTCCTGCTGGTGGTGCTGACATCAGGCATGTTTTAGCACATTAAACACTTGTGTCAAACTCTTTGACAGCTGCCTATGTTAAAAGTGATTCTTCTTCAAGCATGATTCTGACAAAGTTGTTTGCATTTACTAAAATGAATGGGATGGGATTACAGGTATTCCACCAACTAAACTATGTTCCATTTAGTATCAATAATAGCCCATTTATATTATGATGGATTCCCTTTTTAAAATGAACCAAAGAGAAAGTATATATCTTCAGTAATATTTAAGAAAATTGCAGTTGGTTGTTTATTTAATGGTTTCATGAATTGCTGATATTCAGGGATCCAATTCTCAGACCGTACTAGCCCAGTCAGTGTTTCCAGTTAGTAGAAAACAAAAATGTCATTGCACAATGGAGTAATGTAATCTTACCGATATGTAAAGTGCAGGAGATTGATAAGCATTTTTCAAATTTGTAATGTGCATATTTCATACAGAAATACCCAGATCTTGCAACCGTTATAGATAGCTATAGATAGATGTGACCAAAGTGTTTGGCTTAAATATTTTCATTATATCCATAGCCTACATCTCCTGCACAGCAAACAATGTGGCATCACATCTTACCTTAGGCTACAAAATAAAGCATAAAGCAAAGTATAATTGGCTAAATTAATTTCCAATGGTAGATAGGAATCTTTCAAGATATGAATCCAGAAAGTAGATGCTTGCGTGTAAATATTGCCAAACCTAATTTGCCTAAATGTAGCAGTTACGTATGTGTGGTAGGCAAGATAAACTAAGCATAAGAGGCACATTTTCCACAAAGAAATTAGGTTGTATTGACTTTCTGGAACATTTCCTTTAATAAAAGAAATTTAAATGGTTACAAACCCTATTAGCTTACCAGCCCATGGGCCTATTAAAGTTGCCTTAATTTGATCTCTGCACATAGTTCTTTCATCTGATATACATCTGTAGTCACAGAGGAGACCAGAATAATTTCTCTGATTAGAATTTTTAACTCGCACTTGGGCACACATAGAAACAATTTCATCAATATACCTTAAGAGATCTTGTACCAAGCTAAGCAGGCAGAAATGGGGACAATTTTTATTCTGATTGTGGTTAATGAATTTATAGTTAGATTCCTGTCTTAGTATTTTGAATTACTTTTTTTTGTTAAGTTCAACAAGCAAGCTTTATATTAAACTGTCATTAAGGGGCAAATTTAACATTCAGAAATCAATTAAGAGCATTTTATTTCAGTGGATTGTTAATAGTCAATTCACGCATTCCAAAGAAGATTGGGTAGCTCACAGAGGATAGAAAAACATGGCCACATACCGGTAGTAGTAGTAGTAACTTTCCATGCACACTTAGTTCGTGATTTTGCTATTAAGAATTGAAAAATAGGGGGACTGAATAGGCAGAATGGATTCTGCCTATTGAAGGGATTGAAATTAGAGTTTCTCTTTACTCTTTTCAAAAGGAGGCTCATATCACCTACACACATATGGGGGCGGGGGAGAGAGGGAGGGAGGGGGGAGAAGGAGAGAGGTCCATCAGGCATTCATCTATTCCCTCAGAACTGCACTCACAGGCATTCAAGCCGGTGTTCCAATTACCTGGCAGATTCAGCCATACCCTGGTTTTTCCAAGGACGTCCAGAAGCAGCCTCACCCTATGAAACTATGAAAGCAAATGCTAAGATAGATGCAAATGAGAAGATGGGTGTTTAATAGCAAGAAAGGTGAATGCCAACCGCCTATAGACAGGGAAGTAAAGGAGCCATCTGAAGATTGAGGGCTATTGCAAGTAGGCAAGAGGATATTACTCAATATGCCAGGATCACAAGCTATGGGAAGCAGCATTCGGGTGGGAATCCTCCCTGAAGTTTGGAGCTTTGCCTGGAGCTCAGCAGTAACACTGAAATAGCACATCATCCCAATTAGTATAAGCACCTTTAGGAAAAAAGGTAAAGGTTGTATGTTACTTTACAGACTTTGAGACTTTTGTTTGGACAGAATATAAAGGACTGAGTATGAAATATATATTCGCATGGCAACTCCATCTTGCTAAACCTAGAAGAGTGGTGTTGACTCAGAACAATAGCCTGTTTTAAGGAAGGTGTTTGTTGCAATAAGGCATTTTGTACAAATTTGCTAAGCTATGGTATATCCAGACTTTGGAGAGCAAGGATCCCTCACAGGACCAAATTGTGTGGAACTTTCTCTATAGATGCTAAGTCTTTGTATATTCTCTGCAATGAACAAAAAGAAAAACAAAAGCCACAGGAGTATGCATTCCCATAACCACAAGAAAGTGCCTATAAGGTGTAATAATATAAAAATCGTGCAAGTATTATATTAACTCAAAAGAAGATATCCTAGTTTAAACTGATCCTTTCAAAACAGAGCATTAGATATAAAAATGGTTTTACACACAAATCAAAGACCTCAAAACTGTCTGGATTTCCTACCTCATCAGCTAAGATTGCCAATTCTTACTGAAACCAATCCTTGTGAATTTTTTTCCAAATAAAAACATTCATATGTCAGTTACAACCAATCCACTATAATAATTATGTCTTTAGGAACTCAAACGGCACTTAAAATCTCAGGCAGAAAAATCAATAAATAGCTTGAGTATTATTATTACTATTTTTTGTAGTTTCTAAAATGTCTTATAACAATAAGAATCTAGTTGTTCTTTTTTAAATGTGAGTGTGTGTCTGTTTCCCAAATTTTAAATTCTAAGTTTATTTTTCTCCTGCACTTTAATCACAACAGTTCACAAGTCATTTCTCAGCCTGGGTTATTGGTAGCACCTGCATTGTGTTTATTTGCACAATGCTTTTCTCTTATCCAATGTGCTGTTTCCACTTCTGCACCCAGTTATCACTCCATCTATGCCATCTGTATATTGAGAAGGCACTATGAGAATATTGTAATAAATATTTATATAATAAGGCTCTCAATAATCTAAAAGTGCTTTGGATATTGTATGAGCGCTGCACTTTTCTACAATCATTAAAGCTTTCCACTTGAGCCTGGAAAATATGCCATATTTTCTTTTTAACATGAGCTATGCACCTCACATAATGACCATTAATGTGGTTTGCCACTTCTCCCTATATTTTCTGACTCTCTTTTAACATGTCCATGTTACACTTCAGTATTTACACTTGCTACATTCATTTTTCAGAACCCTAGTTCTGTGCAAAATGGAATAACCCCATAATAAAATTATGATTTCTACATACTTGGAAGAATCCCTGGTTACAGGTATTGCTTCAATAAATTAAACACACATATTACAGCTCAGAAAGCCTGCTTGGTCAGTGATTACTAGAACTTTACACCATTAAGGAGAAATTATATATAAGCAGCAATGTCCCCACTAGTGATTTACAATGTCATCCAACCATCACTGTAATGGGATAAAATCTGTCCCTATTATTTATTTATTGCACCAGCAATGGCTAGATATTGTGATAAATTGCTGTCATGAAAATACAGAAAGTTGATGTAGCATGATTAAGCAAGAGAGTTACTGTGCTTGAACTTGTAATAGACTAGATTTAATTCAGGAGCAGGTATACAGACTTCAATTTGGCTGGACATAGAAACTCCAAACCCACCAATTGCAAAGACATTCAGAGACAACTATTCCCATTGCCACTAGCATACTATCATCCCCAGTTTAATGTCACCTTATTAAGAACCCCATTGCTGTGTTTGAGCTTTCTGTAAGGCTAAATTAAATTAAGTTCCTTTATGAGTTCTCTTTGACTTCCTTTAACTAGAAGCACTGCTACACAAAAATCTTTAAAGCAACTGTATACAGTTTCTAATGATGTCCAGAAAGCTGGAGCTCCTGAATTTAATTGTGACTAACCATATATCAATCTTGTTGTGGTAAAATATATTTGTGTTCATGTGTGTGTGTGTGTGTGTATATATATATACACACACACGTATAAATATATACATATACGTATACATATATATATATATATATATATATATATATATATATATATACACACAAATATACACACACACACACACACACACACATACATACATACATACATACATACATACACTGAGTAATTCACACCAATTAAAAATTTATTTGCTTAAACTTAAAATATAATATTATTAACTTCTTGATGGACCGAATCTTCCTTGCATAGCTTCCAACCATAGATATGAGCCTTTTTGGTTTGAAAATCCAAACCCATGATGCTCAGAGCTGGACTTCAGAAATCTAACAGGAAAGGTATTCAGGCATTTTCCTTCTGTGCTATTACTGTGCTCTGTTAAACAGAAAATGTGTTCTAACTAGAATGGTAACCCAATTTGAGTGATGCATGAAATAATCCATCTCTGCAGTTTGCAAAATGCTTAGGGCTCCTTTGGGATAAAAAGTACTGTACATTATAAGACAACATTTTTTCTTATGTGTTTAAATTGTCAAGTAGTTACTTTTGCTTGATTCAAACAGCTACCTTAGAATAATATATTCTGTGAACCACTTTTACTGTTAATGCTTTTGAATGGAAAATGTCCCATTGCTTTTTGTACAACTTATTCTGTAGTCTCTATTTATCACTTTGATAAGAAGTACATGAAACTTTCTCTTTCTCTCTCTAGTGACATTCTGGCCTTGGATGCCTGAATATTTCATTTTATTTGTCTGAGTATATGTGTATTCAGAAAGTGACTAGATGCATTCTAGAACTGAGCTGAAGGGGATTTTTTATTCTGTTTTGCTTACGGTTTAATTACTAAGTCTTTTCCCCCCACCATTTTTCAGAACCTGTTGAACTAGTTATATGAAGGTTTTGATACACATAACATTTTTGAGATAATTAAACATTAGTGCAGACTCAATGCAAAATCATCCACATAATGTAAAATCTGAGTTGGGTTTACCTGATAATTATACCTTGTAACATGTTAGATATGGGAACTGATTGGTTAATTATGTGCCATCAAGTCTATCAATTTTTAGCGAGTAGATATAGATATGTAGAGACTACATATATAGATACAAACCACATATCCATATATAATGACATATCAATATTGTGATATATGTAACTGTATTAACAATGATATGAGGATATGCTGGAGGCAGAAGATCATCTTAATGATGATGCCAAAGGCATCATTTAATTTTGTACAGGAGAAGGCAATGATAAAGTTCTCCTGTATTTTACCAAGAAAAGCACATAAAGAGAATATAAAATAGGAACGGAATCCATAAATTGTTTTGTTTTATTGTTTTTAAAAAACACGAAACCTTCTGAATCAAATGAAACATCCAAATAATAGCATATCTTGTGGAGTTCTTGAAATAGATATAGCCCATTTTTCAACACACATTCAGTAGGTTTACTAAAATGGACAAAATCTTATTTTTTTTACAACAGCCACCCCACAGGACCCCAGATCAGCTGCATAAGAACTCACAACAATAGAGTGAGCCACTCATCAACACTTAAAAAAACCAGAACTTAACTACTTCCAAAATATATTTAAAAAACCAATTATCTCTCCTTCCCCTTCCATTTAAAAGTGGAATGCCCTAATAAACAGCACAAACTGAAAGACACCCCAAGAATAACACTCCTATAGATTAAAAAAAATTACATTGGAGCACACCAGCAGTTTACCAGGGATCAAAGTGGCCCACAAACTTACAAAAACACTACAAAGACTTCTGTGAAAACCTGAACATCACCAGATTGCAATCAGCATTGCGTAAGACAAATTAGGTACCAGCTGAATAAAAGAAAAAGAAACATAACTGCAATTAAGGAGCAAGATAAGATACGTAACAGCTGCCCATGCCCTCAATACATATCACAAATTTGACTAAGACAATATGGGGAAAAAAGATCACACAAACAGCAGGTGGACTATTCAAGAGACAGACAGTGCCATTCACAACAACAACAACAACAACAACAACAACAATTTTAAAAAACCACAGGAAACCAAATATATATACCAAATATATATATTTGGTATAGGTAGCGGCAGATATTTCTCTCTCTGGGCACATTGAGAAAATGTCTGCTGTGAACTTTGCATTGGCGACAGGATGAGCATTAAATATATAAATATATTTATTTATATATTTAATGACCCCATAATCCCTTGCATCGGGGTGGAGTCGGGGCAACTGAATGGAGCTGAATGTTTACTGGCCAGATGCTCTTCCTATTGCCAATGCAGAGTTCACAGCAGACATTTTCTCAATGTGCCCAGAGAGAGAAATATCTGCCGCTACCTAGGATCGAACTCACAGCCTCCTGATTGTGAGGCACGAGGTCCACCACTAGGTCATTGCACCATTCATTTACAAATAAACAAATACCCTATTTTTTGGTGTATAAGATGCACTTCCCCTCCCAAAAGTGGCTGGGAATGTCTGTGCATTTTATAGAATGAAAGTTGCTGAAGCCCCACCTACTCACCAGCCCCCACCCTTTGGCCTCTGCTCCCAGCACTTTGCCTCCTTGCAGCAAACAGCAAGGTCAGCTTCATCACAGCCTGATTTAGCAAAAACTGCTGATTGGCAGTTGGATTGGCTTCCCGGAGATCTGTTGCTGCCGATCCGAACTGTTGCTGCTGATCGCCGCCACCACATATGGCGGCCTCCGCATACCCCATTTTCAGCTTCCGCACATCCCATTTTCAGCCCGTTCCAGGTGGCAGGTATCACCGCTGCCACCTATCCCTGCCACCTGGAATGGGCCAAAAATGGGGTGCATGAAGGCCAACAAAGGGCACATGGAGGCCAAAAATGGGATGCGTGAAGGCGGAAAATGGGGCCCACCAAGTTGGCAATAGGTGGCTGCAGTGATGGGTGTCAATGGCATCAGTGATCCCCACAGCCTGGAACAGCTGATAGGCAGTATTCCAGGAAGCAGATCCAACTGCCAATCAGCTGTTCTTGCTAAATCAGGCTGTGCTGAAGCTGACCAGGCTGTTTGCTGCAAGGAGGCAAATTGTTGGTAGACAGAGGCAAAGGCAGATTTTTTTTCTTGTTTTCCTCCCCAAATCTAGGTGCGTTTTATAATCCGGAGCATTTTATAGTCCAAAAAATACAGTAACTGTGATAAATTCTCCCCAAATCCAGAAATCCAACCATTAACTATGTACAATACTTCGTTTCCCACAGGGACCAACTAGATGCCTTTTGGAAACCGATAAAAGCTTCATAGATACTGATTTCTCCTCTTACATCCCAGCAATTGGTATACAGAGATCACTTCCCTTTGATGCAGGAACTAATATCTAGCTTGTATTAAATGAACAGCAGTAGGATTAATACCGATAAAGTTGCTTGAGGGCATTTTTGCACATACTATTTATTTATTTAAATGATTTATAGTGTCACTCATTTCCTGAGTGACTGTAAGCCTCATATAAGGATAAAACCACCCTAATATTATAATTGTTATGTTGTTCCTGCTAAAGAGGAACCCCCCAAAACAAAAAGGCACATTACCGAAAGAGCTCACATTAGCTCCTGACCCAAATACTTGAGGGATCAGCCAGGTCTCCAGAGTCATGGAAAAGATTAGCAGGTTTGGGGCTATATGGATCACTGGATGATGTTCCACAGGGCAGATGCAGTCATAGAGCTGTTCCTATTCTGGGTTCATGCTGGCTTGACTCTTAAGAAAGCCACTTTGAGTCAGTTTGCCAACAGCTTCTATGGTATTCAGTCTGGACAGCAGATTATCACTTCTTTTCATGGGAAAATAGTTTTGCTGCTCTATCTTGTCATCTTTCTGCTCCTGGAAAGCAGCTGCCAATTGCTTTTGTTTTTGTGATCCAGTCTTCCTGGACACGTACACCTGTATGTGTGAGTATATGTGTGTGTTTGTTTGCATGAGTAAGAAGGAGAAAGTGTAAATGTACAGTTACATGTAGGTAAAATTACCAGCTGAAGAAGAAAAAAATCCTTCTCTTGTTCTATCTAATATCCTTTACAGCTGTAAAGGATATTAGAAACAAGAAGAGAAGGATTTTTTTTCTTCAGCTGGTAATTGTTCTTTCATTGAGTTGTAATTGTTATAAATAAAAGGTTGCCCATTCTAAACCCATCAGAATCTTCATCTGTTCTTAATATTTCTTTTCTTGAGCTTATTACTTTTCTCTGTGTTAAAAAAAGTCCAGTGGTTCACCTCTTCATCCTCTTTTTTTTTTTAATTTGATTTATATGCCTCCCTTCTCCGGAGACTCAGGGCAGCTTACAATGTGTTAAGCAATAGCCTTCATAATTTTGTATATTTATATTTATACAAAGTCAGCTTATTGCCCCCAACAAACTGGGTCCTCTATTTACCCACCTTATAAAGGATGGAAGGCTGAGTCAACCTTGAGCCTGGCTGGGATTGAACTCGCAAGTAATTGCAGGCAGCTGGATCTTAAATGCTGCCTTTGTAGGAGGCATTACTCCCCTCCTCTTTAATTGTCTAAGACAGGGGTGTCAAACTCAAGGCCTGCAGGCTGGATCTGGTCCGCGGGGTACTTAAAACTGGCTGGCGGAGCTGGCCTGGAAATAGCAAAGGACTGGCTCATGGAGCTTCTGCTGGCCAAAATGCTACATGCAACCCCCCCCCCCCCCGTTTTGGCTGGAACGGTGCTGCAGGAGGCGTCCATTTTGTCTCTGCCTCCTCATCCCCCAGCCGGCCCACGGAGAACTACAATGCTGATCTGTCCGTCAAAGAAATCCAGTTTGACAGCCCTGGTATACAGATTTCAATTAGAATTCCCAAATAATCCTGGTTTAATCATTATTTTAATGTTTTCTAAGCATTAGTTTATATTTTCTAATATTTGCTATTTCTTATTTATATAATTATTGTATATTCACAAATCAATGGCATCCTCAGGAAAAATCCGGATTTTAGTAGGTTACTATAGGAGAATCATATCAGTATTGGGAAGGTTATATATTCCTCTCCCCCAATGTTTTTAAACAATGTTAAATGACTATTTGGGAATATCCTCATATGTATAAATGAAAATATGGGGGATGAAAGTAAGCAGCCTTTGTATTATTAGGATTTTTATTTTAGGTGTAATGCTTTATTGGATTAGAAGAAATTATTTAACTGTATCATTTACTTTATTATTAGAGAACTAAATCCTGAAATAATTTGTGATATTGTGATTTGTTTATGGAGGCTATAATCTGAGATCCAGCTACTGTTTATAGGGAAATGGCTGGCATTAGTGGGTTGTTTGTGTGATATTTCTCCCCAAATAATGATTATTGTGCAGACATAGTATATTTTTATTTATTGTATGCATGTGATTATACATTAAATTAGAAACAAATTTTAAGTATGTCCACTGTGGAAATCTTTGTTACTGTTTGTACAGGAGAAAGACATAGTTAACTAGTTTAACAAATGAACAGTCTGAAGTCAGTTGAAATGGTGGCTCTTCATTGGATATAAAGCAAAGCTCAGAGGAAAGAAAGGCTTGAAATCTGAGAAAACTTTGTTGGGAGAAGACATCAGAATTGGTTCTTGAGAAAAAGAGAAAATACTGTAAAAGTAGTGAGGCATTACAGTAAATAGCAAAGTAAGTGCTACAAGACTCCCAGAAACCAATGTAAAACAGTCCTATAGAAGTCTTTGAGTCAATTTCCTATATGTTCATATAGACAGATTTTTCTGTAAGAAACATTATAATTGATTTATGGTGAATCCAGTTTTTATTTATCTTTTAAGTTTATTTGTGAAAGGCTACATCCCTGTGACATCACCAAACAACCAACATTTAATTTCAACAGAGTTAAAGGCTTGTATTCTATTTCCTCTCTGTGTACAGATTTAAACTAGATGCTCAGTGTAATTTAAAAATATTTTGGGGTGTATTATTTCTCTTTACTTTTGTTCATTCACAACTCTCTGATACTTTATAAATTACTTATCTTCCATTAATAATGTTTAACATGGGGTATTAACCTTCTATAATTTCTAATTAGTTTTTAATGAATTTTAGTTTGCTTATAAGAAAAAAAAAGCTAGCTGACTAACTACCACAAGTTTAATCTCCATTACTGAAGCAAAAGACAATCACCCTTGGGAATTCATGTCCTTGAAATTTTCATGTTAAACTAGCATGACTCAAATGAAAATGCACCTATGCTTATCCCATTAGCTTTTATCCTGTAATGGGTTCTGAATAATATACATATAACTTCTAATGCCAATATACTACCTCAGCATTACTACATAACTAAACCTTTGCATTATTCCAAATGCAACTAACAATAGTCTAGATATCAACTTCCATGTAATAGAGAAAAACTTCAAAAGAATATAAATATCTGAAAATATTAAAATGTGAAATCTCCAAGTTGTGTTATTATACGTAACAATTTCTTTCTCAAGTAGAATATATTTAAATAAAGCATTAATTTCACTGGATCTGCAACTATATAAATACTATGAAGTCATTTTTAAAATATTATTTCTTGCTGAAAAAGTTCTAGTCTAAAAAACCTATTGAGATGTTTACATTTTTTTTCACTTCCTTTTTATTGGTTAACTAAAACAAGGTAAGGAAAAAAACAAAAAGAGAAAGAGAAAAGATACACAAACACACATACACACACAAGTAGTATTTTGGAAAAAACCTTAAAGAGCAAAACAAAAAACGATTTTAAAAAATTATAAAAGGGGCATGCTGGTCCTTCTCTTTGCCTATCCTTTTTTTCCTACTAATTACTATTTGAGTATTTTTACCCTTATTTTGGACATTATTACTCATTTCTGTTTAGATCACTGTATACATAACAATGTGAAATCACAGCTGCCAGTTCTCTAGCTGTTCTTGGCCTCCATATGCAGCATGTTTTCCCCAAGAATATAAGATGCTGTAATTTATAGGTGTGGTATATTATGTAAGTATGGCCTTTTGTAATAGGCAGCTGGACATTTACAATTTACAACCACGTTTTAACCCAAAATTTCTGTTGCTAAGCAAGACAGTTGGATTTTGCCCCATTTTACAGACCTTTCTTGCCAGAGTTGTTAAGTGAATCACTGCAGTTATTAAGTTAGTAACACAGTTCTTAAGTAATTGGCTTCCCTATTGACTTTGCTTGTCAGAAGGTCATAAAAGGTGATCACATGACCCTGGGACACTGCAACCATCACAAATATGAGCCAATTGCTAAGCATCTGAATTTTAATCATGTGGTCGTGGGATGCTGCAATGGTTTTAAGTGTGAAAAGCGGCCATAACGTAAGTCACTTTTTTCAGTGCCATTGTAACTTCGAAGTCACTAAATGAACTGTTCTAAGTATCAGCATAGATCTTTAAAAATATCATTCTCTGTGATCATACCTAATCAAACTCTTGTGATTTTAGTTTAAATTTTATTTTCAGAATTTTCAGAATGTTTTCATGTTTTTGCAAACACGATCATATGATTAAACATTTCTTCTTTTTTGTGACATGACATATCCAACATTTGTTATATGATTTTTCCATCTTAGCAACTGTTAATAAATATACATATTATATATATATATGTATGTATGTATGTATGTATGTATGTATGTATGTATGTATATATATATAATGTTGCTACGATGGAAATATATTTCCGCCCATCACACACACACACACACACACACAATGTGTAGAACATTTCCCTCAGTTTGTAGCGTGATATAAATTTTATTGATTTTTTTCTATAGTTCTTCCCACTGTTTCACTGTTATTCCTTCTTTAAAATTTTTCATCCAATTTTTATCATTATTTTTATTACGATAATTATCTATTTTTATCATACAATTTTTATTTGTTCTGTCTCTGTATCACATTTAATAGCAATTTATAGAAATTATCAAAAAATTATCTTGATCCTCCATAAGTATTTAAAATTCCATCATGTTTTTCAGTGTCCTTCCATCCTTTTTTAAAATCACTTTTTATTTTTTCAATTATTTGCAAATATATTAACTATGGCTTCCTTGATCAAGTAATTCTTGGTGCTGGTTCCTTTGTTTCTTAAATCCAGATGCATATGTAATCAGATGTTTCCTACGGTAATTGTCTTTGAATTAAGAAGCATTCAATGACCATGCTACTGTTTAAATTGTTGGGCCTGATCATACTTTTACAAAATTCAAAATTTTGAACAGCTTTTCCCTTACAACGTGTCTCTTCAGATTCTTGTCTCTCTTTGTTTCCTTATACCATAAATACCTATGAAGTCCATTGGTTAAGACTGCTACTTCTTTAGCTGATATTCTATTACTAGGAAGTATTATCTATTCTGTTATAGACAGTCTGCTTTATAATTCCAATCAAATATTTATAATCTGAGACTTAGGAAAACTAATCCACTGCTTTTATGTCTTGCAAAATTTTGAATTTCACTGTAACTTTTTCCTGTTTGATATAAATATATAAATTGCTATTTGCCAATTCTGCAATTTTTTCATTTGGTATACAATTTGGTGC
Organism: Masticophis lateralis; assembly: GCA_030761175.1. Taxonomy (NCBI): domain Eukaryota; kingdom Metazoa; phylum Chordata; class Lepidosauria; order Squamata; family Colubridae; genus Masticophis; species Masticophis lateralis. Next base: position 121,284,312 of record JAUDYJ010000001.1, read on the forward strand.
CCTTTGAAATAAGAAATTCATTTTGGATAATACATTCATTTTTATTGCCACTATAAGTCCTAGCCAGGGAAATGTTAAGGTTGTCCAAATGCCAATATCTTATTTCTTCCCATAAATTAATGTAATTGTTTTGTATTTTGTTTTACTGCATCCTGCCAAGTCCTAAATATTTCATTGTACATTTTGTTGTCTCAATCAATTTTCTTTATTCATAAAATTTGTTTCTCAGAGGTTAAGTGACTTTTGCATCCAAAAAAGCAATCAAAATCTTTTCATTATTTTCATCAACTACTGTATGGACCTTTGTGGTTTAATAATTATTAATACTATCATCAGCAGCATAACATTTAATTTTCCCTTGAATTTTGATTCCAATCATATATTTATTTTTTTCAGATCTTATTGGGCAAGATTTCCAGAATGATTACAAATTGTAAAGGGAAGGATGGACATCATTGTCACGTGCTTTCGCTAATTGAAAATCTTGGAGTTCCATTAATAATTGAAATGATCTTTTTTTCTTTTCATTAAAGTTAAAGAGATCATAACTGTAACCACATTTCTCTGGATTGAGATTTTTTTGCTTCAGCTATATAAAGGAGCATATAAATAAGTGGTAATAGGAATGACATGTAAACTAAAATAATTATGTAGCCTTGTTCGAGAAATTTCAACATCGGTATAGCTGTTCCTGTGCCAATGTCAGAACTTGGTTTAAAATATGTAAATAATATCCTGTCATGTTTTGAGTTGGCTCTGATTATTATCATAATTAAAATGTGCACAATTAATTTACCATACTATATATACTTTAACAGATAAGAGTTTCACCTTTATTGAAGGCAATGTTCTCCTGGGCTTTTTCATTTCTTCAAAATATGAGACTCAGATAATAGTAATAGCAGTAGCAGTCTTATATACCACTCCATAATGCTTTAAAGCCCTCTCTAAGCGGTTTACAGAGTCAGCATATTGCCCCCAACAATCTGGGTCGTCATTTTACTGAATTCAAAAGGATGGAAGCCCAAGGCAACCATGAGCCAGTGAGAATTGAACTGCCAAACTGCATCCGGCAATCAGCAGAAGTGGTCTGCAGTACTACATTCTAACAACTGTGCCACTATAGCTAAGGATCCTATATAACCTAGAAGCTTAGTGCAGTTTCAGATCTTTTATCCATTGCATTAAATATGCACATTATGTAAATTATAACATCCATACATAACATATAATGTATAAAGATGAAAACAATATCTTTTAAACTTCTATGTTTTGCATCTGGGTGAGCTTGATAGGAACTCTGGTCAGTCTAGAGGGCAACAGGCTATGGAAAGCTTTTTTACATTTGTATGCATGACAATATTTCATTGATAACAAGAGAAAGATAGTATCTTTTTTTGCACTGCTCTTCTAGAAATAATTGGATTCAGTTCTTTTATATAAGCAGTGCAGCAACAATATAATTACAAAAAGTATTGAGAAGATTAACTGAATTTGAAAATATTTTATAATATAATGTAAGATGTTTTACTCATTGGTATACCACTCTAGTTTACCACTGACAAAATAAATAATTCTTCTTCTAAAAATTGTTGGAAAAGTACCAGTAGGTTGGATTATTCTTTCCTAAGCAGTTGTAATAATGTTAAACCAAACAACATTGGAAAATGATTTAATGCAGGATGGAACAAATTTTGAAAATTGCAAACCTATTTCAACCGGAGATACTGTATTTCTATTAAATTTTACCAAATCTTAAATCCATTCAAAATACACCAGAGTAACATTGTAAATGAGAACGCTGATTAAAGTCCTTTATTGAATCAGTCAAATACGAAGTTTTTCCAGTTATGCCTTGGCCAATCATTTGTTCTCAGCTCATCTATTTAACAAAAAGATTGTTATGACAATGAAATGAGGAAAGATCACCACAAACATCTGGAGGAAATTTAATATATAAATCTCACAATAAATGAATGGACATATGAAATATTGACCAGACTTTGTGGACTGATTCATGTGTTCCTCTTTCTACTCAAATATCTTTAAAACAAATTTCTAGAGAATAAATTTGGGCAACTGATAAAGAAAAAGATAGAAAGAGGGATGGTTTACACTGTTAAACATGACAGATACAGTATGAGTGAGGACACCACTGGATCTTTTTCACGCATCCTTTCAGTAGTACTGTCCCAATACATTTAAGAAAGTCATTCTTTTTTAGCTTTAAAATATGCTTTCGTTGGTGGCATTCCCAGTGATAGTGATTTATCTGCATTCATATTTAGAACACTAGAATGGGTCTCTGAGCAGTTGTCCAAGCTTTCAAGAGATGCCACTGTCATTTTACAAAGTGCCCTTTTGTGACTGATATTGTAGAATCTTCAGATATTTAATAGGAATGCTAGAACTCAAACATTTACCACCTATTCACAGAATTGTAGAAAAAATTATAATTTGTTGAATGGGTGAGGAATCAATCTGGCATGAAAATCATATACTATAATATCATTCAGCTCTATAGAGGAGAAGAAGAAAAAAAATCTCTTCCGCCTCAGAAAAATACTTTATCTAACATCAATGTCCTTCATTAGCTTCTCCTGGTATCCTTCTACAAAGTAAATGTCCTATAGTTCTTTAACATGATGATTGATTGAATCTCATTCTGGAAGCCTACTGATTAGGAAGTATAAAGGAAACATTGTTAATAATACTATCATAATTTAATTTTAAAAAATAAAATTGTGCCATGAATTTCTAATACAGAAAGAAACTGCAAAAATAGAGTTGTGTTTTAACAAGATGTATAATTACTATAGGAATGCAATTAAGTTGCCAGAAGGACAACTTAGATTCCCCACTACTAGCATTTCTTAAGCTGGTAGTGCCATGAGGATATCTGCACATGTCACTACTCATTAGGAGATGTATATAGTTGCAATGCCAGCCATTAAGTGATATCTGAAACAAGTCAGCAGTTCTACATTCAGGATGCTCTTTTATTGCAGCAAAATATGTTGAATTACTGTTTAGTTTGGTATTATTTCCGACATGATTATTTTTATTACCCACAGCTTACAGCTCTCTATATAAGTTTTAATACATTTTTAATATACTTGCACAATCCTCAGTAGATGCTTCTGCAGAATCTTAACTATCCTATTTTTTTAAGCTTGCAATGTCAGTGAAATTGCCATTTCCACAAAAGACTCTGTAACTTATTGTAGTGATTAAAGTACAATGATTTATCATTCATTTTGCTATACTACTTTTCCCCTGACTGTTGCAGCTGTATTAGCAAAATTCATATTATTACAAAACCATATTATGATGCAGTCATTTTAAACCACTTCCATTCAGCACTAAAGTATTTCACTAATGTAGCTATAACAGTGGCCAATAAAATTTAAATACTGAGAACAGTTGAGTTTGCCAAGTGGAAGAATAATGCTGGAACATAATGTGTTACTAACACATACTTTTCATCAGCTAGTCTACGGTGCCTTCATATTTTGAGAATCTGACATAACTTAGATTTTATGTAGCAATTCATTTCTATAAATCTAAATGTGTACTCTAATTAAAGAACATATTCAGATTTATAAAATGAATAGCTACATGAAGTTGAAACTTTAATATTCAACTCCCATTTTTAAAAAAAGAAAGTAACATGTTGAAAACTAGGAAGAACGAAGGGTGACTAGAATGAATCACTGAACATGTACTATTGGATTAATCCTATTCATTATAAATTTCAGAAAATCATTTAGAAATATATAATGTCAATTCTTCAAATAGCAGGGCACATGACATTTTTTGACTATATCTAAAAATAAAATAGGATTTTCCACACATTATTTATGGTAAGATCCACTAGTATGTTAAGACAGCATTTATTTCTAGTGACCCTGGTAATATTTCCTTTGTGGTTTAATAGGGCAAAATTGTAATCTGCTGGGTGTGATAAAAAGAGAATTCTCAATCCTATATTTCATTGCTTTAGGCAGTAATGAAGAATACTGCAGCCCATTTAATGCAGACACTTTTCTTATCCTACATAAGAACTAGAAGTGGGTTACTGTTATGGAGAAAATTTAGAAGAGTCCACCATATGTATCACCTTGAACTCTTGAACAAAGGGGACAATGCTATGCTGTATAACATATATAACTCTACTGGCTGCATTGCTACCGCCACGCAACACTACTTGCTACCAAATAGTGATTGATTACTATCTCACAGACTGCTATGAGCTGGCCTACCACACCCCTGGATATGAATCAAATACATAAACAAATATGTGCCCTTGTTTCACTTTAGTTATGGCAACATTACAATTACAAGATGTACTACACCTACAAAGGCTTATGTGAATTGAAGCTGAAGCTACTGATTTTTCATCATCAAATGCCATATTATTATTTTGGGGTAAGAATGGGAGAAGGAAACAATGTGTTTAAATCATTGCAAGTAAACAAGCTATTTGAGCCATCTAATTTGCAATGAACTGTTTCCACAGTGTCATTCTTGTCTGCAGTAAAGTTTCTCATCTAGCTGAGCCATCCATTTAAATGTCTGCCAAGTCCAGCTGAGGAACTGAACTAAGTTATAAGGTGTCAGGAGATCTGTGATTTATCACTAAATCCAGGTCTGGGAAGCCAAAAATGTTAGAAAACATAGGCTTGCATCATATATGTAAGATGCAGAAGGGATCATGTAAGCAGAAGGAAACGTGCTTTAGTTATGAGATTTACTTGTCAAATCTCATAACTAAAGTTATGAGATTTTACTCCAGATAGACCGTAAAAAATTATGGATATGCTATGATAAAAATAGTAATGCAATAAAAAAGTAAGAAATAATTAAACAAACAACAGCAATATTTTTCCTGCATCACTGACTCTACTATTTATATATCCCATCGGTTTTCTGGAAAAGTCAGATTTTATAAACTTCCAGAAGTCTGTGACAACGGGGACCTCTTTTACCTAATTTTTCCAAAAGATGGATGTTTCCAAAATAAAATGCCCATTATCAAGTCCCCTTCCATTCTACCAAGTTAAATAGGACATTGTTCCTATTGGATGGCTATATTCTTATCTGTGAAAGGTAGTCCCTTAGATAAACAGACCCAGAGCCTTTTAGGGTTATACAGGAATAACCAGTAATCAGTAATTACTACCAGTAAAATGGTAGTAATAGGACTAACCAGTAAGCACATAGACTGCTGCATTTTGTACCAGCTGAAGTTTTGAGGTGGTATTCAAAGGCAGTTGTTATATAAAACATATTATAGTAGTTTTCCCACAATAGGTGCTTTTTCAAGAAAGAGGACTTCTCGTCCACATATTCAATATTTTACTGTGATTACTGATACACAGGAAATATTGTTTGGAAAGCAGGGACTTCAAGATAAAGGAAAGTGCAGAGAATATCTATATGAACATCTTTTGAAAGTAAAAGCACAGAAGATTTCTTTTTATGAGAAATTCATTTCATACTATTCAGTTTACTGATATTCTTGTAGCTAAAGAAAGACTCCTTGGTTTGTTACCAAGGAGAAATTTAGAAATAGGTTTATCTGTGACCTATTCCATAGTCTGATTTTCCAATTCATATCATGATCTGATAAATCCATAAATAATACGTCAAAAGACATATAGGGAGGTAACTGAATTGGAACTGGTTATGGACTGCAATCACGGATTATCATTCATCATTGCTCATTAATGCACACACATAGACATATACTATTTTTGTATTTAGAATTGTTACTGAGAAAATGGAGCACAGCATGAAGTAAATTAGTAGGATATCACTTAAAATGCAGGAAAAACCTGGTGCTCTAGGCTGGAGAAAATTGGAAAAAAAAATATATCAGTAAAAGAAAACTGCATGAAAGTTAACTAGGAGTCAAAGTCAGTTCAAAGGAGATTTTACCATTAATATGAATATATAAATTAAAGCAACCAGATATGCATGCAATTCTGGAATAACAGTAAATGCCATTTAATAGCTATGAAATTGGCATTAAAAAGTCTTATTCTTCAATTCAATCCCCAATGAGCAGATCAGCAGAAAAGATTCAAAGTCCCAGGAGAGAATGAGGGTAAAAAAAAACCTGGCTTTCATACCCCTCAGAAACACTTTCCCACAATCTGAGAGTACTTATTATGATATGCCTGTCATTAATATTAATATTAATATTAAAATTAAAATTAAAAATACCTGCTGACCTTAAATGATCAATTATTTCAATATCAAAAGCAAAGCAATAAATATACATGTATGTGTTTGTAAAATGGCTGAATATATGCTTGAATATATCCCACTGCATTCTTAAATTGATCTAGAACTTTACAGAAACCGTGACTAGCATACAAAACCGATTTTTTTCCCCCAGTTTATATGGTACAGTTTATAAGATGTATATCCTATACAACTATTTGCCAGATTCTTAAAACCATGAATAAAGGTGGAAGCATATACCAGTAACATTGCAATCTTGCATCAGGGTTTTCTGTATGGAATAAACACTAATACTCTGACAAGTAGTATATGGCAAAAGTCCATCATTCTAGGAAATGTCAAAACATATACTTACTTCCCACTTTGAAGCACAACTCTTCAAAATTCATAAACACAAGTTTGGTATTATTAATTTACAGTGGTGCTTAAAAGTTTATGAAGCCTCTTCAATTTTCAAACTTTATGCATAATCATATATTTAAATATAACCTAAAATGCGATCTGTGTTCTATACTTTTAAAACTATATAAAGGGAACTTAATTGAGTAAATAAATGAGTAAAAATGTTATACTTCATTGATTTATTGAATAAAATTTGAAGGGAAAATTAAATGTTTTATTCAACTGGATAAAGGATGAATGTGGCAGGTCCTTCCTTATTTAAAGAACAGAAATCTGGGTACTCATTATCAAGGTTTGAACTTCACAACACAAGTATGTAGAAGTGTGTCATGACTTGAAAAAGGGACCTCCAAGGAACTCCCACAAAATTGGAAAAAATTACAAAACTATTTCCAAAGAGTTCAGAATCCACCAGTCAACTGTCAGGCAAATCATATACAAATGGAATCAGCCCAACATCATTGTTCCACTCCCCAGGGGAACAATGATGTTCGTCATTCTAAATCACATCAAGAGCAAGGTGTGCATGAGAGAAGCTCAGGGTAATGTCTATGGAACTAAAGACCTCTCTTGCATTGGCCAATATCAGTGTTCATGAGACCATAATCAAGAGAATTCTGAACAATGATGTGCATGGTGGAATTGCTAAGGAGAAAGCTGCTACTTTTCAAACAGAACATTTCAGTATGTGTACAATTTGTGAAAAACCACACGCATACAGTAAGCTGGAAGGCTATTGAAATAAGGTTCTATGGATGGATGGTACCAAAATAGAACCCTAATCCTAAAATACTTTTTTTCTAAATAAATTATTCTATATATAATAATCAAATGGAAAATATACTGTAACATTTTTAAATGGGCTATTTAATTATTTAGTAGTTAATAGTTTCTTTTGGTGTCCTTGAATAAATCTTGATTCTTGTTGACTACTGGACAAATCCTTTCAGTTTTCTTGGCAACACTTTTCAGAAGTGGTTCACCATTACCTTCTTCCTAGGGCTAAGAGAAAATCACCTTACTGTCTTTATACCTCAAGTGAAATTAGAACTCATGGTTTTCCATTCATAGCATAGCACCTTTAGCCACTGTACCAAACTGGCTATCTTTATTTAGTTTTACATTTAATTTCAACCATTTTAAGTCTGTGTCTTTTCCATTTTTATTTATTATAAACAATTTCAGAATGGAATAAATTGGTATTATCTCTGAGTACAAATTCGGTCATTTCAAAAGAGTTAAAGTCAATGTAAATTAAAATTATAATTCTTTTATTAAATTTATATATTGCCACCTCACTGTTTAGGATGAAATCTTTTTGAATGTACGTAGTATAAATATTATGATGCATTACTTAGTAAGATGATTGTTTTAAAATGTTTGATTAGCTACTGTTACTTGGAAAGAAGGACTCACTAGGTCTTTATACTGAAGTGTGTGGAATTTGTCTGCTACTTGCTATGTTTGGATATAAAAGGTCAGTCAATTGATGTTTGCCAATGTATTTATCTATCCCTTCCACACACTTCATGAGGATTCAAAGTCACTCCTGATATGATGGTTACAGGATTGCATGAGGGGACAGTATTATTGTACAAAATATTTATTTCAACATCAAGGAAATTTTCTGATTGTTTATATTTCTACAGGACAGAATTCTGGGAATGTTATCATAACATCTATCTATAAATACACAGTAAACATGTAACTGTATTTAAAAACAAAGAATATAAGTATTTGTTCATGTGTTGTCTACACTAACACATATTCTGTTCATTGCAGTTCACGTTTTTAAAATGCATATTCTTAAATGATATTTATTCAGTATAAATTTATTCAGTAAAGGTATAAAGGTATGCTTTTATTCAGATATGCTTTTATGTAAAAATAAGCTGCAGTAAAGTAATAGATCTGGCATTAGGCGTTTAAAATGGATTTGAATAAATTTAACTTTTTAGTCTATTTAAAAGTGGACACGATTTTAAAGCTTATAATTAAATTTAATTCGTGGCTGAAATATCAACATTCTATGATAATGGATTAGAGAAATTGGCCTTAATTGATGCTGAAAATCTAAATATAATATTCATTTATAATGGATTATAGTTTCTTAAGACTTCTAAATGCTTATACGACTTTCACACTTCAAATTAATGCTTACTTAAACCTCAGTTCAAAAAATTCAAAAGTTCAAAAAGAAGTGAAAACTTTCAAATAACTTGGATTTTATTGTTCCATCAGCACCAGAATTCCATAGGTACATCTATCAATTACATACAGAAAACCTATATATAACAATTGGTGATTTCAATCATTGGTAATTTCATTAACAAGTTAATTTGAATGTGTAAATACCGTTCAACTTTTATCAGTTTTATTTTGTAGCCCTTCAAGGTAGGCCAAGAAACTGACAGCTCAGTGACATTGGAACTCTATTTTATTGTTATATAGAGTATAGTAACTGAATTTTGACAGCCTTTCAGAGTTTCTCTCTGCCCTTTCTTATAGCATACAAAAATAAAGTGGGATATTTTGAGTCTCTTTCTTATGTTTACCATTCTTCCATGGTTGAGATTTGTATTGTTTCTTATCTATTTAACTACTGTTCACATTCTTTCACTCCCTCCCTCTAAGTATTCTTTGTGAGGAACTCTGTTCCAAGGGAACACTTGATGCACAAAGGCAAGCCCAAGGGAAACCAAATGGAAATCTGATTTTGTGACCTGGAAACTCATAACATTAGGCCAAATCAAGCTTCAGTTCCTCAGACATGTGTTTATTTATTTATCAAATTTATTTGCCATCCATCTAGCAGGTTAGGCAATTCCAAACAGCTTACATCAGGATTGCAATATATAACAATGATTACAAATATAAAAGTGAATTCAAATTACAAAAATTAAAATAATATTTTAAAAGGCGGTTTAGAGGGAAGAGGTAGGGTTCCTTCTCTATTATATCAACCCCCTCCAGCCACCAGGTTCTCTTTCAGGACCCCATGCCAGCTGGTTTTAAGGTATTAAGGACTTCCTTGAAAGCTAAAAGAGAAGGGGCAGATCTTACCTCCTGTGGCAAAATGTTCCAGAGGTCAGGAGCCAAAACAGAAAAGGCTCTTCAGATGGATCCCACCAGCCAAAATTTTTTGAGTTGCAGTATGTTTAGTCCTATTGATTTCAGTAAAATTACTTTTACTTAGGATTGCCATAGATGTCTGTCAGCAGAATGATAACTGTTGGAATAGCATGTTACCTTATATCTCCAATCTGCTTAAGAAAATTCAAGAAACTTCTGGATCCAATTTTGGATGCAGAGAATCTTTCAGCCACAAAAAAAAATAGAAGAAGATACTGCCTAAATAATTCTTGTTTAATATTGGATACTGTCCAATCATGATTAAACTACTCATAACAAATGCATAAATCCCACTGATTTCAATAAGCATACTCTGATTAAATCTGCTTCCACCACAATATATTAAAACACAATATATTCAGAGTCCACCAAAAGGAACATAAAGTGAAAATGTACAAAAGCTGTTAGAAAATACAGATAAATTGCAAGATCTTCTGTCTTATAATCTCTTTATTGTTTTAAAATAAGGCTTCACATCATTCCTCATTGTCAAGCTTCAAGACATTCTTCATCACTCAGTTCTTTAATGAGTTAGACCTCATTCACAGACTGTCATTAAATTCCTTCCTACTTATGGCTTTTTTTCTCAGTTCATTAATTCTCATGGACTGCTTCTTCCTACAGAGTAGGGAGATCAAATGCTACAGACTGAGTGTAGGAAGCAATTTATTTGCTTGAGCTGTGCTGGATGGTTCCAAGACTCCCCCTCACAGCATGTCTTTGCTTTTATTTTTCATTTCTCATAATTAGCCAGAAATCTTCTGTCTGGTGATGAGTACATGTTCACTGTTTGATTTTGTTTTTTAGGAACCTCTCCTTTCATATCTATATCTAATAGCTTTAATTTTAATTCAATTTATAAAGTTTATAGCCTTCATAATCATAGTTTGTTCCTGTATGCTTTAAATCCAGATTTAATTTAAATATTATGACATTAGAAAGACAGTTTATTATAGCAGCTAGGGCAGTAAGTCAGAAACTGAGAAAAAGTGAGTTCTAGTCCCACTTTAAGCACAAAGGTGACCCTTGGCCGGTCAGTCTCTCTCTCAGCCCTGGGCAGGAGGCACGACAAACCACTTCTGAAATTTTGTCCAAAAAAACCAAAAACAGCAGGGACAGGAACAACAATGGTACAGAAAATAAAAATGAAATGAAATGAAAAATTACTAACACTAACAAATCCTAAAGAGGGGGGGGGGGAAGGACGGGGGAATAGAAAGGAGAAGAATATCCAGGAATTCTTTAAAGGTTTTTTTATGGATTTTTATATTTTTGATTTTATTTGTTGTTTTTAATTCTGATTATTGTGTACTGTCCAGAGTTACTTTTGGTGAGATGCGTGGTTATGTAAATTTGATAAATAAATAATATTTAATATATTAACCTCTGCTGTTCTACTAAACGCTTGAAGTAGTTAAGAGCAAAAATCAAAATGAAAATAGGAATTAAAATTAAAAGGAACTGCAAATCAACTAAAAATGCACCAACAACTCACAAAGAAAGGCCATTTACATATCAGAATTCTGCACTAGTATAAAGGCAGCTTCAGCTTTCATATCTCCAAAATATCCTTGCTAAACAACCATCCATTCAGCAACTGTTTGCATTTTTGATAGTGCTGAACAAAGGGAATTACAACCCATGCCTAAACATTGCAGGATCCCTGGGGACACACCATAAAAATTTCAACACTTGGCAATGCGCCCCCCCCCCCCATATGACTATGGGTTGCTACAACTCCCCAATACTGGCCTATCACCCTTTGAATGTAAGCCACCTTGAGTAGTAGCAGTCAGACATAGTATCTGGACTGGGCCTGAAATAGAGGCCCAGGCCTTTGGCAGTCTCAGCCCTAGCACCACTGCTGCCACTCAGAAATGCCAACGTGCTCCATTCCCCCAGGAATGAGAGCTTTGGGAAGTGGAATGATGGCTCCTGTTGCACCTGAGGATCTACCATGCCCTAGTTACCTTCAGATCAGTGGTGAAACTCAATTTTTTTACTACCGGTTCTGTGGGCGTGGCTTGGTGGGTGTGGCAGGGGAAGGATACTGCAAAATCTCCATTCCCACCTCACTCCAGGGGAAGGATACTGCAAAATCCACATTCCCTCCACTCCTGGGGGAAGGATATTGCAAAATCTCTATTCCCACCCTGGGGCCAGCCAGAGATAGTATCTGCCGGTTCTCTGAACTACTCAAAATTTCTGCTACTGGCTCTCCAGAACCTGTCAGAACCTGCTGAATTTCACCCCTGCTTCAGATGTTTTTATTCTGCTCTTGAGCTTCCAATTGCACAAGGCCTTTTTCCCTGAAGCTGCCTCAAGGCCAGTTCTTGGGAAGTGCTGGGCTGGAGGAACCATAACACACCACCTGTCTGCAGGCATTTTTTTGCTGCTGTTGAGAGGTCTGTGCAACCTATCCAAAGTTCTGGAAGGTTTCCAAATCCCTGCTAGAACTGGCTCCAGAGATAGTATCTGCCGGTTCTCTGAACTACTCAAAATTTCTGCTACTGGCTCTCCAGAACCTGTCAGAACCTGCTGAATTTCACCCCTGCTTCAGATGTTTTTATTCTGCTCTTGAGCTTCCAATTGCACAAGGCCTTTTTCCCTGAAGCTGCCTCAAGGCCAGTTCTTGGGAAGTGCTGGGCTGGAGGAACCATAACACACCACCTGTCTGCAGGCATTTTTTTGCTGCTGTTGAGAGGTCTGTGCAACCTATCCAAAGTTCTGGAAGGTTTCCAAATCCCTGCTAGAACTGGCTCCAAGGCAGCTTCAGAAAAGGATGGCTGGGGTGACCAGAAGCTGTATTAGGTTGGCCAGTCAACAAGAAGAGTAGCAAGTCTCGAGAGTAAGCAATGTGCAACAGATAATTGGGAGTGCCAAGGATGGGGCAGTCACACTATTCCCCGAAGCCCATACATATCAGTTCTGAGTTGCACCTGTGGTGCTAGGGATGGTGTTAAAGAGTTGGATAGTGGAGTTGGATGAAACTCCTGAAAGCTCTGGTCCTCCACTGTGGCCAAGTGTTGCTGTGCAGAGTGGCCTACATCAGGGGAGAAGTAGGCACATACGGAGTTGGGTGGCAGTCCTCAGTTGGGGCGGTAGCATTAGGGCTGATGTCAAGGCCTGGGATGGTAGCAGCTGGCTAAAACTGCAGAAGCTCCAGGCCTCTACTTCAGGTCTAGGCCCAGGGCTTCTTCCAATGAGTGCCACATCGCAGTGTTAGTTGAGAGAGATGCTACTTTGCACTACAATGCAACATACCCAGCTTGTGTGTGGCCTGTGCTGGGCCGCCCAGAGTCTCCTCCACCCCTAGAGGCACCACATACTCTGTTTAATAACCTGTGCAATCACTTAATGAGAGCAACTGTAAGTGCCAGGATTGTGATCATTGAGGAAAGTGGTCATGGCTTCTTGTTTAATGACTGACAACTGAAATTCTGGTCTCAATCGTGATTGTAAATGATTACCATCTATTTATTTTTTGTTATATTGCAGTGTAGCTGAAATTGCTATAAAGATGGGTGTATGCATAGCCTGTAAGACATTAGAGGGAACTCTTGTGTCATCCATCCTCTCGGTCTCTAAATATCAGGACCCGAAAAGAGAAATGCTAGTCCAAACTAAATAAGCAAGGGTGAATAGTCAAGAATGTTATCAGTTTTACCCTTCTCTTTAGTACTGGAGTTGGTATGGAAAACTCCAGAACACATAATTTCATGATGATGGATGCAAGACTTGCAGCCATTCAGTGAGTCATTTTTAATCCCTTTTTCTCAGTCCTTTAAATTGGCAAATAGGTGGACAATCATAGATCACCTTCAACTCGTCACCATACTACCATACTACAAAAAAGATGTTGAGATTTTGGAAAAAGTTCAGAGAAGAACAACTAAGATGATCAAAGGCCTGGAGACTAAACCATATGAAGACCGGCTGCAGGTTTGGGGTCTGGCTAGTTTGAAGAAAAGAAGAATTAGAAGTGACATGGTAGTAGTATTCCAGTATTTGTGGGGCTCCCACAAAAAAGAGGTGGTCAAATTATTTTCCAAAACACCAGAGAGCAGGACAAGAAACAGTGGTTGGAAACTAATCAAAGAGAGAGGCAACTTGGAATTAAGGAGAAACTTCCCAACAAAAAAGACAATTAACCAGAGGAACAGCTTGACTTCAGAAATCATGGGCAGTACATCACTGGAGGTTTTTAAGAAGAGACTAGACAGTCACTTATCTGAAATGGTATAGGTTCTCCTGCTTCAGTAGGGTCTGGACTAGAAGACCTCCAAATTCCCTTCCTGCTCTTTTCTATTTTAAATGCTAGTTCCATAAAGTTAGTGCAGTAGTTTTATGGAGGTGCCCCAAAACCATTGAGGATTCATTAAACTAAAAAGCAAGTCTGTCTGAGTATATATATTTGCGGGGAGGGGGGACGACTACCAGTAGAACAACAATAATGGGACTAACCTGGAACCGCCATGATAGATATACTCATAAGCAGAGTTAGTTGTTTGTGCCAGACAACATATTCAGCATAGAGGTCAGAAGGTGGTAGTAAGTTATTTGAGAGCAAAACTTTGAGTCATGTCCTTTATTATTTTGCTCGTCTATTATCTCAAACATTGTACAAGCGGAAGATATTCTGTTGCCAAAATAAATATCTTCCTCCTTTCTTGTCATCAGAATGAATAGAGGATGCCATTTTGCCTTAAGCAGCAAAGCGACTTGGGTTAGTCTTGCACATTATTCAAATAGCTGGCAGATTTATCACCTATGGAGGTAGGGCTCCGAAGAAAAATATACCCATGCACTCTGAATTTGAACCTAGAAACAGACAAGGGCTAAACCATAATTCTTCAATTCTTGATAAGAAGTGTGGCCATCATCTGACCCCAGTTGTTATCATGTAGTGTGGGTTGATCAAGTATATTTCTTTAGCGCTCAATTTCCTCCACAGGAAAGTAAATTTTAAATGGTGGGTGGAAAGAAAAGCAGCTTCAGTACATTTTTGTCTGTCATACATCATTATGAATGCATGCATATGTGTATTTAGACACTGAGCACTTAATGTACCATTTTCCTTGTCCTCCCCAAAATTAGAAAAGCCTTCAATGACACCACAGCATCATTGCCATGCCTTCTGTGACTTCATCACAAAAAGTTTGCACCTAAAAGTACTTGTAATGAATAAAACTGTTTCTCTTGTTAATTACCATGCTTTCCTGAACAAAGTGATCACATTGTTATTATTTACTGTATTTTTCAGAATATAAGACACACTTTTTTCTCTCCTAAGAGGGTGAAAATTTGGGTGCGTCTTATACACTGAATATATCCCCACCTACCCGCCGCCCCCACCCTTTAGCCTCTGCCTCCCAGCAATTTACCTTCTTGCAGCAAACAGCCTATTTCAGCTTCAGCACAACCTGATTAGCGCAAGCAGCTGATTGTTGGTTGGATCGGCTTCCTGACCCTCAGCAGTTTCAGGCTGCAGGGGTTGCCGTTGCCTATTGCTGCGCGGGCCTCCGCTGTTTGCTCCAAGGAGGCAAATTGCTTGGAGGCAGATTTTTTTTTCTTGTGCTAATTAGGCTGTGCTGAAAATGAAACTAAAGCAGGCTGTTTGCTGTAAGGAGGCAAATTGCTGGAAGGCAGAGGCAGATTTTTTTTTCTTGTTTTCTCCCCAAAAAGGGTAGGTGTGTTTTATAGTCCAGAGCGTCTTATACTCCAAAAATACGGTATGTGTTTTATTTATATATTGTCAAATTTAGATCACTCTCAAAGTAACTCAGGCAGTTTACAGATTAATTATAAATTACATTTATTTGCTTATAAGGTAAAGAAGATCTATCTCCAGTTGTTGGAACTGTTGCAAAACTCAGCCTATTCTTTTTCCTGTGAATGTAAAAGCTACTTAAAGAAAATCAATAAAAGCAAGAGTAGTCTTTTGTCATTAAGTTCTACACCATATTACACCTCTATTACAGGTCTTCTGAGCAACATTTTTTATTGTTTAATTTTACTAATTAAAAAGGAAAAAAATCAATCTCACTCCTAAATGAGTCTATGATTTTTTTTCTCATATTGCAGAATTTGCAGATATTCAAGCAGTAAACTATACCCCAATCAAGGAAGTCAGACAAACAAGCTAACAGTACACAACAGCCTAATCAAGAACCAAGAACACTCCCACCAGCATTGGCAGAGCAAGCTACTAGGATACAAAATGAGAACAAACCCCATTCCCTTTTAGCACTGATGATATTACCTAGTTGGGTAATGAAACATCTACAAGAAAACAACCAAGCTCAGAGAGTGTCAAGGATCCCACCGTTTCTTATGTTTAGGGTGATGCATTATCCTTGACTGTATTTTTTGGGATTGTATAATCAAAGGAATAGAAAAACAGATTTGAAAAACCACATTCTTCCATATTGTCTTTTATGAAGTTTAATATGATAGGGAAAGCCTTCTGGGAATATAAAACAATAAGTAAGAGAAGGTTAGAGTACATCCTTCTCTTCTTGTTCTTCTCTTGGTGGGCAGGCTAACTTTTATTTCATATGATGGTGTTGTTATTTCTCTTTTATTGTACCTCCTTAGAGGATGGGACCTGCAACATTCCTTTCCTCCCCACTCTAGTTGGTTGGGTAGATGTAACCGGCAAGAAACGGTACCTCAAATAATCCAGTCCCAAGCCATGAAGGGCTTTAAAGGTGACAATCAATGCTTTGAAATACACCCAGAAGCAAATCAGCAGCCAAGGATGTGATGGCCTCTTTTCTCCTGCATCTTGAATCATGTCAAGTGAGCTAGGAAGTGGTTTCAATTTGCCCCAAGATAAGAATGAATTGGACACAACTGAATAGACTGGAAAGTTATTTGTACTGCAGTGCATGTGTGCTGAAATAACTTAATTATGAGCTTTCAGAAGCTTTATACTATACTAATATAGGCTAGACAAAGTTCACATCAGTATTTTTAGTGATACTTTGAACACTGTGCTTTAAAGTTGAACATTAGTCTGTTCAGAATTAATCTCAAAATCCTTATGAAATTCTTGTATGGAAATGTAAAGAGAAGATTTAATACAAATTATTCTTTATTCTACACCAAGAAGAAACAGAACATTTCCTAAAACATAATACGAATTTTTTTTCCTACTGAGTTTAGTATGGATTTGAATGTATTCAAAAACAGAAAGGAAGATATGCATAATATAAAACATGACAGGCCTGCAAGCAGTTTTAGCTTGCATGGTTGATTCTTACACTGAATAACATTCTGGGTCATGTTGACCTTGGCAGTCTTATGGAGATCATATTAGTACAGATTTGAAATGTTCTTGAGCAATTTCAGGAATGTATTTGAACTAAAGCTAAAAGACTTAAGAATTCTATAGATGTGCACTTTTCTTGTCAAGGGTTCCATCCACCAAGTAAGTTTTAGGTGCATTAAGAAAATATCTGGCATTTTAAAGATTGCATTGAGCCTTTCTTTTTCAGCTTGTTGAGGCAAAAATTAATAGGGCCATGAACATTTTTAAAATGACTTGGAGTGATTTAGAATAAGTGCTTCAAACCTTGCATGAGGACATTTCTTTCTTATCTATTTAAAAAGTTTGTTTTCTGGCAAGCTTCTGGGCAAGACTGAAAGAAAAAGAAGAGATGAAGCAGCCTTAAAGAGAGTTAACTTTTAAAACACTAACCTATGTTTTTTTTTCCCAGGTTTGCTGGGAACCCTGACAAAATTAAGACAGCCTACTTTAATAAATAGATTCTAGATTGCTTTTATTGCAATCAAAGACCAAATTAAAATACACATAAAAGGGGGGGTAGATTTTACAAATGTAAATAGATCATGTGACAGTACACCATCTACTTCCTCGGATACAATCTGTACTGCCAATACTAGTGATCCTCTGCCATAGGAATTACCCGTCTCTTTCCCTGTTTTTTTACAGCCATGACTGCAGCAAACAAATTTGCCATCTTTGAGGTTACATTAGGGTCTGCATCCTGGAGTAGGAAATAAAGGCTGAACAGATCAGGTGATCCAGGGAATCTCTGGGAAATAGAGGAAATGAATCTTGATCTTATGTCTCGGTAGTGGGGACATACAAATGTAATGTGGAACAGAGATTCCGGGGATCGGCCATCACATGTACAATAGGTGGATTTTATTCCCCCCGAGAGCCTACTGTTGAGGACATTCGAGGGGATCACATTAAATCGTGCCTTCATAAATGCAAGACTATGTTTGATAGAATTACTTTAATAAATAGCAAACAGGTGCTATGCTCACAGAAGGTGTGAAACACTTCTTTCCAAATAATTTTCAAAGAATGTCTTTCCCTAAAAAGTAATCAGCTGGATTTGAACATGTATCAGCATTACACATCCTGACAATAAACAAACTTTATTTTAAAAGAGGTTTAAAGTGAATATTCCTGGTCTTAGTTTTTGATCATCCCTGCATCCTCCTTTCTCTCATACCTGGAAGATACCCACAGCAGGAAGCCTAACTTAATAGACTCCTAGAAACAAAGTGATGACAACGAACAGCTTCTGTTGACTGCCCACTGATTAAATCTGTGGTGTTTGAGTTGAAGATAATTTAAAAGGAATATTTCCTGTCATCCATGCTAGTCTTCAAGATGAGCAAGCAAAAAACCAAAATATCCACACCACTTTCTACCCCCCAAAAAATCCTAATTTCTGGCAGGAAAGCATTTATGTCATTTCCGACAGTTTTATGGTTGACAGACAAAAGCATTTATCAGATACATGCAGGAGAGGGTACAAAAGGAAAACAGCTATTTTGTAAATGAGATAACACTTCTAGCTAGAAGAACAACTTATCACCAACAAAACAAACAAAACAAAGAGAAGATGGAGGGAGGAAGGGAGAGACAGAGAGAGAAAGTGAGAGGAGAGAGAGAAGTAGATGCAATTTATCATGTCTTAATGCTGCCAGAGTATGAAAATCAGCATTTGACAAAATCTGCTTTTCTGTGCAGTTGTTAAAGATCTACTAGCTTTCTCATATCACCAAATCTTTTACAGCCCAAGATCAGCATAAGGAGGTTAGGGTACAGCCATTTAAAAGGCATAGAAAATAATCGAAGTCTTATAATTAAAAAAGCTAAAAGTTATAAAACAAAAGTGTACTCTATATAACAATAAAAATCTAAAAGCATTAAATGGATATAGGGGAGTATCAAAGTTAGTATGTGGCAGACTAAATCTATCACAATATAGAGCTATGTAAGAATGGCAAACTAGATACACATTAAAACTAGTTTATGACAGGATTTTAAGTGCTGCTGTGCAGAATCTGGCAACATTTATATGCTGCAGCAGGGTTAGCATCTGAAAGCAGCAGGGAGACGTAGCATTATCCTGTGCACCTTGGCTATTCATGCAATAATGGTGAGTTGAGGGTAGTGTGAATATCTCAGGCACTAGAGCAGTGCGTGCTTTGTTATTTCTGTGTTGCCAGAGTCACAGGGACACTGTGTCCCCAGATTTAAAAAATCTTATATTGGCTATCAAGGGCAGTTGAGAGCACACTTTGTCAGAGTAAAGGCCCTCCAATAGTTAAGTACTTTGAGATGAGTTGAGTATGACATAGGGGAGGCAGATTACTCATTGGATTAACTGGAAATAAAGATTGGGGTCCTGACTAAATCCAGTCGGTGCTCTATGTCAGCTACAGTCTGTTTAATGAATACTTTGGCCTGATCATGTCCCATATTGAGTAGAAGATCTGGAAGGAAGCCCAAGGGTGAGATTTTAGTTGCCACTGCTTTTCCCATGTGGACTGGAAATTATCCCTCATAGTTATAGTTAAGGGGGGGGGAGACTAGTTTGAGCCAGGAGTTGAGTATGGTCACCCACACTCTAGCCTCCACTTTCATGAGGCCCGTCTCTAGTCTCAGAGTAGCATTGGAGACACATGTTGGAACTTGAAGGCCTGATCTTAGAAATTTGAACTGAACAAGTTCTAATGATGCAAAATTGAAGAAGGGGCCTAGCTGGGCACCATAAATCAGGTTCTCCTGATACGCCAGTTGCGTCCCTTTCTAGATCGGGACTCCCTACGCACAGTCACCCATGCTCTCGTGACTTCCCGCTTGGACTACTGCAACGCTCTCTACATGGGGCTCCCCTTGAGGTGCACCCGGAGGCTCCAACTGGTCCAGAATGCGGCTGCGCGGGGAATTATGGGAGCGACGTGGCGCTCCCACGTGACACCTCTCCTGCGTGAGCTGCACTGGCTCCCGGTTGTCTTCCGGGTGCGCTTCAAGGTGTTGGTGACCACCTTTAAAGTGCTCCATGGCTTAGGACCTGGGTACTTGCGGGACCGCCTTCTGCCGCCAATAGCCTCCCACCGGCCAGTACACTCGCACAGAGAGGGCCTCCTCCGGGTGCCGTCGGCCAGACAGTGTCGGCTGGCGACCCCCAGGGGGAGAGCCTTCTCTGTGGCGGCGCCCGCCCTCTGGAATGACCTACCCCTGGAGATACGCAGGATTCCAGATCTCCGGACCTTTCATCGGGCCCTTAAAACCCATTTATTCCATCTAGCTGGGCTAGCCTGATCCCATCCTCCGTTTTTAAATTTGAATTTGATTTTAAATTGGGTTATTTTAATTCTTGGCCAAATAATATTTAATAATTTTTAATTGTTTTTAACTTTTGTGTACCATGTTTTATTCTGGCTGTTCACAGCCCTGAGTCCGCAAGGAGAAGGGTGGTTTATAAATTTAAATAATAAATAAATAAATAAATAAAGTTGTTCTATTGGCTTGATCTCAAATAATTTGAATGCTGCAGGTATATAGTGACCACATCTTGTCTTGAAGACAATATATTTCATCAGTTCAAAGGGAAACACTTTTTAAATGCTTTTTCTTGTTGCAGCACCTGTCCCATGAAATACTGTCTTCCAAGAGATCCAACTTTTGTAAGTTCCAACTTTTCGAGACTTACAAAACTCTTTTGTAAGACTTAACAGATCTAAATGTTCTCCCAGGTCTTTGACTGGGAGATTAAACCTGTATGCTGATAAGATTTGTTTGGTATGTATGGATTAATAATGGAATTAATGGATTAATGTTTTTAAACCTGGGCATATACTATGTTATTATTATTATTATTATTATTATTATTATTATTATTATTGATTAATCTTTCATTTTAGGTTTTTTGTAGAGTCAAAATGTTCAAGTCCAGTAAATTTAGAATTTCTAAATAGCGGGGTAGCCCTTTGGGTATTGCTCCAAGAGTTCCAATTACAATTGGGACAACACACAATTTCTTTTTCTACAGTCGCTCAACTTCAATTTACAAGTCCCAGTACTTTGTGATTTTTTCTTACTACTTATCTTCAATCTGTGCATCACCAGGTATTGCAATGTTAATGAACCATACTTTTTTCTTTTCAACTATTATGTCAGGTGTGTTGTGGACCAAGTCCCTGTTGGTCTGAATCCTAAAGTCCCACAAGATCTTGAGTTTCTCATTCTCTAAAACTTTCTCAACCTGATGTTCCCAGTGGTTTTTGCTGTACTCAAATCCAAACTTCCGGCACAATTTCCAGTGAATGATCTTAGCAACACGGTCATGGCATTGTAGATACTCAGTTTGTGAAATTTTGCTGCATCCACTGATCAGGTGGTTGACTGTTGTTGTTGTTGTTGTTGTTGTTGTTGTTGTTGTTGTTATTATTATTATTATTATTATTATTATTATTATTATTATTATTATTACATTTGGTATATTGTATTATAGTCACTTCAATAAGATGGCAGGCAATACAATGTTTAAATAAAATGGCTATTAATATGTACTAATTAGACAAGATATCCAGCAGACAAGGAGAACCATCTCTGGACCACACAATAGAGATGACCACTAGGTGGCAGCAGGGTGTGAGATATTTCTATCTTTATTTTTTCCAGGCTAGATCTGGAAGGCTATAAATATTATTTTAGATTTAGTAGCTCAGATTCAAATACCTACTCAACCATGAAGCTCACTGGGTGGCTCTGTTGTTGTGAGAATAGAGTAGAAAGCGTATGGAAAATTGTGAAGCTTGCAGGAAAAAAAGTGAGATATTTACAACAACATATACATGTATAAAATATGTGCATGTATATGTTCGTATGTAATTACAAATATTAGCAAAGTAAAACATCAGGATGGGAGACATTGTCTGTTACACACAAGGCCAAATATATTTAATAGTATATTCTCATGATCTTTATTAATTAGTTGACAGTCACTGAAAAAACACCAAGAGTAATTTGGGATTATGGTGGGACATAAATGAAATTAAACAAATTCCTTAGACTATCTATAGACACTGAATAAGTTGTATGTGTTCCAAGTATATCTTTAAACAGTTCAATGACTCAACTAAAAATAGGACTATCAGATCCAAGCTGCAAAATATTTCATAACCACTATAAAGTTTTCTACCTATTCTTGCTGCCTTATAGTGATTATAAGTATTTTTGCATCCCAGTTTTTCTGGGCCTAAGTCAATAGCTAGACCAGTTACGGCTCCAAGGAAGAGGCACAAGATGTCTCTCTTCCTTTCCTTTACCACCACCAATAAAAACCTGTACCATTTTTTAAATTCCACTTTTATTGTATTTATAAGTAACTCTAGGTGGAAAACATATGTAATACATTTTCCTCCTCATATTTTCCCAACAACCCTATGAGGTAAATGAGGTTGAGGCCGAATGAGTTGGCCAAAGTCACCCAGTTTCATGCCTAAGGAACAGGATTAGATCTTACAGTCTCCTGATTTCTAGCCTAGTGCCTTAATCACTAAACCAAATTGGTTTCCAAAGTATTTGATTTTCTTTGTCTTTTTTTTTTTTGTTTGTTTGGAACATCTTACTTTTTCAGCAACTTTTCTTCCCACTTTTTATACGGTTCAGATCTGTATTCCAAAGCACTTGAGCGGGCCAATAGCCTTTTTCACTTAGAAATATTATTTTGCTCAGTTTGACCCATAGATTAGGTCTTATTTGCTTCAGTTCTCAACAGCCTAATGTCACATAGGCATTACATGTTTCTGAATTAATCCCAAATTAATCCCCAAATTGTTTACCCTTCCAGCTCTGCTGTCAGAGATATTTCTTCAGTCTTTGACTCAGTCTAGATTAGCATGTCTAATATATGTATATTTAATTAAAATCTCTGCTCATATTTTCCATCACCCTTTCAAAGCTGCATGAAGTACAGAATGGAATATTACAGTCTGGCACTTTCTTATTTCAGAATCCATATCAATTTTTTAATTTTATTTTATAAATAAATATAAGCAATAAACCAGTAAAAATCTTAACAGATTCTTCAAATTTCTCAGCAAATCACAAGCCTGCAGCAATTACTTCAGAGTCAAAAAATGATTTCCCCCCCTATTTTTATATGTGCATTTTATTTTTTTCCCTATCTGAGAAAATATGAGTGATTTTAATTTCTGTTTTATATACTCATAGATATTACTACCCTGAAAAATAATAAAAATATTTAAGAAAGTTCTGGGTCACTTTAAAGAATGATAGGACAATATTTTCTCAAAGTTAACTAATTAAGAATTATGAAGAACAAATAAATGGTATAAAGTATGGTATATCTATTGCAGTTTGAATAGATATATTTTCCTATTATTGAGTAATGGAAGTAGCAAAAAAAAAATACACTTCATTGTTTTAGGAAACATTTTAGAGTTGAATTCTACAAGTATATAAGCAGACATATGTGAATGAATTTTCTCATCCTACATTGTAGACCCATATCCTCAAACTCTTGAGAATAAATTTAAGAATGAATAAATTTTAAGACTGCAGATTGCCTGCTTCCAATATGGTAATGGTGCAGTGGTTAAGTTTCTGGCCTAGGTTAGCAAGAGACTGTGAGTTCTAGGCCTCCCTTAGGTATTTTATTTTTATTTATTTGTTTCGTGTCCAGATCAAACTTTAAGCTGACAAAATGAGGCTACTTTGGCTAGAAACAAATCACTTTCAATATATTCTACTGATAGTAATCAACAGAGCAACAAATGGGCCAGGCTCTGTGTCTCCCCACATTCGTACTGCATGTTTTTATCCGTCAGCAACTCCCACTTGAGCATATTGGTCTTATACTTAGGCACTCCCACTCTCAACCCATTCCATGTCCTTCAAGTAACACACAGGAGATCAGATCCCTCAGCCATATTCACTTCTAGGATTATTTCTTGTTTCATAAATTCTCTCTTCCATCTTCTAATTCGGTTTTGCTCCTGCGTGCCTTCAAAAATATTTGTTCTTGCCATAAAACTCTTCCTAGATCTAAGTCGATCATATGATAAGTATCATAGATATATCTATGATATCACACATATCATATATGATATAATATATATCATAGATCATAACTCTTAGATATGAAAGCTGGATGGCTAACTTTTGGCAAGTCACTCTCAGACAATTCATCTTACAGAGTTTGTATTTTGGGGGGAAATAGGAGGTAAGGGTATCAGATACGTTCCCTGCCTTGAGTTACATATAAAAATGTGGGATAAAATATCATCTCCAAAATGCAAGATCATCTAGGAAAATAAGATCAGCATGTTAAGAAGCAAGCTAGAACAGATGAAAAAATAACAACAACAACAACAACAACAACAACAACCTGAAGTACAAGAAGACAAAAGAATATCTGATCAAGAAATAGCACCTAGAGAAAAGAAAGAACAAGGAAGCAATGGCAATTTTTTAAAAAAGCAGTAAACAACAGCCATAAACAAGACAATCAGCAGATACTAAACTGGAATTACATATTACAGTCAGAATATCCATTTCAGTCGAATCAGGTATGTTTCTATCAATCCATCAACAGAAAAACTGTAATGAATCAGCCAAAACTTGACAAATAAGAAACAGCGCACTTCTGGGTGGGACAATTCAGAGAAATACAAAAAGATTGCAGCTTGGACAAAGGAGGTGGAGAAGTGGGGGAGGAGAATCTGAAATAAAAGGATTTGTAATAGCAACAAAAATTGTAGAGAAAAAGGCAAAAGAGATCAAGAATTAGGAAGAGATGAATCGCATGGGTTTTGATTGAAACACCTGATTGGTCTACACCTGTGATGGAGAACCTCTGGTACGGAAGTGGCACACAGAGCCATCTCTCCAGGCATGCCAGCCATGGTCCATTGCTCTTCCGGGTTTCAGTGCACACATGCATGCCGGCCAGCTGGTTTTCATGCGCACAGGAGCACCAGAAACCGGAAGAGCAACTCCCTGGCCTGCATGCATCCGGAAGACTAGTGTGCATGCACATGCTGGATACTGGAGGCTCAGCTTCCTGCCACGCACATGCAAGCTGGGGAGCTGCTCTTCTGGTTTCCAGTGCTTCCCCGCACGTGCACACTCTCATTTCTGCACTCAGTGCCAAAAAGGTTCGCCAACACTTGCCTACACCAGTGGTTTCCAGTATGGGGCCCATGACCCACAGGGGGGCAATTTGATTTTTAATGGGGGCAATTGGAACTTTGTTTAAACCAAGTTAATGGCCTTTTAGGCTTCCTCTGTGTGAGTAGGAGTTCACTTTTTGAATAGTAAGAATTATATGTCACGGTGGGACGGCATCAGGATTTTAGAGATACTTAGGTGAGGCATGACCAAAAAAAGGTTGGGAACCATTGGTCTATATCCACTCATTGCAAGTATTTTAATAACATATTGCAAGGATATGAAATTGAAGATTGGTTAACTTCTGGTAAAACCTACTTGATAATGAAAGATCCAGCAAAAGGGGTAGCACCCAACAACTACAGGCCAGTTACCTGCTTGGACAACTTTCAAATTATTAACCATTCCAGAATTGTTTTCTGGCCTCTGTTTTTCTGCTTTGTGACAGATTACGTTTCCTATTTATTAAAAATACAGGGCAGCTTAATGGAGACATGAAAGGAACCTCCAAATGGGTGTCCCCTGGGCAATGGTGATGTCACCAGCTAATCCTTTCAACCTGGAAGAGCTACTGCACTCCCAACATGACTGTAGTAATACAGAAGAGGGAAGGAGGAAGAGAGGGGTTTCTATAGAATACTGCAGATTATGTGTATAGATATGGGTTTCCACTATTAAATAATGGTAATGGCTTGACATATGCCAATAAAAGCATTAAAAGACAGAATACAAAATATAATTAAAGCAAATGTCTATATATCTAAACAAACAAATAATACATAAAACGAGAGCAATAATGAATATATTTCATGACACATATTTTGGATGAGTCCACATTTTGGATATTTTGTGACTGTGGATGCCAAGAGATAGCTGTTTAGTCTGATCTGTGTTAACAGACTGGAATAGATACTTGTCTAAATAAGACTGTGAAAGGCCTATAAACTTACTGGAAGTGTTTTCTTCTAATTTTGCAAAATGTTAAGCCCTTTCTTACTTCTTACACAACTTATTTCTCCCTGAGATATACAATAGTGGTTTCTGTTCATATTTTAAAGGATGTTATTCTCTAATGACTGACATCATTATATCAGCATGTGACCCTGCAGTCCCTTTACTAATGGGGTTGAAGAAGCATGAGTGCTATAGTGCTTCTTTTGTAAGTACACAGGGGAACATTGAAACATTGCCACATAGAGGCCTGTGCTCCCATATTTTGTCCAAAGGACAGAAGTCAAAAGTCCTTGGCACTGAAAGGAAAATATGTACATATTATCTGATGAATGCTTTCCCTGAGCTGTGAATTGTGTCCGTATAGTAGGACATTAAATTGGCTGCAGAAATTCTGTGACAATGACCAAAGATATTTGGGTATAATATAAAATTACTCAATTACCATTAAAACCAAATTTAATCAATGATTATTTTATTGATGCACAGCATAACTAACATGTTTATGATGTGCACAGAATTATCACATCTGTAATATGAATTTGACTTCTGCATCCTTGGCTATGTCATAAAATTTTAACTTGTATTTAATCTGTGCTGTGTATATTTGATTTACGATATCTGCAATAGTAAATGCTGTGCTCAAATTTCCACTGAAGAAGCACCTACCTGGTATGACTTAATTTGCTTCAAAACATCTGTCTCAGTTAATCTCTTTTAGCTCAAATGGCAAAATGATTTTTGTTAGTGCAACTGCACAACTTGAGCTCCGGTACTTATGGATAATTAAGAAGGAATCTTAATGTCAAGATGCAAGGCAGTTGATTTTAATAAAAAGCACCCACAGTTTTCAAATAGTTCAAAATAACAACCTTAACTAAGCCAATCCAATACTATTAATGCAGGATCCTCTTTAGAATCCTCTTATCATAAGCAACACAAAATATCACAGAGAGCTACTTGATCTGATCTTCTTTTTCAGCCAGGATATACAACACTATCATATGCAGATCATTTGCCAGAGGCGATTGAGACACATAAGAGTAGAAATACAGGACACCAAACTGCCAATCATTCCCCAGGGCAACTTGTTCCCCTAGAAAGCTGAAAAGGATGTTCCTGGGAGGATGCTACTTGATATGTTATTTATTTTCTGTTTTGAACAGATTGAAGAAGGGGGGGGGGGGCGGAGAAACCTAGCACTAAGTTTTTGAGTCAAAATCATCTCATTTCTAACCATAAAAACAGCCTGAATTATATGACTGAAATTTGGTAAAGTAGCCAAATTTCAGCAGTTGACACATTTTGACTTTGCTTGTCAGGTCACAAAAAGGGATCAATGAGCCCGGTACCATTGCAACCGTCATAAATATGAGCCAGTTGGCAAGTGTCTGAATTTTGACCATATGACCTTGGGAATGCTACAATGGTCGTAAGTGTGAAAAACAGTCATAAGTCACTTATTTCAGTGCCATTGTAACTTTGAATGGTCACTAAATGGACTCTGGTAAGTTGAGGACTACTTGTATTATAACCAGTTTTCTAAATACTTTCTAAACATTTTGAAGATAAAATTGCTTACAATCGAAGAGTTTTTTTCTGTCACCCAGTCACTTTTGATGAACCCATTTCATAAGCTCAGTTCATAGTAGCAAGAAATCAGTGCATTGAGGCCTACCGCCTCTTTCCTTGATTGCCTTCCACGGCTTCTGCAATCTGCTTTAATGTTTGTTTGGTTTAGAAGAAAAAGAAAAGAGAGGAGAGTATGTGGGAGAGAGGTATGATTTTTGACAGTTTAAAGCGAGCTAGATAATTTAGTCCTTCTGGGAAACAAATCATCTTGAAACAGGCAGAAGAAAACAATTGCTTGGCTGTTTTAAAAAAAGCCTGCCATTTTGTGAGCACGGTAATCCAACAGCTCTGTGTGGTCTCGAAGAAGACATTTTCTGAACCCCTTCTGAACAGGCCAGGATTTAAGGACTTGGTTGCAACAATATAATGCTAAAGTTGAACAAATATACTCTAAAGTTTTGTATTTTTTTTTTCATCTAGAATTTTCATTAGCATGTGATACTATCAGCCACTGAATCTTTTTGGAACAAATGTGACAGATAGCAACATTTCCACACCTGCTTAATGTCAAATATGTGGTTACTGGTCCCAATCATGGGATTTAAGATTTGTAACACAGCAATGTTCCTTAAATACATTTATGAGTGGAAGGAGACTAATTATTAAAATTTTAACAAGAAGTAAAGCGGATACTTTTTAAGATGGAGAGATATTCGTTTACCTTACTCTGAATGTAACACGTTGAGATGTTTCTAGACCAACTATGCCCCTGGATGTGAATAGAATAGAATAGAATAGAATAGAATAGAATAGAATAGAATAGAATAGAATAGAATAGAATAGAATTCTTTATTGGCCAAGTGTGATTGGACACACAAGGAATTTGTCTTGGTGCATATGTTCTCATTGTACATAAAAGAAAAGATACGTTCATCAAGAATCATAAGATACAACAGTTAATGATAGTCATAGGGAACAAATAAGCAAATTATCTTTCAGAAATAGTCACAGCTACCTTTCAGCACTTGTAAGGATAGGGTCTAAGGTTAAAACCGCAGGACTGTCAAAATTGTGCAGAATATAAAATGGGAGACCTTAAGAAACTCTTCTCAGTCATAATTTTAGCTCACTGGGTAAGGCATTGTTTCATCTCGTCTTTTATGGTGGATGAATCTTCTTTTTAATGAATATTTAAATTATATATATATATTTACTAGATAATGGAAATTAGCATTTAATTCTTTCAACTGGAATTTTGCAGATAGGTCTTTTTAAAAAAAAGACCTATTAGTTTGAACTGTTTTAAATCTGACTATGTTTTATTATTGATACTTTTTTATTGTATCATCATGCTATATGAACTTGAAAGAAAGTAAAACTACTTGACTGAGTAACAACATTGTAGTTCAGCCTCCAATGATAATTAAGGCATTTAAATCCTTTGTAGATAAAACCAGATTTTTTCTTTTATCATTCCCACTGGATATATTGATAGATAGCTCATTCAGTGACTTGAAAAAGCAATAGATAAATGGCAAAATGCTGTAGTAAAAACATACTTATACTAAGCAATTTTATTACATGCCTTATAAAGCCTCTGCATTCAATCACCAAGAGCTTATTTTAAGATGGAAGCAAGCCAGCCCTTTTGTCTTCCGCAAATAGCTTTGCTGAACTCAGAACCAATTCATTTTAAAATATTAATTCCAGCTTAAATTTCATTTATGGACCAAAGCCAGCTTTGCTTGTTTACAGATGATAAAACAAAAGTCAACTTAACTGTCAAGTCAAAGACAAAACAGTACATAAAGATTAGGTCTTTATGAGCTCAGTAAAAACAAAAAATAAATCTGTCATTACAAAACTTAATGGACTTTCCTAAATAATAGAGAAAAGCATAGGCTTTGAATGTACTAGGTAATTTATTGAATTCTTGGCAATTCCCATTAATGGATTTTAAACAGCAATACTAAAGGAACTTTAATCTGAAATTAAATAGAGTCGTTTGTGATTACAGGAGATAATACCAGTAGTTGCTTAAGCAGACATGAGACAGCTACTGTCCAGTATATTAATAAAGTCTCCAAATTATTTTTGGTTTCTGGTGACCTCCTGAGCATTCTACCTTAGCTTTTTCCAGAAAGTTACCACTTTACAAGTTAGTTTACAGTTCTAGATCTTCCATCCAAATTCTAACCAGGCATGATCCTGTTACCTTTCTGGCACAAAGTCACCCAGGTGCTACACCTGTGGAAACAAAATAGGTCTCTTGATTCAAACTTGATTCCTGATAAGTTCATGGAGATTTCCGTGGAATTTGCCAGGCAAGAATATAGAAATGATTTGTGATTATCTTCTTCCAGGATGTTGTTTTCCATAGCTTTCCAGTTTAGTCTTTATCACTTTTTATTAATAATTATAGAAATTGTGGGAATTAACCTATATGTCTGATGACTCTGATCATGTCTTGTTCCGTTCCAGAAGGTTAATATGTGTGAGAGACAGATGTATGTTTCTCTCTCTCCCTCTTTCCCACCCCCCTTTCTCACCAGATATTTGAGCCAAATTCATAACAGATCATTCTATATTTTTTTTCACTGGCTACAGTACTTTTTTTATTTGAAGCTGTTTCATTAACTGACATCCAGAGAGACATCGAAGTGTTAAAATTTTCCATGTGATTTTAAGTGTAACATAATATACAAGTAGTCCTCAATTTATGACTGGTTGCTTAGTACTAGGGGTGAAATACTACCGGTTCAGGCTAACTGGTAGTAATAAAATCTACTGGTTCAGGTGAACTGGTAGTAAAAAATTGCGACAGTCAGCTGTGCTGCGCGATTTATATTCGCTAGAAAGCAAGAAATCCTGCTTTCTAGCAAATCTAAACTGTGCGGCACAGCTGTTCCTCCCCCCCCCGCTGTTCTACTTACCTTAGAAAAGGGTTCTTAAGCCTCCTTTTTCAGTGCTGCGAGGTAGTGCCTGTGGTGCACATGTGCACAAAGCGCACCGTGCATGTAACAAACTGGTAGCGAAGCAAACCGGTAGCAGAGCTCAGAGCATTTTACCACTGCTTAGTGCTCATTTGAACTTACAGTGACCTAGTCTGCTGCTATTTATGAACCTGGATTCAAAGTTCCAGTGATCACTCTCTTGTGGTCAATGGACCAAATTTCAGGTGCTTAACAACCAGGCCATATTTACAGCTGTTTGCAGTGTCCCACAATCATGTGGTTGTAATTTACAATAGTTTAGCAGAAAACTGGCAATTACTTTCAAGTTTTGGCAAAACTGTGCCCATAGGGAAGTACTGGTTGACTTAATGACCATGGCATTCACTGAAAGACAATGGTGAGACAGCTTTATGACTGTGGCATCCCTGCAAAAAAGGTTGCAAAATCAGGTCGGTCACAAACCTAATCCGTTTTATGACTGCCACAATTTATGACGATAAAGGGAAGGCTCCATTATGGTCAGAAATCAAGGACTATCTGTAATAAGTTTTATTTGCTTGATATTCTCAGTAAATGCATTTTGTTGATATTAGTTGTTTAGTTTAGTTTTTGTTAAAATTAATCCTTCCTTTTTTCCAGAGCATAAAATACCACATGTATAGGATAAATAAGGCTGAGAATATGCCTAGTTCATATTCACTTAGGAGCTCTAATTCTCAATCCAACACTACAACATCTTAGATTTCTTCATAAGCATCGATGAATTAATAATTATTGTCGTCGTTTCTATTTCTCTTTTACAAACCGAAAAAAAATTAAGTTAAAATTTATTTAACTGGGATTATTTAAAAAAATTAAACAGTCTAAAAGAAGCCAAAAGAAATTAGACCAACAATGTTTGTAATTTCAGATTAATTACAGATAATTTAATATTGGTAAATAAATTATATAATGAGTAAACAATTTCAAAAGTCTGGTTTAGAGAATTTTAAAACAGGATGACAAACAATTTTTTAACAATTGAAGCTGTAGATTGTATTACATTTCAGGTAGAACAATTAATTAAAAGTAAACTTAAAGTGAGGTTTTAAACAATAGTTTACTTTTAAATAAAATAACTTCCAAATCTAATGGGTACAAACAATGAGAAAAATACAGTAAAATAAATGAGTTAACAGATGAAAAACCAGTGTTGTTTAATTATTATATTCTTGGAAATCATTTTCCTAAAAACCAAATATATTTATTCCATGACACGTTTGAAGTTCAGCTTACTTATGTCCCTAAAAATGGACAAACCCAAATCCAAACCTGGATTTATTTTTTAAAATAGATGGGGGCACTTCAATGCTGTAAAGACTATGTTTAAAATGTTTGAAACAAGCAGCCCTAAGATTATAGTGACTTCTCCCAGATCAAGAAGCATTAATAAACTACCATTCTTTACATGTTACTCACAATAACATTATATTTTGTTAATCCACAATTTCTATTAGCAAGATAAAAAGTGTTCATAATTAAATAGAGCATCTCAATTAAGATTATAGTTTAGCAATGTTGATTATCTAAAAGAGGGGAGCCAGAGAACTATCATCTAAAGCTCTAAGCTCTAAAAAGTCACCTGGAAAAGTCTTAAGAGGTCTTCTGATTTCAGCAAGATAAAGATAACAGGGAGAGGGGGAGGAGGAGGGGAAGGGAGGGAGAGAGAGAAAGGGAGAGAGGGAGAGGGAGGGAGAGCGAGAGCACTTTGGAGGGTGCTTTACAGTTTAATCTGCATTTTTTCCAACCTTACTCTTCTTCTTATAGGAACAAAAAAAAAATCATTATTTAAAGGAAAAAACGTCTGAGAAAATTTTATGGATGGAATACAGGATTTACTTTGGTAAATGTAAGCATCCTGCAATTTGGCAGTACGAATCTCACCAAGCTCAAGGTTGACTCAGCCTTCCATCCTTCCGAGGTGGGTAATATGAGGAGCCAGGTTGTTGGAGGCAATATGCTGACTCTGTAAACTGCTTAGAGAGGGCTGTAAAAGCACTGTGAAGCCGTATGTAAGTTTAAGTGCTATTGCTATCCTATCATCAGTCATTTCTCTAGCAATCTGCATCCTCCCTAATTTCCCAGGCTTCAATTTAATCGGAAGGAAAGACTCAGCAAGGAACTCCTTGCTCAAGGCTTTTTCAAATCAGTAAGAACAGGCAGCAAAGTGGGGGTGGGATGCTACAAAGAAACTAATGGTCGAGTAGCAAAAAGATGATTAGTACCTTCCCACTGAAAGAACTCAGACTGTTGAAAGTGAAACAGAACAAATGTCAGGAAAGCTTCAGGGAACTTTGAAATATACCATTAGGCACTTATTTGGTATGGTAGATGGTTTCCAATGCAGGTGGTCCTCAACTTACAACCACAATTGAGCCCAAGCATTTTGTTGCTATGTGAGATATTTGTTATGATGTTGTGAATTTGCCACATTTTACGATCTTTCTTGCCACGGTTGTTAAGTGAATCACGCAGCAGTGTTAGTAGCCCAATTGTTAATGAATCTGGCTTCCCCATTGACTTTGTCAAAAGGTCACAAAAGATCACATGACCGTGGGACACCACAACAGTCATAAGTATGCCAAGAATCTGAATTTTGATCACATGATCATGGGGATGCTACAAAGGTTGCAAATGTGAAAAATGGTCATGTCACTCTTTTCAGTGCCGTCGTAACTCTGAACGGCCACTAAACTTCGTAAGTCAAGGATTACCTGTATCTCATTTCTGCTATTACAGATTGTAACTCAACTGGCTCTAAAATAAGGCTTCAACAGCCTTTATTTTACAGGTGTCCTCAATTTACAACCACACAAAGTTTACATTGCTAAGTGAGAAATTTGTAAAGTTGAGTTTTGCCCCATTTTATGCCTTTTCTTTCCATATTTGTTAAGTGAATTGTTGCAGTTAGTTGTTAAATTAGTAACCCAGTTGTTCAGTGAATCTGGTTTCCACATTGACTTGTGCTAGTCAGGTCGCAAAAGGGGATCACATGACCCAGGGACACTGCAACCATCATAAATGTGAATCAGTTGTTTAAGCATCGAAATGTAGATCACGTAACCATGGGAATGCTGCAATGGTCATAAGTCTGAAAAATGGTCACAAGTCACAACACAAGTGCTGTTGTAACTTTGAAACAGTCACCAAGTGAACTGTTGTAAGTCAAGGACTCTCTGTATTTCTTTAAAAAAATCTATATAAACTGCCCATCTTCTAATCAACTCTGGGCAGCTCCCAATCAAAAGTTAAATCAACATATAAAACTAAACATGTTAAAGACAACAATAACCAATTGCCAAATCAAATGTGCAGTTGTCCCAGTGCTTTGGGGAAAAGTTGAGTCTTCAAAGCTTTTCAATTGTTGGGGTGGTCAAAATCTGCTGGACTTCAGGGGACAGAATGATACTTAGGGCAGAGTTTGCCACAAAAGAGGCACACTCCCTAGTTCCCATAACAACATTTAGGGGAAGGGTCTAGGATTACACCCACCCTATCTGACCTAGAAGGATGGTAGATGTCTGTTAGGAAAGGCAGAATGGTTCCCCTTGAGCCATATAGGGCTTTAAAGATGAAGACCTGTATCTTGAATTGTATCTGGAAAGAAATTGTAAACAGTGCAGTTCGCACAACAAAGGTGATACTTGGCCAAATTTAGGGGCTTTGCTTAGAATGCCTAAGTTTGCAGGTTGTTTTAATGTTTTTCCTATTTTGTTATATTTTTCCAAAATGTAATTGCCTTCTAGCATGTTTATTTGTGATTTTTATTAAGTGCCATGTATTTGCACTTAATTGAATAATGGTTGAAGAGCAACTTTTCCCCCATAAATGAACAGCCTTAAAAAAAAAAAAGCTAGTTATAGTTAATTAAGGTGTTTGGCAAAGACAAGATCTAGTTTAATTTTAAGTTTACTAGAAAGCTGTTATTGTAAAAAAAAAAAAGTCTTTTACTTACATTATTCTTTCAAAATACATGTTTTAATTTTTATCTTTTCGTTTTGGCAGCATGCTTTTAAAAGTATGATTGGCAATGCAGCAGAAATGTGTAAGAAGTTATGCACATATAGAGAAAAGTAACATTTTTATATTTAACACATAGCACAATGAAATCAGAGCATTTAAATTGTATAACGGCAATGTTAATTAGTTCTGATAAATGTGGTATTTATAGGCCATACCATTTACCTGGAAAACTAAGTATTTTTAAGTATAAATATTTTGGTGACAAAACAATTAATACAATAGGGCAAAATTTCATATGATAAAATACAAAAAAAATGGGAGAATCATCTCTGCAGACATCTGGCAATGAAGGGTTCTGACATTATTTGGTTTTTAATATTGTGTTTTCTACAGCAAAAAGTGAATCCAGATTATTCATTTCAGGGGCAGCCCTGGAAGCAGAAAAATAAATGGGTAAACAATAAAATTAATTCCTCACCCTTCCTTCTGCTGGATACAAATTCAACTCTCTCTCCCTTCCTTTTCCCTTCCCCCACCCCCCATTTCTGTAGAGGATTTGGTACCTATGATCTGACATAATATGGACTGATACAGGATTACTATCTCTGTAACAAAATTATAAATAGAAGGCAAAGAAATCAATGTTATGCATTAGGGTTTTTTTGCAATCTGGATGTAAGCAAATTATTGTAATGGCTGAAATTTATACATACTAGCCTTCTATTATTTTCACTTGAATCTTATATAATCCTTTTATCTCCAGAAAAGACTTTTTGTGCAACATTTATTGAATTTGTTATTTTACTGTTAAGTCACATGTTTTCAGAGAAAATTAAATTGCATGAGAAGATCTCATGACATGAATTTTTATTCAGAGTACTTTATAATTTACAGATTATCGTTGTCCTATTTTGTACCCTTACCCATTCTTAATGTCATATGGCATATATGGCATATATATATATATTCAATTGGGGTAGACCGTATAATCCTATAGTATGCATTAAAAGGAACAACTCTAAATACATGATCTGTAATTATAACTCTGAGCCAAACTTTGCTTTTTGGCACGCACATTTGGCTCTCACAGAAACAGAGAAAGTCATCTATGATTATTCAAGATATCTCTGATGTTTGTTTAATACATTTAACATTGTTGAAGCAAAAAGGGCACAAAAGAAGTAATTTGGAATAATAAAAAATCAAAAACTATTCCTTCCTATCCTGAAGACAATTGCATTTCCAAGAAATGTTTGTTTTATTTAGGGCACATGAGCACATCATTATATTGCCATAAAACCTCTGGCAATTTCTTTCCTAGTGAGGGGCACACAGTTTTGACTGATAAAAACTTAATAGCCCAGTCATGATTGGTTGTTCAAGAAAACAAGGTTTGAAATAATGTGCAATGATTCCTCTGTCAGGAAAGTGGACATGGTCCAAAGCAAACTTAGAAAATCAATGGATTCTAGCGTGCCTCCTTCTGTATGGAATCAAAGCCAATGTCATTAACTAGGTGTTCTCCAAAAGCTGCACTTATATGGAAATAGGGATTTGTTCTACAAATAGCCTCCACCCTGTACAAGGAATGTAAATTTTACAAAATTCATGTGTAGGGTAGACCTCTGTATGTTTAGGACTTCTAATAATAAACTAAAGAAGTTCAAATTGAAACCATTATAGAAGACAGGTTTTTTTCCAAAAACCATTCCCATTCTAAAGTATATTATAACTTTCACTCCCATCTTCCAACTCTTACTACCACATCACTTAGGTGCCTCACTTTGTGGAAGTTGGTTTGCACCCATTTATTTCAATGAACTTTTTTAACATGCAACTTGTCTCTTTGATTTAGGAACTTGGGGAGGAACTTGGGAAGTGGCTAAGACTGTGATGGCGAACCTATAGCACATGTGCCAGAGGTGGCCCACAGAGTCCTCTCTGCTGGCATGCGCACCGTGGCCCCAGGTCAGATCTCTGTGGTGTTTCTTTCATGAGCTTCTGTTTCCCTGCAAACAACGAAACAAGCTCATGAAATAAAAAAATCTTACCTCTTGCCGCACTGCCAGTGTTGGGGTGCCCCGCCTCCCACTGACCAGCTGGTGTTTGGGTCTCAGCTGCGCATGCACGCATGTCTGCACACATGCGCACATTCATGCACATGCACCTTTTGGTTTGGGCTTGCGCACATGCAGTTTGGGCACTCTGTGTCTAAAAGGTTCGCCATCACTGGGCTATAAATATATATATGGGATATGTATACAATATATATATATATATATATATATATATATATATATGTAGGTCTTTGGTTATTCGGGTCTTCTCCCGCGTAGAATTGGCAGTATCTTGGCGATGTTTCGACGAAGTCTCATTCGTCATCTTCAGGCTGGTGTTCTCGGCTTCGTGGAAGAACGAAGCCGAGAACACCAGCCTGAAGATGACGAATGAGACTTCGTCGAAACGTCGCCAAGATACTGCCAATTCTACGCGGGAGAAGACCCGAATAACCAAAGACCTACATACAAACACCCGCGAAAACCTCAGAAAAATATATATATGTATGTATGTATGTATGTATGTATGTGGAAATTTTTGAAGAGCTACAGATTATTGGATAATCTCAAATGATAATTGATTGGATCTAGGCATTCAGCAATTTACATTTTTAATGAAGCTGTTTCTTGGGTGATTTTTTCATTTTATTGTTACCAAAAAATTTATTGGCATATTGTAAGAGTAGACAATAAAACAAACCCTGAAATTATATAGCCCAAAACCCATATAGGCCACACACCATATAGCACCTTATTCATTATTCAACTATTCCCTGCATACTCTGAGAAATTCTAAGAATTGCAGTTTCAAATAACTCCTTCACCAAAAGTAGTCAAATTCTGGAGGGGGGGAATTATTCCTTTCAATGATTGAACAGTAGAGTTTTAACAATAAAAAAGTCAAGGAAAGCAATAACGATTTCTTTCAGCAATCTTTCCTTGATTCACTTTATGTTCAGAAAGAAATTTGATTAAGGAGTGGAACACAGAAAGTTCAACGTTTTTTTCTTCATTTTAGCTATTCTCCTATTGCTCTTCTCTAGAGAATATTCTAGGATCAAGAAATTTTTCTAGAGCAATCACCCATTATTTTACGTGCACCCCACTGCACCATCTACTCTCTAAAAATGAAGTACTATTCCATATTTATTGCATTACACTTTGAATTGGTACTTGTATCTCTCACCTTCATTAACTCTTGTATTTGCTTAAGCAAGGAAATGAGGAAAAATTCAGTACATAATTGTATTTATAGGTTCCAATCAATGTTGGGATGTTGCCTGTAAAGAAAGCCTTGCATCAAACTATGCATATATCTCTATATCTGCACCAATAATGATCAACATGTAATCATTTTATCATGAATAAAATGAGAATTAACAAGATACAGCGCATGGCTTCTGGAACGCTTTCCAAAGCCTTTACCAGCAGTGGCCATAAAACATATGTTTCTGTGGATTGGGATGCATTTGGATAGGCTGCTTTGAGTCACATGACCAGGAGGGGGAAAGGCAGGGCTATTAGAAAGGAGCATCTGCTGATATTCTGAGCCACTGCTTATCCAATTGGGAAGCACTGAGGGTATTTTTCGGGATTCTTTCTCCCCCGAGCCCCAAGTATCTTTCACTTTCTTAATTCACTGTTTCTTTTGCTAGCTTCTTCTGCCACCTGTTTAATTCTGGTTTTTTTTTTTCTTCAAATGTAACATTTAAGGATAGTTGGTTGTGGTGAAAAAGCACATATTGTGTCATCTGTTTGCATAGCCTTCAAATGACCCTGACATTTTGGAGACATCTGGCAGCAGATAAAATATTTCCTACTTAGTTTATTAAATATTTAAGTACACACAAACCTCAGTTTTGTTTTTTATTGCTTTGATCCCAAAAATTATCTCTCTCATGAGGAAGAGAAGTTCCTTGGGGATGGGTTTCAGCATGAGTCCGAAAGCTCAGAAGGCTAAACTCTGATCCCGGTGAATGATTCAGATTGGATCCTGCATTATTCCTCTCAGGCATTACCACATTTTCTCTCCACCACATCCTTTTTTTGAATGCAATCATAACCATGCCAAACATATCCAGGAGCAGCACCCAGACATCTTGGAAAATATAAACAAGCTTAGATCTTCTTAACACCAGAATGGGGACGCACCACGAAATCCCTGGGGTAGGAAGTTTAAAAAAAAAATGGAAGAAGGCATTGCAGATAATCCTGAATTTACGAACAGAACTGGGCCCAAAATTTTTGTTAAGTGAGACATTTGTTAAGTGAGTTTTGCCCCCATTTTATGACCTTTCTTGCCATATCCATTGACTTTACTTGTCAGAGAGTCACAAAAGGGGATCACATGACCCTGGGACACAGCAACAGACTGTGACATAAATACGAACCAGTTGCCAAGTGTCTGAATTCTAATCATATGACCATGGAGATGCTGCAAAGGTCATAACTGTGAAAAACGGTCATAAGCCACATTTTAATGCCTTGATAACTTTGAATGACCACTAAACAAGCTATTGTAAATCGGGAACTACCTGTATTTTAAAGAAAACAACCTGGGCACATTATGGGATCACCAAGATCAAGCCTGAATGCCACACAATTTCAAAGATGATGAATCTCTCCTCCAAGTTACCATGAATGAAACCAAGACAAGATCTTTACCATTTATTCCCAACAGCCACTAAAATAAAGAAGATATCTTATTAAAATACAGAGTATCCTGGGCCATGAATGCATATGCACAATAATTTATTTGGTGATGCAAGATTCTTCAATCTTTAAGCATTGCTGAAAAATGACTGATTGTCTATGCAATTGTTTACATCTGTACATTGCCCAGAGTCCATCCAGATTAAGACTGTAGATAAATTTTATGAATGAATGAATGAAACATCTAATAAATAGCTATAAATATTTTTCCTCTTGTTCCATGAGAAGACTGTAGCTGCAAAATGATTATCTTGTGATAAAAGCTCCAACTCTATCATACTGAAGTACAATTACCGTATTTTTCAGACTATAAGAGACCCTAGACTATAAGATGCACATTAGCTTTAGAGGAAGAAAACAAGAAAAAAAATCTGCCTCTGCTTCCCAGCCTCCATCTGGTATTCATCTGGCTAGTGTTCTTGCAGCAAACAGCAAACAAGCCTGGTCAACTTCAGCGCGTTATTGCCGCCACGGCCCATTCACCACGGCCCGTTTGCAGTGGCCCGTTTGCTGTTGCCGCAGCCCATTCACTACAACTCGTTTGCTGTCATGGCCCTTTTGCCGCCACCTGTTTGCCACCGATCACCACATGATAGGCAAGGCTGCAGCGATCCCCGCTGCCTAGAACAGCTGATCAGTGCCACACCAAACCCACTCCCCCCCCCACTGCAATATTCACTGTATAAGACACACAGACACTTCCACCCATTTTTTTTTGGAGGGGGGAGTGTCTTATAGTCCAAAAAATACGGTAATTAAAATTAAATTAAAAGTATCACACTGACATGTAATAGTCATTTATATTTATTGTGCCGTAAAAAATTTCTACTATACACGGAACAAACACTATAAATCATAAAGCTTATATCATAAAGAAAATATTCTTGCATGCATATTGTATTTAGCATAAAAAGTACAAATTGGAAACAAAGAATGATAGAATACAATACCTTATGTACTGTTTTCTTACCATTTTTATTTGTTTTGATTTAAAATTGTTTTATTTTTAATATTTTACTATTATGATGATGCCGCTCAGTTGCTAGGTGAGTTGGGAAGTTACATAAATGTAATTAAATACATACCTACAAATTAAAAATTAATTGCAAATATATTTCTAATGTATATCAGTGATGTACATTACTAATGAATTGCAGTATACTGCAATATATATGCGGTGATCCATGCTTTGTAAATTTGCAGTATCCCTATTGTACATTCCACTCTCTACATCTTGCTTTAAATTTTATATTGAATAAATATAAATAATGCCCAGTAGACTATTATGACCTTTATTTTATTGCAATTAATATAGAGGAACAGTTAAACTTCAATTTGAGATTTAAAGAGCCACAACAACTTAGAATTTGGGTACTTTGATTGAGCACATGGAATATGACTGAATAATATTAATAAAAATTAATTCCCCTGGAAGAAAGAACTCTTCCCTGAATAAATTACTTTCTCTATATTGAAATGTTAAACAGATCATTCTGGTACAAAT
Organism: Masticophis lateralis; assembly: GCA_030761175.1. Classification (NCBI taxonomy): domain Eukaryota; kingdom Metazoa; phylum Chordata; class Lepidosauria; order Squamata; family Colubridae; genus Masticophis; species Masticophis lateralis. The sequence continues at coordinate 121,325,316 of JAUDYJ010000001.1, forward strand.
TAATACTGAAAACTGAGCACTGCAATGCTGATATTTTCAGCTGATAATATTAAAAATAACACAGGAGAATATAGAAGTAATTCAAAAATTCAATATACTTTTTTAAAAAAAAGAATACTGTATTGTCATTTAATATGTGCAATTGCCTTAGGAATTCAATGCCAGTTTTTTCTGTATGTTATAAAACTGGGAACTGAATAAAGCCATTATTTTGTTGTTTAGGTTTTGCAACATTTTTGCATTCTCTCAAGGAATTAACTTTAGATTTATACACCATGTAAAATAACGTGTCCTAAATTACTCTACAGTTAATACCTCTAGTCAGCCAAAGAAACTATTCATCCTGGGTGTTGTTGTTGTTTTTAGTGTAGACAAAATGTAACAGCTACAGAAACAAAAACTGAATAGTTACTAAAGTCTTCAACCAAGCTCATATGAAAACAGTATAAAGAATATGAACATTTCAATGATGGTACCAGCATTATGGAACTTATTAACCACCTGAGACACATAAGGCTCATGCTTCCGAATCCCAAGATACCTATAGATTTAAATAGGGCTTCTTGATGGACTGATTAAATGCATGATTAATCTAATTCTTTTTAGTTGGTTACAGTCCTACTGTCTGAATTTTATTAGGTATTGTTTATTGGATGTTAATGCTCTATTATTTATGTTATTTGATTTATACCTCTTCATTTGAATACTCAAAACAGCTGTAATTTTTTTATGAATTGGTAAGCAACTTTGCAGATTTCCTCTTAAAGATATCCTTAAATAAACAAGCATGGGCACTAAAGAAGAGCATGTTATTGAACATGTTACTGAAAAGAACAATCATTTCCTAAGTTTTGTCACCCAAAGCCTAGATACCAGAATTCTTATAAAGTTAGCTCCTTAGTACATGGTTTAATTTTAGAAACTCAACTCACTAATAAAAATGAATGATTAAAACATTCATGAACTGCATTCCAGACAACTTTTCAGGCAATACACACTACACAGTTAATCCAGTGAATATTTCACCTGATAAGAATCAAAATTGTATCTAATCAGCATTATATCTCCATTGAGACCAGATGCTGATGGGAAGTAAGTAAGCAGGACATGTGCAAGAGTAACCCTAATCACTACTACTCCCTGGCAGTTAGCCTTGAGAGTAGAATAACCACTGTCTTCCTTCATCTCCATCAAGATACTAATCTCTTTTTAAAATGATTCAGGTTGGTGCCCATTCTGTCCACATGTTTTGAAAACCAGGTCATAGTTTAGCTATATACTGAATCAATTATTATAACTATTCAAGCACATGAAGCACAGAATACTGAATCACTTTACTTTCATCTGTTCCATCAACTCAGAAGAAAACAAAAAAATTGCTTAATTCTCTTCATCGTTCCTAGTTACATACACCAGTTACTCATCTGCTTTTGAATTTTTTGCTGAACTACAATGGAAGCCTTCGTTATCATGGGAGTTTTCTTTTAGAGCTTCATCATTTGCTCTTTCTACTTTTGCATCCTTTTTAAATGGAATAATTTCTTTATAAGGTATCTAAGATCACTGACGAATATAATGACCAGCTCTTACGAGAAAGTTTCATGTTTTGAGCATTTTATCAGTGAATCGATAATCAGTAGTAGTATCCATTTAAATCTTTTTATAAATAAAATATCTGATCAGAAAAATGAAGAATGAATAATCTGATCATCCCTGCGAACCTCCAATATCTGGAGCTTTCTGGGACCTTCTGGCAGTTTTCAAAATACACAGTATGATTGCAAAGGGGAATATTTCATTTCCAGAGTAAAGGTTACCTATATATACTTTCACAAATCTAATCCTCTGCCAGTATTATTATTTCTAAGCAAAAATATCATTTTATAGTTCTTTTATTCCATTGGAAACTTTATGCAATAAATGGTACATAATGAATGTTCATGGCATTACAGTTTTTATTACTTAAAAATATTTAATTTTACATGTACTATTTAAAATGACACCTAACCTTTACCGGGATAGAGAAAAAATATAATAGAAACATATATTTGGCAAAATTACATATACATCTTCATTTCCTAAGTATTGTTACTTAATATGCTGAAAGAAGTATATTCCAAAGAGGAGATTCTGCTCAATTAAAATTTAATTCTTCCTCAAATTGAACAGTCCAAAAGGCACATACATAATCTTGTTGTGTGGCCTTCACAGTTAAGGAATGATTCCTCTACATAAAGCTCTCTAGGAGAAATAAAATGCAATTTGCCGAAGTGTAATAGTGATCAGTCTAATCTAAAACACTTTCTATGGAAACACCAAGTCAACTATTTTCTGCATACAAATATTTAGATTGCCATACACATTATTTTAAAACCTATTTTACTTTGAAGGAAACCCTACTGCCTCATTCTCAAACCTGAAAGTTCAATCATTTACCATGGATATATTCACAATATGCAAAACAGATATCAGACTGTTGTTGTGACTTTAGAACATTTGAAACCACAACATGAAAGGTGCAGTCCTTAGGTTTATCTCTATTGGGTGAGATTCCAGGTTCCAGGTTTTTTAGTATTTGGGTATTTCTTACAATCATGGTAACATTTGTAATGCTTCAGTTGTGACTATTTCCAAATAAGGCCAATTATTTCCAAATAAAACCAATCAAAGGACCCTATTAGTCACTACCTCCATCAAACATAGAACTAACTTATCCATCTATCACAAGCATAATCAGCAAACTAACTATAAATCCATCCATCCCTCCATCTATCCATCCATCCATTTTGGTAATCAGGCAATTGGTTTGCCAGCTTCTGCTATTCTGTTAAAAAAAAAAGACCTGGTCTTTGGGGATTGAAGCGGGTAAAAAGAAGACTGCTTTTCCTGTTGCCATCAGGAATGGGTTAAATCCCATAACTGTTCCCCAAAACAATTAAAGCCTTCAGATGACAATATTTTCTCACATCTCACTTTCTGTAGTTTAATTGTCTTAAAAGTTATCTTCAAGCTTCACAATATGGGATATATTTTTTCCTATTCTAAGGGAGGTTAATTAATGCTGAATAGTGTTAAATATCATCCCTGCCCTTAAAAGGGCTTCCAAGGAGTCTTTAGAGAAAAATAAATACATGAATAATTTAAATTCACATTCTAGTCTCTTTTCCCCCTGCTGTAGACTATATAAAATATTGACCTTTTTCTCATTGATAAATTGACTCTCTGAACCCATTTTGTTCCTCTCCACCCATTATTTGAAGCCATCAACCTGCATTGTCCTTTAGCTTGACTATAACTGAGTTACTCTCCCACTGTGCCCAACCCGAAAAGTATCTTTGGCACCTCTGCAGTTTGAGCAGCTTCACTTTTTTTCTCCCACACCACTCAGCCTTGGCTGCCCTTAAAGAAAATCCTCACAGAACAACGTGTCAATTTTGCATTCCTTTACAAAGGCAACTTCTATTACAGAGACCAGTAGCTTGGCTCTGCTTCCCCACAGACAGAGAGCTTTGTGAACATGTAGAAACCAGGGGAAAGGAAAACATTTTCTGCATGAAAATGCAACCTTCTTTAGCACAGGGAGCTAGGACTGGATAAGGAAGAAAATTCTCCCTCTCTTCCCTGCCTTCCTCAATCTCTTATTTTTCCTCTCTTGGTTCCAGGCATCCATGTATTCTTTCATCAGAAAAATTCATTTGTTCAATAAATTGGTACCCATGTACTCAGTCATTTAGAATGGTAATGTTATTGACATCATTATTTTGGCACATTTCCACATTTAAGAGCTTCCACTGGACATCCCTAACATTTCACCTTCATTTCTCTGAGAAATTGCCCACATCTTCTTTGTACCTGTTCATGAGTAGCCAGGAAGGCATGTTAAAGGAGAAATGTGATTGAATGAATGGATAGCATCTAGAAAGCTTTATCGTTGTTATTATTATTGTCATTGATATTATCTCCAAAGCTGCCACCAACCACTTTATTAAACAAGTAGGCTATGATCTAAGTTACTAGACGACAGTCTCCATTTTGCCATATACTTTGCCATATTGAGAACATAATGTTTCTTCTGGAACTTTTCCTGTCTGGGATAGAGCAAACAAGCTTCCGGTTTTACACATAATACATGATTCTAGATGTTAAATATGTTTGAATGTGGTCACTAGCCAAGATAACCTAGGATTACTTGATATTTATATAGTACCATTAAAGGCCTTTAATAGATGCTTCCTAATCTCAATGAACAAGGGAGGTCTCAGAAGTCATCCCCTTTTAACACCTTTTGGCGCAGGGGTACTAATCTTAGGTCAATGATGGCTAACAAATTGGGAGTCAAGATTACCCATTCCCTCAACCTCTGCAATCCTAGTCTATTTGGATTTTTTAACTTTCAATAGTATTTATTATTAAGATTGCCCATATGTGTTTCGAAATACCTTCCTTGCAAAGCCACAGCAAAGATCACACGTGAATAACCACATGCAGAAATATTCTTGCAATAAGAGAGACAAGTAACTTGATAACCAACCTGTCAGCATAATTCTATGTTTACTGGAAAATAAAATCATAAATCCTAATTTAATAGAAAAGGAAAGCCTTAGCTAGATTGGTTTTTCTTTTTTTTTTAAAAAAAAGAATATTTACATATTACATTAAATGAACAAAATTAGATCCTCCCTCTTGGAAGGAATCCAGAAAATGACCAACTGCAGACCTTCAGAAATCCTTTTATGCAGCAACTGGTGTGGAGTGCAACTCAAGTTTGACTTACAGATCATTTAAATTTATTACACAAAGGGCAGTGGGACAATGGAGCCCTTTTGAAGAGCACCTACCTTCCTTTGGTGGCCGCTTGGCTTCTCGTGTGAGATTGCAGACCTGGGTGGTCTGCAGTTCTTGGGTGAGACAGCCTTCTGTCTGTTCATTCAGCGGCAATACGACATTATTGAGCAACACCATGGAGTGGTCATTTCCCCCTTCTTCTCCTAAATGCTGAGGGCAGGTGCATTTTGTATACATGATCCCACAGGACTCGGTTCTCCCATTCTCAGATTTCAAGCAGCTCTCCAGCCAAGTGCATAATACATGGCAACCAAACTGGCTTGGGCTCACCTTGTTCAAAACCAAAAATTCAAAGAAAGACTTTTTATCATCTTCCTTTTTGTATAATCCTATGAAATCAAAGGGGTAGACCCGACGTATCTGAATGAAATTCTTATCATATTGCAGAAATACAAAAGCATTCTTGGAATCACACAGCTGCATTATAGAATGATTATTCTTTAAGAGATCCTTAATTTTTTCATGAGAAAAATGATCAAACTGATAAGCCAGCAAGGAAAAATTAGAGCAAGTGAAGTCCTTTTTGGAAAATTTCAGGTAAATGCTATATTTGGTTGGATCTGGGTTTTCCAGCGTCCATGTGCAGTTGGTAAAGTTTTTGGGAAACATTTCACTTAGAGAATACGATCCATAAATGACCCCCTTCACCAGCGTTGAACACCAGAAGTCTTGGGCAGCATTAAATCCAAACATAACCAGGAGATAGGTGGAAAATATATAAATCAGCAAATTACGAACAGCCTTCATCCTATGTCATTTGGCCTGCAGAAGAGGAGAGGAAATCAAGAATGCAGGTCAAATGCTTCATGAAACTCAAATGTCTTCTAAAATTGCAGCCAGATATTTTCAGGATTCCATTTAGAATATATATGTAATTTCTTCCTTAAAAATAGTTTTAAATATATTATTTTAATTCAAGAAATTGTTGGATGCTGTGTGAATAGTGCCACCATGTGGTCAATTTGGCTGACTAATTTGCTTTTCCAGATTTTTAAAAATAACGTTATTAACACAAATGTGTCTTTTTGTTTTGCACATGTTCAGGTTGGCAGGTTCTGATTATTATGATTACAAATTGTATCAGACAGATTACGACAGAAACTATTTTTATATAGATCTTCTATACAGATTTTCATGCAATAAGGAGAAAAATTGGAAGCAACTATTGTTATTCAGCATCTTTTCTACTGTTATTGTCACTTTGAACAATTATTATGAATCACTGTCATAATTTTAAAAATACACAGTTTACTCTTTCCTATACTTTTAGCATTATCTTCTATATGATTGTCACTAGAATAGTAGATTAAGTACCAGTATATTAATATTTTTTTTAAAAAATCTGAATAAATCATTTAATTCTGGGAAAAACTTTCTTCCATCTATCAGTAGGAGCAAGTTACAATACTTTAAATACTGAAATATCTCTGAAATTCATTCCATGTGGAATACATGGAGTGAATTTCCAATAGAAACTAAAGGGGCAACTTGTTTTCTTGAGATACAACTTCCCTCTTAAATAGACCCACAATGATGCTTTTTTTCAAAAATGTGTGTTGGATAATAGTGCCATCTCTTCTCTTATTCATTTTATCCTGGAAATAGCACATGCATTTTAACCCTCACAGTAGTTGCAATTTCTATGAATCTCTTTCTAAAGGAAGTGAAAATATATTTACTTACAGAACATTTAAGAGAAACCGTGTGTGAGAGAAGATATTTCCAGTAGTCATATTTGTGAAGTTGCTTATTTCTTTAGTTAATGGTGACCAGTTCTCTATGATGTCAAATTAATACTTTTAAATGAATTAGTTAGCATTTTTTCTATTATTTATTTAGTGACAACATATATACAGTTAATGAATGTTTTATATTAATTCCTCTTATTCTTTCCAGCTTTTTTATCTCCACTCTGAATGACCAGGCTAGCATCTCCCTCCCCCAATTGCGTAATGCTGAACAAATCAAGAGATTTTGAGCTTCCCAGATTATAAACCACAAGCTCTAAACATGAACAGGAGGAAAGCAAATGGCTTAGTTTTCTTTAAATCTGTAAGTTCCCGAAGAAAAATAATAGGGTAGGGAGCAGTGTGCATTGGGGAAAATATTTTCCCAAGAAATGACAATCCTTTTTCTCTTTGCTGAGCATTATAAGCAACAAATGGCTTCTTTGCAAAATGAGGCTGAAAAGGATGAGAAGGAACTTGCTTATGAGCAAACCCTAGATATGAGCCTCTACTCTACAAATGTTGCCGAAGCACTTTCTGAGCACTGCAGCCCTGTTATTATTTGCAAAGGTTTCAGCACTGAACGACAATGTGGGATTAAAAGCATAACTTTGGGAATTTCATTAGTAAAGCACACCTATTTCAGAATGTGTAGTGTGTTGGCCTTATTTAGACATTTTATAAAAATCTGAGGAACTGCAGGAAGAGACTTCAGGAAAATGATTTCTTAAAAACAGCCAGAGCTTCCACTGGCTGGCTTGTTTCTGTTAAGACTCTTATAATCCAATGGATATCATTTTGGCTTTCCTGTTTGATCAGGAAAAAGACCATTCTCCATCACTTACACAGGGGCAATCTTTTAAATACACCAAATACAGCAGAACATAATATTTGGGGAACTGATGCAGCAAATGCCAGTCACTTCAGAAGCAAGAATTTCATGATTCAGATCATGAAATGGGGAAAGAGAAAGCTGTTTTAAAACCCCTGATTCCGGAGGACCTAAGATCTATGGAAACTCAGTTTCTTCCACTGAACGACAATCTGCTTCTCTCTCTCTCCCTCTCTCTTTCTCTTGCCCCCACCCCAGGTGATACTAGTTTAATCAAACCTAGACGGCGCCATCACTCCACAGATTGGCTCCACCAAGGAAGAGCCACAGACCTCCCTGAAACTTCCCATTAACCTAAGCAATCCCTTTCTTCCTCTTCTTTCCCTGAAATCACCATGTCCGTTCACATCCATGGAGGCAAGATTCCTCTTGCAGCTGGGCTATCAATCCCGATTACTTGTTCACTTGCCAAGGAGAGTTTTTCTAACTTTTAATAGCCTGGATGAAGAGGTTTTTGCAGGTTAAGGTTTGTGTGTCAAGTCCCATTACCTCACCTCGCCTTGCTTCCCAAACAAACAAACAAACAAAAAAACAGGCTAAGCTTCCCACTCCACCACCCTAGCCTAACTGCCCCTACCACCTTCCCATTTTCCCGCATGACCCTTACCTTCCACTCCGAAAGCAGGCAGCTATGTCTCTAAGAAGATCCTAGCACCACCAGCACATGTCCCAAAAAGAGGCACGGAGACATTCCCCTTCTGGCGGAAGCATCGTTGCCCATTTTCCTCAGCTGGCATTCAAAATCAAAAGCAGAAGAGAGAGGTGGGGGCGGGATAAAAATTAAAATGCTGGGATTTTTTTGGAGGGGGAGGGGGTTAGAGGCACTCGGTTCCGGCCAAAGCGTTTCTTCCAGATCTATAAAATCGAACCAAAGATAAAGTGAGGGAGGGAGGGGAAATTTAAAAAAAACCAAACCGGATTAAGATGGGGGACGGACACTGCAGGGCGAAAAAAAGGAAAGGGATAAAACGGACTTGTTTTTTTTTTAAACAGCAGCTCACTTGTTTTGTTTTACTTGAAAACAATCTAAACCCTACAGCAGAGAAACCAGGCGAAAGGGGCGAACCAGAAGGAAAACTCAAAAGAGATCCACTTGCCCTACTGCAGATTTGTTGGCGGGTTTTGGCTTTTGGCTCTGGTAAGACCGCTTACTCCCTTTCCTCTCTTCGCCTCCCTTCCCTCTCTTCTTCTTCTCCTTCTCCTTCTCCTTCCTTCCTCCTCCGGCTCTCAAATACCTGAGCGAAGAGCCGCAACTGAGAAATGGGGGGAAATGAATCTCTCGCCCGCTCTTTCTTTTTTTTTCTCCTTGGCCAAGGATGGCGAATAGCTGTTTCGAAAGGAAGAAGCAGGACTCCGTCGAAAGAAAAGAAGAGAGTGACGAAGGTCTGGGTGAAGCGCGGGAAGAGAGAGAGAGAAAGAGAGAGAGTTACTGTATCTCTATGCGTGCGGGTGAGTGCATGCGTGCCCGAGTTTGTATGTGAGTGCGTGCGGGTCAGTCTGTGTGTCTGTGTGTGTGTGCGCTCGCGTGCGTGAGAGAAAATAGAACTGCTGGGAATGTGTGAGTGCGCTTTAGCGTGCGCCCGGGCGCTCGGCTTCCTCTCCAGTGGCTCTTCGTGAATGTGTGTGTGTGTATGTCTGGGTCGGTCTGTGTGTGTGTGTGTGGTGTGTGTGTGTGTGTGCGCGCGTGTTAGTGTGTACGCGCGCGCTCGCTCCTTTCTTCGCTCTCTTCCCAATGGGGTGAGTGAGCCTCGCGCTCTCCAGAACGCCGGCGCGCCTTTGCGCGCTCCCCAGCAATCTCTGCCAAACCTTCCCCCCACCCTCTCCCCACCCACGGCTCTCCCGTTACAGCAGGGTTTTAAGCGCAACAACCGCCCCCACCCTCCCCGTGCGCGCCCCCCCCCCCTCTCTCTCTCTCTTCGATGCTTCTCTCCCGCGGCTTTCGCGCAGGAAGCGAGGGAAGGGATGTCTGCTTTCGCGCGCGCCTCGTGCGAGCGCGTGAAGTAAAAGCTTCTCCCTCTCAGGCTCCGGCAAGTGGAGCCCGCCGCGGTGCGATTTTACACGTCACAGCTACTCAACCCTAAGCACGTTTTCCTTCCCTCCGCACAGCAAACCTCTCTCTCTCTCTCTCTCCCTCTCCCCCCCTCCCCCCCGCGTCTGGGAGGTTTTTCCAGAATCAGTTCCCACACCGCTGTGTGGCCGGGTGCGACCGAATCTCAGAGGCTGGGCAAGGGAAGGGGAGAGCGCGCGCGGAGGGGGGGGGGGTGAGGGTGATGGGGAGACGAGGAGGCAACGCAGGCATTGATCTCTTTTTTCCCCCACCTTCCCTTCCTCCTCAACACCCACCCACCCACCCCCCAAAAAATCCATAGGGGAAAAGAAATCCTCCCGCCCTTGGTCTTGGCTGTTTTGAGCACAGCCCTCTCTGTCGCAGCCCCGAGAGCGATCGGTTCGCCACGGCGAAGCAGGTTTCAGTGATTTGGCGTTCGGTGGAAAAGGGAAAAAAAAATCCAAAACACCATCACAGGTCTCCGCTTTCAAAGTGCCGCCTTTTCTCAAACGAGAACAATGGCCATTTTCTCCGTCTGGCTGTAAATTAAACACTTTGTGCTTTGCCCCAAATCTAGGGTTTAAAATCGGGGTTTACGGCCGAGGAGAGATGTGATCAGCCTACAACAAGCAAGCGCTTCTGGACTCCAGCGATTCCGGCTTTCTTTCCTCTTTTTAGCCTACCTCTCTCTCACTCTCTCTCTTTCTCTTAACATTTAACGTCTGTGGGAAGGCAGAGAGGGACGAGAAGGGACCGAGTATTTTATTTCTTTATTTGTCGCGCTGTTTTCGTCGGTTTCTTCGCGGAGATAGGAGCTCGCCTGCGTTCGTCTCTTTGTCGCGATAGGGGAATGCCTGATGGCGTAAAGATGTAGCCAGATGTTCGATTTGTCTGGCTGCTTTTTTTTTTAACATCTACTATTCTTCCTCCCTCCCCCACCTACCCGCCCCACTGGGATATTTTAACACCGATGACAGAAAACTGAATGGCCATTTGAAAGTAAGATTAGCCTGTCCGGAATAATTCTTGAAAGCAAGAGGGATGCAGCTGAATGACAATAGGCACAAACGGACTTTCTTTAAAAAAAAAAAATCGGAACTGCACTGCAGAAGAAAGGGAAGGCAGGTCAGCCGTGTTATTGAACCTTGAGATTTGTTGATTGAATTCAAGGAACCCATAGGAGTACCAAATAGAGTGTCTCTCTCTCTCTCTCTCCCTCCCCCTCCCCCATGCATAACCAGAGAAATGGAAAACTTCAAAGAATAAATACCAAGGACTGCACCAAGGGTGAGGATGATGTAGTCAGAAGAATGTGATGGGGATATCCAGAATACAGCTGTTAGTATCCATATCAAAATTCTTTGATCTGAAATGGAGCCCATTGAAAGGTAAAATGATAGGCTGGCAGTGAGTAAGGCTTTGGGAGGACTGGCAAATGAATGATGAAAACACTTGATGGTAAGAAGGGATCTTGTCCAGAATGGAGTGTCAATGTGATGACAAAGTAGCAAGCTACTGGAAAAGAATGGGCAGTAATTTGACAGTGAAATAATAGTATTTAGATTACAGTGATAGGTGCTGTTGCCCAATGTGACACAACAAAATGGTTATTCCAAATGGGAAGTGACAATTGGCATACTTTGTGGCTATGAGACTGCTGGGACTGGGCAGACAACTGACTATGGAATGACAGTCACCATCATGGCTTAATAAAGTTTTGGACCCAGAGCAGAGTACAGTGCTATGTCTATTGAGCAAAATGGTAGAAGAATAAGGCTAAATGATAACTGGCTGGTATGGAATTAACACAATTACTCAGAAGCGGCTCTAGGAAAAAGGGTGAATGATTCCAAGCATTCAACTCCCTAAGGTGAGTTGAAAGAGAAAGTGGAGGTTACTGACAGCACCAAATCACAAAAGGAAGAGAATGCACTTAATGTCAAGGAATCCCTTGAAAAGCTGGGAAGAGATGGATTGATGCTAAGAAAATAATAGCAATTGGAAGTAAGAATTGGGATGAATGATAGGATGGAGGAGATCACCGAACATATGTCACCTAGGTTGGCCTTTGAGGAAGAAATTTAGGAATTGGAGGAGTTGATTAAAATGCCTGAGGAACAAATTAATGGGATAATCTTATTGATGCATCATGGAGTTAAAGGGGTCTTCTTTCAAATGTTACTGGGAATGAATGAAATACTATGGGATACTATAAAAACCAATCATCATTTTAATAACTAACGGGAAATGTAAGTCTTTTGGAAAGCATTGATGTCAAGGACATGGTAGAATGAGAAAAGGAACTATAAGGAATTGATAGAATTATTCAATGGATTTATAAAGACATGACAAGGTAATAAAAATATCTTGGGCATAAATTGGTAGACTGATGAGAAGATAACATTTGACAGAAAAGATAGATCTCACTGGAGGAGACAAAATGAAACCCATGGGAAGTGTGCATATGTGTGCGAGAGAGATGCGTGCTTAAGGGGAGGTAGAATTGATGGATATTTTGTAAAACGAAATGTACAAGGAAATTGTATATGCCATTTTGAGCTACAAAAGGGATAAATGAAAAAGCTGTTATGATTACCACTGATTTCCTTATAATCAATGTAGATTTCATGAAAGATAAAAGACAGGTTCTTTCTCCCTTGGTACTTCCCAGATACATTGGGACAATTCTAAAAATTTCCTTCATGTATTCCAATTGAAGTTGTTTCAACATCTCTGATGGGAGGTAGGTTGGAAAGTCATATAAAAGGAATTAAAAGGAATGCAGCCTGAACACGCTATGGTACAACATGGTACAACATTTGCTCATGTTCATCTGACAAAAAAAAAAAATCTGTTATTATACTAACAAAACTTCTAAACATCATCTAGAGAATAAAGAAGAACATGAAAATAGAAAACAAAAATCTGACTTGCAAAAACATAAATTCTTTATTAAAGTACTAGAGTTTATTAATTTTAATGAACATCTTTCCCTTCCTCCAGAATTTCAGGACATATCATAATATTCTCCTTAACATGTTATCATCCTAATACTGTGTTTTCCCCAAATTAAGCCCTCCCCGAAAATATTTAAATGCATGTGCATCCAGTTAGGGTTAGGGAGACAGAGCTGGAAATCAGGTTAAGACAGCAAGAGGAGGCCCGTCTTGCTCCACGTGCCCCAAAATAATAAGATCTACCCGAAAATAAGGCCAAGCGCTCATTTTGGGGTTCAAAAAAATATTAGACAGGGTCTTATTTTTGGGGAAACACAAAAATAGATATTTTGAGATATTTTGGCCAAGAGATCGTGAATGTTTCATATGCTTCAGTCTAAATTTGTATCTATTATTTTATTTAGGAATCTGTTGCGGTGTAAACAAATGCACTTTATAAATAAATGAGAAGATGTTATAAACCCCTAGTTTTTCTTTTATTCTTCCATTATTTTTACACAAGGCATTTGTTCTTTGGGAAGCAACATTTCATGTTCTTCATAGAGACCATTTTTAATGGAGACATAACTTCATGCAATTTTGTCTGAATTGATACATAATGCTAATCCAGAATTTAATTGAAAGAGTCAAAATGTAGTCTTAATTGTGAATCAAGTGTCTGCATCATTCCATTATTTTCCATGGCTTTCTACCTGGCAGAGCATTTTTCTACCAGCCTTCCCATTTGAATAGACCACTAGGATAGGACCATTGGGTTCTTTTAAATCAGGTCCTCAACCCCTGGGCTATGGCTAGTGGTGAAATCCAATTTTTTTTACTACCAGTTCTGTGAGCGTGGCTTGATAGGCATGGCTTGGTGGGCATGGTAGGCGAAGGATACTGCAAAATCTCCATTCCCACCCCCCTCCAGGGGAAGGACACTGCAAAATCTCCAATCCCATCCCACTCCAGGGGAAGGATACTGCAATATCCCCATTCCCTCCCCACTCTTGGGGGAAGGATACTGCAAAATCTACATTCCCACCCCACTCTGGGGCCAGCCAGAGGTGGTATTTGCCGGTTCTCCGACCTGCTCCAAATTTCCACTACCGGTTCTCCAGAACCTGTCAGAACCTACTGGATTTCATCCCTGGCCACGGCCCTTTACCAGGCTGTCAGCTGTTAAAACCAAGCCTGCTCAAAACATCAGGCAAGCACATGCGCATCCCCCTGGCACAAGCAGTGGCAAGCATGTGCACACATGCTCCATTTGCATGCACTTGCCTGCTGCTTTCGCAGAACCATCCCCTCTCCTTCCCCGCATCAGTTCGCGAAGCCAAAAAGGTTGGGGAACTCTGTTTTAAATATATTTAACTCATGGCATTTAACTGCCACTCACGATTTTTCTGTTCTTGCTTGTTTTCAATGATTATGCAGATATATTAATTATTACAAGTGGGCATTTGGCCATCTATAATTTGTTTAGAATCTCCCTTTTTACAGCCTTCCTATTTAGTTCAGGTTGGCTGAAGTTAAGCAATGGAAGAAAACAATGTAGGCTGGAGTGAGGGAAAGGAAGTAATAAGGGTGAGCATGGACATATTAGATTTCTTGAAAATCAGCCTATAGGTGTTTCACTTTTTCTTCTTTCTTGTTATTTCTCCATTAGGTGCCATGTGTTGAAATGTTCATCAGTACCTTCTTTTTTGGAGAAGTTAAAAAGCCACTTAGAATAAGAGTTGTTTTGTTCCTTGTTCCTTGTTCTTTTTGCTAAATTTACACAGATAACCTAATATTTAAAGGGGGCTTTGCTAAATCTAGGAGTGCCACCACTTTAAATTTAATTGGCTAGCTGCAAGATGCACTTTATTTGGAGGGGGGCTGGAATCACGAAAAACTACATTAATATACTGGAGAATGTACAAGCCAATTATTTTAGAAACCATGGGATTCTATTATATATTATCTATTATATATTTTTAAGGATATTGTTGCAGTTACACACGCTGAGTAATTACTTTTCACATAGGGTACCAAAGAGGATAATATCTTCACTGTTCCTCAGTAGATATAATTTTAAAGATGTAAAAGTAGACGGCATCTGCTGATGTAAGTGAACAATAAGATCTGCTCACTAGGAATTCCACTGACTTTTACTGATGTACAAATTCCATACAAAGTGTTACTTATGTGTAACATATAATTTATTGTATGGACACTTGGCAGAGTCACATTTACTATATCTCTGATCAGCTGCCACAAAATTCTTTTGTCTTTAGAATTCTCTTGTTTCCCCAAAAATTTTTAAAACAATATACTATTATTTGGCAATATTTAGGTTGTCCAATGCATTGAGGAAATTTACATTGCTGGCTTGCATAGTAGTAGAATAACTGTACAATGCATTTTTTAATTTGTTATCATCATCACTTTTATATTGCACTTTTCCACTAAAACTGAAGAGAAAGGGTGCTGGGGTTCTCACTTGATCTTCACAATAGAGGTTGGCCTCAGAAGTAATCACTATTTCCAGATCATCTATTACCTCCATAATTGAAGTGGACTAAAACTGGGATGGGAGTGCACCAGCGAAATCCTCTGAAATCTGCTACTGGTTATGTGAGTCTGCTACCAAGTTAGTGCTTTGCATGCACATGAGCGCCTGAGGTGCGCCCACGCAGCACTAGAAAAGGAACATTTTGAAGCCTTCCAAGTCTGCAAAGGTAAGTAGAACAGCAAGGGGGGGGGACCCACTGTGCCACGTGATTTAAATTAGCTAGAAAGCAGGAAATCCGATGATTCCACCTAATATAAATCGTGTGTCACAGCTGATCGTCACCCAGCTGATCGTCACCCAGCTGATCATCAGAAATACTGGTTCGCCTGAACCGGTAGCATTTTTTACTTACAGTTCAAGAGAACCGATCTAAACCAGTAGCATTTCACCCTTGGAGTGCACCATCATAGCTGTTATTAAATCACATGAGTAACCTATATAATGTAATGATGAAGATATAAGAATAGGAGTGTGAAATTCACCTTAGCCATGGAAACTCATTGGGGGACTCTTGATCAATCACTCTTTCTTTCAGCCCAACTTATCTCACGGTCTTGTGGGGAAAAATAGAAGGACAGAGCAGTATGTATGGCACCTTAACACCCTGTTTAAAAAGTCAGGATATGAATATTGAGTTATGAACAAGGCATTTAATAATGTCTTCCTCAGCCATCAAACTTACTGTGACACCATAGTACAGTTGACGATATTACATTAGTTTTTATTTTAAAACATGCCATCAGACACACTGCTGTGATTAGGGGTGCTCGTGGCATTGCTTTTATTTTACATGAATGGACAACTTCTCCACCCATCCTTTCACTGCAACTTTTTAAGAACTGCTGGAAAAATGAATGCACTGTATATATAGTGAAATCTTATATAAAGTAACACCGAGAAGAATGGCTCTTTGAATGCTGAGCAAGAAATAATGATCTTGGGATAAATACTTCAGATGATAGATATTGCAAAGAATATGTACATATAGAAATCTTAATATGAAAGAAACCTTAATAGTAAACTATGAAAGATGAAAATATCTAAACATTTTATGTATGCTTCATTTTAGCAACTCTTTAAAGGCTATTACGTTAACAAATGTAGGTGCTTCATATTAGCTTCCCCCTCCCCTTTTTTTTAATATAATGGTAGCTAAGTAGCCCTGTACATAGTTTGAATCAACTACCATGTTTCTTTAGTAATCTGCTACTGGTTTGTGACAGGTTAATTTGCCACAATTTTAAATTAATTACAAGGTCTAGGGTTTTTTTCTTCATTCTAGGTAAATTTTATATCAATGAAATATGATAAGTTGTATCTGAAATGACCTATTTAATTCAGCCTACAAAACCAGTAACAACCTAGAGCCGTCCTTCGCAATTGCAGCTCCTGGCAATATATATAAACTATATTACAACCTTGTAACTTTCATTAAGAGGTTGGCTTTGAAAGCTTCTCTGCATTTCTAAGGGGCTCTTCAGCAGAAATCAATTAATGATTAATGATTAAATGGCAGAGCCTGATGATGATGATAATGATGATGATGATGGGAGTCTGCAACAAAATGTCATAACATCTCTAGCATATTATAAACTATAAGAAGATCAAGCAGGGCATTTCTTCTCTTGCCAATGAATTTTCGGTTTTCTTCTCCCACTGACATTTTGTGATGGTTATGTGGAACGACCTTGGCAGATTGGAGAAAGCGCTACAGCCAGGGGAATAGTCAGATAAGAGGCTTTTAGCCTGCAGAAGGGATGAGGGCATGGTTTATATCTCAGGAGGGACCCTCCCCATTTTCCTGGGCTGCAAAAGGCAAAAAGGGAGAAATGTATTTTCAGACTTGCAAGATTCTGTTAATGTAACTTTATAATAAAGTAAAATTAGTTCATCTGTCTGTCTGTCTACCTCACAAGGCTGATATGTCTTGCCCCAGAAGCAGAAGCCGAGACAGAGACCAAGGGGGCAGAAAGAGAAAAGGATGGGGTGGAGGGCCAACCCTTGTTATCCACTTTTCTGATTTCCCTTTTGAAGGTTGCTGCATTTTATGCCTTCCTTCAGGGAAACTGCTATAGATAATCTTTCTATGGGAGAAATGCATTTTCCTATTGCTTTTCAAAAAAAATTCCAAAAAAATTGGTGGTCCTCAAGTTATGACCCTCAATTAGGATCAGCATTTCCATTGCTAAGCAAAGCAATTGTTAAGTGAGTCATGCCAAACTTTACTATCTAATAAATAGGTGACATGATAGGAGTCTTCCAATATCTAACAGGCTGCCACAAAGAAGAGGGAGCCAAGTTATTCTCCAAAGCACCTGAGCGCAGGACAAGAAGCAATGGATGGAAACTAATCAGGGAGAGAAGCAACCTAGAACTAAGGAGAAATTTCCTGAGTGAGAACAATCAATCAGTGGAACGACTTGCCTTTAGAAGTTGTGGGTGCTCCATCACTGGAGGTTTTTAAGAAGAGATTGGTTAGTCATTTGTCCAGTACAGTATAAGTCTCCTGCTTGAGCAGGAAGTTGGACAAAAACCTTTGAGGTCCATTCCAACTCTTGTTGTGTTAATATAGCATTCTGGCTGTTCAGTTCTAAACTGTACTTTTGAGAAATGGGAAAGGATCATCCATAGATGCTTTTTTATTTAAAGCTGTGTTAAGCTCCGATTTTCCTGGAGACATAGTTTGTTCTGTGTTTATTTTTATTGCCTCAATTTTAGCCCCAGTCCTGTAAGCCTCTCCATTAGAGGCCATTTCTTCATAAACAATTTATTATATCTTCTGGCACAACTCGGCCATCCCTATGGAAATATAAAGTTGGCTCTCATGACCACTACAATAGCACAATAGTTGGATGAAGCTAGAAGGCTCTCTAAAATGAGATTGCTGTTACAGAGAGTAAATAATTATCTACTTTAAAAAAAAAAATCATACATAGGAGTTTTTATCAGGAGAACCACTTCCACACAAGGATTTTATGACAGTTAAAATCCATCTCTGAACTTCTGTGTTCAAACAATGTTATAAAGCAGGGGTCTCCAACCTTGGCAACTTTAAGCCTGGAGGAGTTGAAGTCCTCCAGACTTAAAGTTGCCAAGGTTGGAGACCCCTGTTATAAAGGCAAGTAATATCTCTGACTCAGCCACAAAATATTTAAAAGCCAGAAAACCTATCATTTTCTTTAAAGCAATGGAACTCTAAGTTTATAAGCATACTGTTTGCCCATTTGTAGAAATATTTATTTTAATTCTGCTTTCTGGACTTCAGAAGACTTAAATATTTCATAGAAAAGAGGGTTTGACAGCTTTGCAGTTCCATCCCCAAAGGATCTGTTAAGATTTTAAAATGGATCATTTTTAAGAGATTGGGGAATAAAAGAGTTTGAGAGATTGGGGAATTTAAAAAAAGGCAAAACAGAAATACCCCCCCCCCCCCCGAGTCCCATGATTATTACACACATGTTCTTGCTTTGAAATCATTGCATTTTAAAATAGATTTTGACTGGAGTGTTGGAGCACTAAATTTCTGGATCTATCCCTGCCATGTATATGGTACCAACATTTGAAATTTGTATGAAATGTATATGTATGATGAATGTATATGTATATGATTGTATGAATATATATGAAATGTATTTGTATGAAATGTATATGGTACCAACATTTGAAATTTGGTATGTATTATTTCCATATGAAATGAAATGGGTGGTTTTCATACAACTGCCAAAAATGGGCTGTGGAAAACCCAGTTTTGAGGCATAAGATATATAAATTTGAAATATAAGTGATTAGGGTGCTTTCTACGGCTGTACAAAGAATTCTAAAAAGCATAACATTCAAGAGTGAAAACAAAGCAAATTATTTTTCAATCATTAAAGTAGCCATTTCTTTGCAAGATTTGCAGGGTTGCATTTAAAGTTATTTTGGCCTATTTGTTCTGTTTTCTTTCCCAGGTAAGGAAAGTGCTCCATACTAAGCTTTTCTGGATGTTTTACATACTTGTAATGCTTCTTGCCTTGGCAACTTTGCTTTTCTACAGAAACAGTGCCATTTCATTAAGCAACCACACATTGCTCCGCTGTTATAGTATTTAGGTTTGCACTTCCAGAAAAGTGTGAGTGGAAGACACTGCTAAATAGATATCTAAGAAGATGCTAAATAGAGAACTAAGAAGAATCTTATTACCCCTAGGCTTTGATAAAACATCAGCACAAAGCAATGAACATAATCTATTTAAAGTTACACAATTTTAAATACAAATGAGTACCCATTGACTAGAAGGAACTTTGGGTGGCACGTTCCTCAAATCTCCCCAGGGAGAGTCAAGTAGTATTCTTTCACTCATTGAAGGATAAGTGAAATAGGGAGGGAATAATTCTGCTCACTCCAGCCATGTGCACTATCTACATCTATTACAGAGAATTTAATCAACCTTGTGGGGAGAAAGCTGGTCATGACAGTGCTGTACTTGGATGTCTTACAAATACCCTTTTGTTGGTAGCTGGAATCAATCCTAGATTTCAGGTAACAGAGCAGAAAAGAATAACAGAAGGGACCTTGGAGGTCTTCTAGTCCAACCACCTTCTCAAGCAGCAGATCCTATACCATTCCAGACAAGTGGTTGTCCAGTCTCTTCTTAAAAGCCTCCAGTGATGGAGCAACTTGGTATGTGATTATCTAGAACAGTAAAATCAATAGAAATCAGGTTGTCAGCCTCCCCTTTTATATTACTTGCTTGCTACGGCTGCCATTGAAACTGGGGGAGGTGGGAGCTGTCTGGATAGTTGGGAGGGGGGAAGTGAGCTGGTGGAGTAAATTGGAGAGAGTTTTCCTCAGCGTTTCTCTGCAGCTGGGAGGCACGCTGATAACCAGTCAAGATCAACCGTCCTGGCATACCAGAAGGATGGAACCATCGGAAGCTGCACCCCACATGATCCCTTGTGGGGATGTGGATTGGATAATCCTGACTGGACCATTGGGGGGAGGGTTTTAAGGATGCTTTCTATATGTGATTTTCACGCCTATTGCCTCAGACCTTGCTTTTCTTCGGTTGCATTCAGTTCATAATCAGTAAAAGTACCTTTTTCTATGAAAATGGAGTCGGGGTTTTTTTTTCTTGAGTACTGAAAGGAGGCATACCTGACACAGGTAGGGATAGTGGTTATAACACCAGGCGAGAAATCAAAAGACAGAGAATTCTTGTGCTGCCTTTAATGCACAGTCACTCAGTCTCAACCTTAAGAAGCAGGCAGGGGCAAAACACTTCCAAAACTCTCGTGAAGAAAGCTTCAGGAACTTTTCCATAGAGTCACCAAAGTCAATACTAGCTTGAATCTCTCTCTCTCTCTCTCTCTCTCTCTCTCTCTCTCTCTCTCTCTCCACACAGATATCATACTGCCCACACACATATTGAGCTGAGATTTAAACGGTTCAAGTAAGTCTGAATGATTTAATGGGCCTTAATTCTGAGTTGCATAGAATCGGATTTATCCAATATGTTGTATTGCAGAAGAGAACTGGGAGCTCTTCAGATTCTGCTGAATCACAACTTTTAGCAGTCACTGCCACCATAGACAATGATGAGGAATGCTGGGAGTTATAATTCAGCAATTTATTAGAAGCCCATATTTCTAATAAATTGGTAGGGGTAACTTTTGGAATTAAAATCAGGAGGGAAGAGTCTTCACTAGATTATCGTTCAGCCCGTGTTATTTCCAAGGCTGTTTCAAGAATCATACTGAATAATCATGAACCCTGTCCTGACCTTTTAGGAAGAAAGGTAGGATACAAACAAATAAAATGCAAATAAAATCTGAGCTTTAAGATATATATTTTCTTTCTGCTATATTCTGGAACCCAATCCCTGCAACCGAACATATAGAAGTAATGATTTAATTGTACTACTCAGGATAAAGGGGTTTTTAACTGCTCATACAGTATGTTGGGAGCAACATCACAGTCCACAGAAAGAATGTATGAATATAGTGATGTTACAATTCCATTGCCATATGGTAGAGCTTTCTTCCCTGCAAAGAAAAGGCATGCATTCAAAAGGGAATTGAAGGCAAGTCTCAAAATCCTGAGTAGGAACTGATAGTGATCCTGCCTTCTTCAAAATAAAGGTGTGTGTGTGTGTGAGAGAGAGAGAGTGATTAGATGGGAATAGGAAAAAGGAAGTAAGCATTTCTGATACAGAACTGGTTTGGTGTAGTGATTATGGCAGGAACCAGGTGGCACGAGACGTAGGCACGAAACTAGTTTGGTGACCTTTAGGTGAGTCACTGTCTCTCGGCCCTATGAAGGAGGCAATGGCAAACCACTTCTGAAAAACCTTGCCAAGAAAACTGCAGGAACTTATCCAGGCAGTCTTTGACATTTGAACATAATGGAAGAGAGGAAAAAAAATATATTTTATAGTTCAATGTAGAAAACACAATTGAATGCTAAATATTTAGCTACTATGGGCTCTGTTTTGGGCAGAATGGGACAAGAGCCTCAAGCAGCTCTTTTGGGGTATGAAAAGCATCATTTAAAAATAAAAGTAAATTTACTTATATTTTTGTAACCAGAGACAGTCAGGTATTTTTAAGGTTTTCTTATCAGGTAGCAAAATAATTTTGCTGACCTTAGGTTCAGGCTTTTTGATTTGAGGGAGATGTCTCATCTGCTGCTTTGTTTCGGGCAGAAAAATATCTTGGACCAGATCTTGCAAGATTCACACTAAAAGTAGCCATTCATTTTTTGGAGTGATCAGAATGAGCTGGCAACATTTCTTCTTGCTGCATAGTATTTGTGTTTATTGTGCCCAATACAGTATTTATGTTCTGAGACATTATGAGCGTTCTCTACTGAACATTCTTTTGGTGTGATGTTTCTTGGAGAAATTCACTGAAGGGCAATCATCCCAAGCCAAGTGACATTATTTCACATTACAATCTTGATTTATCTTGGTTGTCAACAACAGGAAAAAGGACTGGAATCAGTATACAAATGATACTCCAAGCGGAATTTTTTAGGTTTAAAATGTTTTCAGTGAAAGAAAATGTTAGCTCGGCGCCGGAAAGAAACGCGACTCAGCTGTCCGTTCAGAACCTTTATTAGATGGGTGAAACTGCATGCCGGCTGGGCTGCTGAGCCTCCTTATATCCTGCTCAGGCATGCCCACCGGCCAATGACAATCATTTAAGCTTCCCGCCGGTGGAATCTACCAATCCCCCGGCGGATGTCCTTATAAGGACATAACACCCCTCCCCTCCTAGTCCTTAGTCCGTCAATCCGTGTGCGCGATCACGTACTCGCGCAGGTAGGCGGGACGCCTGACAGTTCTATTGGACCTGCGCGGCCCAGTCGGTGGGTGGATGCTGCTCCGGACGGGCCGAGCCCCGGTTGGCGCCTGTCCCTCCGTCCGGGAGTCTCCGGACTCTGCCGTCGAGTGCGCGGGGCCCGCCCTGGCGTCTCCGGCAGGAGTTGAAGTCATCTCCTTGGGCCGTTTCCTGGTTGCGCCGCCGTAGGTCCGGTGGTCCTCCGGGCTGTTCCAATCGCCATGGTCGGAAGACGGTCGTCTGAACCTCGGTAAGGTTTCCGAGTCCTCGTCCCGTGTCCGAGGTGCCCCCGGGTCAGGGGGCGTGGGGGCCTCCACGGTGGGTTGACCCCCGGGTGGTGGTGGGTGCGGCGGTCTCTCCCTGGCCTCTCCGGGTCGGCCTACCTCGCCGGGGTAGGGTAGGTGGCGTCCCTCCAGGCCGGGGATTGGCTGGTCCTCCTCCTCAGGGTGCGGTGGGCCTCCTTCATCGTGGTGGGGTAGGCCTACCCCGTCGGGGTGTGGCTGGCCTACCCTGTCGGGTCGGTGCAGGTCTACCTCGTCGGGGTGGTTTTCCTCGATCTCCTCCGCTCCCCTCCACCTTTTCCGGAGCTGGTCGATGTGTCGCCTGCAGATGCGGCCGTCGACCAGCTCGACTTCGTAGGACCTCGGGCCGGTCACTCTCATGATTTGACCCTTGAGCCATTTGGGTTCGCCCTGGAAATTTAGCGCGAAAATCAAGTCCCCGCACGCGAAGTTCCTTGGCGGCGGAGGTTTGTTCGGCCTGTCTTTTGGGTTATACAGCGGGTGCAGGCGGTCTAGCGGTGAGCGTAGCTTCCGTCCCATCAGTAGCTCGGCCGGGCTTTTTCTCGTCGTCGTGTGAGGGGTGATGTGTTGGGTCAAGAGGAACTGGTCAATTTGTTCCTGCCAGTCCCCTTTTCCCATTCTGGTTAGTGTCTCTTTCGTTAGCCTCACCATTTTCTCGGCCTGTCCGTTTCCGGCCGGTCTGTACGGGGCGGTGAGCGCGTGCCTTATGCCGTGGCCTGCCAGGAATTCTTCCATCGCCTTCGCTGTCAGCTGTGGCCCGTTGTCGGAGACGAGGGTGTCCGGAAGGCCGTGCGTGGCGAATAGACGTCGTAGGGCCTTGATGGTGGCTTCCGTCGTGGTGGAGGGCATGGCTATGACTTCCAGCCACTTGGAAAACGCGTCGACCACGATCAGGAGGGATTTACCGTTCATCGGCCCGGCGAAGTCGATGTGGATTCTCGACCAGGGTCCGGATGGTGATTCCCACTCTGACGGTGTCGCTTGCGGGGGTGCTGGCCTCGTTGCCTGGCACGGGTCACATCTGGCAATCCACGCCTCGATGTCTTTGTCTAAGGCGGGCCACCAGACGTAGCTCCTTGCTAGGGCCTTCATCCTGACGATCCCTGGGTGACCCCAGTGAAGGGTTTGCAAAGTCCGTTTTTGGAGTGACTTGGGGATGACCACGCGGTCGCCCCAGAGGAGGCAGCCTTGCATCGTGGTGAGTTCTTGCTGCCTTCTGTGGAATGGGGTTAGCTCCTCCCTCTGGGCTTCGTCTGGCCATCCCCGTAAGACCCAGGATAGCACTTGCCTGAGGATTCTGTCCTTAGCGGTGTGCTGTGCGACCGTGGATGAGGACACCGGGCTGGACTGGTCGTCATCGATGTGGTGGAGTCCGAGTGTGGGTGCGGGATCCTCGATCCGTTCATTCAGCGGGCACCTGCTGAGGCCGTCGGCATTTCCAATGACCTTACCGGGCCGGTGGGCTAGGCGGTAGTTGTAGCCCGACAGGAAGATGGCCCAGCGTGTCATCCTGGGCGACATGAAGGTTGGGGTGGGTTTGTCCCCCGCGAGGAGGCCAAGTAATGGTTTGTGATCTGTTATGATGGTGAATGCTCTGCCATATACGTATTCGTGGAAACGCTTAACGCCTGCCACGATCGCTAACGCTTCCTTGTCTATTTGGCCGTAGTTCCTTTCGGCTGGTGACATCGTTTTGGAGAAGAAAGCAATTGGTGCTTCTTCTCCATTCGGGAGTTGGTGGCTTAGGACGGCCCCGACCCCGTAGGGTGAGGCGTCGCAGGTCAAGGTTAGCGGTAGCTCCCCGTTGTACTGGATGAGGAGGCTGTCGGAGGACAGGAGTCTCTTGGCTTTCTGGAAGGCTTCCTCCTCTGCGCTCCCCCACTTCCAAGGTGCCGCCTTCCCTAGGAGTCGGTGCAGTGGTTCAGCGACGGTGGCTTTCTGTTGTAGGAATACACTATAAAAGTTAAGTAATCCCAGAAAAGCCTGAAGCTCCGTTTTGTTTTTTGGGGCTGGAGCCTCGTGTATAGCCCTTACCTTGTCTTTGGTGGGGTGGATGCCCTGGCTATCAATTAAATAGCCCAGGAACTCGACTTCCCTGACTCCGATCACGCACTTGTCCCGTCGGACTCGTAGTCCCTTCGCCTGGAACCGCTGCAGGGCAAGCCTGAGCCGTTCCATTAGTTGGGATTCTGATGTCCCTGAGATTAGGACGTCATCAAAGTAGGGCACTACCCCTGGAATGCCTTGGAGAAGGCGTTCCATCATCGATTGAAAAATCCCCGGGGCGGCACTGACTCCGAACTGGAGCCTGTTGCATTTAAAGGCGCCCCGGTGCGTGACAATCGTTTGCGCCTCCGCAGTTGTCTGGTCCACTGGCAGCTGCTGGTACGCTTGCGCCAGGTCCAGTTTGGCGAAAATTGATCCTTTGCCTAGTGAGTGCAACAGATGTTGCACCACTGGCACCGGATATGCGCTCTGCTGCAACGCACGGTTGATTGTGCACTTATAATCAGCGCAGATGCGCACTGATCCATCAGGCTTCATGGGGGTCACAATGGGGGTCTCCCATGCAGCGTGATCGATCGGTTCTAGGATGCCCTGGGTGATTAGCTTATCCAATTGTGCATCCACTTTCGGTCTAAGGGCAAACGGGACTCTGCGGGGCTTTAGCCGAATCGGATTGATTTTGGGATCTAAATTTAGAGAAATGGGTTTCCCCAGGAATTTACCTAAGCTCCCGTCGAAGACGTCCTGGAAGTCTTCTAGGAGTTTGTCGAGCTGACTATTCCTAATCTGATTAATTCCTCCGATTGTGAGCCCTAGTGGCCTGAACCACTCCACTCCCAGTAGGGTCGGTCGATCGTCCTTGACGACGGCGATGGGGAGGTCTCCGCTGAACCCTTTGTATGTCACTCTGATGTTCGTTCGTCCCAGGATGCCGATGGGGTGGCCGCCAAAGTCTACTAACTTCGCCTGGATTGGCTTCAGGTGTCCCTTCGCGATGTTGGGCTGGAGTCTTTTTAGGTTCTGCCAGGCAATAATGGAGAAGGGTGAGCCCGAGTCTATCTCCATGGGGCATGGTGCCCCGTCCACGTGGACGGTCACGTGGAATTTTTCGGCTCCCTCCGCTGCGGTGTTGGCGATGGTCGTCTTGTTGACCCGCCGGCCGTTTGCTTGCCGCTCGTCCTGTCGCCTCGGTTGCTGGGATCGTCTGGATGACCTCTGGTATTCGCGGTCCCCAGGTCTCTGCCTCTCGAAAGTTGGTTCTGCCGCCCTGCAGGCCTCGGCAATGTGGCCTTTCCGTCCGCATCGGCGGCAGGTTGCATCTCGCCAGCGACATCTGGCGCGAGGGTGATCTCCCTTGCAGCTGGCGCATCTGTCCTCTCGGGTGCCATCTTGTTGACTTTCCCGCCTTTGGGGCCTCGTGACCTTGTGGACGGCCATTTCCCCTTCGGACTCCGAGCACGTGGAGAGGTCCTCGGATGACTGGGGCTGTTCTCTGTGGATCTTGTGGATCCCTTTTGAACGTCTCATCGCTGCTGCCGCTCTGTCGGACGTCTCCGCCGCGGTTGCTTCTTCTATGACGTCCTTTAGAGAGATCTTTTTCCGGCTGAGGAACTTTTTCTGGACTGAGCAGTCCCTCATGCCGAATACGATCCGGTCTCTCAGCTGGACGTCCACATTCTCAAACTCGCAGCTGGCCGCGATCTTCCGGAGCGCCGATACGAAGTCCTTGAACGTTTCCCCTTCGTTCTGATTCCTTTGGTGGAATTCAAAACGGTTGGCTAGGGGAGTGCTCGTGGGCGCGTAGTGCTCCTGAAGGACGTCTTGGAGCTCGGACCATGGCATCTGCTCGATGTCCCTGGGTGCCACGAGGTCCATCGCCATCTCCAGGACTTCGGATCCGCAGTGAGCCAGGAAGAGAGCCCTCTTCCTGTTGTCGTCCAGTTCTGTGAAGCCGCTGCCCGCCAGGAATTGTCTGAATCTCACCATGAAGGATTTCCATTTTTCCTGGCTTGGATTGAATGGAGCCAGGGAAATTTGTGGTCCCGACATGGTTCAGTGACTTAGCTCGGTGATTCAGCTCCTGATGGCGGTAGCGTTGTGTTGCAGGTCGTTGGTTCTTTTCAGTCCTTCGTCGCCAGTGTTAGCTCGGCGCCGGAAAGAAACGCGACTCAGCTGTCCGTTCAGAACCTTTATTAGATGGGTGAAACTGCATGCCGGCTGGGCTGCTGAGCCTCCTTATATCCTGCTCAGGCATGCCCACCGGCCAATGACAATCATTTAAGCTTCCCGCCGGTGGAATCTACCAATCCCCCGGCGGATGTCCTTATAAGGACATAACAGAAAACTTAATATATTTTTCTTTCATATTAAAAGGGATAAGAAATACTGAAATGCTTTAAAATATTTTTTAAAATTGTTCTTGCTATTAAATGGAAAACTAAATATTTCAACCTATTTTTTAAGAAAAATAAGCCTTGTTGATTTTGTTGCAGTAATGAGTACTAGCATACTGGGAAATTAAATCATTAAAAACTTCCTTACTTTTTTTAAGCCTGGAAAAGTTTCATGTTGCGCTCATCTTCATGCTTCAAAAATCTGATTTATGCTCTTTCCTCCTCCTCCTCCTCCCCCTCCTCCTGCTTTCTAAAACTCAAGCACAGCATTTTTACATTTATTTTACATTTATTTTATTACAAATGTTGCAATTTATGGAATCTATAAATTTTATAAGAATTAATAACTGAATTCTAATGAGATTTTTATAACACGTTTCATCCTTGAAAATTTTTCAGCGATGTCTTATTTAGCCTCCCTGCCGTAGCAGCATACATTTCTAAGTTGAGTGTGCAGCCAATGACCAGATATATAAATGTCTGAAAATGGAAAAAAAGGACCAAAGGGAAAAAAAAATGGTATCTGTCATTTGAGTTCATCACTAATATCGGAATTTGAAATGCTATAAAATTTAATATGATGTTGCATTCAATGATTTAGGTACATATGACAATAAAACTAAAATGACTTATAAAATGACTTGTTGAGATTTAAATTCCTCAGCTGGCCATAGAGAAACAGTCTTTATTAATGGCCGTTTCAAAATTTCTAGGCTGGAATTTTTGCCATGGATTTTGTCATTTAAGCTACTGTAATTGTTGCTGAAGCAGATTTTAATATGGGACTGATATAATTTTATTTGATGTTTCAATTGTATTTTTGTGGCTTTGTCTGTTGTTGTTAAGACCCCCTGACGTCTTGGTGGAAAGAAGGAAAAAAATTATGCAATAAATAAAACAATTAGGAATTTGTATATAAACGTGACTAAGGACTTATAGGAATTACTTCCATGTATAGTTTTTATGTAACAACTATTTCAATATTTCATATTTTTTAATTTAGTTCTGATCTTCATTAAACAAAACTGAGGTTGAGTGATGAAAATGAATACATAGAAACAGGGCACTATACAATACTATAATACTACTTGCAGTAACACTTTGTAGTACACATAACATTAGTTTAAATACTTTCTAATATTGCTATATTTTGACTCTTTTCTAGATGAGAGAATAACACTGTTTAAATAAGTTTCAAAATTCAGTGTTGAAATAGATTAGGATATTTAAAGGAAAGGCAGAATAATTGTTTCTTTATTTTCTTCTTTCAAGAGACTTTTGCTTTCTTGGGACACTGGGGTTATACTGTTGAACATGTTTTGTTTGGAGGTTGTTCAGTAACATCAACTAATCAATGAATGAAATGCAGTTATATTACCTATTCCACAATCAATCATTTCTAGCACTCAAGATGCATTTCAGAATAACTCCTTGAGCTTCCTTCCTTCCTTCCTTCCTTCCTTCCTTCCTTCCTTCCTTCCTTCCTTCCTTCCTTCCTTCCTTCCTTCCTTCCTTCCTTCCTTCCTGGGGTGAAATTCAGCAGGTTCTAACAGGTTATGTAGAACCAGGAGCAGAAATTTTGAGTAGTTTGGAGAACCAACAAATACCACCTCTGGCTGAATGGAGATTTTGCAATGTCCTTCCCCCAGGAGTGGGGAGGGAATGCAGATTTTGCAGTATCCTTCCCCTGCTACACCCACCAAGCCATACCCACAGAACCAGTAGGGAAAATTTTTGAATTGTATCCTTCCTTCCTTCCTTCCTCCCTCCCTCCCTCCCTCCCTCCCTCCCTCCCTTCTTTCCTGACCTATTGTATTAAGATGCCAGGAAATAAATTCTCATCCCATTCAATACAATACATTATATAGAAAACTCAGTCTCCTTCTCTCAGTTCAGCTGCTATCAGAAGCTGGAAATAAATAGTTTACACTCAGTAGATGGATGACATGGCCTTAAATCTGTCCCTTATTGACTAAAGAACAGTTCTACAGAGAAAATAACATAAAATGGAGGGCACTGTTTTCCTGTTCATTGTCTAAATGCGCCCAAATCTTCTTTATATTAAGACTTATTTTTTTTAAAAAAACCCACCTTTTCCTCTGATATTATTCATATTCTGTAAAATGTTGACTGGTCATTAATCAATCTGAAGTATAATGAATAAAATCTCCCCCTAAAACTCTCCTCTGTGAGTTTGGCTTACTTCTACAAAACCTGAGAAAAATACTGAATCCTTTTTGTTTCTTTCTTCATGAACTGTATAGGTTCAGCAAGAGATGTTAGTCTCCTAATAGAATTTTTGTAATCCCAAGACATAAATATATTAGAAAAGATGGAAAAGAAAAGAAAAAAAAACTTTTTCTATAATTAAAATCATCTGATTCTAAAATTCACATTACATAACACGAATATGAGATTTAATGAGCACTGCCTGAGGACAGAAATGAGCATATTTCATTGGCACAAATTTGCATAGATTGGCAGCTACCAGAGGAATAGAAGTAGTCCTCATTTAGTGACCGCAATTGGGACTGGCAATTCACTCATTAAATGAAACAGTAGCTAAGGGACACTGCTCCTGTGCTTATGATCCTACTCCAGCTGTCTTTTGCTTTACAGACCTGCAAAGGTTAGAAATGCAACAATTAGTTGTAGTTACTTTTTCATCCCCATCATAACTGCACATAACCGCTGAACAGGGCAGTGTTTAAGCAAGGACTACCTATTTCTTTCATTGCCCTTGAACTGCATACTGCTACTTTTCCTCTTCTCTCTTCCTTTACAATAATACCCTGGTTCGAACAACATCCTGATCAGTGGTGGGATTCAAAATTTTTTACTACTGGTTCTGTGAGTGTGGCTTGGTGGGTGTGGCAGGGGAAGGATCCTGCAAAATCTCCATTCCCATCCCATTCCAGAGGAAGATTACTGTAAAATCCCCATTTCCTCCTGATCAGCTGGGACTTGGGAGGCAGAGAATAGAGGGGGGTGGGGCAAGCCAGAGGTGGCATTTACTGGTTCTCCAAACTACTCAAAATTTCTGCTACCAGTTCTTCAGAACTGGTCAGAACCTGCTGAAACCCACCTCTGATCCTGGTGATCTCAAGCAACATCGCCATTACATCCAAAATGGAAAAATGATGTTTTATTGTCACTTTACTAATCAGGTTTAAGGTAGCTAGGGTTGGAATGCTTATGAAAAGGAGGATAAGAGAGAACAGGGTTGTTCCATATTAATATTCTAATGCAATGCTTTGAATTAGCATTGTATCAAGTGTTGATTAGGACAATATGTTGGCTTATAGATCAATCATGCTTTGCAGCAATGTACTCCTAAATACATAGAAAAATTGGAAAATTGACATGAGATCAAATTTGTAACCCAGTCTTCATGTGCCAAGTCACCTGTGCAATTCATCTCAAGCTTTTCCTGCAGTCTATTAATGTATAAAGAACAGAAATTCTAATATATTGGCTATCAGACACCCGAGAAAACAGCAAGTTCTTCATTGTCTCCTGTCCCTGATTATTGTTTTCACTTTCCATTTTACAAGAATATCCATCTTCCATAAAATGATAAATATTATTTTGGGTGGATAATGGTGTCATATGTGCCTGTATGTATTTCTCTAGAAATTTATCTCTCCCCAGAAGCAATTATTTTAGCATTACTCGTGTCAAAGCTGTTTAAACAGACTGATTCTTTAAAAGTTGGCAACACTTGTTTGAGTTCTCATGCAAATGAAATCACACTGAATTTTAAATGGGATCACCATAATGATGCACTTTCTGTTCTTCCCACTTTTGTCTTTCAGTGTGTACCTTTAGAATTTGCCATTGCATTTAAAAACTTTTTTATTTCAGAAAGATTGCAGAACCCAAGTGTTCCTAGTTTTAGGTATTTTAAATGTCTTTGTTTTCAAAGATTTGCAGTTATTCTGGATTCATCTGTACAGAGATGATGACAGTTCTTGATGACTAAAATTAAAATTATCAACATTTCATTATTTATTATATCATACATATATCCCATCACAATCACATATAGGATTGTTGGTAGCTCAAAGAACAATAGCAAAACCAACAATCAAAAATGAGCACACCTCCATTCCAAGAGCAAGTGAAAGAGACCAAACCTGATGAAGAATAGCCCAAATTTCCCCAACCGATTCAGATGTTTTAGAGTTCCCAAAAGTTGGGCTGAATATGGTGCTAGGAATTCTGGGAACAGAAATCCAGAACATCAAGAACCCAGAAAAAGAGGCAACTACAATAATATTATGGGAACATGAGATCTTAGAATGGGGCTGGCTGTTCCATGGTCCAAATTTCTTCTTTTCCAAATTTTTGCTTTTTTTGCCTCTTTTCTTCATCTGCTGTTTTTTTGCAGATCAATCCAGGTCCAGTCCTTTCAATTCTTCACCCACACTGCTTCTTGCTTCCTTAATTTTTAACCTTTCCACCTGGAACTTCTGCTTCTTAAAATTTGCTTTTATACTTTGACTACATGACTTTTTCAAACTAGCCCTGATAGACCTTTTTTGTCAGTTACATGGACTTTTCATTTTAAGCCACACAAAATGGACTACTGTGGACATTTTGTTCTTGATGATTTCTCTTAGCATTTAGAAAGTGCATAAACATTCACCTTCGTCTTCATATCAGTGTAATGAGTGTCAGTTTTTTCCCCCTTGTAACACTGCCAAAAATATTATTTATATAATACAAATATAAGAATGATTATAGAGACAAGGACCAAAGATTGTAGAGCTATCATGATAAATAAGAATGCTGTACTTGTACATTTTCCATATGGATTTAGTTGACTATTGTTGGAAACAGAATTCCAGACTAGATTAACTTTGGATTTTAGACAGCAGTCCTCTCATTACCCCAAAAAGAATGCAATGTAGACATAAAAAGTATGTTAATGAAAGGTACTAAATATTGATGCAATGATGCTTATCAGACAAAATCCTGTAGTGTTGCAGAGCATATTCCTCACATATTCAAGTCACTGCTTATTATCTGGCAGGACCCCATGAGCAACCTCACTCAGGAGGCTTTTATTTCTCCTATATTTCATACACAGGCTTGCTTGCCAGCCATGCTCTTCCTTTGGTTTGTGTTCTTATCACAAAGCAACATGTGGGGATACCCCAGTCTAACATTGGTGCATAGGACCCCTTCTCTTCTCGGGACTATGCCAAAACAGCCAAAGTCAATCCCCAATCTTCAGCATGTCCCACATGGTCACTGTGAGCTACTATAACTAATTTTTAAGACTGTGTTTCAATAGATAATGTAATTTCTACTTCAGGAAATTGAAGTGTTATGGATCACGCGCAACATTTTAATTAAGAGTTCATACTAGGTGGTTCATATCCTTTCCCCAGTGGTGAAATCCAATTTTGTTTACTATCAGTTCTGTGGGTTTGGCTTGGTGTGCATGGTGTTGCTTGGTGTGCGTGGCTTGGCAGGCAAGGCAGGGGAAGAATACTGCAAAATCTCCATTCCCACCCCACTCTTGGGGGAAGGATATTGCAAAATCTTCATTCCCACCCCACTCTGGAGCCAGCCAGAGGTGGTATTTGCCGCTCAAATTTGAACTGCTCAAAATTTCCACTACCGATTCTCCAAAACCTGTCAGAACCTGCTGGATTTCACCCCTGCCTTTCCCCCATTTATTCTGTATTTTTACTTTGGACATAAATTTTTTTTAAAAATATTCCAAACTTGGTCAAGACATTCTGAGTTTTCTTTTCTGAATTTGGTAGAATTATGTTAAAGAAATACATTAAAGCTATGTTATGGCTTCCAGTATACAGTACTTAAAATTGTACAGGTCTTCAAAATTGTGCCGTGTATGTTCAATAAATATGAGATATAAATATACTTCTCCTCCCTTCTTCTAAAAAATAATTTAGAATGCATCTATCATGTGGTTTCAGGTTACCACCCTGTTGTAGTGGCTTTTAATATTATTAGTCATGATATCAAACATCGGACAGGATTAACTTTGGGGACAATGCAGCGTAATATCTGCTTGCTTCAGGGGGTGATTCTGACAGGACTGTCTTTTGACAGTCCTTATGACAGTCCTTAGACACTTCCTTAGGGGACTGGAGGCTAAAACATATAAAGAATAGTTGCTGGAATTGGGTATGTCTAGTTTAATGAAAAGAAGAACTAGGGCTGACATGATAGCAATGTACCAATATCTAAGGTATTGCTACAAAGAAGAGGGGGTCAAGCTATTCTCCAAAGCACCTGAGGGCAGAACAAGAAGCAATGGATGGAAACTTACCAAGGAGAGACGGAACCTAGAACTAAGGAGAAATTTCCTGACAGAACAATTAATCACTGGAACAACTTGTCTCCAGAATTTGTGAATGCTGGAAGTTTTTAAGAAGAAATTGGGCAATCATTTGTTGAAATGGTATAGAGCTTCCTGTCTGAGCAGGGAGTTGAATTAGAAGACCTCCAGGGTTCCTTCCAACTCTATTATTCTGTTATTCTGCATTCTATATTATCCCCCCCCCCCACACACACACTTTTCACCTATGTTGCTAGAAGTAACTTTAAGCTGCAGTGAGAGATCATCTTTAGCTTGGGAATAAAGTCTATTTTAACTGATGGCACTTTATTATTATTAGTGTTATTATTTATTATTATTGAAGAGTCATGGTGGCACGGTGGTTAGAATGCAGTACTGCAGGCTACCTCTGCTGATTTCCAGTTGCCAGCAGTTCGGCAGTTCGATTCTCACAGCTCAAGGTTGGCTTAGCCTTCCATCCTTCCAAGGTGGGGAAAATGAGGACCCAGGTCATTGGGGGCAATATGCTGACTCTGTAAACCACTTAGAGAGGGCTGTAAAGCACTGTGAAGTGGTATATAAGTCTAAGTGCTATTGCTATTGTTATTTTTGTCATCTGATACTTCCATTTGATATTGATGATGGAGCTGTGAGAAATTATAGGCACAATGAAGACATTCTTGACCACTACAAAGTTTGGATGGAGAACTGGTATTACACAATCCTGAAAGATATACAATACCCATGACTTTTGTTAGAGTGCTTTACACAGTTACAGTTAGCATTTTCTGATCTGGCAACAAATAACCATCATAGTGTTACATTACGTTAGTCTGGTGTGATGCTCTATAGAAACTTGAAGAGGAGCAGAATGCTGTTTAATAAGTTGTTAAATGGTAGATGGTCTCAGAATTATGTGACTCTCAAACTTAAAACCATTATATGAACTGAGTGTGGAAGAACAAATAGAAAGCAGAGTAAGATTTAACTTTTTATTTATTTATTATTAAACACATAAACAAAATTACACAACATTATAAAAAAGCTGGAAAAAAAGCAACAAAATCCTAGAAGATGTATATTTACACACATGGTTCCATAAATTGAAGCCTTGATTCTTTACAATAAACTTCATCTATATTAATTAATTCAGCAAAACACTGAATAATTGTAGCCTTATGTTTTTGTTTCTGATGCCATACAGTAAGTCTTTTCACTGTACGTAAGTCCAATTTCTTTGGAAGCCAGCTTCCTTATGATAGAAGTAGGATATAAATATCTGAAAATATTAAATCTCTAAATTAAATCAATGCATATATATATATATAATTAAAGTGTTAGTTTCACTGCATAATTTCACTGAGGTTATTTCTAAATATTTCTCACTGAAAAGAATGTAAGAGATGCAAAATCTTTTGAAAGTTCATTCCTGCTTGAATCTAATTAGACTTCTGCTATGAATGCATATATAAAATCAGTTTTTCCATTTCCACACTGATTATGCTATATTGCCGTAATGGTGAACCTATGGCCAGAGGTGGCACACAGCATCCTCTCTGTGGGCACGTGAGCTGTCACCCCAATTCAGCTCCGCTGTGCATGTGTGTGCACCTCCCTCTGGCCACCTGTCTTCGGGTCTCTGCTGGCATGCATTGGGGGCAGGAAGCATATGGGAGGGGCACGCATGCATGCACGGGATGCGAGATACATGCAGGTTAGCCATCACTGCTATATTGGAATGAATAAAACTATGCATGGAGGAAAATGCAAAAACAATAATAATCAAAGAAGCCACTTTTCCAGAATTATTCAGAATTTGTTTGGAGCAGCAATGTCTTATCATAAGTCAGGAAGCCCTTTCATCTAGGACAACCCTGTTAAAAGCCATTTTCATAAAATATTCAACTAAAGCATTTTTCACACTGCAATATTCATCTATCATGTATTGGCATTGGTTTTTTGCTTATAATTATTACTTAAGGGATCAATAGGTTAGAACAAAATCTGAAGCATGTTATATGTTTTTTTTTCATTGCAAAAAAAGAGAAATTTGCATTCCCTAGAGTCTGTCTATTTAAAAGAAATGGGCAGAAGCCAATTTGTGGGGTTTGGTCAGCAAGGCAACTGACCTTCAAAGAAGACAACTATATAAGCTTTAAAAAAAAAGAGGTTGTTTTTAAGATTTTGTTTGCCAAAAAAGACATTTATGTTGCATAAAATGGGATACACACACACACACACAGAGGAATATCTTCTAACATTGGGAATATAAAAAATGTTGAGAAATTAACTGATGTATATGATACTTACACAATATAATTTTTGCCAAACTGGAACTGTCCTATTGACTTGAATTTCCAGAATTCAAAATATTGATTTTGATTTCCAGAATTGGCCATGCTGATGCATGTTCCAAGCTGCACCAGGGCAACGAAACCTGGGCTCACATCATACTTCTGGAAAATTTGTTAGCTATGGGACTGGTGATAGCAATACAGCTGTAGTTGTATAATTGGAATAGTACTGGCTACAAATTTCAGAACTATAAGAATAAAACTTTGCTCCAACTTTGTCTCTTAAATGAATATTAGCACAATTACTAAATTATATTATTAGTGCAACCTTGGTTTCTGATTTTAGCCAAGATTTGGATGTGCAACCCTATTTGTGTATATGCAGTTTTATATCCAGCTATATGGTGGACAGAGAAACATATGAGTTAAGAGACTGAGTATAACATAGTACACAAAATAGATCTAGAAGTGTCTACCAAAGAAAAAATGAACTAGGATATTATGCTATCCTATTGAGGTCTGGAAGAATGCCTGCAATCAAAATGTAAAATAGCCATTCCCAGACACTCTAGCAAATTAACAAGCTCTTGTATTTTGTTTGATTTGCCTCCTGCTGTGACTAAGGTGCAGCAATGGAAAATAGTAAGTTGGCAGCCATTTGCAGCGAGATCTCCCAAAGGAGAAATTCTGCAGTGGTGCAGAATCAATAGTGAGGCATATTTATATACTGATCACTTTTATTATCAAGGAAAAAAAGCTATTTAAGTTGTCTATATTTCTATCCCCATAATAAAATTCTCTCTTTTACAATGTATATATTAGGAAAAGTTTGATGTGATCCTTAAAGGAAAGGGTAGTGACCACAATCGTAACAAACTACAGCAAACAGGTATCTGTTTGAACATGTACTTTTTCAGTATGAATTATGAAATCCTGAGTATAGTGGCTATTGGACTGTGTCAAATAAAATTCCACAGTTATAAGTAACATCCTGCAATATAAGAGAGAGGTATTATCTATGATGGAAATAGCAATACCATTTAGACTTATATACTGCTCTGTAGTGCTTTATAGCATTCTTCGGGTAGTTTACAATGTAGAAGCATTATTTTCATATTATCCCAAACAATCCAGGTCCTCATTTTACCAATCTTGGAGGGATGGAAGGCTGAGTCAATTTGAGCCAGTCAGAATTAAACTCCAGGCTTTGAGCAGAGTTTACCTGCAATGCTACACTTTAACCACTATGCTGCCAGGGCTCAAATCCAAGGGTGGTCTGCTGGGGGTTCGCAGGGGTTCAAGAGAACCTCTAGCTAAGAGTCTGTACAGTTCGGAGAACCCCCAAATTCCACTCCTGGATGGCCCTGCCCACCCCATCCTGCCCCTCCCAGGAGTCCTCACGAGATCCATTTTGGATGCAGGTAAGTGCAGGGTGTGCACGGAGGCTCGGTGTGTGTGTGTGTGTGAAAAATGAGCCTACAGGAAATTCGGGAAGACTGAAATGGGCCTGTTTCTGGTCTCCAGAGGGCCTCCGGAGCCTGGGGAGGGCGTTTTCACCCTCCTGGAGGCTCAAGGAAAGCCTCTGGAACCTGGGGAGGTCAAAAACGCCCCCCCCCTGTGGTGCAGGAGGCTGACTAGGCCACGCCCACCATGGTCATGCCCACCCAGATGCTTGCTAAAATTTTTGAAGCCCACCCCTGCTCAAATCACCTGTAAAAATGTCTAATGTCCTTTTATATCTTTTTTACAGTAATTGTACCTGCAAGTCACATTCTAGCCAACAAAGAAGTAAAGTCCAGACCGATGGAACAGGTGATAAAATGATTCTTTTACTGGCCAGTCATGGTGTCATAATATCTGAAATGCCATTAATGTT
The DNA here is from genome assembly GCA_030761175.1 of Masticophis lateralis. Lineage (NCBI taxonomy): Eukaryota > Metazoa > Chordata > Lepidosauria > Squamata > Colubridae > Masticophis > Masticophis lateralis. The sequence continues at coordinate 121,362,827 of JAUDYJ010000001.1, forward strand.
AAAAGCAGTCACTATCATGCCTCAGAGATCATACTAAACCCCACATTTCATTTCATGGCAGAGTTCATGTTCGCTCCTGAACTTGGATTTGGGAAGCTTTTCTTTAACTCATGTTTCATGTCCATAATTCCTCTCTATCTGAAAATTTAAGGTCTAGAAGCTATGCCCCAAAAAAGTTGGCAGCAATCCTGATTAGAATCATCTCAGTTAAAACCCACACTCTGTTTTCCATTTTTTTAGATTTTTGTTTTTGTGATTTACTTTCAATCATCATCTGTTAATATTAATCTGCATCACAAGGAACAAATAAAAATCAGCTAAAAGCCTAAGAAAAGGCATTCGTATCAACTGATCTTTCAACAAAACAGTACAATTTAAAATAGTTTCAGTATGAAAATGAAAGCTTTAATCAGAAAACTACAACAAATGTTCACTCTTGGGGCATAATAATGTAATAGTGAGATTGTGACATGGCTTTTATTTCACTGCTCATAGCCTAATTCACACTGAATTGTATGTCTTATATATGTGATGAAGCAAATATGCTGTCTTGATTTGAAATCTTGAATTTATTATATATTTACAGCAATAGTGCTACTATCCCACTATTGCTTAGATAAGATTACAAAATTCATGCACATAAATAATGAAACATACTATTATATAGATTAATGACATGCTTTTAATCTTGTGGGTAATGGGTCTTACTGCAGATTGCAGGGAAATTGCCATAGAATTTCCTCTACTGATACAGTATAGTAACATAAGGTCAAAGTAATTTCTTTTTCAAAAGATGAAAGAACATTGTCCTGATTGAGAATAAATAACTCAGATGACCCAGTCTTCTAGGATGGATTACAACACCATTATCCACTACTCTGATATCAGTTTGCCCACTAAAACTTTCCGTCTCTTTCAGTTGTATGATCACTGAGGACAATTCACCACAGTCTCTTAGCACAATATCACAAATCTTTGATGTCAGAATATGCTCCATGTTTCCCTGCACATCAATAAAATTTAACATTTTTAAAAATAACAGGTCTTGTGCTTTTAGAACAGTGTATTTCATGCAAACCAGCAACTGCTGATTTTCTCAGTAATGTCTCCCCATAATGAAAGAAAATGTATTTGTGGGATTTCTGTCTGCTAGGCAGTAACTGCAGATACTGGAAAGAAAAAAAAGAAAAGAAAAGGATGATAATCCATCTGGAACACTTTCAATGTAGCAGATCACATATTGGAACAGGACATTGGATTATATAATGCTATGATGCTATTGCTGTACAGTAGAACATATAGCAACTATTTTTAAAATAATCAAAATAATACAAGCAAATCTGTGTTCAGAAAGATAATATGTAGATGGCTTTCAACATACAGTTTTGAGAGAATGCCATCCCTTAAGCAGCTTTTCTAAAAAGTACAGAAAATGCAATATTTAAGTGGGATTGAATAAATCCAAACATCTACATACATGAATCATTAAAGATTAATCACAGTTCGTAGCCGGACATCCCTGCTTCCTCTCACTAACATGCATATAGTGGTGAACAGAATGCAATAAGAAAAGAGATAGAAAGAACCTGAACAGACCACATATTCAAAGCATCTAATAACTATGAGACCAACTGCAATGGCTGCAGATTTATTTGTTTGTTTATCCTCCCTCCCTCCCTCCCTCCCTCCCTCCCTCCCTCCCTTCCTTCCTTCCTTCATCAGTCAGATTTCTAAAGCTGTCCATCTCACAAAAAGTGACCAAATTTATTTCTGGACCCATTTTAATGTGCTCATAATTAGCTTTGAAGTAGTAAGTGGTTGGGACCAAGCCTGTATCTGAATAAAACTACTTTTATATGAATTGCCAAGGCAATGTTGATCTTAAAGTTTCCATTAATTTTCCCATAAAAATAGTAACATTGGTGGGCAGGGGAGATACAGACTTGACAGTTTTAGTCCTTTAAATGGCCTATATATTGAACAGTGCATAAAGTCATCCTGATTGTAATCCATCCTCAACTTCTGAAGGTAGCCATTATGAAGGGATCAATCATTTGTTCTTAACCTAACCTACTGCACAGAGTTGTCTTTGTGGAAAAATATTGGAAGAGGAAGTGTTTGAGCTTTTAGAGAAAAAGTGGATATACATGTAATAGATGAATAATTTGCAGAATGTTCTCATTATGTACGTATGTGTATGTAGATGTACATGTACACACACACACACACACACACACTTTACATACTGTTTTATTGTCTTTAAACATATTTATTTCCAATTTTTTCTATCAGGTGTGTTTTTATTTACCTATTGATTGGGGACAACAAAATAGTGAATTTTGCTATATAATAGTTTTATTTTTTTTATTTTAATTTCTTCCAGTAATGCTTTTTTCTGTTTTCCTTAGACGGCATCATAAAAAATCTGAAATAAGTAAAACCAGCTGAGCAAAATAAATAGCATCTTCTAAAATATGTTAAAATGTTTCACAGAGCACATCTATCAAAAGGTATTATGGGGATTTCTATCCATGGACAGAGGACCAACACAAAGGTATTGGTTTTTGTTTAACAATATTTATAGGCTGCTTCAATCTACTAAGGTTTCACAGGGAACAGCAAGGCAGGAATGTAACCAGCAAACAGCTGTGTTAAACAGAAAATTACAATGATTATTGGCAACTTTGATCAACAGCATAATAGAACAATACTGTTTTAATGGCTTCATGAAAAACATGGAGGAAGTGAGGCCTAGCATAACTAAGGGAAGCATATTCCAAAGTATATGGATTAGTTCTGGAAAGGTCTGTGTTCAGCCAACCTATACCTTTCAAGTTCCACAAGCAGCTCCTCTCTAAAATGGATGGACAGATTTGACTTTGACACAGTAATTCCTATGTGACCTAGTATCATGCCATACAGAGTTTAGTAGGAAATGACCAGTAATTAAAATTGGTCTGGTAGTCTATGGTCAACCACTACAGTGATCATAAATATGTTGCTACCCTGCAATTAAATGGTTATAAAGAGCCATAGTGGTGCAGTGGCTGGAATGCAGGGTTGCAGGCTAATTTTGCCAGCAGTTTGATCGTGACTGGCTCAAGATTGACTCAGCCTTCTATCCTTCCGAGGTCAGTAAAAGGAGAACCCAGATTGTTGGGGGCAATATGCTGACTTTGTAAACTGCTTAGAGAGGGCTGTAAAGCACCGTGAAGTGGTATGTAAGTCCAAGTGCTACTGCTATTGCTATTTTGCAGTTAGCTCCTGGGTTCTCTACCAGGTGCAGCTTCTGAATCATTTCCAAATGTAATACCATGTAAAATGTCTTATAGTAGTCCAATCAAGTTAAGACATGAATTACAGCCATGGAATACTGGTCTAAGTTAAGTTACAACCGGTGCAACAACTGGAACTGGTGAAGGTCTCTAACTTGCCGATTATCCCTGTTTCAGAATATGTGAATCCAGGATCCCCAAGTTACAAACTACCTCCTTCTGGAGGAAGATAGGCCTTTTCAGATTAACTGAAAAGACCAATAGTTTGACCAGTGTTTACTGACAAATAACAAATCTTTACATGATTTAATCTGACTCTGCTTCAGGCCATCTACTCCCCGACAATATCTAGACAATGTCAGGATTGTCATGGTATCTCATATTAGCTAAGTGATGTATACAGATGACACCATACTACACCCCATTCTGATATACGATCTCTCTCCAAAGTTTCGTTTCGTTTCATTTCGTTTTATTTCATTTCATTTCATTTCTCTCTGTCTCTCTGTCTCTTTCTCTCTCTCTCTCTGTCTCTCTCAAAAAGGTAATGGAACTATATGGTTTCATAATTATTTGTAATTACAGTAGATGGAAGGGGGGTTAACTCCATGTCACAAAACTAGAGATGTTGATGTGGAAATTACACCAAGAAAACCCTATGTATCTATGTACCAGCCTGCCTATATACCTACCTACCTGACTATCTACCTACCCTCTTCTTTCTCTTGTGAACCTTCAGTTGAGGTCTTTCTTCAAGATGCCTTATGGAAAGAGACTTTTCCTAGATTACACCTTATCCACATCTATTTTGACAGGCTTTTAATTGTTCAGTAACATGGATGTTTATTCTATTGTTAATAGTAATGTGTTTTTACCAATTTATATTCTGTTAGAGTTTGCAGCAATCCAACCAGCACACAAGTAAATAATTCAGCAGGATTCATGTATAAAAGAAACTTCTTTAAATACATAGTGGTGGGTTTTTACCGGTTCGACCTGGTTTGGGCGAACCAGTAGTGGTGGCAGTGGGAGGCTCCGCCCACCTGCCTGGACCTCATCATGGATACTCTGTGCATATGCAGAAGGTTCTGCTCATGCATAGAAGTGTCATGCGTGACTGAAGTGAGCACGTACATGCACTTGCAGTTCCAAACCGGTAGCGAAGGTAAGTGGAACCCACTACTATATATACAGTAATATAAATCATGATGCATGTATACAATACCCATGCAGCAGAAGCCAGAACCAGAAATCACAGAATCCAGAAGCACAGAATCTATATAAACACAGAAGCAATAATGCAAGGACAAACCAACTCTTTTATTTATTATTTATTTATTTATTTTATTTTATTTATTTATTATATGTGATAATAGTTTTTCATATCACTTGTTACTGTCCGCAGAAATTAGAGTTTTTCCAAGTCAGGTGGGTAAAAAACCTCACATTCATGAAATACATTATTCTTTAGTCAAAGCAAATTATAAAATCATATTGATGTTTTTGACACAATAACAAATTTCAAGAGATAAGAGTAGGCATCGTGTAAAGTAGAGTATAAAAAAGCTCATTTCAAAGCCTTACTACCATGTCTGAGGCAAGGTTTTTTTAAACTGTTTATTACAATGCCATCTCTGTGCTATACCCAGGAAGCTAGACTGGCACGGATCTAGATAGACAGTTTCATCCAGGTACTGCGGGAGCTGTTGCACAACCTCACTCTCAACAACCTTTGCAATAAAGCGAAGGTTGGAGACTGAACGGTAATTTGCCAGAACAGCCGGGTCCAGAGAAGGCTTCTTGAGGAGGGGCCTCACCACCGTCTCTTTCAAGGTGGGAGGCAAGAAACCCTGTCTCAAAGAAGCATTTATAATCCTCTGGAGCCAGCCCCGTGTAACCTCCCGGGTGGCCAGTACCAACCAGGAAGGACACGGGTCCAATAAACATGTGGTTGTGTTTAACCTCCCCAGGATCCTGTCCACATCCTCAGGCGTCACAGGGTTGAACTCATCCCAGATAACATTCTCAGGACCGGCCTCAGTCACCTCACCGGGATCTACCCAGTCAGAGTCCATGCCTTCCCGAATCTGACCGATTTTATTGTGCAGATACTGTGCAAAATCCTCTGCCTGCCCTTGCAAGGGGTCCTCCCATGCTCCCTGATGATTTTATACATAACAGTCAAGCTAAGTTGTGCCCAGGATCCAAACTGTCTGAGTCACTAATCAGTCTCAATTGGCTGACCTGTTGCCATGTCTATTCTAATTCATTACTTCTTATACACTGACATATTCTACTGCATTTTGTTTTAACTTAGAAATGCATATATTATGGCATGGGTATTAAAAGAAGAGTAACCAAGCCATAAAAGTCATTAAAATCATGGAGGAATAAGATTATTATTTTTTTTCACCTGGCATTTCATGGTTTCCAAGCTCAACATGGAAGGAATAATTCTGCCACAGCCTCTAATCTCTTCGCCTAGGCCAATATCAGAACCCAATAATCACCTAATAAATTGTTATAGTAGGGGTTGACAAAGTTAAAGTATAATGGATTTACTTTGTTTTTTATTTGTTTTTTTTTATTTAATAAGGGGTTGCCAGATAGTGGGCTTGGATTCTTCAAGGTCCCAAGCAGCTTAGAAGGAAAGTCAGTTTTTTTCTTAAAAACATTGCCTCAGACATGATAGCCAGATTTGCACTAAGCTTACAGATCAGTTTTTACTAGCTTCCTTTCCTTAGCGGACACATAAAAGTACTACGATTTTTTTTTAAAAAACGTAGTAATTAAATAATTTTGTAACAAAATATTATTTTGAAATGAACCTTTTATACTCTGTTTTACAGAATTCTGATGTTTATGCTCGACATAGAAAAAATGAAAGAATTATAGTTTGAAGATTTAATAATTGTGTCTGTTATAATATTGGCTTTTAATTAATTATAGGCCATGTAAAAAGTTGAGGTTATTACCATATTAATATTTTACTATGTTGGAAAGTGTTGGAAGTCAAACCTTTTGTTCTTTTCTTTTCCTTTTCCCAAAATCTTGCACTCCCTCTTTTTTTCTTGATTTTTACTTTCATTGTGTTTTATGTTATAATACATTGTAATAAACAGTTTAAAAAAACCTTGCCTCAAACATGGTAGTAAGGCTTTGAAATGAGCCTTTTTATACTCTACTTTACACGATGCCTATTCTTATCTCTTGAAATTTATTATTGTGTCAAAAACATCAATATGATCTTATAATTTGCTTTGACTAAAGAATAATGTATTTCATGAATGTGAGGTTTTTTACACACCTGACTTGGAAAAACTCTAATTTCTGCGGACAGTAACAAGTGATATGAAAAACTATTATCACATATTCGTGACCCTGACATAACCACAGATAGTTTGCCTCAACTTTCCTTGAAAATGTTAGTTTGCTCTAACTTTCATAAAGTGAAAACCTGAATAGCTCAGCAGACTAATGCATTGTAATTTAAGTCCAGCTGTCTGCAATTAGTAAGTTCGAATCTCACCAGGCTCAAGGTTGCCTCAGCCTTTCATCCTTTCTAAGGTAGGTAAATTGAGGACCCAGTTTGTAGGGGCAATAAGCTGACTTTGTATAAATATACAAAAGTATGAAGGCTATTGCTTAACGCATTGTAAGCCGCCCTGAATCTCCGGAGAAGGGCGGCATATAAATCAATTTTTTTAAAAAAGAAAAAAAAGTGGTGTGCAGCAGTATATTCAGATTCTTTAGAGAAAATACACACACACACACACACACACACACACACACACACACACACACACATATATATATATATATATATATATATATATATATATAATTTCAGTAATTTAACCATATAAAATAATGTTTAGTCTTATAAAATGGAAACATTTTTATCACATGGATTGTAAGGACAAAGTGAAAAACTATTAAATCTGCTAGCAGTGCAAATAAAAATAATCATAAATCAAGAAAGTGTAGCATAATATAGACTCATGGGGTGGGATCTTGGAGGTCTTCTAATCCAATCCAATGTATATCTTGTTTTTGTGATTGCAAAAAAAAAAAAAAAAAAAAGTACTTCTTGTATTATTTATTTATTTTAAAAGACTGTTAAATATATAAAGCCAGGCAAACTAACACAAAACCGGAAACAAATCAAAATGTAAGGTTCTCTCATTGTTTTATTCAATACATTGCTTAAAAAGTATTTTTTAAAAATGGCGTCACTGAATTGGAATTTTGCTTTATTTACCAGAATACTTTAGTAAAACTTCCATTTTTATGAAATTCATAATTCCAGAGGATCCATCAAAATCCAGTTTCCTGATCAGTTAACTTCCAGGAAAATACTGTATATGAACACATCCTAATCTGAAGAATCAAGGTCAATATATGGGTCCCAGGATAATGTTGCAGGATCCAAACTGGGTTGGTCACAGAAATTTAGTCATCTGAGCTTTCGGACTTAAGCTGAAGCCCATCCTTAGGGAACTTCTCTGTCACCTCCTCTGCTAGAGAGGAGTTCCCTGAGGATGGGCTCCATCACATGTCCAAAAACTCAGATGATTAAACGTCTGGTCCCAGTGACCGACCCAGATTGGATCCTGCAACATCCTAGTCCGATTTGTCAAAAATTTATTTAGTGATGTCAACAGATGTCATTATTTTTGTTCCCAGGTTTAATAAAATATTCAAACAGGTTTCTAAATAGCTTCAACTTGGCAAGATACAAACTGTGATCTCACTGAAGCATTGTATTTAAATGAACTATTTCAGGTATCATTACCTGCAGACATAGAACCTATATAGATAAGCTAAGGAGTTAATATATATGCTCTGTTCTCGGTAGTTCCATCTGTTCCTTCTATTTTGTGCGTTCTTAGTAGGAGAGGTTTAATTAGCTTCACCACAATAACATATGAAAAACCATTTTCATATCTTTCATTTTCATATATTAAAACAGCACATTTAAGGGCAGGGTACTTGTTGGTTTCAAGCCCTCTCTGATAATTACAAAATGAAATATATTTTGTGAGAACTTCTTATTTTTTAAGGCAGGATCCTCCACCCCACCTTCCCCAAATATTAGAAATTCTGCTGGAAATTCTGCTGATCAAAGGAAAACCTGCCCAATTATTTTCCTGATAAATTTTAAAAAGCAGATGGCCTGCTATGGTTCGGTTCAAGTGAATGTAGCTCTCTAGCACAATAGCATCACCCGATCTTTGTTGTCAACAAAATTGAATTGTTAACAAAACCATGACCGGACAATGGTGATTATGCAAAACACTTTAATTATAAAAGACTCACTTACTGCAAGCATTTGAAGAAATCTCCCAGCATCTGATCCCTCTTTGCATTAGTATTCCACTGAGAATCTTAGTTTTAACTAAAAACGAAACAGCACAATCTAAATTAAATAATTTAACAATTACAACAGTGCTGAGTTCTAGTTTAAAACGAACCGTTTCTCCAAAATGTCCTATCATCTTTATGCATGACAGAAACAGATAACTAATAATTAGGATTTATCTGTTTCCAGTTTCCTAGAGGCAGAAACATTATTCTCATTTTCAGCAATTTCCCATGCATCTGGATCTACTGTTTTTTACAGGGGGGAAAAATGAATTCTCATATCTGTGTAGAACTAATAAAAATACATGGCAGAATTCTTGATGCATAGATTACCCAGCATATCTGAACAACTCTACAATAATCTAAAACTATCAAGAATTGGGTTCTTTAAGCCCAGCAAGAAGAGATGAAACGTTTATTCATCCTTGTTTCTTAGTGCTGAGAGTATCTTATGGATTTCACAAATTAGACCAAAGCAAATATTCAAATTAAGGTTATTGTTTAATCCATGTTCTTAAAAAAAGTACCAACAAATATTTACAAAAACTGCAGATAATGAGCAGCATTTTTTTTTAGTTTCTCTCATATATGAAGGAATAGCTCTTCTAAGAAATTGCCTACAGGTAGTCCTTGACATACGACCACAATTGACCCTGAAATGTCTGTTGCTAAGTGAGATAATTGTTAAGTGTATTTTGCCCCAGTTCTTGTCACAGTTGTTAAGTGAATAATTGTAGTTGATAAGTTAATACCATGGTTGTTAAGTGAATCTCGCTTCCCTACTGACTTTGCTTGTCAGGAGGTCACAAAGGCGACCCTGGGACACTGCAACCATCACAAATATGAATCAGTTGCCAACTGCCTCCATTTTGATCATGTGACCACGGGGATGCTGAAACAGTCATAAGTGTGAAAACCAGTCATAGGTCACTTTTTTCAGTGCTGTTGTATCTTTGAACGGTCACTAAATGAACTGTTGTAAGTTGATAACCATCTGTATTATGACAGGAGATCCATCTTCTAACACAGGGGTGTTAAACTGGATTTCTTCGAGGGCCGGATGAGCATTGTAGTTCTCCTCCGCAGCCCGGTGGAGGGGAGACAAGACAGATGCCTCCTGTAGCATCCTGCTGGCCAAAATGGGGCATGGAGAGCCACACACGCCCCCATGCCCTGTTTTCACCCTGGACAGTCTCCTTCAGCACCCTGCTGGCCAAAACAGGGTTCAGGGGAACCACGCATGCCCCCATGCCTTGTTTTTGGCCTCCATGGCCTCCTGCGGTACTCTCCTGGCTGAAAACGTGGCCCATTTTGCCTGGCAGAGGCACCATGGGCTAGTTCTTTGATATTTCCAGGCAAGCCCTGCAAGCCAGATTTAAGTAGTCCACGGCTCTTGAGTTTGACACCCCTGTTCTAACACATATCTGAAGAAGCCAAGAATCATATATGGACTTTTATCTATGACTTCCTTTGCCACCTTCAGCAGGTTAGGCCACTTCTGTTCTAATCTCACTTGGATTGTCTTTGACTCCATCCTATCCTGAATCTGAGCATTCTATCAGTAGCATACGTGGTTCCTACAGATGCATCTTGAAAGAATATGATTTTTAATGAAATATGAAATAGTAGGATGCTGTGCATCATTATGCTCTTCTTTTAGAAATCTCTGTCAGTCTTCACTAGGTAGGCTCTGCAACATAATAAGGAAGAATTTTCACATAACAAATGTTAAATTCAAATTTCACTTGCTTACTCATTCAGGCGTACTTATGTAACAAATTATTATTTTTTCACAACCAATAGGAGGATACAACAGAATATGATCTACCAAAGTCATGGTGTTAAGAAAACCATCACATTTCAAATTAAAAAGTTTTTTTTTTAAAGTCATCTAATTTGCTGGTACAAGATTTTAAAAATTTTCCTTGAAATTGATTGCTACTTACAGAGCTTCAATCCAGGAATAATGGCATTTCAACTGGTTTGGTAAAAGATAATCACAAAATATGTGGAATAAAACTACGGGAGCCCATTTTCTGAATGCCCAATGCAGCAGAGGTGTAGAAAAGAGGTGGTTTCTACTTACTTTTACTACCGGTTCGCAGCAGGAGCACATGCTTCTGTGCATGCACAGATCACCCATGAGGACGTTGTGGCAGGTGGGCGGAGCCTCCCACCAGTTTTACTACCAGTTCTATAGAACCGGACAGAACCAGGAGCAACCCATCACTGGTGTAACATCATTTCACCCTGAATGAAATTGAAAGAGATTTGATTTCCAGTTTTCATTTGTTCCAGAATAAATGCACAGAAGTTGGAATGATTCATAGTGTTCAGAGAATTGCTGGACCAGGATTTTGTATACTGAATTTCCAGGACAATTTCCATTATTTGTGTCAATTGATCTAATTTGCATAATGATACCACACAAGTGATATTAAATGAGGCAAATGACATGATTTAAATATTTCACGTAATGACACGATCCACCCACTTGATATATTGTCTGATTTGGTGAACAGTTAAGAATGACAGAATTTTTTTTTTTTTGCTTCAATCGATCTATTCAATCAAGGTTTTCAGAGTCCTTCCATGAATACCTCTCCCTGCTCTTCAGAGATGTATTGATGATTTCTGACAGCTGAAGAACTGAAGAGGTAAGGATATAATTAGATAAAATCTCCTTTGATTTCAGTTTGGTTCCTGGTGATGACCAGTCCATTTTGTTTTATTGGCAACAGGAGGAACTGGTTTGCAAGTGTGGCCTTCTGAGTTTTTTGTCCTCTCACTGCTTCTCAGTCTAGTGAATAGATATGGGGTTTACTGTTATCCTTCATCCAAATTGCAACTAGGGCCACCTTGTGTGTGTTTATTTCAATGTTTGTGTGTGTGTTTGTGATTGTCAAAGTCAGCTATGTGCTGAACTTTCTCTGTTGGGGATGGTATAACAGTAGTCCAAATCATCCTAGTAGAAAAGAAAAATAGGAGAACGAATCTATGGATAATGAAATCAATACACTTTTAATAAACAAGTAATGCAATACATGGGATAGGTCTGAAAAAGAGCAATCTGTATATCGAAATACAGCAATTCCCTTAAACAGTATCCACCATAGGGGCTGATATTTCCGAATACACATTTGTGCCAGCTCATTTGCACACACACTCACCAGTGGCGGGTTGCCCCCGGTTTGCACTGGTACTATAGAACCGGTAGTAAAACTGGCGGGAGGCTTCGCCCACCGACCCTGATGTCATCAGAACGCTTCTGCACATGCACAGAAGAGCACGCGTGCGCGAGCAGAGCAAACACACATTCATGCGAACCAGTAGTAAAGGTAAGTAGAACCCCCCCCCTCTCTCTCACACACACACACCTTTTGGATAGTTGTTATAATGGCCTCCAATTCAGTTTCCAGATGCTACCATGCATAAAGTTTGCTTTTGTGTTTGTGTTTTCAGAACTGTCACAATCGTCTCTTTTGGAATATAATTTTATGGAATATTTTCCGCTGAGATACTATCGAAGGATGACTTCTTTTTTCACCCTGATGTGCTCATCATTATCATCTTCACACACACAAATATGAAAAATAGTAATCCATACATCTAATAGAACCTCAGTAATGCATTAATTAAATATGATACAGTGCAAAGGATGGTAAAAGTGTACCTTTCATAGATGAGCATATTATATACATGGTTCAATGAAATTCATTCACTAGTTTATGATTATAAATTCCTTCAGGCACTGTGTCAAATCCATCTAAAGTCCCTTAGTGATATATTTTAAATTTTGTAGATGTGTTAAAAATATTTCCCGTGTAGCTCCCTGTGGCTAGACATCTGAGAATCTCAGAAGCACAATGTTATTTCAGCTAAAGTTGGCAGTAATTTACACTCAATGAATTGGTTCCACATTTGCTTGTTTCAAATCATTTTTAAAAAAGAAACAAAACTTTCAGCTGAATGCATTCACCTTTGGACAAATTACATTTTTTAAAATAGATTTTCCTTCACAAATGAAGATTACCTTCATTACTAGTTTCTTTGTACCAGGAGTCCCCAATCCCTGGGGGGTGGGGGGTGGGGCAGCCCATTATTAGGCTGCGGTCTGTTTGAAACTGGACCACGGGAGAAATGGGCAAGAGCAAGTGCATGGTTCCACTTGTGCAAGTGGCAGGCAAGTGTGTGCTCACGCACAAAGCTCCTCTTGTGCGAGCAGAGGGCACTTGCACTCATGAACAAAACTCCACTTGCGCAAGTGGAGAGTGCTTGCACTTGGGCATGAAGCTCCATTTACACAAATGGAGCTTTGTGCTCAAGTGCCCTCCAATCGCACGATTGATTGATTGATTGATTGATGATATTTATATAGCCACCCATCTCACAAACTTGACTCTGGGAAGTATAATGTAAAACTGTATGGTTATACATGTAGTAAACATTTGTGCAATGTGATCATCATACTATTATTATTATTATTATTATTATTATTATTATTATTATTATTATTATTATTATTATTTTAATTAGATTTATATGCCGCCCTTCTCCTGAGACTCAGGGCGGCTTACAATGCATTAAGCAATAGCCTTCATACTTTTATATATTAATACAAAGTCAGCTTATTGCCCCACAAACTGGGTCCTCAATTTACCTACCTTAGAAAGAATGGAAGGCTGAGTCAACCTTGAGCCTCGAACTCGCATAATTGCAGACAGCTGGGTGTTAATAACAGGCTATCTAGCCTGTAGAGCTATCTGAGGCTCTACTGAAGGGTTACTGAAGGGTTCTCTCTCTCTCTCTCTCTCTCTCTCTCTCTCTCTCTCTCTCTCTCTCTCTCTCTCTCCTTTCTTCTTTTTTGATCAGAAAAAAATAAGTATAATGGAAAACCGTTAAAACTCCCTTTTTACAATCCCGTCATCCCTTAATTTGGGGGTAGAGTCAGGGCGACTGGATGGAGCTGAGTGTTTTACTAGACGGATACCCTTCCTGATACCACACAGAGTTCACAGTAGATATTTTTTTTCTTTTTGTGTTCTAGGAGATAAACATCTGCCACTACCTAGAATTGAACTCTCGACCTTCCAAGTGAGAGATGAGTGTCTTCACTACTAGGCCACCACACTGCTCACTATAGTGCAGAACTATTCAGATTTCCAAAGCATATATTTTCCAGGGTTTAGAAATAATTGAACATTTAAGCATTTATTTTCAAGTATTTGGACATGTTTAGAGAAAATTTACATGAACCTAAGTATTCTTGAGCTGCAATATGTATGACCTATATTATATGTGTTGCTCTGTTTTACCATTAATATGCTTAATTATAATTTTTAGTTTGGTCTGTAACTATAAAAGTGCACTTAATCTTGAAAATCAGCTCACACAAGAAACAAACCTTTGAAATCTATATTAAAAATAGCCATAATTTTAAGATGTATACAAAACCATGGGGGAAAGAGTGTCTATTATTGTTGTTTAAATTGATACATATTTTATTTTTCACTTTTGTTTGTTCTACTTTTATTGCTTGCTCAATTTACACAGATTGCTCTGGAAGCAATCACTGCATCTGACAACATGATGGGAAAAACAGAATCCGGAACAATGCATTGAAAAATCTTCTCATTTTCTAGTACAAATCTATAATTTAAGGGGCACTTTCCAGTGTGAACAATCAAAATATGCATTCCATGGAGCAGTACACATATACAGAACTATTCTGTTAAAATGAAATTGTATCATTCAGGGTGTTTTTTTTCCCCCTGTTAAAAGAGTCACTTTATCGGGAAGATGGGCAAAACAAACAAACAAACAAACAAACAAACAAACAAACAAACAAACAAACAAACGATACTATCTTACTCAAGGAGAAATCATTTGTTTCTTGGCTATACAGCAAATACTTGCTACTTGCTCTTCAACAGAAATGCTGCTCAAACCCCATAACTTAGTGATTTTGGGGGTACTCTCTTGAACCCTCACTATCTTGTTTGGTAAGTGTCATTGGTTCTAGTTGTTCTATCTAGCTGTAAATTTGCAGTGGCAAAGCCATATAGAACATGGTACAATATTTTACATTACCCTTTGCACAGTGGTGGAATTCAAGTAATTTAACAACCAGTTCTCTGCCCTAATGATTTCTTCCAACAACCAGTTCACCAAACTCCTCAGGAAGTTAACAACCAGTTCTCCCGAACTGGTGTGAACTGGCTGAATCCCACCACTGCCTTTGCAGTTATAAATTATATGTATGCACTACTAGTCAGAAGGCAGGCTGGTTCCCATTTACATAGGAGATCACTAGGGAAAGCTGCAGGTAAAATGTCAAGTAGGACTAGTGGTGGGTTCCTCCCAGTTCAGCCCAGTTCTCCCGAGCTGGTAGCGGTGACGATATGACATCACCGAACTGGTTCTGCCTAGCCCCCCCCGCCCCACTCCCTCGCCCCACATCCCCCACCCACCCCCTGTGTTATTCTTACCTTTTATTTGGCCCCACCCCCAATCTATTGCTGCCTCCTGAGTCCCAGCTGATGGTTAGAGGGGAAAAAACTGTTTAAACTCTTGCCACGGGGCTTCAAAGGGCTGTCCTACAGCTGATCAGTGTTAAAAGAAAACAAATGAGTACACCAGTGCCTGCAAAAATAAATGGGTAGACCAGTGCCTGCAAAAATACATGAGTAGATCAGTGCCTGCAAAAATACACAAGTAGATCAGTGCCTGCAAAAATACATGAGTAGATCAGTGCCTGCAAAAAAAATAAATGGGTAGATCAGTACAGCTCTGCAAGCAGTTAAAAGCCTGGTAGACCAGTACCTCTGCTCAATCCTAAATAATTGTCACATGACCATCAAGCCACACCCACAAAATAAGCCATGCCCACAGAACCGGTAGTAAAAAAATTTAGAACCCAGCCCTGAGTAGGACCTGTTCACCCAATCATCATACTTCGACAAAAAACAAGAAGGGTTCTACACAGGGTTTGTTTGGAAGGGGGAGGGGTGTGCATAGTGTCTTGGTTGTACCTCCACTCCTGTGAAAGAGTCTTCCCCAGTTTTATAGTGCTCTTCCTGCTGACCTCCAGGAAAGTGATTAAGATCAAGCTCCTCAGTACATTTTTCAGTCTACAACACTGCTTGGAAAAAAAGCACCCTAAAGAATTATTCTTACTGTATTGATGGACTTTGATTTTCTGATATTTTAATTGTGTTTGCTTTTCATTTTAACTGGAGTAGTCTTCCTGGTCTACAGATATGAAAACAAATGAACAGGTTTTTTTCAAAAGCAAAATAATAATAACCCCCCAAAAGGCAAATCATTTCTCAGTTTTTGCCAATAAAATAATATAGGAATGTCCATAAAGCTACCAGGTGTTGAGACTGACCTAAAAGAGACTTTCATTTTATCCCCCCAGGAATAGACAAATAATAGAATAAAAAAGCAGGCAGTTTAGGACACAGAGGCAATAACTTCCCAACAATCTTAGCTATATCAAGATTGCTTTGTTAGGAAGAATGCTTCAATTTTCCCTCCACAGCTATCTTGATGCAACTAAAATCTCCGAGGGAATTATTGGCTCTGTTTGTGTATATGTAAGACAGAGTGTAGGTACGTATTGCAATGAAATTTGGCAGACTTTTTTAGCCAGATGTCTCAGTTCAATCATTTTTTTCTGATATTTATGTGTGACAGCGGGTGGACTATAATGATGTGATGACACATGTATAATGGTTACATAAGCACAATTACATAATGGTATCATTGGGAAGGAACACACATTTCTAAATGATAATCATTAGTGGATCTTGCAGTACCTGGACAGGGCAAAAGAGAAGAGAAAGAACTGGGGGGGGGGGGGAAAGAACCACAATATATATATATATATAAAAAAAACCCCTGCAAATGGAGACGTAGAATGACTATGGCAAAAGGAAGCAAAGATAATACCAATAATAATAGGTGCCTTAGGGGCAGCCTCAAAACATCTGCGGCACTACTTGAACATCATCGGCATTGACAAAATCACCATCAATAATTTCAAAAGTCTGCTTTACTCAGAACTGCTTACATCCTGCCGGAATACCTTTAACACAAGGGTGAAATCCAGCAGATTCTGACAGGTTCTGGAGAACCGGTAGCAGAAATTTGGAGTAGTTCGGCGAACCGGCAAATACCACCTCTGGCTGGCCCCAGAGTTGGGTGGGAATGGAGATTTTGCAATATCCTTTCCCTGCCATGCCCACTAAGCCATGCCCACAGAACTGGTAGGGGAAAAAAAGTAGGATTTCACCACTGCTTTAACACCATAAAACACCTGCCTATCTCAGATCCTTGGGAAGGACTCAATAGGTGTATAAAAATGCTAAATTCATTCTTAAGTGCTGGCTAATTGTGTGACCAACTGTAATATTTTTATTCAGTCTTTTTGTATATAACCCAAGCCAGCAAACTTACCTACTATCCCACCTGCCTACTTTCCTCACTTCAACAACCCTGGAAGTTGGGTTGGATGGAGAGAGAGTGAGTGGCCCAAAGGCACTCAGACAGCTTTCATGCCTAAGACAGGCCTAGAACTAGAACTCATAGTCTCCTGGTTTCTAGGCCAGCACTTTAATCTTGCTCCAGTTCCTGGACTTAACTCCTATTCTGCAATCCTGTTTTAGCTACGAAGAACCTAGAATCCTTCAAAATGGATTGTTCAATTGGTTAACCAGGGTGAAGCCTAGGAATTAACTAGTCAATCCCCATTTAACACAAGCAATTGAAAGTCTGTTTGAAAGAACTAGAGCCTCATACTTTGGTAAAATATGTGGCAGGAGAATTCCCTTCCAAAAGCAACTGCTGTTGTAGAAGACCTAGTACCTCACTCACATGTCCACTCCATGGTAGAATGCAATCTGGTATGGATGCGGATAGTACATACAACCAGTGTTAGCTTCTAATCAGTTTTACCACTGGTTCGCATTGTGCACATGATTTGCATGTGATTGCCGGGTGCATACACGCTTCGCTCGCATGCGTGCCAAACTTCACGCAAGCGCATTGAGAAAAAAAGAACAGCTGAAGCATGGCAATTCCCTCTGCCGTGCCTTACAGCTGACCAAAAAACAAATGAAATAAAAGTACGTGGGGGCGGGGGGGAGGGTCCATTTTATATTCAGAGCGAACTGGTTCGCTCTCCCATGAAGATTTCCACTACCGACTCTCCCGAACCAGGGAGAACTGGTAGCAACCCACCACTGCATACAACCCAGGGGATCTGTGCGTGGCAGATTGCCAATGACGACATCCAGGGCAGTGGGCGGGGCCTCCTGCCAGTTTTACTACCGGTACTTGCAAACCAGTCCAAACCCACCACTGATACAACCACTGTGACAGGCTCTCCTCATCTCTTCAAACAACCAGAGTTGAATGAATGTTGGGATTTGATGGCAGCCGCCAGTGATTTCTCAAGCTCCAACACTTCAACAACGCATGTCCAGCAATTGCAACTTAGTCCCACAAATATGCAACATTGCTAGATGGGAACCAACAGGTCAGGAAGCATTGAGTGAAAATTATGTGTTATTCAAGGTTCCACAGGTGACCCCATCTCTTACACAGCCAATCCATCTTTCTTGTATTCTGGCTCTAAAAACATTCATGCTCTATTTGCATCTTGGCTGAACAACTTCACAGTGACTGCAGTTAAGAGAAACAAACACTTTCCTGTCATCATGTGATTGTTAGGTTAGCAAATCAATGTATCTTTTGCTGAAAGGAAATGTATAAAATTCTCAATCTTAGAAGCCTCACCCTGGCATACATTCTGCATGAATAGGGTACTTTCCCTACTTTAGAGGTTTATGGCCAGGGAAAATTCTCCATCCATTGCTATAACAGTGTTACGAGGAGTAGCCATACAGAGAGCGTCAAAACAACACCTCGTTCCAGATGTGTTTTAAGTGCACGCTGTGAGGAGAGCAAAATTTATGCTGCCATTATCTCCTTTGAGCTCTGAGCCAAGAGGAAAGCATAATAAAGCATCTATGTGGATAAGCTTATAGTCTTAACCCACCCATTTTATCTGATTGCCTGACAAATGCCAACATTAAAATGGGCAACAGTTATTTTGACTTTTGCCTAATGAAGAATCTCAGTGACACAAACTTAAGGGGTAGGAAGGGCTGCCAGGTACCTGTGAACGTGCTCAGGTGTATGTGTCCAAATGCATATGGACAGACATCTGTTGAGGGCTGAAATATTTGCTCAGTTCTGTCCTAAAAGGTAATGACATTGTCTCTGCTTCAGCAATCTAGCCTGAACAGAGATAATAGTCAGACCTTGATTTTTATTGCTGTGTATAATATTTCAGTATCTCCAGGAAATGCAATTTTCGTGACAAACCCCTATTCTTCTGGAAAATAACTATTTAAAAATAAATATGCAGAAACTGACAGTTTTTATTTGGAAAATGTCTCATGTATCAAATATTTAGACACATAATTTACAACAAAGCAAAACTTTCAGCCCACTGCTATTTAATTTTTTGTTCATAATTATCCATGCTTTTTAAATGTGGGGTCTTTTAAAAGCTAAAGAGGAAAACAAATATACATAGTGGGTAAATATGTAATCAACTTGCACTAATCAGTTTTAAAATTAAGGTGCTTAGACAATCGCAAAAGGTAAGGTAGTCCATTTTTTCCTTGGCACGATAGCTATAGATTTCCTATATCCTTCTTTTTTATGATAGAGTGTGCTTATGATGTTGAAGCAGTGGTGAAATTAATTTTTTTAATTACCAGTTCTGTGGGTGTGGCTTGAGCATGGTTTGGTGGGCATGGCAGGGGAAGGATACTACAAAATCTCCATTCCCTCCCCACTCCTGGGGAAAGGATATTGCAAAATCTCCATTCCTACCCTACTCTGGGGCCAGCCAGAGGTGGTATTTGCCAGTTCTCTGAACTAGTCAAAATTTCCGCTACTGGTTCTCCAGAACTTGTCAGAACCCACTGAATTTCACCTCTGAGTTGAAGGTACCCACAAATCCAGGACTAAAATACCATAACTATCTTTCAAGCAAGGTTTAGAAAAGTTTTACACCATTACCTTAAAGAGTTATAAGTTTATGACATGGCCATTAGAGTACTTACCAAAGACAAATAAAAAAGTTAGATCATGCCTATAATAGATAACTCTGTACAAATTTCCAGAGGGTAAATAAGTAAAAAATTCTATTGATTTTGGTCTTGAACCTGTCATGTTGAAAGACAAAATGCTTCTTCAGCACCATCTTTATTTCCAATATCTTTCAGCTCTGCTGACCCCAGAAACATTATTTAACAAAAACAACGGTAGTAATGGTAAGTGGCAATAGCTCATATTTTGATGTCCACTGTTCTCAATCTCTGCATTCCTGAAAGTAAACAATACAAATAAGAGGGAGTAATTCTGACAACCTAGGAATAGTGATATTGCTGCCCAGCTGGACACTTGGTTTTCCTCAAAAGAAGAACACGAGGAAGAATCAGGTATGTCAGGGGCACAGGAACCAAGCCCCTATTAGCTATGAAAGGGAGATGCATTTATAATGCTCTGGTACCTGTGACTGATGCTGATGATTCAAACCTGAGATTGTAGCTAAAGTAGGACAATGGCCTCATTTTGACACATCAGAAGAACACCTCCTACATAGAATAGCTGATAAATTAATCTGTGTTAAGAGGCCTGATTAGATGAAATTCCTCTTATTCTGTAGATGAACCTTTCCCATGATCCTGTTGTTACAAAGGAAGAAGTGATGAATTTATTGTTCAATCAGGGTTCCTTGGGAAGGCATATTTGGTCCATAAGTATTTTTCTGATCCAGACAACAATGTTGGGGCCCAAAACCCTGGAGACTGTGCATTCTAGGTTTCTCTTAGCCATGAAAGCCACCTTGATGACTTTGGGCCAATCCCTCTCTATCTCAGCCCAACCCACCTCATTGGGTTTTGGTTGTAGGGAAAAATAGGAGGCAGGAGTATTAAGTATGTTTGCTGTCTTGAGTAGATGCAAAATAAGGTGGGAAATAATAATAACATCAAAAGGTAGATACAATTGCCTATCCCGGGTCCTTGGGAAGGATTGGAAAAATGGATAAATGGATAAAAATATCAAATTAACAACTGGCTGATTGTGTGACCAATAATAATAATTATAATAATTGTCCTTGTCAAACAAAGCAACAATCAACCTCCCCAAAGAGATTGGGTTTTACTTTCTACTGATCATAACACTGAGAGTAAGTATTCAGAAGAAGGCAAAGAGAAGAAAAGAAGAATAAGACAAGAATAGAAACATAAACCCCGAAGAACTCTTTCTAACCATCCTCCAATTCAGTATGTGCTAAAACTCAAAAAATGTAGTCAAGAAAACTATCCTGAATCCAATAAGTAATTAACTAGGCTGACCATATTGCTTTAATCTTGAATTATCTGAGTCTGACTGTTTCCAGACAATCTCATTGTTGTATATTCCTTATTTTTCCCCGTTCCTCCAATCACCACCTGTTTATATCGGTAGATTTGGCTTCGTTGATTTTAAAATATATTTTCTCATTAAAACCTTTTCTGTATTATGTAACTACTGCTTATGTTTTAGGACAGGCATAAGCTTTGTCAAGTTCTGTATTTCTGGTTTTTGAGTAGGCAGTTTCAACACGTTTCTTTTTTTGTTTTCCTAGTCATAAGTTAAAAGAAATTCTAAGTAGAATAAAGAGTCTCTTACTAGGTACAGTAGAAAATTCAACTGATTCTTATTACAGTGGTACCTTGATACTTGGCTTCTTCAAAACTCGATGAATATGATACTCGATACATTTTGACATGAAAATATCTCAATACTCAGTCTTTGTTTAGTATTCAGCATGCTGCTATAGGAAGAGGGGGATGGCTGTGGAAATGGATAGGAAGTCAGCCATGCTAGGAAGGTTGTTGCAAAAGGAAGGGGACAATCACAGAGGGCAAACAGAAAGTTGGCCATGCAGGGAAGGTTGTTGACATAGGAAAAGGGGCAGACAGAAAGTTCTTCCCAGCCAAAACAAAGGGTTACATAGAAAGTCCTGTAGTTTGTTTGGAATTCATCTTTTTTAATACCATCATACCTTCCAGAACCAATTAACACTGAGTATCAAAGTACCACTGTACTTTATATGAGAAACAAACAATGGATAAGAGAGTCAGGGGTTTCCATAGTAAAGGAGTGAACACCTAATGGGCAAAGCTTCTGATGAGAACTGAAACCTTAGAATTTAGAGCCTAGCTAAATGAAAACTATAGAGCTTTTATTTGTATCTGAGTGGGGAATAAAGAACATTGAAAATTTAAAATTATTCTGAAGTCTGATGCTGTGTTGAGATAATTTTGGTTGTGGCATATTGGTTAAAATATGCCATAATTGACCAACAGTGGCTTTACTGTTAAACGGGATATTGTATGGGGTACAAGGATGACCAAGGATAGTAACTTAGTTTGCATTTTCTGAATCTCAGTAAAAAAAAAAAAGGTTTTGATTAATTAAAGCTATGATGGGCGGTGGAAGCCAATATTTGTGATGACTATGACAGGAGGAAAATTGTGACTTGTAATATAATAGGTGGCAAAAAGTATGGATTAATAAATGAAATTAATGAAAGAAAAATAGATATGCTCTATGACAAAAAAGGGAAGTGTCGAGCACAGCCTCTGCTCGACAACAGAGCAACATTGACCACCCACGCTACAAGCAAATGGTGCCACCCGAAGACGGAGGGGGGGTGACTAACTGCGGGCGATGGGGTGCACGGGTGCTGGTGGAGGAGTTGGAGTCCATATAGGCTGCGTGTGTCACCGGTGGTGGACGGTATGTTGGGGCGCGTGGGTGGTGAGGCAACAGCGGCCGGGATGGATGACAGCAGCACGAAGCGACCGGGCATGCGTTTTGAACTAATTACTGAGGCGGGGCGCTCCAGGGTGGGTGTTTTAACCTCATTACTGAGGCGGGGCGCTCCCGGGCAGGCGTTTTAAACTCATTACTGAGGCGGGGCGCGCCCATGATCAGGACTCCTATAAAGCGCGCCTCACAGCCATGCCTGACAGCCGCGTCTTTGTGTTGTTAACGCATGCCGGCTTCTCACGGAAAGAGCTGTAGCACGAATAAAAGTCATGTTAGTTACCTGCTTACCTGCGTGAAGGCGTGAGTTTGTAGCACAGCGCACCGGAGAGCTGAGAGGAAGACGCGGCTCCACCCCCTCCTTTTCAGGAACAAGGGGAGACAGACGCGGTATGGCAGAGGGCGGAGCTGAGGAGGGGTCACTTGCCGAGACTCTGGTGACAGATGTGGAGGCGGAGAACATCATGCCCGATCTACCTGCACCAGCCGAGCAACCCGCAGTACGCCCAAAACACCGGGAGTCACGGGAGACTACTGATGGCCAGGAAATAAAGGGCTCAGATCACAACACCTGGAGCGGAGCTGGGCACTGGTGGCATAGCCCCGCCCTTACAGGCTCACGAACACATACCCCGCCCCCTGCCGGATCCCAGTTTCAGGGTTGGCGGGAAAGGCAATGGATTGAAGATGAAGAGGGCGAATGGAGTTATTCTACCATGCCGGGAGCAACGACCATGGATCTTTTGCGGGATCGATTTGGTGAGGCCAGCTTTAGGGATGCTCCCTCTTGGCAACCATGGGCACGGTGGAGCAGGGGGGTTCCCGGCAGGGGCCCCCAGTTGGGGGGGCCAGTTCAGAAACCCAGTTCCGCTTGGCAAGCCCCAAGTTCAGAGGGGACAGGCGAGCGATTAGGGACAGGGAGGAGGAGCTGGAGCATGGTAGTATGGGCCCTGGGCCAGAAGAGGAGAGGTCTCGGATGACTGGGGGAGGCACCATGGGGCCAGAGAGGAGAGAACAAAGGGGAGACCCCCAAGGGGAGCATCAACCAACCCAGAGTGGCTCCAATCACCGGACTTCAGGTCCCCAGCCGGGGAACGTGCCACCGATGTGGGGGCCCAACCCTTGGAGTCCCCAGTTTCCCTGGAGTCCACCACTGGTTCAGGCGTCATTTGATGGAGCCGCGGAGAAAGTAGCCCTATTCTTGAGCCAGGTCATCAGCCACATGGATATGTACGGCCGCTGGTATCCTTCGCAATGGTCTCGCGTGGTCGCAGTAACAGCAGTGTTAACGGGCGAGGCAGCAGACTGGGTGGCGGATCTGCATAGTGAACACGCTCGTGAGCTGATTGACCTAGGCTTGTTCTTGGAGGCATTACGTGTCAGGTTTGAGGACGAGACCCGAATGCAGGTCATAGAGGGGGACCTGCTAACTCTTAAACAAAGAGGTAGGCTGGTCAAGGACTATGTTAAAGAGTTTCGTGCCTTGGCCGGGAAATTGCGGTCATGGCCTGAACGGCTTCTTATCCATCAGTTTCAGACCGGGTTGGACAGGGAGATCAGACAGGCCTGTGTATACCATGGGTTGGGACCCTGCCTCTCAGACTGGTACAAGGCAGCGGTCGATCTTGATATCGGCCTACGGGAGTTCAGAGTCCAGGGCCCGCAAGGGCAGAGCCAACAAAAACGGGGGATCTCATGCCCGTTTACGGCCGGAAAACCAACCGGGGCAGTACGGCCAGTTCCTGAGCTGGAGGTCGGGGGTCTGGGCCCCAGCAGACAGCCTTTCCGGTGTTTCTGCTGCAACCAGGAGGGACACAGGGCCCTTGATTGCTGCCAGCACGCATGTCTACCCCAAAACCCGCTGGGTCAACCCCAGGCACAGTCATGAAAGAGCGGTCCCTGAGGCCAGTGGAACGGACCAGAGTGGCTGCCCAAACTCCACTGGGAGAGACGACCCCCTGTCCTATGGTTCCCAGACCTTCAGGACCAGTTCGCTTCTCCGACACTATCGAGAACAGTGACCATGATGACGACGTGCAAGACCCCATGGTAAGTGCTCCTTTACGTCCCTTCTTGGTCCCCATCCAGTTAACACACCCCCTTACTGGGCGTAAAAGCGATCAGGAGATGCTTATAGATTCCAGGTGTATGAGATGCCTTATCCGCCGCTCCATAGCAGAAGAACTAGGGCTCCGTCTTATCACATTATGACAGCCCATAAAGTTGGAACAAGTAGATGGTTCAGTGTTGGGGGGTACCCCAACCGCCCAGATCACCGAACCGGTGTTACTGAAAATAGGCGCTCACCAGGAGAGGATATGGTTCGTGGTCATAACCCGAATGATCGAACCAGTGATCTTAGGCCTAGCATGGCTGGACAAATGGAAACCGATTATATGGTGGCAAGGGGACTGTCGGAAAGTACGGTTACCGGTTGGTCCAGAACCATGCGGGGCACTCCAATCAGAACACGAGAAACCCCAATGGTCCCTGCTGTTTATAACGATCTTGCTCAGGTATTTAGTGAGGACAAGTGTGACATACTACCACCCCACCGGGATACCGATTGTGGCATTGAATTGCTCCCAGGGGCCAAGTTACCAAAACCCCGCATGTATGCCATGACCCAGCCAGAGTTACAGGAGTTACGGGCCTATATCAATAAGAACCTAGCCCGGGGTTTTATACGGCCCAGCCGCTCGCATTTAGCAGCACCTGTCCTGTTCCGTGAGAAAAAGGATGGTGGGTTACACCTCTGCGTTGACTACCGAGGCCTGAACGCCGTGTGCGTTGAGCCTTTGTATCCCCTACCATATAAGATTTATACTATAATAAATCTGAATGAAGATGGTCAGAAAATTCAGAATTAGAGGATACACACAGAGAAGTGAAGATATATGTTTAATAATGAATGAAAGAGGTAAAGTATATTTTAGAAAATATGGTATCATCTTGTTGCTGACACATATAAATGTAAAAATCCATAGGTTGGTCATATCTGTATCTATCCCACACTAGTAAAAGAAGAACCAAAATTAACTCAGGGGAAAAATTAGGCATTATTTGGTATGAATGTCCTTTGAGGTAGATATAGAAATCAATTAGGTGACAGAGTAGGGTAGATTGGAACAAAATAAAAGAGGTGTCAGACCTGGAAGCCATCTTTTACGTTTGGGCCTTCAGGCCTGCCACATCTTCTTCTGTGGGAAAATGGGAGGGGGGATTGCATAGAGTGTAGATGATATGTAGTCAAAATAACATTCCTTTCTCAGAGAGTCAAGGATGCATTGCCTTGGCACCTGGTGTCGGATGACTGGGAAGTGTCTTCAGTTTGGACAGTGGATGATTGGACCATGTGACGGACATGAGTGTGATGGGCAGGGACTTGAACTTTCACTTGGGTGGGGAAAACCTGGAAACTTTCAGATCCAGGTTTTCCCAGATGTGCCAATATGACATCTCTAATAAAAAATAACTTTGAGGAAATCCAAGCCTTGGAGTTTTCTTTCGTTGGGGGTTTTACTTGGAACTCTGACAAGAAGTGATAGCAGGACTCAAGAATGAACAAGAATGATGACCGTTTCATGAATACATATCTTACAAAAGGGCTACTTTTTTAAACACATAAGAATGAAGATAAACCTAAGTGTGGGATTGTGTGTTATGAAAGATTGTGAGAATTAATGAAGCATAGGAGATGAGGGATTCTGTTGGTGAGATGAGCCATTTTTGGTACTGTCAGAAGTGGAACTTTGGAAGAAAGGAACATAAAAGAAAAGGAAGAAGTCAACAAATACGGAGTGGAATTAAATTATTTATTTATCGTATAGCGCAGCATACATGAATTAGGAATATAAATTAATATTTAAACTAGATTAGTAGATCCCAATGAAATATAAATGTCAAAAAGATCTATATTCAAATACCAATGTCTAGGCCATCTAACCACTGAAGCTCAGCATTGTTTATATTTTAAAAAATCAGATACTGGACCAGAATGTGCCCTCAGTTTATAGCAGGTCACAATGTGACCTACAGTTTGACATGGGACTCCACAGTCACACTGAGCAGATGATACTATGTCCCATTTATACTGAGAGTTCTGGCAGATGCCATGTGAGATGACAATCCTATTCAGGATTGTCCATTGCTGATGTGGTCATTCAAAGCCTGGCACCATTTTTGTGAGGTCCTTTATACGTTGAATTAGAATGACTGCAGGAAGAGAAAGTATGAGTTCTGAATGAAAAAAAAGTTCAGTGTAAGAAACTTAATCTCCCAATAGAATGAATGGAAAATGGACCTAAGGAAATAAGATATGGAAGCTACTTGGAGCTGTGTGAAAAAATGTTACGTGGTGTCACAGAATTGTGTGGAGTTAACACTAATGAGAAATGTGAAAAAGGCTGTTTGATGGAATAATGAAGCGGCTGGGATGAGGGAAAATCTATATAAGAGAATGATTGCTGCAAAAAAAAAATGAGACGAAAAAGATATTTTATAGCGGCCTCAAAGAATATAGTAAAAAAAAAGAAGAAGCAAATAATGGTTAGGATTGATAGAGGCAGAAAAAAAAAATGAAGGATGATTCTGATGTACATATAAAATTACTTTGGAAATAGTGAAAGAAGCCCCTAGCAGTGAATTTGAGAATAAAAATGATCAAATAATTAGAGTGAAACTGAAATGGGATCTACTGAAAGGAATATTCTAGAAATTGATGAGGGATATATAGTGATATATAAGGGATATATAGATACGTATATATAGAATGTCAAAGAATGGAATCAAAATAAATGTTTTAAATATTAGTATACATTAAAAAAATAAATTTGAAAAGGAAATAAAAACTCACATCTTAACATTTCTTAGTCCTTTTTCCCATCTTTAGCAAATAACCACTTGAATGTTAATCTATGAAATATAATCTTCATTTGTTAACTCTATTTTCCCTAGAAAGCATAGAATCAAATATAGAATAGTAGAATGTTATATTTGCATAATAAACTAAGAAGAGAAATATAAAATATAAAAGTCATTTATTATTTAAAATATAAAAGTCATTTGCTTACGGAGAGGCTGCACAACTTGCTTGGTGTATATGTAAAGAGCACAATTGGAGGAATGTGATTATTAGACCCCTATACAAAGGGAATAGTAGTAAGAATAACTGCAAAAAACCACATTTAATTTTTTCAGTCTGTCTGGGAAATCTGGCAAGAAGGGTGCTGGAACGAAATTTGAGACATATAGTGAACTTTAATGCTACTACAATATTGCTGTCCCGCAAGTGTTTGGAAAAGGTTTCAATGTGAGAAAAAGGTGTACTATACATTTATTAACTAATATAAACCAAATAGCTTTGAATTATAATGTTTTACAGGTAGTCCTCGACTTATAATCACAATTGAGTCCAAAGTTTCTATTGCTAAGCAAGACAGTTGTTAAGTGCCTTTTGCTCCATTTTATGACATTTCTGACCAGAATTGTTAAGTGAATCACCACAGTTATTAAGTTAGTAACATGGTTGTTAAGTCAATCTGACTTCCCCATTGATTTTGTTGGTCAGAAGCAGGGGTGAAATGCTCCCGGTTTGGACTGGATCGCCCGATCCGGTAGCGATGGCGGCATGTGGTTCGGAGAACCAGTAGCAAAAATCCCTGCAACCCCCCCCCCCCACATCCCCAGCTGAGCTCCGCAATCAAGAAAGGCTTTTTTAATTTTTTTCTTTATTTTTAAAAGCATTTTTTCTACAACCTCTTTGGCCGAAAAAATGCTTTTAAAAGTAAAAAGAAAAAAGCCTCTGATGATTGCGCGACTCAGCTGGGATCATCAGAGGCTTTTAAAAGCATTTTTTCTACAACCTCTTCAGTTGAAGAGGTTATAGAAAAAATGTTTTTAAAAGGAAAAAAAAAGCCTCTGCTGATCAGGCAAGTCAGCTGGGAACGTCAGAGGCTTTAAAACCATTTTTTTTTACAACCTCTTCAGCCAAAGAGGTTGTAGAAAAAATGGTTTTAAAAGTAGGGAAAAAAAAGTTGGCCATGCCTACTCAATCATATTACACCCCCCCAAGTCACATCCACAGAACCAGTAGTAACAAATTTTACATTTCACCACTGGTCAGAAGATCACAAAGTCTGATGATATGACCCTGGGACACTGCAACTGTCATAACATGTTCCAGTTGCCAAGTGTAAGATGAGGACAACCTGTACACAAATGTGCAGTTGTAGATTGGTTGCTGAAAGCAGTAAGAATGGAAAAATGTTGTCCACATCTTACAATCAATCTTGTTTCCATGTTTTTCCATATGTTAGAATGAATACAATGTTTGGTGAGCTGTGTAGTCAGCAAGACAAGGATATTTTCTTGGTTGCTTAATGTGTACAGGTAGTCCTTGACTTACAACAGTTTGATTAGTTCAAACTTTGACTGTTCAAAGCTACAACGGCACTGGAAAAAGTAAATTGTGACCATTTTTCACAGTTATGACCATTGCAGCATCCCCATGATCATATGGTCAAAATTCAGATGCTTGGCAACTGGTTCATATTTATGACCATTGCTGTGTCCTAAGATTCTATTTTGTGACCTTCTGGCAAGCAGATTCACTTAACAACTAATTAGCAGATTACTAATTTTTCAACTGAGGCAAAAAAAAGTTTGCAAAATGGGGCAAAACTCACTTTAAAAAATGTCTCGCTTAACAACAGAAAGTTTGGACTCAGTTGTGGTCATAAGTCTAGGACTACCTGTATATGGAAAGCTTGTGATGGCAGAAGTGTTTTAATTAGGGAACTCAGTGAATGTTATTTTTGTATTCAGATGATACTATGTTGTTAGCTGAGCATTTGAATTATTTGTAGAAATAATAGAAGACATGATGAAAGGAAGAATAATATATCAGAGATGATCAAGGCAAATGGTACCCTGATAGAGAAATTGGACTGGACATTCGAAGATTCTATATCAGAACTGAATATTCAGGTGGATGTTTGCTAAAGAAGATGGAGAAATGTTAAAATGGGTAATGGGTAATGAGTAAAATATTTGTCAAAAGAAGTGAAAATGGTTGTGTAAAAGAGTGTACTTTTGTCCGCTTCGTTACATGGAAGGGTTTGTCAGGATAAATAGAAAAGTGAGTTCAACATAGTGAGTACGGATTATGACGTGTGTAAAACAAGACATGAGTTTATGAATAAGTAGATGCTGAATAGATATTAATGTAATTGACTACAACAGTGAATGATCAAAACTAAAGAAGTATATTGAAATGGATTATTCATATAGGATGAACAAATGAGGATCAAACTGCAAAACAAATTTGTGAAGAAAAAGTGAATGGGTCTTGAAGACCAGAAAAGTCATAGCTGGATAGCATAGATAAGACCCTCAAATAGAAAAAGGTAAGAATTTTAAAGTACAAAGAATAGACTAGACTGGACTGGACTGGACTGGACTGGACTGGACTAGACTAGACTAACTAGACTAGACTAGACTAGACTAGACTAGACTAGACTAGACTAGACTAGAATTCTTTATTGGCCAAGTGTGACTGGACACACAAGGAATTTGTCTTTGGTGTAAGGAGAATAAAATACATTCATCAAGAATAAAAAGATACAACAGTGATAGTAAGGTTACTAATAAGCTATCAAATCATACTAGGAAACAAATAAAAACAATATAATTGAAAGATACAAGCAACATGGTTATAGTAATAAATGGGAAGAGATAGATATAAGTAAGGAAGAGAAGAATAATAGTAATACAGTCTTAGTAAATTATTTGACAGTGTTGTGGGAATTAGTTGTTAAGCAGAGTGATGGCATTCGGGGAAAAACTGTCCTTGTGCCTAGTTGTTTTGGTGTGCAGTGCTCTATACCGTCTTTTTGAGGGTAGAAGTTGAAACAATTTATGTCCAGGATGTGAGGGGTTTATAGATATTTTCACAGCCCTCTTTTTGACTCGTGCAATATACAGATTCTCAGTGGAAGGCAGGTTGGTAGCAATTGTTTTTTCTGCAGTTATAATTATCCTTTGAAGTCTGCGTTTGTCTTGTTTGGTTGAAGAGCCCCCCCCCAAAAAAAGTATAGAAATTGATATTTACATGTCATAAAGGAAAATTGCAAGGTTGATAGTTACAGTGAATGCATGCTTCCACATCCCCACAATTTAATCCAAGAAACAATTTTAAGTAGAACTATCAGTGTTGTCACCATCATGACCCCAGTGCTTGCTATGACCAGGGATGTAATAAAACAGCAACATTCTCTTTCCCATGGTCCATTAAAACCAGAATTGCTAGAGAGGCACTTGCTCACTGAAATGGGAATGAGCACCACACCATGCTGGCGAGATGGCTGCTAGCAGTTTGGCAGTTTGGGTCTCACCGACTCAAAGTTGACTCAACCTTCCATCCTTCCAAAGTGAGTAAAATGAGGACCCAGTTTGTTGGGGGCAGTATGCTGACACTGTAAACTGCTTAGAGAGGGCTGTAAAGTACTGTGAAGCAGTATATAAGTCTAAATGCTATTGCTATTGCTACAACTAGTGGAGTAAAATCACAGGGACATCTCTACCTTTACTTTCTCACTGAAAAGGAGGCAATGAACCAGAACAGGCATGAAAATAGTTCCCTTCCATGGGAGCTAGAAGCAAATCGACAGAATGATTGTACACATAGAGAACAATCCCTGCTGGAGACAGGGAAGATCCATTACCAAGGCAATGAGGAGTTAAACATTGCAGAAACCCAGGGTAGGTATGAGTGACCTTTAAACATCTCAAGCAGAAACCCCCTTGAATTCACACACAGAAAGATAAAACAGAAAGGAGGAGAAGCACATCCTGATTTGCAAGGTTCTGTTACAACAGCCAATCTTAGTAAAAGTAGTTTTGGACACAACTGCCCAAGGCAGCTGATCATATCAAGGTACTGGGCTGCTCACCGATTTAGCTGTGGTGCTAAAGCCCCACAGTGGTGCCAAAGTGCCAAAGTGAAAGTGGTGCCAAAGTGAAAGTGCTTTCAGTGTAATTGAATTAAAGATTTAAGACAAAAATGCTCCTCTTTTTCATGTGTCATGAGAAGTGGTATCATTACCTATCACATCAATCAGCAACTGTTTTTATTGGATGACAAATATATTGTGTGCTCATGAGATAAAATGTTCTCATTTATCATCATACCTCTTTCGATTCTTCACATGATAGTGGGTGACTTAATTTTCATTAAAGAATTGGGGAGGGTTTTTTTCCCCCTAGGGTCACAATATTACCAAACTCTAGGTGTAGAGGCTCAAAAGGTCTAGACCAGGGATCTTCAACCTTGGCAACTTTAAGACTTGTGGACTTCAACTCCAAGAATTCTTCAGCCAGTTTTCTGGGAATTGAAGTCCACAAGTCTTAAAATTGCCAAGGTTGGAGACCCCTGGTCTAGACTACTCTTTGCCTTATTTCTCATTTTATGCTTCTACTTAAATGTCTGACTTAACTACCCTCTTCGCTGTTGTTTTTAAGTGTATAAAAATAACATAAAAGGTAGGATTTTCTGTAAAGTGAATTTTGCCACCTGCTGTTAATTACTTGCAATCAATGAATCCTTTTCCCTCCTCCTTGTGAAATTATTAGCGTTATTTAAGATGGTAAATTTACTACAATATTTTTTCCTAACATTCTCTTCTATTGAATGAAACACATGCTTCTGAGACTCTATGTGAGCATACTTAATTATACTGCTGGTGAATAATCATATATAGTAGAACCTCTGGTCACGACCATAATTCATTCCATAACTTTGGTCGCAAACCGATTTGGTCATGACCTGAACCTGATTTTGGAAATTTGGCGCTTACAAAAAAAAATGGAACAGAAGGGGAAATCAACCATGAAAAAAAGAAGTGAATTTGTTGGTTGGAACGTGATTTGGTCGTGGTCAGAAGCATTCGTGATCAGGGGTTCTACTACACTAATAATCAATACCCTCATACATGACATTGGTAGACCTAAGAACTGCAAGTTATGTATTAATACAAGGGGGAAAAAAGAGCAGTTTGAATGCCCAGGAGGATTTTCATTAGTTTCTTCAGATAATACCCTTTCTTAGTGTGGCATCATTTGTATCTGTTACTACTGAAGCAATAATGGTGACTTTCAGTATGTTCCATTAGCTGCTACCTGAAAGAGAAATTACTCCTGTCTTCATCCAGGGTTACATCTAGTTCTCTTGTCTTTATGTAAACATCCCTTGACTGTCTGTGTTAACCTGTTTTAATGTCCCTGTTAGAATAGCAGTAAAGGAAGCAAGAAAAATTGTTGGCCTGGCCCTCTTGCAGACAAGAGAAAAAATATGACCAGGTTGTTCAGGAACCAGTACCTTATTCTGTCTCTATATGTAAGGCTATATAAGCATGAGGAAGATTTCTTATGAGTAGCATTCAGATTAGCAGATTAGCAGAGTTGGAAGGTACCTTATAGGTCATCCAGTCCAACTCCCCGCCCAAGCAGGAGACCCTACATCATTTCTGACAAATGGCAGACCAGTCTTTTCTTGAAAGCTTCCAGTGATGAAACTCCCACAACTTCTGAAGGCAAGCTGTTTCATTGGCTGATTGTTCTTACTGTCAGAAAATTTCTCCTTATTTCTAGGTTGAATCTCTCCTTGATCAGTTTCCATCCATTATTCCTTGTCTGGCTTTTGGGTGCATTGGAAAATAGCTTGACTCCCTCCTCTCTTTGGCAGCCCCTCAAAAATTGGAACACTGCTATCATGTCTTCCCTGGTCCTTCTCTTCATTAGACTAGCCATGCCAAGCACTTGCAATCATTCATTGTATGTTTTAGCCTCCAGTCCCCTAATCCTCTTGGTTGCTCTTCTCTGCACTTTTTCTAGAGTCTCAACATCTTTTTTATAGTTTGGTGTCCAAAAGTGGATGAAGTACTCTAGGTGTGGTCTTACTAAGCCTTTATAGAGTGGTATTAATACCTGACTTGATCTTGATTGAATCCCTCTGTTAATGCAATTTAGGATGGCATTGGCTTTTTTGGCTGCCACCGTACACTGTTGGCTCATATTTAATTGGTTATCCACTAAGACTTCAAGATCTCTCTCACAGTTACAGCTATTAAGTCTGGTTTTACCCAGTCTATATGCGTACTTTTGGTTTTTCTTACCTAAGTGTAAGACTTTACTTTTCTCTACACTGAATTTCATTTTCTTAGATAGGGCCCAGTGCTCAAGTCTGTACTTGAACATTCAATACTGCTTCAAGATTTCTTTTAAACATTCTGCTGAATAATCTCATTTTCCCAGGTACCTTCTCTCTAACAGGGTTCCCATCATCAGGTAATCCATTGTCCATGTGGGAAATTATAAGCAAGCTGTAGGTAGGAATTATATAAATACAAAATATATCCAAATAATTAGCTTCACCCTGCCACTTAATATGTTTTCATTGCACTACACTAGAATATCTTCTGCAGCAAAGACATATCACTTTTTCCCACTGCTGATTGGTTTCCATTGACCCATTTAAGAGTGAAAGCCTAAGTGACTCAGTTGCTTTTTCAAGTCCACAGTGCTGAGAAAACAAGCCAAATCCTTCAGGTTTTGTGCATATTTAATAAACTATGATATTTTCCAAGGTTTTAGTAATCTGTATTTTATAAATTAAAAATATTCTTAGGGGACATTCGTAAGTGCGGAGAAAAACATTATGGAACACAGCCTGTTTTTGATTTGTACAAGTTGTGTTGTATTAACAGAAGACCAATGCTTTGTGCAGACACGAAGAATTAATGAAAACACATTTCTTATCTCACAGCAAAGGAAGCACCAGTATGAGAATATTTGCAAATTGTGACTATTGTCACTCTGCAATGATAAAATATGAATCATTGCCTCAAAACAGGCCTAGTCAATTAACTGGAAATATAAATAAGTAAATAAATCAATTAAGCAAATAACAAAAGAGAACATTTTATTTTACACAGATGCAACAAACTATAATTATTATTTATCCTCCTGTGTTTTCTCTTACAATGAAATGGACTGAGAGCGACAAAGCCCGTCCCTTAAGAAATGTGCCATTTAAGGAAGGAAGATGTAGAAGTAAAGAAATTTATTTACATATATTTATTTTACAATATCTTTAAACTGCTCCAATCAAAAAGACGCTGAGGATAGATTTTGTTGTGGTCTGCCAGCAGCCTGCAGAACTGGCAGCAGAGTCGGACAGTGAGGAGGCTGGGGAGGAACATGGGCCAGTCCTGGAGTCTGGGGACAAAGGCTCTGCCTTGGAGGCAGAGATGGGGCCAGGGCCATCTGGGAGTTACGTGCGGACTCTGGAGCCTCCAGAGTCGGGCATCAGAGAGGCAGAGGAACAGGGGGAGCCTGTCCCTAGTGTATGTATGTGCAGAGCTGCCAGAAGGCAAGGACAGTTAAAACAAAAGGGATGACTTGGGAGTAAGGCTTGGAGATGATTGGCCCCTCCCATAAGACATAAAGGAAAAGCTAAGGCATGTGGGCCTTTGCAGGAAGCAACGTTGTGGATGGTGTCAGTTTGTACTTTGAAGCTCCATTTTTGACTCTGTGTTTTCGTGTGGCCTTGCCAAGATAATTGCCAATTAGGTCTTTGGCAGCATGTCAAAGAAGATAAAGGAAGCCTAGGTCAGAACAGATCTATTGTTTCTTGGTCCATTGCTATAAGGCCATTTGCCACTTCCAAAGTGCAAAAAAGGTGACATTGTCCACCTCCCACTCCCAGCCCATGACACACATACCCGTCATCCATGTTTTCCATCCTGCAACTGGAAAAATTCTGCTTTTCCAACCTGAGTATTCTCAAGCCTTCAAAATAGACTCCCCCCCCCCCCCCGTGCTTTGTGGGAAGAAATATCCATCTGGTTCTTCCAAGCCAGGACAATGGCATTCAAGACAAAATGGAGGATGGAGGCTGATTGGATGATAGGTTTAATGATGAAGCAGAACCACTAAACACATGTTTCTGGTGTAGCTGACCACATGGAATTGAGAGCCAAATGGGTGGCTTTTATACTTTCTCTTGGGCTTTGCACTTGAACTTGCTGTTCCTGTGCAAGAGCATTTATTCTATTGGCTGTTGTCAGACTCCCATGGGGCCATGTAGGGGTTATGTTGGGGTCATATGTGTGGCTCTGTAGGTTGTCTGAACTCACAGGTTTGGTTGAACTTTTGGAGGGTGATGCAATGAAGGGATGTAGGACAATTCCTATTGTGGCTGAGGGCTAATCCTACCTTTGTTGGATCTTGGGTCAGGGTATTTGTTTATGAATAGAAGTATCTATCTCTTTATCTCCTAAGTGCTGACATCTGCCAAGGGCTATTAAGAAAGGTGGGGGCTGCTTTCTGTCTCCAAGATCGTATTTCTCCCTTTAGGGAAATATAATATTCTGCCTTTTTAATATTTCCTAAAATGTTTCATTCTTCTAGGAGAGGGGTGGGTGGTAACTTTCTACAGCTTCATTCCATTCCTTGTAGCACCCCAGCTCTGATTAGTTGAAGATGTCTACCATAACCATCACTTCCAGCAGCTGCTCACTGCTCTGGACCTTTTTTTTATCCTATCCCTTGAAATTCATGCTCCATCCAATGCTTCCATTTCCCAGTGGACACACTTTTGGGTTTTGTCACGTGTGGGGAA
This sequence comes from Masticophis lateralis, assembly GCA_030761175.1. Taxonomy (NCBI): domain Eukaryota; kingdom Metazoa; phylum Chordata; class Lepidosauria; order Squamata; family Colubridae; genus Masticophis; species Masticophis lateralis. Next base: position 121,399,043 of record JAUDYJ010000001.1, read on the forward strand.
GGCATGTTCCCTTGCTTTCCTGGTCAACTGTATTGCAAAGTTTCCTTCCTCTTCCTTTCCTTTTTGTAAATCTTTAAGTTGCATGCTAACATACTGCTGCTTTGTTTCTATGAAGCTGAACTGTCAAATTCCCCTGGACCTATGGAAGGGAAGATTGTACAAGTGAAATAACAACCTGTAGTCTGTTGCTTTGTTTGCTTCAGGATTGTATAATGCTGATAGTATTAGAGAAATGATGGTGCCATAACGAAGAGAAAAAAGCAAAACTGTCTACATTTAGTGTCAAAGGGGATAATGTGGGAAGGGTGTGTGAATGCATTGATGCATGCAGAAACCTGGGAGATAAGGGGAAAGGGAAGGGAAGGGAAGGGAAGGAGAAAGGAAAGGAAAGGAAAGGAAAGGAAAGGAAAGGAAAGGAAAGGAAAGGAAAGGAAAGGAAAATCACTTGGTTGGTGAGAAGGGAACAATTCTCAAAAGGAAAAGGCAGGAATGATTCTTAGCAGAACCACCTAGTACAGTTTTATCTCTGCATGGATAAGAAGGGTAGACAGCCAGAGGAGTGTTACCAGATTTTGCAGGGACCCTGGTCTGTACCGAGAACCAGAATTTTTTCCTTGCCCCAGGAAAAAATTCCTGGAAGGCTTTTCATGTGATACAAAATTATGAAACTAGAGCTAGTCACCCTCTGAAGTCTAGTATGGGTTGACATCTTTTGGATCTTGTTTGTGGACACTGAATTCTCTTTTGATTGCATGACCCTTAATTTCACCTTAAGTCGCAAATGCACTAGCTTGTCTCTTCAAGGAAGAGCGCAAGGCTCTGCTTGCAATTGGGGAACACTATTTGCTATCAAGAGATTCTTCAGCTGCAATGATCATAATGGTGATGGTCATGTACAGGTTTTAGTCTTGCTTTTCAGAGCCCAATCCTTTCATTTCAGGGCTGTTTCTCCTTCCTAGTTGAAATGGATGGAAAGCAGAGCAAACCTGAACAGTTAGCAAGAATATGGTTGGGTCAATTGAAACATCCGTAACCCTTTTTTTTAAAGTGGCAGTTTTATCAAGCCTTAGAAGACAACTTGGAGAGGGAGAGAGAGGCTCCTGCATTCACAATTTAGGGTGAATTAAGAGTCATGTAATCAAGAAAAAGAATTCTGCAGTACACACACACACACACACACACACACACACAGAGAGAGAGAGAGAGAGAGAGAGAGAGAGAGAGAAAAGCAGACAGACAGACCAGAAGCCATCAAATACGTTCTTAGATTATTGCATGCTTCATCCTAAAATAGAAAAGATACAGATTACTATGGTAGTAGGAATCTGTGAACTAGCACCCATACATGGGAACATGATTCATTGCTGGCTTGTTTTGTCTCCTCCAACCTGTGGAAGAAACTCACCCAGGCCTGTGATTGTGATACGTGTTGCTGTTATCACCCTACAAAATAAACAATTGTTTAAGGAAATGGGTGATGATAGCTGTACTCTGTGCTCTCTCTGACTCAGCCATGCAGGACTAATTTCCTGGCTGTGTCTGAATGCTTATAAAGCTGCTCTCTAACTACTGCTGACAATGAACTAGTGACTGGAAATAGGAATCTTAAACACAGTCACATCTCCTGACTGTTGAATCTTTTTCAGAAAGCGTGTTGATCTAATGGGCTGTAGTATGGTCTTTTATCTCTCTCTTTCTGCTTTTGCACACACATTGAGTGTGAGAGAGAGACACACACAGAGAGAGAGACAGAGACACACAGAGAGAGACACGATATAGTAGTAGAAAAAACAAAGTTTTAATACTTGTTCTTCATACAGCAGTTACTAGGAAACCAAAGGCTCTTTAAATAGATCTTCATTACCAGCCTTGCATTATTGATTCTCCCCCCCCTGTTTTTCCAACACCTACCTCCTCCCCCCCACTAAACCAGAATGGCTGTACATTCTAGATATTAAAAGTATATAATTTTGCAAGCTATCACAGATGGAACAATTTTCTCCATAAAAGGGATATCTCAGCATACCACTGTCCTCTCTGACCATTTTTGCATCGGTGTCTCCGTGAACGTTGAAGCAGGAGATGCAAACGATCTGTTTGGCTCAAGCAAGAAACAAGCCTTCCTCACTTGCCTCTTTAATTAGCAGCCTGCTGAGATAAGAACCTTGTGAAGTGTGGAAAACTTTAAGCAAGCCCATTCGCACCCCCCACTTTTCGCTCTCTTGCCCCTGAACGAGTGAAATCGGTTCTCTTCATCCGTAAAATACAGAAAGGAAGGAAGCGTGGGAAGAGCAAGCAAATATATGTACACAGTCCTGACTGCCTTTAATACTATTCATAGATTAAGTGCAACGTTTATAAATGCTGACAAGAAGGAATAGAAGTGAAAGCTCTAAATTCACTGAGATAAAAGTTTATCATTGAGATAAAATGAAATGCTCCAGAGGACTCAGATCAGCTGTATCCACAAACAAGTATGCTATGCTAAGCTTCATACAGAGATGCAAATGAAGACTTGGGCACTGTCCGAGCAGTGAAGCAGATAGTTTTCAGAAAATGGTGATCTTTGGGGAAAAAAAAAAAGGCTGGCAGAAGAATAGACAAGTTAAATCAGCCATATGAAACACAAGAAACCCATACTGATTGTCCTCTGAACAATTCTAAGTAACTATTCAGGAAGTCCATTCCTACCTACATGGGGAAAATAATGGAAATATGGAAAATGTCTTTTCTTTGCTATGGACAAGGCCACACTGGAATAGGCAATATTATCAATCGGTTTTTAATACTGGGCTGTGTGGTTGTGAGTTGTGATAAAGCAAACTTGCAGCCTGTGGGCCAGATGCATCATGCGCTGGCCACGACCAGCCCTGTTTTAGTGACGAGGGAAAAGTTGCGGTACATCACGTGATGACAATGTGACACCGCGAGTTTGACACCCCTGTGATAGAGGAATTTAATCCCTCAGTTTTACTTCTGTCTTTGGCCCCTGGGTTTAAATATTTACCTCAGGAAGGATAATAACAGTAAACAGAAATATCAGCTTCACATTAATGCTATCCACTGTGTTCCAAATTAAATGCACATTTTTGTGCTGTTAAATATTTGTCAGCCCTGGTGGCCATCTTTTTCTTCTGATCTTCAGGGCTGCCATACTTAGTGCTGTGGGAAAGTGTGATAAACCCTAACAATATTATATTTTTAAAAATAGAGACTTTTTTTTGCTTTTAAGCGACAAATAAGCACTATATTGCCTAATGCAACTATAACTTGAGGCACTGAAGAGGATCCATAATTCCTTCTGAATATGCCACAGCACTGAGTATACACTTGGGCAAATGACATTTGAGTAAAAAATATTACAGACCAGGGAGCATTAAAATAGAACATGACATAGATATCACAATATTTGCACATGAATTCCATTTTCCAGACCAAGGAAGAAGAAACCATGTATCTCTTAGATGCTGCTGAATTATAAATTTCCAGTATCTATTACCATTGACCATACTTGTTGGCGTTGTTGAATTTTTTTTTTAGTTGTGATTTCCTCATCCCTGCACATGAGAATCCTGCATGCTGAGGAATTTTTATTTACTTAATAAGTATATAGGATTGCATCCCTGGGCTTTCCCAAAAAGAAAGCTATATCAATAAAGCAATACCAATATTAAATGGACCAGATTATGATCACGGGCAAGGAAATACCTCAACACACCAAGGGATGTCTCAACTTGCTTCAAGGTGCAAAGAAAACAAAGGAGGCTATTATCAAGATACACACTATTTGGCAAATACCAATCATGAGGAACTGAAGTGTGAAAATATTAGTTATGTCAGTAAAAAGTTATATGCTGACGTGTTTGGATTTGCTTGTTAGTGGAAAAGAGCCAATATAGCAAGTCAATTGTGTTTTGAAAATTGGATATGAAAAGAACTTTTTAGTGTTAAAAGTAAATTCCTGATTAAAGTGAAATTTCCATTCTAGGGATGTTGTCAGTCACTACTGAATGACTGAGCATTGCAGAAAACAGATGAACAAATAAAGAAAAAGCAATTCCGTGAAATCTCTTTTGTATTAAATCACTATTCCTGTTTCACAGCATTCCGGATCCTTTTGCATTATTATTGTGTTACTGTTTGTCTTTCGAAATGACAGAAATAATTAAGAAATGTAATGGAGCCATTATATCATATTTTTGCAAATGACATCTTTTAGCTACTGTCTGGCACAAACTGATTGGTCTGGAAGGAGTTCTAGATGCATAATTGGAATAAACCTGTTTCAACTGAAGTATCAAAGTAGTCATATTAAATAATATGATTGCTCTAACTAGTGATTAGTTGAAGTTGAGTTTGGTGGCCACAGATATGAATGATGAGTTGGGAAAGTGGCTTGTGTGTTTCTCGCGTTACCTTTATGAATTTGGGAGCACTTCTCAATACTCTATTGCTGCTGTTCTTGGGAAAGTTTTTTATGAACAGACAATTATTAAATATACAGTGAGTCATTCAAATATATTGGAGTACTTTATGAAAACATTTTTTAAACTAACCATTGAAAAATATCCCAGTTTACATATACAGAATGCTGTCATGACAAATCTCTTTCCTGATGGGAATTCAACTAAAATATTCTAATTTTTTTCTAGAATTCAGATTGTCCATTTTTCTTAGATTTTTCATTTGTTGAATGTGACAGGAGAAAACTAATATTATGTCTTTGTTTCATACCAAATCATTATTTATTATTTAAATGTCAGTAGTACAGATTGTATAAAGTGAATTTCGGTAAGCATGGACAATGCCTTTAATGTAAAACAGGTTTATTTTTGGATGCTTTTTAAAGATACATTGTAGATTAATGTTTATTAATTGGATAAGAGGACTTTTTATCCAGTTTAATAACTACGGCAATTTCATTTACACAAATTGAAGGAGATTTTTGAAAGTAAAAGGTGATCAGTGTCAATTCCTTGGCATTTTCTAAAACGTATTTGCACATACTATATTGGCTGTATTGATATAGTCAGTGAATCAAATGGGGCATTTGAAAGTCAGAGGAAGTGAATATTGTAAAGTATTGTATTTTATCTATGAACACATAGAATCATTTTTGCTTGACTCCTTTTGTCAGCAACAGTAGTTAACAAAACAGAACAGTTTATTTCACCGTTTCTTATGTAATGTATGGTTTGTCCATACATTAGGTCTGTTTTTGACCTAATCTTAAGAATGTTTGCTAGAATCAGAAAAATAACGAAGTTGAATTTTGAGATAAGGAACCCAAGTAGAATGATCTTGCTTATATACAAATCAGCTTCATTTAAAAAACAAACAAACAATGTTTTACTAGAGTGTCCAAATATAATTACGGGCATCTATCTAATAGCATAACCATAGATATGTTTAATCTCTTACAACTGTTTTCTATTTCTATTCTTTGAATACTAGCCTTCTTTAGAATTCATTTCAAATGTTCTCAAAATCTATGGTGCTCTGAACCCCTAAAACGAATTGCCTTGACTTCCCATGAACAAAACTATGTTACTGTCCTTGGATAGGGTTCCCATTGTCAGATAGGTTTCCCACTCTACCAGCAGAAACCGGCAGCTGAGCCACAGAAACCCTGGCAGAGCACAGTGGGACAGTCTTTTTTCCTGGAGAGCTCATGCAAATTCCGTAGAAGTGAAAATATATCTCCTTCTTTATCTCTTTCTGGGGAGGCTTTTTAATGCCTTTCTATGCCTAGTAATCCCTTTGGGCACTCTATACAAGCTGGACAAGTTTCTCCTATGGGATTGCAATTAGTTCCCATGTAGGTTTGTCTGCCAGGCTATCTAAAAGCAGGTTTAGCACCCGACCTTCCATAGGTAGTCTGGTGATCCTTGCATAAGTACATAAATGGCCCTGCTGAGACGATGCAGAGCCCCAATGCAGGACAATTCTGCCCAGGCAGCCCCATCTCTTGACCTTGGCAGAAGGAGATGCAGAGCTGATGGTAGCTGTTGCTAAAAGTATTAGTCGACACTGTCAACCAGCCCAGGCATCAAAGTCCAATTTATCATAGGTTTCACTTGGAACCCTAGTCTGGCCTCACCCACATCATAAAGCTGTTCCCAACTCTCAAAATGACTTTGGCTGAAGCCATATTCTTTTTATTTTGTGTCTTAGTTGCCATACATATGGGGGGTGGAGGGGGAACTGCAGGGTCTGAGATAATTTCCTCCCAGGTGCCAGATATAACAATGATAACACCTGTGGGAATCAAGATCATCTCAACAAGAACTCATAATGGCCGGAGGTAGTAGCTGAGCAGCTTGCCATCTACCTGGTTGGTTAACATGACCAGTGACACTAGGGGTGTGTGTGTGATATCTATTTCTTTTACTATACTGAAAGCGTGGGAAATATTTAGAGTTGGTTTCACATTTGAAAGTGCCAATATGATGTATCCAATAAAATGGGTCTTTGAGAAAAGCCACAGCCTCAGAGTCCTGAATTGATTGGGCCATTACTCGGAACCATGACAGCTGTTGTAAGGGATATATGTCAGATGCAACGAACCAGAAGCAGACCGTGAAATGATTAAAGTTACCAGTTCATTGTTGCACACCTATTTGCAAGAATCTTTGCCAGATTGACTGTCTTCTCTTACGAATTTATTCTCTTAGGAACTTAGGAATTTATTCTCTTAGGAATTTAGGAATATATTCTCTTAGGAACAGTCAGATAGGGTTTCAGGGATTCTGGAGCAGGAAAGGCTTGCACCAGTTTCTGCTGTGAAAGAAAGTGCCCCACTCTTCACACCTCCTCCCACTCTTGCTGGAGATTCCACCACATGAAACCATCTACAGTAGCCTAAGAAGTAAACTGGGATAATTTCCTTTGGGTGTCATGTCATGTGTATGTGTTTCTATGTCTCTCTCTGTGTGTAATGTAACAACAAGAAAGGAGAAGTAACTGCTATGCTGGGCTCTCCACCCAGTTACAGATTCTGGGCAATGGGTGAGGAAGAGTTCTGGAAGGTGTGCTTTCTGGAGGACACCTATTTTTGCTGAGACATGCCCCCATTGTTGCTTCCCTCAGCCTCTGTACCAAAGTGACTATTATTTTGCACTCAGCCACGGAGATTTAGGAGGCCCTGAATTATCCCTCTTTTTAGGTAGGACAAATATAAGAAACCTGGGAGCCTACAGCCAGCAAATGGCAGGCAAACTAAGAGAGACCAGATTAAGCAATGTAGGAGTTCTGCCACATGTGGTTGGCTGGCAGGCCTCAAATAGAAGTCTTCAGAGCTGCGCATAGCAAATCTTGAAAAAAATGAATTCTAACAGGGATCCAGCTTTTGGTTGCATAAACCTGGTTTGTAAACACACAGCTGAACTGCTGCCAGAGCGTTCTCCTGCTCTGCCCATACAAGCTGACAGCCAGTCTTCTCCAGGTAGAGCAAGTATGACCCACCTCAAGTTTGCTCGTGACTGTCTCTCCATATTTTCAAAACTGCAGGCATGATGGCATATTGCAGTGGAATTTGTTTTTAACTCAACGAATACTAACAAATACTAGACAAGCTACCCAGTGCTTTCTGAAATATTGTTGTACATATATGTAATCTCATACAATTTGATGACTATACATCCAATGTCACCCATTATGATTCATATTGCAATTTCCGCCTCCTGCAACATTTCTGCAAAATCCGCAGCAAAAATGAACATGACCAAAGAAGGGGAGTTGTGAATATTTCAAGATGCATAAAGCAACAGCCGTAAGATGAATGAATGCTCAGTGAACATGAGGAAATCTATCACTAAATAGCAATCAGAAGTGACATATTTAAACAGAATTGCAATTCATTTCAAGCATAAACAGTTTTTTTTAAAAAAAGAACTTTATGCAAAATTAAATAGGAGTGCTTAAAAAGGGACGTCTTGATAAAAGCACTAGACAACAGTCTAAAGTCTTCTAAAAATAGGATGACTATTTTCAACAACCTACATGATTTTAGTATTTTTTTTTAATTTGGAAAAAAAAAATAAACCTGACTCTAGATACATTCTTCTATGCTACTATCACACCTCCTTCAAAAATGTGTCTAAAACATCCATCTGTGAGAGTTGAAAGCAGGTTATGCAGTGGCAACGCAGTATTACTAAATATAATGTGCAAATACTTATATCTGGTCAGCAGCTTCAGGTGCTGCAAATGTCAGCAGCAGTGTGTGATACAAGGATGTTAGTTGTGTCATTTCCATGATGAATTCTTCCTAGCATCCTTTGGTCTATGCTCTGCTTCTGTGATTAGCCATCTGCCTGTTATCTAGGCTTCATAGGGAGTTGCTATCTCATCAGGCATGATAATTACAGCTAGCTCCTCCCTCTGATCAATCCATCTCTTGCTAGTAATCTTTTTTTGTGTACTAATTCAAAGATCATTTTTATTACATCAGGCTTTCAACCATAGCTAAGTTTTATTGGAGTCTACCTTGGTGGAGGGTTGCTTTATTGATTTACTCTTGATTTATTGCGGTTATTTTTTTTTTATAATTTTGATTTATTTTATTGTTGCATTAATAATTTCAGCTTTTTGTAACACCCTCTCCCAATCTTTTAAGTTGGACACCATAGAAAGTGGAAGATAAACAAATTACGAACAGAGACCCAAGAAAATCCTGAGAGATATTTTACTTGTGCAGCGCCCGAAGTCTCTCCATGAAAGAGAAGGAGAGTTTCTAAATTTATTATATAAATAAATAATTTGTCAACTCTTGCAAGATTTCATTGACTTAGTGTGAAATGTCATTAGACTTCCTTGAACTCTTATGAAGGATAAAGTTCTTTTAAAAGCTAGGCACAAAAAAAAAGGGTAACACAGAACAAAGAAGCACTGCAAAAATTTTTTAAAAGTAATAATTAACTTGAGTATGTTATCCTACTAGCTATCTGTCAGATATGAACTTGGTCAGAATTTCCAACCTAAAAGAATGGTTGATGGATTTCTGAATATTGATACATTCAAAGATGATAGATAGTTAGATAGATACATAGATACATAGACAGACAGACAGACAGACAGATAGATAGATAGATAGATGGATGGATGGATGGATGGATGGATAGATGGAAAGAAAGATAGAAAGATAGAGACACAGACAGACAGACAATGTATCATCAAGTTGGTGTTGATGCTTAGTGACCACATGGATAGATTTTATCCATGAGAACCTATTCCTAGGCTGATTGTTCAGGTTTTCTCATCAACATATGCAAGTGCAAATAAAAATATTGATCAAACTATACTGATTATCAATATCAAAGGAATCTGGCTACAAACAAGCTCACATTTCATTTCTGACAACTATTGTAAGCATTGCTCTGCCTGATTTGATAATTTGAGGCTTCTTCTTTCAGCTCTCTCCCTCCACCTCTCTCTCTTACACAGTCTAAACATCTCGTATCATTTTCTGCAGCGGTTTTTTTTCCAGAAGTTCTTAATATTATTCCCTAGTTTGAATTTCATATCTGCCAACACTGAAGCACACTCTCAAAATTTGTCAGGAAGACATCAGGGTCATCTCATCCTTGTATACTAGTCGGCAAACTTGTGTGTTTCTATGGAAAATGTTGAGATGGGCAGTAGACTCAAATTTTATGTTTGTATCTTGGCCATCTCAACTTGTGGGCAAACTGTATTCTCTTCTCCAGCTGTGGCCTCTCAGTTTCTCACTCCATCTGACTTCTCATTCTTATTGTTCTATCTTTTGTTCCATTGGGTTTTCTTGTTCTTGTCCTGCTTGGAACATTTCTCTCTTGGATTTCAAAGTACTTAATTCAGCTCGAAGTTCTTTATCGTGTCCCCATCCAGTTACTAACTGGCATCCTGACTGGCTGATTCTATCTGTCCTCTTTCTACCATTCCCATTTAATCTCGCAGTCATTCTCTACATCTTTAGTGCTCATTTTTTACTTCTCTCGGGAACTGTTGTTATACAGGTGGTCCTTGACTTACAACAGTTCACTTAGTGACAGTTTGAAGTTACAAAGGCACTGAAAAAAAAGTGACTTGGGACCATTTTTCACATATATGACCACGGTGGCCTTCCCATGGTCACATGGTTTATATTCAGATGCTTGACAACTGACACACATTTATGGTAGTTGCAATGTCCCAGGGTTATATATTATCTCCTTTTGCAATCTTCTGACAAGCAAAGTCAATGGGGAAACCAGATTCACTTAACAACTGTGTTACGAATTTAACCTTCGGCAATGATTCTTTTCATAAATGTGGCAAGGAAAGTCATAAAATGGAGCAAAACTCACTGAACACATTTCTCACTTAGGAATAGAAATGTTGGGCTCAACTAAGTTGAGGACTACCTGCAGTGGCAGGTTTCAATTTTTTTTTTACTACCGGTTCTGTGGGCGTGGCTTGGTGGGCGTGGCTTGGTGGGCGTGGCAGGGGAAGGATACTGCAAAATCTCCATTCCCACCATATTCCAGAGGAAAGTTACTGCAAAATCCCCATTTCCTCCCGATCAGCTGGGACTTGGGAGGCAGAGAATAGATGGGGGGGTGGGCAGTCAGAATTTTTACTACCGGTTCTCTGAACTACTCAAAATTTCCACTACCTGTTCTCCAGAACTGGTCAGAACCTGCTGAAACCCACCTCTGACTACCTGCATGAGGGACTATCTTCTCTGACTAAACTATCATACCTGAGAGCTAATCATCAGAATTAAGACAATAAACAATAAGGTAAAGTAAAGGTTCCCCTGCACATGCATGCTAGTTGTTTCCGGCTCTAGGGGCCGTGCTCATCGCCATTTCTAAGATGAAGAGCCAATGCTATCCAAAGATTTCTCCATGGTCATTGTGGCTGGTATGACTAAACGCCAAAGGTGCACAGAGTGTTGTTACCTTTCCCACCAAAGATGGGCCCTATTTTTCTACTTGCCTTTTTTACATGCTTTTGAACTGCTAGGTTGGCAGAAGCTGGACAAATAACAGGAGCTCAACTCATTACATGGTGCTAGGGATTCGAAGCGCTGAACTGCCAACCTTCTGATCAACAAGCTCAGCGTCTTAGCCAGTGAGCCACTGTGTCCCTTCAATAAACAATAGCCTTACCTAATTGGCCTTGTTTCCTTTGTTGTTGTTTTTCTTTGAAGATCAAAAAGCAAAAGGGGAAAAATTATAAATGTGTTGTTTCCAGCATTGGAAGATTCCACCTTGCTGCCCCCCATGTTAGGATCTTAGCTGGCAATGTGCCTACCCCATCCAACCAGAACAGCCTGGATTGATGTGTTAGTTATTTCAGTCTGCATGGTTTTGTGCCTTCCCTTTTCCTCCCCTCAACCAGTGATTTAGCAGCAAGGACAACAGAAGGAAACGGCCTCCCTCTTTCTTTTAATTGAAAAACACAAGGGCAGATAGTCAATCTGCAGAGCTCTTAATATCAAAATGTTTGTTTTAAATTGTATTTACTCTTTTTTAAGAAACACAAAGCAATAAAGGAAACACAGATGCATGTTAGACTTTGAGAAAAAAGGATTAGGATTCAAAGAACAAGTGTAAAAAAAAAGCAAGTTGGTCCTTCAGAAATGGAAATTGAGCCTCAAGGAAAACAGCTTTCTAAGGAATGGGGCAAAGCCTTTGAGCACATTTAAAATAAAATAAAGCAAGCTGATGCACTATATCCAATTGTTTACTTCATTGAGAAGTCTTGGTACATTGGGTTTTCTTTCTGAAATCTGGAAGTGGACTCAAGTGGACTCAGCCAGCTGTCCCTTTTCTAGATAGAGCCTAAGAAGAAAAGCCCAAGGTAACTCCTCCTTGGCCATTTAACACAAAGGAAGAGATTTTTATTAGCTTATGAATGATGCCACCTGAGTTTCTATTTGAGGATAGAAAAGATTTGGCTATAAGACAATTTTGTGTTGTATTCTGATTTTATGGGGATCTATAAAAGCTCATCTTAACAGGGGTTATTCTGAAATTACAAGTTAATTGAAAGTATTAATAGAGAATGAGATGATGGTGAATACGATAAAAACATCCTACTTGCGTGAATTGCAGATAGCTTGCATATTTTGGTAAACATTTATAAAGAACTAAAATACAAATCTAAAGGATAAACAGGGACTGAAATGACAGTAGAAAGAATGAAGGGGCAAAGTTGCACCCAAATGCAACCAAGTTATGTGAACAGTCTTTGCCACAAATACATGTCGGCTCTGATCACAAAAGCCTATGTATCTTAACTGCTCAGGCTTCTAAGCAACCATCCACAAGGGCACAACAAATCAAACTTTTACAGGTTCCTAAATCTAAACCAAAACATCCAAAAAGAAAAAGAATCATTGGACATATGTAAAAGGATGGAAGTCCACACTATTTCAGGAAAGCAAAAGGCAAAAAACAAGGATCTGATAATTATGAATAAAAAGAGGTGTTAAAAGAACCTAATAAAAATGGAAGGGTATTAGGCTAAGAATCAAGTCCCAGTTATAAAGCAAGATTCCAGTTTGACCTGTCACAGAGTCACTGAGAGATTGAGTAAGTTTAGATAAACGGAGAGAGATCAGAGTCAAGACAAACATATAATGGTAGTCCTGCTCATCAGAAAGTATACTATAAACCACACACGCACACACACCAAGACCAGGCCTCCAATATTTTATTTTTGATGGAAAATTTAGACAGTGAAAAATGCAAAACACATTGTGTACTGAAGCCAGTCTGCTTATGACTTTGAGTTTTTAAATAATTATTTTAAACTAGATCTAAACTATATAGCAGCCTTTGTGAGAGCCCTCCAATCAAGAAACTATTACTGAGTAGATGTAACTCAGTAGTACAAGACATGCTACTGGTAGAACTGAGGCAGCACGTCGAAAAAAAGAAGGATAAATTATTATGAAGTGTAGCTAAGTGCCCTTTAGAATCCCTCAAAGCCTTCATTCAAGTAAAATTTGATACCATTTTATTTGTTGCTTTTATTTATGTAAGCTGCCCTGAGTTGCATGTGGATTGGATGGATTTAATAAATAAGTAATTTTTATCTTTTACGCCCCAATGTTTCCGCTCGATATATCTCTAGAAACCAAAGAACTAATCTACCCAGTAGAATTGGGACATCATTAAACTCACCCCAGTGATTTTACTATCCACATATACCATAAATGGGAGGGGGAAAAAAATCCTCCCTTCATAAGAGTTTCAGTGATCAGAACCATGCTGACAATATGGCCTTAATTTTCTTCGGATTAGCTTTGCAAAGACCAAGAAAGTTCCACATTCCCACTTGGCTTCTAATCATAATCCAATCACCTCATAATAAAAAAACCAACATAGAACACTGACATATTTAATTAATAAGATAGAATTTTATTTTATCTTTTTTTTTTATTTTATTTGATTTATATACCGCCCTACCCCCGAAGGACTCAGGGCGGTGAACAGCCAAGAAATAAAACATGGAGATACAAAATTTAAAAGCAATATAAAACCACATTAAACAATTTGGCCCAGGACAGATTAAAACAGCCCAATGATTTTCTCCATCTATCCCTAAAATGAAAATATCAGTGAAGATCAGAAATGCAGAAATAAAAGTTTAGACAGTTTCCAGATGGATTTTAGATTACAGTTGTTGGTTGGAAGGCAATCCTTAGATTGCCTTCTCTTTCTCAGGTTTATGGAGGAGAGAACACTGGGCAACCAGCTTGTAGCAATAATATTATAGTGCTAGTGAGTTTTAAAAATTCATTATTCTTTTATGCCTTGTTGGGAAAAAACGGTCCTTTCGGTTTCACTTTAATGTATTATGAAGATAAAACATGTGATAATGTATTATCACATGTTTTATCTTGTTTTCACAAATATACTTTTGGAATATTAGACAACAAAATAGCTCACAAAAGCCATTCTTTGTATAGTTTCAGTAGAAACCAGGAAGGGGAAGGCTAATAGCCACCCTACTGTCTCTGAGAGTATATGCAGAAATTATGACAAAAGCTGCAATGACTCTGCATTGATGAGACAGATACATATTAAAAAGCTGAGATTTTTTTCTTCTTCTAATTCATCAGGAATCAAATCTCCTTTTGCCTCTAGAATCCTTTTGCAGGAATCCTTTATAAAAGAATATACCCCTCTTGCTCACTGAATGTTTTTTTCAAATGTTGTCAGTGAGAATTTCCAGTATTCCAGGGATTATAATCCAACATTTCTAATAGGCACTTCTGGCTGGCTGGCGAGTTTGGAAATGTAAGTCATTATTATAAGGTCCCGCAGGTTTCTAGCTGGGTATTATTAGCTCAAGACCGCACAATAAATTGGATTAATTGATTTGATTTCATTATGTGCCATCAAGTCAGTGTTGACTTTTAACAACCAAATAGATAAACCTACCCCAGGACAATCTTACATTGACCTGGTCTTCATGTCTCCCAATGACACATTTATTGTCTTAAGTCCATCCACCTTGCTGTTGGTTGTTGTCTTTCCCTCCCTCCCTTCTCTTCCATCAGTACACTTCTCCAATGCTCAAAGGTATCAATACTGCTTTTTCAAAGTTTAACTTTCACTTTTGTACAGTGTCAGTGTTGGAACGAACAAGCATTTATTTACTTGATGAACTTCCATAATCTGACAATAATCATAGTGAGTCTGTGGACCACCCTTCTCAGTTGACCATGCTGACTACTAAGGACTCTATTTCAGCAACATCTGGAAGCCACAAGTTGCCTATCCTTGCTTTTCAATTTTCAGTGAGTAGAGGTTCAGGCAGAAGAAGAATATCATGGCTTCAAAATCTAAAGGACTGGTTTGGACAAAACTCAGGAGCACTTTTTTGTGTGGCTGTTGATAAAAATAGGACTGCCAACACAATTGCCAACATCTGATGATGGATATGGCACAACAAGAAGAAGAAGACTATATATTTTAAAACTTTAAATCATACTTATAATGTGGGATACTGTGAACTTAATGGCAGAGCTTTATATCCCTACTGGATTTTGCTGCTGAATAAGAGCCATTCCTAACAAAATAGATACTTTTGTCTTTCATGCCAGCCTTCCAAAGCTGAATTAAGTAATCAAACCTGGATTATAGATTATGGCTTTCGGCAGCCTAACGTTTCTACAACAAATACTCATTTAGAATGACCAGTCAACATTCAAGAGAAATAAAATTATATTTACAATATCAGCCACTGAAGAGAAGAAACGTTTAATGCCATATTGCTTGCATTAAATTGTCAGTTTTAATAACTCTTTTTAATATTTCCTTTTATCCTGAAGCTTGCACTTTATAATCCTCTTATGAGACAGACAGGAGAGTACTTGGCACCTAAATACTGCAGAAGGTAAGTTTCTTTGCTATTAGGTGAGCAGAATAGACTTTTTTCATCTTTTAAAAAAGAACTTCAGTTCTTGATTAAGCCACTTCGTTGGTTTTTTTTTTTTAAAGTGTCATGTTTTTTTCCCTGATCACCATAAAAAAGGTTGATATAGATATTGCTAGATATAGATAGCACTATTTCATGTCTGAATTTTAATTTTAATAGCCATATTTGCACTGCTCCTTTGGCAATTATATGCCTACAGAAGAGGACGTCTATCAAAATGTTAACAAGAATGGTGTTTAATCCATCTGATTTATTGAAACCAAATACTTTTACAAGTTCTATCATAAATCTAGGTCAAGTACCGAAAACACGGCCTTATTTCCCATAAACCAGTCATTTTATTACAAGCAAAAGTGGCAGACTGAAGAAGAATTCCATCTCATCCGATTTCCATGCATAAATAGAATGGCGAAATTGTATTGTTCAAGGTCTGATTTTATACGCGTCTGCTAAATGTTCAGACTATTTTATTAAAACCTGTAAATCAATTCAAAAATAGGAAAATCAGAACTGAGTATGGCATATGAGAAATTTAATGTCAATAAGAATAGCACAATACAGATGTGTTGGAATTTTTACACATTGGGTGGCTATTAATGGAATCTGATCTCTAGATGGGAGGTGGGGAATCTCCAGTTCTCCTCATATTTATGAACTACAACTCTATAGCTCAAACCAATGTGGCCAACGCTAAAGATGTTGGAGACTGTACCAGGGGTGAAATGTAAAATGTGTTACTACCAGTTCTATGGGTGTGGCTTGGTGGTGGTGGTGGGTAGTGTGACTGGGTGGGCGTGGCCAACTTTTTTTAAAAAAAACTTTTCAAGGCATTTTTTCTAATGCTTTGAAAAGCCTCTGACGATCAGGCAACTCAGCTGGGATCGTCAGTGACTTTTCAAAACATTTTTTTACCACCTCTTCGGCCAAGAGGTTGCAGAAAAAAATGCTTGGAAAAGCCTCTGAGGATCTCAGCTGAGCCGCACGATCATCAGAGGCTTTTTCTTTTTACTTTTAAAAGCATTTTTTTGTCGGAAGAGGTTGTAGAGAAAATGCTTTTAAAAGTAAAAAAAAAAGCTTCTAATGATCATGTGATTCAGTTGAGCATGGTGGGCGGGGCGCAGGGATTTTTGCTACCGATTCTCTGAACCACCTGCCTCCATTGCTACTGGATCAGGCGATCCGGTCCAAACCAGCAGCATTTCACCCCTGGACTATACTCCAGCATTCATTTGACAATTAACTTTAGTGTTAATACAGGTAGTCCTTTACTTATAACCAATTATTTATGGATTGTACAAAGTTACATTGGCACTGAAAAAAAGTGACTTCTGACCATTTTTCATACTTGGAACTGTTGCAGCATCCTCGTGATCATGTGATCAAAATTTGGATGCTTGGCAACTGACATGTATTTATGATAGTTGCCGTGTCCTGGGGTCACGTGATCACCTTGTGTGAGCTTCTGTCAAACAAAGTCAATGGGGAAGCCAGATTCATTTTACAACCATGTTAAAAAAAAATTAATAACTGCAGTGATTCACTCAACAACTGTGCAAGAAAGCTAGTAAAGTGGGAGAAATTCACTTAACAACTGTTTGGCTTATCAGTGGAACTTTTGGGCTCATTTACGGTCATAAGTCGAGGACTACCAGAATGTCCCTCCATGTAGCATGACTCGGAGTGGTGTATATTCTATAATTTAGTTAACAGCTTTAAAATAATATGACAAATTTAGATGGCCACAAGTTCCTGACTGATGCTTGCTCTGCCCCAGAGATATTTGCACTGGCATGTGATTGGAAAGAAGTGACTTCTTAAAATGTTTGTGTTGACTGGTTTTGGATAATTCAGACATGTTTCCAAGTCAAATAGAGCACCATCCATCTCTACCCCAGTGCTTAGATGCATGCTAACAATCTCAAAGCCATCCCTAATACTCTTGCAGCTGAAGATATTATCTTCTCTGATTAAGAGCAAGAAGAAGGGGCATCAGGGAAAAGAAAGGAAAAGATTCTTTCTCTTCTACTCTTTTCTTCTTCCTTTCCAAATCAAGCACCAGCCTCTAACATCATCTTATCTTCAGTAATGTCTTCAGATCCAAAGAAGTTGCCACTGGGATAGTAGAGAGAGCACCCTATTGACTAGTTTGCCTTGCAGGAATTGTGGTTGCTCTCTATAGTCACAATCCTGTGGGCTCTCCCCCACTATGGCAGCCATTTTGTAAAAATGGCCTTTCTCTCAAACTACCCCAGTTCATAAATAAGCTCACAAGATGCTCTTCAAATTCAAAATGTGCCTCTTGCCTCACAAGGTTTCTTAAACCTGATATAGGGCCTTTCCTCATGGGAACTAACATTCAAAGAATCAGCTTTTCATTTTCATTTTTTTCCAGCACTTAGAAGAAATAAAAATGCATTCTGCTATGCTTTGGGACTATCTTCTCCTGCCCAAGTAAGCTTTGGAGCAGAGGTGAGGCTTGGGCAGTGATTCACAACACCAAAAACATCCTGATTTTGCTTGCAAGCTTTTAAGAAAAGTGGTCTTCACCTCTACACAAATGCCACAGAGGATACTTGCAACCTTCCTAGACTTTTCTGTAATAACTGATGAGCGTCTAAATAGAAATACTATGTGGATTGAATCTCAGCAAACTTTCAATAAAATTAGGGTTTCCTACTAATAAAATAACCCACTCATGCTGATTTTTTCAGTTCATTTTAATTCCCAGGTCCAAGTTTCCAGTAGACTTTATACTTCATCATCCTACAAGTCAGCAAATGAGGGAAGGAAAGCTAATTAGATATTTTTAGGGGTCAATATATTAAGATTCAGCTTTCTGTTTAGTGCCGATAATAAATATTCAGCTATTGTTAGCTATTAAGCAAACCATGGCAATGTTCTAATTCTAATAGCTCAATTGAGTACAAACTTAAATCATGGATTTGAATCACTTTCAATTAAACCCTAGAGCTAATCATTAACATTTCCTAAAATTGACAAAAAAGAAAAAGTGCTGTGATGTGTCAGATCACATTTGAGGACTCACACTTCAAACAATGTTATCTGCATTAGGGATAGTCTAAACTAAACTTCCAGAGCAAATTAAATGATTGGGCAAAATTCCATGTAGGATGAAATATTCCAAAGATGGCAATTATTTCTTGTATAACTGCTCAGATTATAGCAAGGCAATGGGTTATGAGGAATACTCTTCCTGCTGGTCTTGCTTATGTGACTTATGCATCTTTTAAATAAAAAAACAAAACAAAACAAAAATATCTCCTTCCTAGGATGTGTCCTGCTATTCTATAGTTTTTTCTCTCCTTCTAATAAAAGCATTTGGCTATGTCCAGCTATCATTTTCAGAAAGATGCAGAGAGAGATTTATCAGTAAAGTTGATCTTAGATGCAGCCATTTGCTGCAGGTGCAGAATTTAAATTAAATTCCACTTTGCAGGATGCCAGTTTCTAGCTTAAATTTTTGAAATAAAAATAGATAATATTAAGGTAAAGTAAGCCAGGGAGCCTGACAGATTGAATTATATTAACTCCCTTTTTATGACACTGTAATCCCTTAAATAGGAGTAGAGTTGGGACCACTGGGTGGAGTTTAAGGCTGGATGCCCTTCCTGATGCCTACGTGGCATTCACAGGTGTTTTTTCTTTACATCCTAAGAGAGAAACATCTGCTGCTACCTAGGATTGAACTTGAATCTTCTGAGTGGGAGTTGAGTGTCTTCACCACTAGGCCACCATGCTGTTTTAGATTGAACCATATTAACAATCTTTGGAATTGTTCATGTCGAATTGTCTGAAAACACTGACTTAGACAATGAGTAGAAATATCACCAATTCTGATATGTGGAACAAGGATATGTAGGTAATGATCTTGTTTTATTTCTGAAATTAGTTGTGTTTCTAGGATCCATGAAACTATGATTTGGACACCACATTCTAAGTATTTAGCCTACAGAAGAAAAGATAATTAAATTATATATTGATATGGCTAAAAGTTATCAATTTCAAAAATCAGGATGATACCAGCAAAGCATTCGAGTTTTTTAATGCCTGTTATGTATATAAGTTTTGGTGGGAGATTCAAACTACAATGGGTCAATTGTGATTGGTCAGTGCCCTTGCCAGCAGAGTATAAAAGGAGGGCTATTTGCCTGTAACCTTTGCTGAAATCTCACTCTACATTAAAGAGCTAACAGCTCTTTAATCACTACCTTACTTCTGCCTCCTCAATCGCCCAACCCAACAATGCCGTTTGTTGATTTTCTTCTGAGTATATCACCTTCATTAATGGAGAGTTTATTCAAAGTATTGTTTGTGGAATGACTCGTGTGATTACTACTTAACTTGCTAGGCTCCTAAGAGACTATTTTATAAACACAAGTAATACAATTTCTAGCAAATCTTGTTCCATTTGTAGCCAATTCCACCTATCCTGCATAATTCCAAAGAAATATTTCAATTTCAGAGGCAGCAAAGGTCTTCTATTTCTGGAAGAAAAGTTAGGGCAATAACTAAAACACTTGTTTGTAACTGTAATCATTTAAGGGTTTCATTGTGGACTTCCTTGTTATATTACAGGTGATGGTACGTTGTTCTGAAATCACAAACGGGATGAATATATAACAAAGCACCATATTTTCCCATGTGTAAGACAATACTTTTTCTTAAAAATATTTACCTAAAAATGGAGGGGTATCTTATACATGGGGGGCCAAGAGGAGAATCGGGCTTGCGATATTGCTGATACCTTATCTCTGCAAACTAGCCTCACAGGTGAAACTTTGATTGCAGAGACAAGCTAACAGGTTTCCTTCAATCATGAGCCTTCAATCATGAGCTGATGCTGTGGAGAGTGTGTAGCCAGTGCCCAGATGTGACAGGGGTCGGTAATGTTGGAACATTCTGAGCCCATAAAAATGTCAGAAAACAAAATAAATAAATAAATACCAGTACCGGTAAGCAAATGTCTTACTCTGCAAAATAAATTAGAATTAGAATAACAGAGTTGGAAGTGACCTTAGCCCAACCCCCTGCTTAGGCAGGAAACCCTACACGACTTCAGGGGCACATAATCTGAAGGTAAATATAAAGAGAAGACATAAATGTCTTCTGTTTACTGTTTAAAATATTGCTTTCTGAATTTTGGGTAAAAAAAGTGTGTGTGTGGGGGGGGCATCCTATGCATGGGGGCGTCTTATAGATGGAAAAATACAGTATTTTCAGGAGATACTTTATTTCAAGATAATTTCCCTCTTACAATTGCCCTATCCCTACATCCCCCAAGATTCAGAATAAAATTGAAACAATTGTCTCAATCATCTTCTTAACAGAATATAAAAATATATGGTCATAAACTCTTTTAAGAGATGCATTGCTGAATTGTTGCTTACAGTGTGGCATCAACAAAAATTACCTGCATTGCAACAAAGAAGAGTTTTTAATTATCACTAGTTAAGGGGGAAAAACTCCTCTGTCCATATTGTCTGTTTTAATCTGTTAAATCTTGAACTATAAAAACCTATTGTTAAATTGTTTATGAAGCAAACAATGCTGGATATCACACACACACACACACATACACACACACACACATTTCCTTTTGGGATAAACAATATTTTGAAAAACAGAAAGGGCATGAAAAGTAGTAAGCAAAAGGGATTAAAGACATGAGATAAAAAGGGAATAAGGAACATGGCTTAACTAGTTTACATCAAGCAATTTATTATAGTCTGTATACCTTTCTAACTCTGCAAAACATCCTTGCTTCAACTTACATTCCTGCACCACTTCCAATACTGTATCTTGTCCTTTAAATTAAATATGTCATCCATTTCCTTTAAAGGATCCTATAAATCCCACCAAACCTTGACTTTTGGTCTTTCCCTTGCTCCCAACCCATGCAGTTTTCTTTCAAATATTTATTTTGCAATTCAATTCTCATTCATTCTCTATGACCAAGCCAACTATATTATACCGGTCATTCACTTTTGCATTTAATCCATATTCATTCAGCACTTCTTTATTCTTGACCCTATCTCTTCTTGTTTAACCATCACACACTTTTTAAATAATCCATTTCTCTTGCATTCAGAGTTTCTCTTGGAATACACAGGCTCTCATTTCCCTGTAACAAAGTGGGCTCATTCTATACATGGCATTTTTTCATTCCTTTTGCCCAAGAGTCACTCCTTGCAACAGGCAACACATTATTCACTATCTTGCTACCATTAGTTGTACAGTATGTTTTAAAAATTACTCTCCATCCATATCTCACTTTAGCACTATATTATATTACTTTCTAATTTTATTTTATTACTATATATTTATTTTACAAAGATACACCAATTCATCTTCTTGCTGTAGTTCTTTAATTTTTATAATCACTTATACAACCCATCTTTGTGTATTCTTTAGAAGTAATCTAACAGCTATTCCCCAAATATGAGTACCTCATTCATTGTTGGTTCTCCAAATGCAACGGTGAGAAACTAATAATGTGACACAAGTTTTTCTTCTACACATGTAAGATAGACATTGTAACATGTTGTGGCAAATTGTGTGAAAAATAGCAAGCTTTGTATTCTAAATGCCTCTGCATATACACTTAGCAATTAGTGCAAATTAGCAAGCTTTGTGGATTTTAATATTACTCTTGCCTCTGAGATTTTTATTTATATTGTTAACTATACTAGTTAAAGTGGACAACATGAGTTCTCTAATCTAAAACCTGCTTTTTTTCCCCCAAGGGGTGGGCAGTGGTCATCTGAGTTCACAAGATGTGTCATCAGATCATGGCCAGGTGTAGAGATGATGCTTTATTTAAAACATCTCTCCAGCTGTCTGAAGTTGTGAGGAAATCTCTGATAAAATATGCTGTCAAGCCATCTCCAGATGTTATTGTTTAAAAAAAAGTGTAAAAAAGTTGCAAAGGTAGTTTGAAGTTCAAGGTGGACTAAAGACCTGAAAAGAAAAAATGATGCATAAATGCCAGCTTAAGGGGATCTGACAACTGACATTTCTTTGGTGTCCCTAGCAAACTGAATTGTTCATAGTGTTCCTTGGTGTTTCTAGCAAACTGAAGGGACATGGACTGGTACTGTATATTTCTTCTTTCCCTGCAGTTCTCTTTATATTTGTTCAATGAAATCCATTTAGGATCTTCACTTTGATTTATGCCTTTTGTCTCTAGATCCTAAAGACTCTCTATTGGTGAACAACTGACACATCGATCATTGTATGATTTATCCCCAAATTCATTTCTGTTTCTTCTATTATCACCATTTTATTCATTGTTCACAGCTATCTCTAACCTATGGTTTCCTGTTTAATATACAACTACAATTTAGATAGCATTGCTTCAAATGTTTTGACATGCGCGTTATTATTTTTATTCATAATTAAACTCGCATCTTTAGTTTCTTGCATATATTAATGGCTCCATGAAGAACAAATCATCTTAATTTAGATTTACAACATCCTTCCCCTTTCTCTTACTCTAAATCCATGGTGCTGTTCTATTCTTGTTTCATTTCATTTCATTTCATTTCATTTCATTTCATTTCATTTCATTTCATTTCTGCTTTTAACCATATACTCTTTTGACCTAAGTTGGAATCTTCCGTACCCCTAGAGTTTGTGGTATCCATAAACTATAGAGTTTGTGTTTCCATATCCATAGAGTTTGTGGCCCCCAGATATTGATCTCCACAGCCAGTCATAACTTTGGTTCTTCCATTTTTTTTTACATATTGCTTTTTCATAGGAGGAATAAGTTATAGATGGACTACTTTTGTTGAACCTGTGCCACAGGTAGCATTAATAGCAAAGGACAGTGTATTTATCAGATTTACCATATGTTGGAGAGTTTATCACAAGTGCAATGAAACTGCACTTTTACCTCAAGTATATTCACATTCTTTTATGCAATACAGAACTTCTGATCTAGAGACTATTTTGCAAGCCAATGTACTATTGCTCCATGGCACCAACTTGGCAGTCCCTGTGGTGTAGTGACACATACACACAGTGTACTGACACAATCAACCATAAAATCCTAATAAACTGTTGGTTATCAGCATAAAGATAAAATATATCTCCAATACAAACAAGTTTAGAAGGTGAATACATATGTAAATAAACAAAATAAAATGTTCCTCTTCAACCACAAAGATGAAATTGCTTCAATATGCAGTTCATAGATTGTGGTTTTTAATATCCAAGATGTTCCTTCCCAGCACAGTAAATTTCCTCCTTTACTAACCTATTTTTCCTTTCATACCAGTTTATCTAGCACTTTCTCCCACTCTTTCTCCTATTTTTACAGTGAGGATGATTCAGATATTTCAGAGTTTCTCCACTGATTTGCATTCAGTAGAATGTTTTTTGACACTTTTTGATACTGGTCTCTGTTTTATGTTTCCTATGGTTTTCTGTTCTCCTTAAGCATCAGTTCTGGTCAGCTACTAATTCTGCTCTTCAAGAATTAACAGAATTAGAACAGTATAACAAGAATTGGAAGGGATTGTGGAGGTCTTCTTGCCCAACCCCATTCCAGACAAATGATTGTCCAATTGCTTCCTAAAACCTCCAGTGATGGAGCACCCACAACTTTTGAAAGCAAGACATTTCAATGATTACCATATTTTTTGGAGTATAAGATGCACCTTCCCCCCCTCACACCCAAAAGAGGGTGAAAATCTTGGTGTGTCTTAAACTCTGAATGAAGCCCCACCCAGCTTCTCAAATGGAGGTTTCAGAGACTGAAAAAAGCATCAGAAACGAAGCTTCAGAAAAGAAGCCACCAAAGAGAGCTTCAGAAAAGAAGCCCCCAAACAGAGCTTCAGGAAAAAGAGCCCCCAAACAGAGCTTCAGAAACTTTTTTTCTGAAGCTCTGTTTTGGAGGCTTTCAGAGGCAGGAAAAACATTTTTTCTGAAATGGAGTTTCAAGAGTTTCAGAGGCAGAAAAAAAAAGCAAAAAAAAAAAAAAAAAAGCAAGTTACAGAGGTCACAACCAAGGAATCTGTTGCTAAAATTCACCTCTGGGAACAGCTGACTGGGGGTATTCCAGGAAGCTGATCCACCTGCCAATCAACTTTTTTCTTATTTTCCACCCCAAAAACTAAGGTACGTCTTATACTCCGGTGCTTCTTATATGACAAAAAGCATGGTAATTGTTCTCATTGTCAGGAAATTTCTCCTTAGTTCTAGGTTGTTTCCTTGGTAAGTTTCCATCCACTGCTTCTTGTTCTACCTTCTGGTGCTTTGGAGAATAGATTGATACCCCCGCCCCCAGGGGTGGGATTCAGCCAGTTCGCACCACTTCGGGAGAACTGGTTGTTGTTGTTGTTGTTGTTGTTGTTGTTATTATTTATTAAATTTATATACCGCCCTTCTCCTAGTGGACTCAGGGCAGTGTACAGCCAAGAATAAAAGCACTCCAATACAAAATTTAAAATATTAGTAAAAGAATTAAATAATTTTGGCCCAATAAATTTAAAAAAACCAATAGACAATTAAAATTTAAAACCCATAAAAACTTTAAACTTAAAAAGAGGGGGGGGGTTATGCCAGCCCAGCTTGACAAAATAAAAAAGTTTTTAGGGCACGGCGAAAAGCCCGGAGATCAGGTATCGTACGGATCTCCGGGGGCAAATCGTTCCAGAGGGCTGGTGCTGCCACAGAGAAAGCTTTCCCCCTGGGTGTCACCAGCCGACATTGTCTGGCTGACGGCACCCTGAGGAGTCCCTCTCTGTGGGAGCATACTGGCCAGTGGGAGGCTATCGGTGGCAGAAGGCAGTCCCGCACTTCTGCCACCGTTAACTTTCTGAACAGTTTGGTGAACTGGTTGTTGGAAGAAATCATTAGGGCAGAGAACCAGTTGTTAAATTATTTGAATCCTGCTACTGCCCCCTCCCCTTCTCTTATTTGTGTTCCTCAAATATTTGGAACATTGCTATTGTGTCACCTCTAGTCCTTCTCCCCAAAGGGCTTCATTTCTAAACTTGCTCATTCCACAGCTCTAAGCTCTGTTCTTCCTTCAGCTGATAGGCAGCTATCAATTGGCCTTCCTTTCAATTTCTCATACTGTCAATTTGAATCCCCTCAAACGGTCATACTCGAGGCAGCCATAACTGGCTTAAGCCCAGGACACCATTTCAAAGTCATTACAGTCCCACAGAGAATTCATGTACACATTACAACAAAACAAATAAACAAATATAACATTCCAATTTAGCATTTCATCTCCGCATGATTTCTTTATATACAAGTGTC
Organism: Masticophis lateralis; assembly: GCA_030761175.1. NCBI lineage: Eukaryota > Metazoa > Chordata > Lepidosauria > Squamata > Colubridae > Masticophis > Masticophis lateralis. The sequence continues at coordinate 121,424,750 of JAUDYJ010000001.1, forward strand.
TAAAGTGGAAGTTTCAGTTGAGCTGAGTTAACTTGTTACATGTTACTTTCCTCATTAGATTTATTTTAGAAAACTTCAGGAGCATCACATCCCCAGGCTGATAACTGCATGATGGAAAATACATATGGGAAAAAGCTGAAATTAGCAACTCTAAGCTATCCAGTACTAAGGAAAAACAAATGGGAATAAAGCTTGTCTCAACGAAGAACTTTTATTTAAAGAAAGAGGTACTGAAGAATTGAGATTGCAGAGAATAAACGTGGCTCAGTGTTGGAATATTCAATTGTAGGAATTCTCTGAGCATGTTTTTTTCATTTGATAATCTCTTATTATAAGGAGCCGTGGTGGCACAGTGATTAGAATGCAGTACTGCAGGCTAGTTCTACTAACTGCTGGCTACCAAAAGTTCAGCAGTTCGAGTCTCACCTCCTCAAGTTTGACTCAGCCTTCCGTCCTTCTGAGGTGGGTAAAATGAGGACCCAGATTGTTGGGGGCAATAGGCTGACTCTGTAAACTGCTTAGAGAGGGCTGAAAAGCACCGTGAAGCGGTAAGTCTAAGTAGTATTGCTATTGTTATGTCTGTACATAGCATTTTCAGTAATACGATCTTGAACAAAATGTATTGAAGGGAGTCATAGTCCAGGTGAAACATGGCTAAACAGTTTGACTCCAGGTCAAAAAAGGAGTAAGACCAGGATATATTTTAACTAAAGGAACTGGGGTGGGGGGAACAAATCTTTGAATATTATAGCGATAGTGGAAGGAGGAAAAAATAAAATTAAGATAGAAAATAAAGGGGAATAATATATATATATTAACCTCTGAGCCTCTAATACAACTGCCTAACATGCAGGCAGCCCAAGTTTGAATCCAAGTAAGGGTACGGTTAGCTGCTGAGAGCTAAATAGCTTGAAATAGATCTATACTAGTCTCCCTTTATTTCTTTATCAGTGAAATATAAATTTGGTATAAAATGGTTTGTCATGAATGTGACTGCTTGAGGGCTCCTGGATTGGAGTTGAAAGGTGAAAAGGATGCAAAATGTTCCCTCCCACATGCTAGAGTAGACCCTGTGTCTTGATAGAAAAACACTTTATATATATATGTGTGTGTGTGTGTGTGTGTGTGTGTGTGTGTGTGTGTGTATGTATGTATGTATGTATGTATGTATGTATATGTTTTCGGAGGTTTTCGTGGGTGTTTGTATGTAGGTCTTTGGTTATTCAGGTCTTCTCCCGCGTAAAATTGGAAGTGTCTTGGCGACGTTTCGACGAAGTCTCATTCGTCATCTTCAGGCTGGTGAACACTTCTAATTTTATGCGGGAGAAGACCCAAATAACCAAATACTTAGATAGATAGATAGATAGATAGATAGATATAGATATAGATATAGATATAGATATAGATATAGATATAGATATAGATATAGATATAGATATAGATATAGATATAGATATAGATATAGATATGCAATTTTTGGTGTATTTGGGTCTTTTCCCAAGTAAGATTGAGGGTATCTTGGTGATGTTTCGATGAGGTCTCACTCGTCATCTTCAGGCTTATGCCTTCGGCTTCGTGCTTGTGCGAGAAAAGCATGATCGGAGCTGCCATCTCTCTATAAATACTGGTGGGGAGGTGTGAGTGCTGGCTTTGTTGTTGTGAGCAAGTTGATTGCCTGTTTTGTTACATCATAATTAGTTGATGGAGATATTTGCAGATTAGTCAGCTGTTTCATAACATCCTGTGTGGATGAGGTCCTTGATGTGTGCCCATTATTCTTTTGTGTTTTAACGATCTCGGTAATGGGCTGTGTGTTAACATCCTGAGTTCTAGTGTTGTGATATCCTGAGTTTTTTGATGTAATGTCCTGAGCAGATGGCTGTGATGCCACATCCCAGGCTTTGGTTTGGCTCCTAGTTTGAGGTCTTGCCACGTGTTCATGGTGTGTGTCAGTTAGCTTTGTGTGGGGATTGGAGGGGGGTGCAGTAGCTGGTGATGCTGCCGTGATCTGGCTTCTGGATGGTGGTTGTATTTCATCTATGGGATGGGCTTGGGTTTGAATCTGATGAAGATGATTGGTGGTGGTGTCATCTATCCTCTTGGGTCCAGTGTTAATCTTCGTGGCTGGGACTCTTCTGTTGACTAGAGCTAGTTTCCAGACATCCGGGAGGCATCATTGCGTTTATTCATCGCAATGTTTATCGGGGTGTTTCTCTATTTTGATGGCTTCCATGATTATTTTCTTGTTGAATAGTTTGTCCAATGGATGTGGCTGGGCAGATTTTGCATGGTATTTCATAGACTCCTTGGTTTTCTTTGATTGCACCAGTCCACCAGAGCCTTCACCTCTTTCCTGTCAAGATTGGGGAATTCTGTCAAATACTGAATCTTCCCTTAAACTTTTTATATTTAAATGTTTTAAATTTTAGGTGTGAAGGGTTTCATGCTCCTTTGTTTCTAATCCATGGACTAGAAGCTCATTCTTGTCTTCTTCACCAAAGCAGATTAGGGAGGGAACAAACAGGGGAACAGAAGAAGCATGCTGTAAATATTGTCTCTTCTGTTTAGTCAATGGAAAGTAGTTTCTGTCTCTAGGAATTTTTTGTTGGTTACAACTTCTGGATAAATTCATAGATAGGTTCACATTGCTGTTCTGAAGTATTTTCTTGATAGAATTATAACTCACAGCTATAATATTTCTGAACATTCTGAAAGATGGAATGAGGTCTGTAATTTGGTGGATGGGTTGTGTATTTCTTCTCTAAATAGGGAAGATTATTATTTGAATGACACTTCAAATTCACATTTAAATGTAATGACACTATTCATAGTTACATTGATGACTGTTGAAGAATGCACAATCTGGCACATAACATTTTAGGAGTTCATGCTTTGTTGGCATGGGGACAGGCCGCAGCAGGAGATTTAATAGCTGGATAATCTTTTGCTACAGGGTGCAATGCGCAGGACAGAGTTTGTAACAACTTGCAAAAATTACAAGAGGACAAGCTCTTCCTACCATGTCATGGAATACCCCCGACAGATGAAGAATTCTTTTGGATGAAATCTTGAAGGTGGCTTTCATAATTACTAAATATGGTAAAGCCAAGTTTCCAGGAATGTCATACAAAGTAAAATTTCAGTGATAGTACAAATCTTAACCACTTAATTCAAGGCCACTTTCATGTCAGATTGAAGTCTGGTGTGGCATGCCGTACTAATGAGAGTGTAATGAAGATCCAACTAATTAAATTCTGAAAGCTGAAATGCAGTATTATAGTCACACACCAAAAGGAAGCAAACAACCCAGTCAGCCAGCCAGCCAGCCAACCAGCTCAAGGATTCATCCAGTACTGAGAATGTGAAGAAAAATGACTGACCTTAGAATAACAAACTGAGAAGTCAATTAAATGCACCTGAAGCATCAAATAAATATTTGAAAGCATCAAATAAATATTTGAAAGCATCAAATAAAGGAAAGGCAGTATTTGTAAAATAAGCTTTGAATAATCAGAATATATTGTGAAGGGGGGGGGAAGTCACCTGTTCCTTTTCAGAACTTTTTGTAACAGTTCTTCTTTAATAATAAAAAAGAGGCCTTTTTTAAAAAGAAGTTTAGAGGACACATTTATGATCTGTGTAAATGTTAAAAAAAAACACACAAAAGAACCTCCTTAGATTGCTTAGTTTTGTCACATAAGGTGGGCTGTTTATTTATTTATTTAAAGATTTGTATGGCCACACATTTTAAAACAGCTCTGAGCGGCTCACAAAAGCAATAAAAACCAGTAACTATAAAACAGAATCATAAAACAATAGAACACTAAAACAATCAAACAAAAACATAAACTCTGGGCCTGAATCACTCTCTTAGGATGTTCTGCAGCAAGCTCACATTAATCCCATCCCATCCCATTCCATCCCATTCTAACACCTAGGTCAAAAGCCAGGTTTTGATAACCTTCTGAAAGGCCAACAGGGAAGGGTCCTGCCAAATAACTGAGGAGAGGGTTTACCATGGAAGTCATAAAAAAGACCCATTTCCAAGATCTCAATGGGTAGCAGCATTTCAGAGAAGGGATTTGAAGTATGCCTATCCTATCCTATCAAATGAGATGGCCAAAATTACTTAGGGAGAACTGTGGTCCCACAAATAACTAGACCCCATGCCATGTGGAGCTTTAAAGGGGATCACCAACACCTTGAAATGTATCTGGAAGGAAACTGGGAGTTGTGGTCTGCCAGGTCTCATAGGACTGCCCTCCTCCAGGTACCATTGGCCAGACAATGTCGACTGATGACCGCCAGGATGAGGGCATTCTCAGTGGCCGCACCGACCCTCTGGAATGGATTACCCATTGGGCTCTGGATGGCCCCTGACCTCCACACTTTCCGCACTGACCTGAAGACATGACTGTTTCAGCAATTTCTCTGATTTGCTACAAGATTTTATTCTGTTTGGGGTTTTATATTGGCTGTTTTTAGGATTTTTATTGTGATATGTTTTTATTCTATGCGCCGCCCCAAGTTCTACGGGAGAAGGGCAGCATATAAATTTAATAAAAATAAATAAATAAAATAAATATATACATTACTATATTATATATTTTATATGTGACCCAAGATAATTCCTCTTCACTCAATGCGGCCCAGGTAAGCCAAAAGGTTGGGCACCCTTGTTCTAAATGAAGCACAAACATACACCAATAACATGTTTTTAAAGCCATGTCTTCATAACATGGCCTTTTTCTCTTCCCCTGCTTACAGCTAAGTAGTTTAAAGCCATCTTTGATTGTTCCAGTTTTTTGTGGCCTAGCTTGCTTTCATGGAGAATGTGGATGACTGCATATTCACAGGCTATGATTTGTCCAGCTCTGATCAACAATTTTTGGCTTCTTTGTTTCTGATTATTTTGGTCTGGGCTACTGAAGAAATAGGACTTCTGGCAGCTTTTGCAGAGTCATCTTCCCCACCCTCCATGTCTTAAGCAATCTCTTTTTATAAATGACATTTATAAAATATAGCATTATTGGAAAAGTGTTAGTTCTGTGTTGCTGGTTGGATAGTTTTAGGTATTCTGCTTCTTCTGCCAGCAAAGCATTTTTCATGGCTATACTTTTTCACATTGTTGTTTCAATTGCATATGCGGGACAGGCACCATGTTGTCTACTCTGTAGGCTACTTCCAAGAGCAGTTACTCATGGATTCTCACTGCCACCATTGCTCTTCACTTGCAGAACTGGTCAAGGAGGAGAATCCTTTTATCAGTTGTTGTCTCCTGGCTCCTCTTGAGTTACTGTGCCTTCCACCAATTCCTATAAACTCAGCCAGACTATTAGTGCTGTTTTGGAAAAACTTTAGGTCTCTACTCAGAAATAGCCTAGGGATGTCAATCTCGCTGCCCATGGTCCAGATGCATCATGCACTGGCCACACCCACTCCCTGGTTTAGCAAAGGGGGAAAAAGTTGTGATACATCACATGATGACAATGTGTCATTGTGAGTTTGACACCTCTGGCCTAGATAATAGGCAATGGGCCTCAAGCCACCTCACTGCCTGCAGTCTGTTAGCTGAGCAGCACCTGGTGGCTCTATCTCAGACAGAATAGAATACAGAATAACAGTGTTGGAAGAGATCTTAGAAGTCTTCCATTCCAACTTCTTGCTCAAAGCAGGAGACCCCATACCTATGTATCCACCAGATCTTTCTGTCCTCATCCCTCCATACCAGTGGTGGGTTCCAATCGGTGTTACCACCGGTTCTTTTCATGCACGTGCTTTGTGCGCGATCACCGTGCAAGCGTGTTAGGTTTCTGCTCAGCTGAAATGTGGCAATCCACTTTGCCGCGCCTATCAGCTGGACTAAAACACAAGAAATAAAGGTAGGAATAAAGCGGGGGTGGGCAGGAGGCCCCAGCTCCCAGTCAAAGAGAACCAGTTCAGTGACATCACATCGTCCCCACTACTGGCTCGGCAGAACCGGACCAAACCAGGAACAACCCACCACTGTTCCATACATTCTGGAGAGGTTGTTTTTCTTGCCAGAAGATGACTCTTAGTAGAAGGGAAAACAAAGGTACAATCACCTTTTAAAACTTGTTCCTCATTAAAACAGGAAGAACAATGGTACCTGCCAACCTTGTTGCTGAGGCAAAATAGGGAATGAAAACAAGAGCAACATAATTATGCTGGCATACTTTTCTGCCAGCTCACAGGATGGAGGAAAACACTTTAACATCTGGCTGTGCCTTGGGGGGGAGGGGAAGAGGTGTTAGCAAGTTCAGCTGGATTGGTAGCAGCCTCTTGTAATTATCTTAACTGAGGGGAACCCTTAGGAAAGGCATGCTATTATCCCCTATCTCAGCTTGTTACATCTTTTTTTTTAAATGTTATTTTGGGGGATAGGTAGCTAATAGTATAAATTGAGAATAAATTAGATTCCCCCTCCCCCCCAAAAATGAAGTGTTTAATATCATTGCTGCTTTCCTGGGGTGGGAGCCTAAATTCATTTACATTTTGACAGTAAATTGAAACATTTCTAGCATTTAGCATCAATGATAGCTGCAGGTCATAAGTAATAAGGAGCAACATACAAAATACAGAAAGAGAAGCTAACAGTAGCCAAATTATCTCTATAAACAAAGGTGTATAACACATGTAACTTAATCTTTATTACTTTTGAGCCAAATAAACAGAAGAAAAATATATTAGGGTTTTCATTTTGTTTTGCAAATGGTTACCTGCCTAATGCCGAGTGCTATTCTCCTCGGGAAAAGCAGAATGCAATAAATGAAAGTAAATGAAATTGTGGCAGAGTGAAAAATAAACACATCTGGAACATTATAATAATTTAAATATTTTAAAGGTACCCTTCTGTGTTGTGGAATGATGTAGGTCAAAGAAGTTTTAAAACACAGTTAATATATTTAGCCTGACAATATGAGTGGGCAAAATAGTAGTGATCCTACCGCTATTTCTTTTCTCAATATAATTCTTAGCATAAGACAATTCTTAATACAATAGAAATGACTTACAAATGAAAGTGCTTGATAGGCTGTTTTATCACTATAGTTAGTGTGATATTCTATAGGAATGATGCCAGCAGGGAGACTTGGGGATTGATTCAGTTGATCATTCTGGAGGCCATTCCTGCAGCTGGCTGCAGCTGAGAGACCCGAGGCGCCATCAATTGAATCCTGTAGAATTTCATCCTGTAGAATTTCCGTCTAGTCTTCAACTTCCCCTTCCTAAGTAAGTTGGTGAAGAGGCTGGTTTGAGCTTCAGGTCTGGAGGATCCTGAAGGAAATAGATTATACGACTTCAGCAACAGAGTGGTCAATGCCTGGAATGCTCTACCTGACCCTGTTGTTAGAT